>OY757016.1:49136221-49736221 GCA_963580285.1 Lucinisca nassula | reverse complement strand
TAATGGTAAGCTACAAAGAGCAAATGTCAGCAGTAATGTCATGTTTTCAGTCTTTACATACTATTTCCACACATTTGTAGTTATATCCAATTCTGTTTCATAAAATGTATCTTCATGGCATGTATTACAACATGGATAATGTAAAAATGTGATGAAAGTGCTAATTAAGGTCTAACTGTGTGTATTTGATGAGATTTTGCCCCTGATCTATGTTTTTGAGAAGGGGGTGTAATTTTAACCCATGTAAATCAGTTTTCATTGATGTGTTTGGAAGGAAGACTTGCAGTAATTGCATTTGCTGAAACACAAAAAAGAATCTACTTCATCTGGAATATAAGAGTAACGTTATTCTTCACTGCAGCTGGTGCTGTGCCGTGTGGCGGCCGTAAAATGTCTCTCCGTACATCCATCATAGTGCTGATTATATTTTCTGGTCCTTTGAGATCATTGAGTTCATTAAGAACCATTTTGAAAATAGATTTCTGCTTAAGCCGGTGCTAGGGGGCGTGGCCAGTGTAGCACATTTCAGTACCGGTCATGAACAGACTCAATAAAACCAAGTCTGCTATTTTCGCTTTTTGTGTATTCTTTGCTTCCAAAGGATCTAACTATTCAGAACTTATTCATAGCACTAGGGCTATGTCTCAAACCAAAGCAAAACTTAAAAATTTTCTTTCCGAAACAGCCCGCCACAATATTCTGACAAGTTTTCTCATCTGCTATTTGATCCATTTATTGTATTCATGACAAAATGATGTGCACAGATATATTCAGCTATTTCTCATGGCATTAAGGCATTTATAAACATTTTCTTGGCAATTTTGTCTTCAATATATTCTCAGCAATGTCAATTTTTACTTTAAATAGGGGCTGTAGGTGTGAAAATAACCATAAAAATGATTATTGGTGCTATTTAGGCATAATTATGTGCATTTTAGGATAGAACTATTCCAAGGACATTGGAGAAGAAAGACTGATGCAAGCCAGTGTCTAGTTTCCATTCAGAAAGAGGTAAACTTTACACTTTAAAAAGACAATATGTTTGCTCGGCGTTCATAGTTGAATCTGAAAGCGATAACTTTTTCGCAAACTTAACAGATTCTTTGTGACTGTTTTTATTGTGCATGAGTAAATTATTAGATATGACCTAAATTTCTATTTGGCAATTCTTTTGATGCATCATAAAGAAAATAAGAGTTCGGTTTTGGTAGCATTGCACTCGATAATGGGAGGGGGGATGCTGGATTTCATCACTTTTGGACTGAGCTTTTAGTTGCGTTCTAAATATCAGTCTTGCTTCCATTGCATATATATCCCATATTTTATTTCAATGTGAGAGAGGGACTAAATTGATGCACGTTTTATAAATATATCTGCATGCTCAAAGAAATTGTTGCTGATTTTATACAGTAACCACTCCTTTTAAAAATGTTGGTTTGTATTTACTCCCTTCTAGTAGAGTTCGATATTGGTAGCATTGCACTAGATACTTGGCGGTGCCGGGTTTTATTACTTTTGACCGAGCTTTTAGGTGCGTTCTAAATACCAAACTTGCTTCAATTGGATAAATATCCCATGTTTTATTTCAATGTGAAAAAATGACAGGTATAAGGAACTATAATGATGCATGTTTTATAAATATATCTGCCAGCTCAATGAAATTGTTGCTGATTTTATATGGTCACCCCTCCTATAAAAATGGTTTGTATTTACTCCGTTCTAGTAGGTAAACAAACATTGTTGACAGTACCTTGAAAAGGAGCAAATCAACATAAGGTTTCATGGCACTTGGACTATGTCTCAAACCATAGGAAATTTAAAAAAACTGTCTCTCCGAAACAGCCCGCTTCAATATCCCCGATAAGTTTTTCATTCGTTATAAGTGCTTATTTATTGTATTCATGTCACAACGATATGGACAGATATATTCAGCTATTTGTCAAGAGATTAAGGCCTTTATAAACATGTTTTGGCAGTTTTGTCTTCAAAATATCCTCATAAATGCCATTTTTTACTTTAAATAGGGGGAGAAGGTGTAAAAAATAGCCATCAAAATGAGTGTTAGTGCTATTTAAGCATAATTCTGAGTGTTGTAGAATAGAATTTTTCCAAATACATTGGAGAAGAGACACTGATGTAAGCCGGTGTCTAGGTTCTATTTCATAAATAGGTAAACTTTGCACTTTAAAAAAAAAACAATATGTTTGCTCGGCCTTCATAGTTGAATCTGAAAGCGATAACTTTTTCGCAAACTTGAAAGATTCTTTGTGACTGAACTTTTATTATGCATGAGTAAATTATTACATATGACCTAAAGTTCTATTTGGCAATTCTTTTGATGCATCATAAAGAAAATAAGGGTTCTGTAATGGTAGCATTGCACTAGATACGGGGAGGTGCCGGGTTTTATCATTTTTGGAGCGAGCTTTTCTACATCTACATCTATACGTTGGTCCGTCAATCTTGACTATAACTCAATGGATATAGTTCATTATGGTAGCGCTAGAAAGATGTAAAGCAAGAGAATATAGTCAGCAAGAAGTAGTATTTAGTCATTAATTAACGTAAAAATAACAAAAAAAAAAACAGGACTAAAAAAATATTATCATATATAAGCAAAGAGGTTCAACATAAAAAGGAGAGAAGGAAGAAAGTTACCCCAGCCACTTTTGGCTCCACAAGTAAAGACCTCTCTGCCTTCCGTGGCGGTACCAGGGCCCATACGTCCCCGACAGCACAGCTCCCCCTTGCAGAGTTACTAGGTGACTAGGCCCCTTAACTTGCTTAGAATGAGAGGGTGGATAGCTTCATCCTGAATAATGCCAGTGGTGGAGCATCAGCTACAGAAGCAGGTACAGAGTTCCACAATGGTACGGTACGAGGGAAAAATCTAAACTTAAAAGAATCTGATGATGTTGAAAAGTCTGAACTTCGTGGAGTTTGTAGCTCTGGTCCTTGCTGTGACTAGTGTCAAGTAATCAGCGGCAGGTATATCAACAACGTCCTGAACCACTTTGTACAGTAGGGTGAGATGAATCTTTGACCGTCTGGTTTCCAGGGGTCCCCACTGTAGGTGATCGAGCAAGTATGATACGCTGCTTGTATTTGTGTACTGACTAGTGGTAAAGCGGACAGTTCTGCGTTGTACCATCTCGAGCTTCCTGATCTGTTCGTTGTAATGTGGACAGCAATAATCCAGATTGGATCTAACCATACTGCAGTAGTCATTTGCCTTTGTTTCTTCTGTGTCGACCTTCATGTTGCGTCGCGGAAATCCAAGCTTGCTGTTTGCCTTCTTGCATTACCGATCGATGTGATTTTGCCATGACATCGACGACTGTAGGTCCACTCCAAGGTACTTTGTGGTATTTGAAGTTCAAGGACATGCCCCTTCAGTTGGTATGGATGCCTGATGGGCGATTGGGATCTGGTGATTGTCAACACGCTGCATTTCTAGGGATGAAACGACATGCCCCATTTGCGCTCCCCATCAGCAAGTGTGTAAAGGTCCTGTTGAAGAGATGAGCAATCTTCTTTACTTTCTATGGTCCTATAAACAATAAAATCATCGGCGAAAAGTCTGGTGTGAGGGGTGATGTTGTCCGGAAGATCGTTTATAAAGAGGAGGAAAGGAAAAGGTCCCACGAATGACCCCTGGGGGAAACCGCTGGCTACTGGTGCCCTCCTTCACGTCACTCCTTCAACAAATACACGCTGGTTACCGTCTGTGAGGAATGATGCCATCCATTCATGGAAATTTCCTCGAATTCCGAAGTGATGCAGTTTAAGACGAAGGCGTTGGTGAGACACACGATCAAATGCCTTTGAAAAATCAAGGATGTGTCCATGGCCGAGGCAAGATCGTGTACCAGTGTGATTAACTGCGTCTTGCAACTTCTTCTTCGAACACCATGTTTGTGAGTCGGTGTGGATTTGGTGCTGGTCAACATGCTTCATCACGTTACTGACAATCATGCTGCAGAAGCTCACAACATAGGCATGTTAATGAAACTGGCCGGTAGTTTGCTGGGTCATAGCGCTGGCCTTCCTTGAAAACCGCCGACACGTTTGCTTGCTTCCAGTCCTCTGGAACTGAGCCTGTCTGTAGAGATTTATTGATTATGGTCGCAAGGATAGGTGCGAGTTCTTTGGAGCATTGAGCTGGTATCATGTCAGGTACCGAAGCTTTGTTTGGATTGCTTGAGCGCAACAACTTTTCCACCCCTTCCTCATTGACTAGAATCTCTTCCATCTCCGGGTAAGGATTACCATCTGGTTCCGAAACTGTGCTATCCAGGTCCTCCTTGATGTATACTGACTGGTACTGTCGACTAAGGATGTTTGGCTTGTCTTTTGGGGCATTAAATAGGCGCCCTTTGTCCTTAAGTGGGGGAATTCCAGTAGCATCTTTCCTCAGAGACGTGATGTATTTCCAGAAGCGCTTCTCCTTTGGTTGACGTTCGACATCCGGGTCACCCACTTCAGTGATGCCATTGATGTCCTTCCATTAGGACTGACGTTCACACATTTGCACAGCCTTTTTGCGGTCTTTGTACTTTCTAACGTCTTTCTCGTTCTTTGTTTACTTCATGCGTCTTAACAACTTGTCACGCCGTCTCATCTGGTTATTTATGTTTCAGTCTATCCGGGGTTTGTTGATCTTCATTCCACTCAGGAGCTTCGTTGGTATGTATTTCTTCATCAAGTATGATGTGAGGCGTCGGAATTTGTTCCACAAGTCCTCTACCGATGAAGTACTTGCCATGTTGTCAACCTCTACATTGGCCCCTCTTAGTTCCGTTCTAAATACCAGACTTGCTTCCATTGGACATATATCCCATGTTTTATTTCAATCTGAGAAAATGACGGGTATAAGGGACGAAAACGGTGCATGTTTTATAAATATATCAGCAAGCTCAAAGAAATTGTAGCTGATTTTATATGGTCACCCCTCCTTTAAAAAAGTTGGTCTGTATTTACTCCGTTCTATAAGTAAACAAACATTGGTGCTATTTAGGCATAATTCTGTGCATTTTAGCATAGAATTGTTTCAAAGACATTGGAGACGAAAGGCTGATGCAAGCCGATGTCTGGGTTCAATTCCAGAAAGAGGTAAACTTTGCACTTTTCAAAAACATTTGGTTTGCTCGACTATCATAGTTGAATCTGAAAGCCATAACTTTTTCGCAAACTTTAAAGATTCTTTATGACTGAACTTTTATAATACATGAGTAAATGATCAGATATGACCTAAATTTCTATTTGGAAATTCTTTTGATGCATCATAAAGAAAATAAGGGTTCGGTATTGGTAGCATTGCACTAGATACTGGGAGGTGCCGGGTTTTTATCATTTTTGGACCAAGCTTTTGGTTGCATTCTAAATACCAGACCTGCTTCCATTGGATATATATCCCATGTTTTATTTCATTTCGAGAAAATGACAGCTGTGAGGGACTTAAATGATGCATGTCTGCAAGCTCAAAGAAATTGTTGCTGAAATACATACCAACATCATAGTGTAGATTATATTTTCTTGTCCTTTGGGATCATTGATTCCATTGTGGAATTTTGAAAATATCTGAGGGTCACTGATGAAGCCTAATTGGCCGAAACTAGCTAGTCTGGCCCAGAAAACATGTACACTGCATATTTTTCACTTCTGTGGTGTATTCCTTGCTTCCAAAGGATAACCCTTTTATAGAACATATTTATATGGTCATCCCTACTTTAAAATGTTGGTTTGTATTTACTACGTTCTAGTCGGTAAACAAACATGGTTGACTGTAACTTGAAAAGGAGCAGTTCAACATATGGATTTTTTTCATTAACTTGTTGGGCTGGGATGGTTCTATGAACAAACAAGGTTTGAAAACTTTGTATGATTAGTTTTTGTTGACGCAGGTAAGTCGCCTATGGAAATATTTAGTGGTAAGCACCCAAAAGCAAAACTAGAATTGTCAGCAGCACTGTCATGTTTTCAGTCATTAAATCTATTTCCACACATTTTTAGTTGTATCCAATTCTATTTCATGAAAGTATCCTTATGGCATGCATTTTTCCATGGATAATGTAAAAATGTGATGGTAGTGCGAATTTAGATCTAACTGGGTTATTTAATGAGTTTTTGCCTCTGATCTATGTTCTTGAGAGGGGGTGTATTTTAAAGCTATGTAAATCAGTTTTTGTTGATGTGTTTGGAAAGAAGACTTACATTTATTGGATTTGCAGAAACACATGAAAGAATCAACTTTATCTGGAATATAAGGGTAAGGTTTCATGGCATAAGGACTATGTCTCAAACCAAAGCAAAACTTATAAATTGTCTCTCCGAAACAGCCCGCTGCAATATCCCGATAAGTTTTCTCATCCGTCATATGTTCTAATTTATTGTATACATATCAAAAGGACGTAAAAAGATATATTCAACTATTAAGCATGGCATTAAGGCATTTATAAACATTTTCTTGGCAGTTTTGTCTTCCAATTATCCTCAAAAATGTCAATTTTTACTTTAAACAGGGGGTGTAGGTGTGAAAATAGCCATAAAAATGAGTATTGGTGCTATTTAGGCGTAATTCTGTGCATTTTAGGATAGACTTGTTTCAAAGACATTGGAGAAGAAACACTGATGCAGCCGATGTCTGGATTCCATTCCAGAAATAGGTAAAGGTTGCACTTTTCAAAAACATATGGTTTGTTCGGCTTTCATAGTTGAATCTGAAAGCGATAACTTTTTTGCAAACTTGAAAGATTCTTTGTGACTGAATTTTTATTATGCATGAGAAATTATCATTATGACCTACATTTCTCTTTGGCAATTCTTTTGATGCATCATAAAGAAAATAAGGATAGCATTGCACTAGATACTGGGAGGTGCCGGGTTTTATCACTTTTGGACCGAGCTTTTAGTTGCATTCTAAATTCTAGAACTGCTTCCATTGGATATATATCCAATGTTTTATTTCAATGTGGCGAAATGACAGGTGTGAGGCACTTAATTGATGCATTTTTAATAAATATATCTGCAAGCTCAAAGAAATTGTTGCTGACTTTATATGGTCACCTATGCTTTAAAATGGTTTGTATTAACTCAGTTCTAGTAGGTAAACAGACATGGTTGACTAACTTGAAAAGGAGCCGATTAACATGTTGATTCTTGTCATTAACTTGTTGAACTAGGATGGTTCTATAAACAAGCAAGGTTTGAAAAGTTTTGTATGTGTAGTTTTTGTGGGCGCAGGTAAGTCGCCTATGGAAATATTTAGTGGTAAGCTCCCAATAGCAAAGGTAGAAATGTCAACAGCACTGTCCTATTTTCAGTAATTGCATACTATTTTCACACATTTGTAGTTCTATCCAATTCTGTTTAATAAAATGTATCTTCATGGCATGCATTTTGCCATGGATAATGTAAAAATGTGATGGTAGTGCGAATTAGTTTGCCTCTGATCTAAGTTCTTGGGAGTGTGGGGGGATGGTGCACGTTAAAGCCATGGATATCATTTTTTATTGAAATGTTTAGAAAGAAGACTTGCAGTAATTGTATTTGAAGAATCACAAGAAAGAATCTACTTCGTCTGGAATATATGAATAAGGTTTCATGGCACTAGGACTATGTCTCAAACCAAAGCAAATCTTAAAATCTGTCTCTCCGAAACAGCCCGCTGTCAAAATATTCTCAAAAATGTCTTTTTTTTTTAACTTAAATAGGGGCTGCATGTGTGAAAATATCCACGAATATGAGTATTTGTGCTATTAAGGCATAATTTTGTGCATTTTAGGATAGAATTGTTCCAAAGGCATTGGGATCCCGGGCTTCTCCAGACTTTCGGATGAGTCTTTAAACCGAAGTCCCGTCTCCGTATGACCTTAGCTGTTGGTGGGACGTAAAACTCAAACACTCACTCACTCCAAAGGCATTGGAGAAGAAAGACTGATGAAAGCCGGTGTCTGGGTTTTATTCAAGAAAGAGGTAAACTTTGCCTTTTTCAAAAACATATGGTTTGCTCGGCTTTCATAGTTGAATCTGAAAGCCATAACTTTTTTCGCAAACATGAAAGATTCTTTGTGACGAACTTTTGTAATGCATGAGAAAATTATCAGATTTGACCTAAATTTCTATTTGGCAATTCTTTTGATGTTTCATAAGAAAATAAGGGTTCGGTATTAGTAGCATTGCACTAGATACTGTGAGATGCCTGGTTTTATCACTTTTGGACCGAGCTTTTAGTTGCATTCTAAATACCAGACCTGCTTCCATTGGATATATATCCCATGTTTTATTTCCATGTGAGAAAAGGACAGCTGCAAGGGACTAAAATGATACATGTTGTATAAAAATATATCTGCAAGCTCAAAGAAATTGTTGCTGATTTTATATGGTCACCCCTCCTTTAAAAATGTCGGTTTGTATTTACTCCGTTCTAGTCGGTAAACAAACATGGTTGACTCCAACTTGAGAAGAAACAGATCTACATGTGGATTTTTTTCTCATTAACTTGTTGGGCTGTGATGGATCTCTAAACAAGCAAGGTTTGAAACGTTTTTATGTGCAGTTTCTGTGGGCGCAGGTAAGTCGCCTATGTAAATATTTAGTGGTAAGTTCCCAATTCGAAAGGTAGAAATGTCAGCAGCACTGTCCTGTTTTCAGTCATGACACACAATTTCCACACATTTGTAGTTCTGTCCAATTCTATTTCATAAAATGTATCTTCATAGCATACATATTGCCACGGATAATGTAAAAATGTGATGGTAGTGCGAATTCAGGTTTAACTGGGTGTATTTGATGAGGGTTTGCCTCTGATCGATGTTCTTGGGATGAGGTGTACTTTAAAGCCATGTAAATCAATTTTATTGGTTGTGTTTAGAATGAAGACTTGCAGTAATTGTATTTGCAGAAACACAAGAAAGAATCTACTTCATCTGGAATAAACGAGTAAGGTTTCATGGCACAAGGACCATGTCTCAAACCAAAACAAATCTTAAAAATTGTCTCGCCGAAACAGCTCGCTGCAATATCCGGATAAGTTTTCTCATCCGTTATATGTTCTAATGTATTGTATTCATGTCAGAAAGATGTGAACAAATATATTCAGCTATTTCTCGTGGCATTAAGACATTTATAAACGTTTTCTTGGCATTTTTGTTTTCAAAACATCCTCAAAATGTTATTTTTTTTTTATTTAAATAGGGGTTGTAGGTGTGAAAATAGCCATAAAAATAAGGATATGTGTTATTTAGGCGTAATTATGTGTATTTTAGGATAGACCTGTTCCAAAGACATTGGAGAAGAAACACTGATACAAGCCGGCGATTCTTTGTGACTGAACTTTTATTATGCATGAGTTTATTTGTAGATATGACCTAAACTACTATTTGGCAATTTTTTCCATGCGTCATAAAGAAAATACGAGTTCGGTATTGGTCGCATTGCACTAGATATTGGGAGGTACCGGGTTTTATCACTTTTGGACCAAGCTTTAATTTGGTGTAAACAATATGTATTTGCAAATAAATTACAAAGACATACATAGATAGATACACGCAAAATGACATAGGATCTGACAGTTAGCATAGTGCTTATATTGGTAGTCATTTCCTAGGTTCAAGTATTGTTTACAGTGTATTCAAATAATGGTTAAATAGTGATATCAATACAAAACCAAATCGTTCTGAGAACTCAGAGAGCTTTTAGTTACGTTCTAAATACCAGAGCTGCGTCAATTGGAATATATCCCATGTTTTATTTCAATGAGAGAAAATGACAGCTGTAAGGGACTAAAATGATGCATGTTTTATAAATATATCTGCAAGCTCAATTGTTGAAATTGTTGCTGATTTTATATGGTCACCCCTCCTTTAAAAATGTTGGTTTGTATTTACTCCGTTCTAGTAGGTAAGCAATAATGGCTGATTGAAACTTGATAAGTGGCAGATCAACATGTGGATTTTTTCTCATTAACATGTTGGGCTAGGATGGTTCTATAAACAAGCAAGATTTGACAAGTTTTGTATGTGTATTTTCTGTGGGCGAAGGTAAGTCGCCTTTGGAAATATTTAATGGTAAGCTCCCAAGAGCAAAGGTAGAAATGTCAGCAATAATGTCATGTTTTCAGTCATTACATACTATTTCCACACATTTGTAGTTATATCCAATTCTGTTTCATAAAATGTATCTTCATGGCATGTATTATAACATGGATAATGTAAAAATGTGATGATAGTGCTAATTAAGGTCTAACTGGGCGTATTTGATGAGATTTTGCCTCTGGTCTATGTTTTTGAGAAGGGGGTGTACTTTTAAGCCATGTAAATCAGTTTTCATTGATGTGTTTGGAAGGAAGACTTGCAGTAATTGCATTTGCTGAAACACAAGAAAGAATCTACTTCATCTGGAATATAAGAGTAACGTTTTTCTTCACTGCAGCTGGGGCTGTGCCGTGTGGCGGCCGTAAAAAAGTCTCCCCGTACATCCATCATAGTGCAGATTATATTTTCTGGTCCTTTGAGATCATTGAGTTCATTAAGAATCATTTTGAAAATAGATTTCTGCTTAAGCCGGTGCTAGGGGGCGTGGCCAGTGTAGCACATTTCAGTACTGGTCATGAACAGACTCAATAAAACCGAGTCTGCTATTTTCGCTTTTTTGTGTATTCTTTGCTTCCAAAGGATCTAACTATTCAGAACTTATTCATAGCACTAGGGCTATGTCTCAAACCAAAGCAAAACTTTGTTTCCGAAACAGCCCGCCACAATATTCTGATAAGTTTTCTCATCTGCTATATGATCCGATTTATTGTATTCATGACAAAATGATGTGCACAGATATATTCAGCTATTTCTCATGGCATTAAGGCATTTATAAACATTTTCTTGGCAATTTTGTCTTCAATATATTCTCAGAAATGTCAATTTTTACTTTAAATATGGGCTGTAGGTGTGAAAATAACCATAAAAATGAGTATTGGTGTTATTTAGGCATAATTATGTGCATTTTTGGATAGAACTATTCCAAGGACATTGGAGAAGAAAGACTGATGCAAGCCAGAGTCTAGGTTCCATTCAGAAAGAGGTAAACTTTACACTTTAAAAAGACAATATGTTTGCTCGGCGTTCATAGTTGAATCTGAAAGCGATAACTTTTTCGCAAACTTACATATTTTTTGTGACTTACTTTATTTGTGCACAAATAAATTATTAGATATGACCTAAATTTCTATTTGGCAATTCTTTTGGTGCATCATAAAGAAAATAAGAGTTCGGTATTGGTAGCATTGCACGATACTGGGAGGGGGGTGCTGGATTTAATCACTTTTGGACTGAGCATTTAGTTGCGTTCTAAATATGTCTTGCTTCCATTGCATATATATCCCATATCAAATTTCAATGTGAGAAAGGGACTAAAATGATGCATGTTTTATAAATATATCTGCATGCTCAAAGAAATTGTTGCTGATTTTATATGGTAACCCCTCCTTTAAAAATGTTGGTTTGTATTTACTCCGTTCTAGTAGAGTTCGATATTTGTAGCATTGCACTAGATACTTGGAGGTGCCGGGTTTTATCACTTTTGGACCGAGCTTTTAGTTGCTTTCTTAATACCAGACTTGCTTCAATTGGATATTTATCCCATGTTTTATTTCAATGTGAGAAAATGACAGGTATAATGGATTAAAATGATGCATGTTTTGTAAATATATCTGCAAGCTAAAGAAATTGTTCCTGATTTTATATGGTCACCCTCCTTTAAAAAATGGTTTGTATTTACTCCATTCTAGTAGGTAAACAAACATGGTTGATAGTAACTTGAAAAGGAGGAAATCAACATAAGGTTTCATGGCACTAGGCCTATGTCTCAACCCAAAGCAAATCTAAAAAATTGTCTCTCTGAAACAGCCCGCTGCAATATCCCCGATAAGTTTTCTCATCCGTTATAAGCTCTAATTTATTGTATTCATGTCAAAACGATGTGAACAAATATATTCAGCTATTTCCCAGAATATTAAGCATTTATGAACATTTTTAGCAGTTTTGTCTTCAAAATATCCTCATAAATGCCATTTTTTTACTTTAAAAAGGTTGTGAAGGTGTAAAAATAGCCAAACAAATGACTATTGGTGCTATTTAAGCATAATTCTGTGTATTTTAGGATGGAATTTTGTCAAAGACATTCGAGGAGAAACACTGATGCAAGCTGTTGTCTAGTTTCTATTACAGAAATAGGTAAACTTTGCACTTTTCAAAAACATATGGTTTGCTCGGCTTTCATAGTTGAATCTGAAAGCGATTTCCTTTTTGCAAACTTGAAAGATTCTTTGTGACTGAACTTTTATTTTACAAGAGTAATTTATAACATATGACCTAAATTTCTATTTTGTAATTCTTTTGATGCATCATAAAGAAAATAATGGTTTGCTAATGGTAGCATTGCACTAGATACGGGGAGGTGCCCTGTTTTATCACTTTTGGAGCGAGCTTTTCTACATCTACATCTCTACGTTGGTTCATCAATCTTGACTATTACTCAATGGATATGACTTCATTATGGTAGCGCTAGAAAGATGAAAAGCAAGAGAATATAGCCAGCAAGAATTCGTATATAGTCATAAATTAGCGTAAAAATAACAAGAAAATAAGACTAAAATATTATCAAATATAAGCAATGAGGTTCAACATAAATAAGAGAGAAGGAAGAAAGTTACCCCAGCCACTTTTGGCTCAACAAGTAAAGACCTCTCTGCCTTCCGTGGTGGTACCAGGGCCCATACGTCCCCGACAGCACAGCTCCCCCTTGCAGAGTTACTAGGTGACTGGTCCCCTTAACTTGCTTAGAATGAGAGGGTGGATAGCTCCATCCTGTGGAGCCTCAGCTACAGAAGCTGGTACAGAATTCCACAAAGGTACGGTACGAGGGAAAAAGTTAAACTTAAAAGAATCTGATGATGTTGAAAACAGTCTGAACTTCTTGGAGTGTGTAGCTCTTGTCCTTGCTGTGACTGGGGTCAAGTAATCAGCGGCAGGTATGTCAACACCGTTCTGAACCACTTTGTACAGTTGGTTGAGCTGAATCTTTGACCGTCTGGTTTCCAGGGGTTCCCACTGTAGGTGATCGAGAATGCATGATACGCTGCTTGTATTTGTGTACCGATTAGTGGTAAAGTGGGCAGCTCTGCGTTGTACCATCTTGAGTTTCTTGATCTGTTCTTTGTGATGTGGGCTCCATACGGAACAGCAATAGTTCAGATTGGATCTAACCATACTGCAGTAGGCATTTGCTTTAGTTTCTTCTGTGCCGGCCTTCAAGTTGCGTCGCAGAAATCCAAGCGTGCTGTTTGCCTTCTTGCATTACCGATCGATATGATTTTGCCATGACAACGAAGACTGTAGGTCCACTCCAAGGTACTTTGTGGTGTCTTGAAGTTCAAGAACATGTCCCTTCAGTTGGTATGGATGCCTGGTGGGCGATCGGGATCTGGTGATGGTCAACACGCTGCATTTCTGGGGATGAAACTCCATGCCCCACTTGCGCTCCCAGTCAGCAAGTGTATAAGGGTCCTGTTGAAGAGCCGAGCAATCTTCTTGACTTTCTCTGGCCATACAAACACTACAATATCGGCGAAAAACCTGGTATGAGAGGTGACGTTGTCCGGAAGATCGTTTATGAAGAGCAGGAAAGGTAAAGGTCCCAGGACTGACCCCTGGGAGTCCCCGCTGGCTACTGGTGCACCCTCTGACGTCACGCCTTCAACAACTACACGCTGTGTGCGGCCTGTGATTAATGATGAATTCCATCATGGAGATTTCCTCGAATTCCGAAGTGTTGCAGTTTAAGAAGGCGTTGGTGAGACACACGATCAAATGCCTTAGAAAAATCAAGGATGACCATATCCGTCTGAATTCCCTTGTCCATGGCCGAGGCAAGATCGTGTACCAGAGTGATTAACTGTGTCGCGCAACTTCTTCTTCTTCTTCGAAAACCATGTTGTGAGTCGGTGTGGATTTGGTGCTGGTAAACATGCTTCATCACGTTACTGACAATCACTCAAGAAGCTTACAACATAGGCAGGTTAATGAATCTGGCCGGTAGTTTGCTGGGTCATAGGGCTGGACTTTCTTGAAAACCGCCGGCACGTTTGCTTGCTTTCAGTCTTCTGGAACTGAACCTGCCTGTAGAGACTTGTTGAATATGGTCACACGGATAGGTGTGAGTGCTTTGGGGCATTCTTTCAACAATTGAGCTGGTATCATGTCAGGTCCCGACGCTTTGTTTGGATTGCTTGAGCGCAACAGCTTTTCCACCCCATTAACTAAAATCTCTTCCATCTCCGGGTAAGGATTACCATCTGGTTCTGGAACAGTGCTTTCCTGGTCCTCCTTGGTGTATACTGACTGGTACTGTCGACTGAGGATATGTGCCTTGTCTTTTGAGGCATTAAAAAAGGCGCCCTTTGTCCTTCAGTGGGGCAATTTCAGTAGCATCTTTCCTCAGGGAATTGATGTATTTTCAGAAGCGCTTCTGTTTTGGTTGACGTTCGACATCCGGGTCACTCACTTCATTGATGCTATTGATCTACTTCCATTAGGACTGACGTTCACACTTTTGCACAGCCTTCTTGCAGTCTTTGTACTTTCTAACGTCTTTCTCGTTCTTTGTTTTCTTCATGCGTCTAAACAACTTGTCACGCCATCTCATCTGGGTTTTTATGTTTCAGTCTATCCAGGGTTTTGTTGATCTTCTTTCCACTCAGGAGCTCCGTTGGTATGCATTTCTTCATCAAGTTTGATGTGAGACGTCGGAATTTGTTCCACATGTCCTATACCGAAGAAGTACTTGCCATGTTGTCAACCTCTACATTGGCCTCTCTTAGTTCCGTTCTAAATACCAGACTTGCTTCCATTGGACATATATCCCATGTTATATTTCAATCTGAGAAAATGACAGGAAAGGGACCAAAATGTTGCATGTTTTATAAATGTTGGTTTGAATTTACTCCGTTCTAGTAGGTAAACAAACATTGTAGAATATAAATGAGTATTGGTGCTTTTTAGGCATAATTCTGTGCATTTTAGGATAGAATAGTTTAAAAGACATTGGTGGAAAAACAATGATGCAAGCCGTCTGGGTTCAATTCCAGAAAGAGGTTAACTTTGCACTTTTCAAAAACATATGGTTTGCTCGACTTTCATAGTTGAATCTGAAAGCGAAAACTTTTTAGCACACTTGAAAGATTCTTTGCGACTGAACTTTTATAATGCATTTGTTAATGGTCAGATATGACCTAAAGTTCTATTTTGATATTCTTTTGATGCATCATCAAGAAAATAAGGGTTCAGTATTGGCAGGATTGCACTAGATACTGGGAGATGCCGTTTTATCGTTTGCGGACCGAGCTTTTCGTTGCGTTCTAAATACCAGACCTGATTTTATATGGTCTCCCCTACTTTAAAAATGTTGGTTTGTATTTTCGTACGGTCTAGTCGGTAAACAAACATGGTTGACTGTAACTTGAAAAGGAGCAGATCAACATATGGACTTTTTTCTCATTAACTTGTTGGGCAAGGATGATTCTATAAACAAGCAATGTTTGAAACTTTGTATGTGTATTTTTTGTGGGCGAAGGTAAGTCGCCTATGGAAATATTTAGTGGTAAGCTCCCAAAAGCAAAGGTAGAATTGTCAGCAGCACTGTCATGTTTTCAGTCATTACATACTAGTTCGACACATTTGTAGTTCTATCCAATTCTGTTTCATGAAATATATCCTTATGGCATGCATTTTGCCATGGTTAATGTAAAAACGTGACGGTAGTGCGAATTTAGATCTAACTGGGTTATTTGATGAGTTTTTTGCCTCTGATCTATGATCTTGGGAGGGGGTGTACTTCAAAGCAATGTAAATCAGTTTTATTGATGTGTTTGGAAAGAAGACTTGCAGTAATTGCATTTGCAGAAACACAAGAAAGAATCTAATTCCTCTGGAATATAAGGGCAAGCTTCCAGGGCACAAGGACTATGTCTCGAACCAAAAACAAAACTTAAAAAATTGTCTCTTTGAAACAGCCCTCTGCAATATCACGATAAGTTTTCTCATCCGTCATATGTTTTAAGTTATTGTATTCATATCAAAAGGACGTGAAAAGATATATTTAGCTATTTCTCATGGCATTAAGGCATTTATAAACATTTTCTTGGCAATTTTGTCTTCAATATATTCTCAGAAATGTCATTTTTTACTTTAAATATGGGCTGTAGGTGTGAAAATAACCATAAAAATGAGTATTGGTGTTATTTAGGCATAATTATGTGCATTTTTGGATAGAACTATTCCAAGGACATTGGAGAAGAAAGACTGATGCAAGCCAGAGTCTAGGTTCCATTCAGAAAGAGGTAAACTTTACACTTTAAAAAGACAATATGTTTGCTCGGCGTTCATAGTTGAATCTGAAAGCGATAACTTTTTCGCAAACTTACATATTTTTTGTGACTTACTTTAATTGTGCACAAATAAATTATTAGATATGACCTAAATTTCTATTTGGCAATTCTTTTGGTGCATCATAAAGAAAATAAGAGTTCGGTATTGGTAGCATTGCACGATACTGGGAGGGGGGTGCTGGATTTAATCACTTTTGGACTGAGCTTTTAGTTGCGTTCTAAATATGTCTTGCTTCCATTGCATATATATCCCATATCAAATTTCAATGTGAGAAAGGTACTAAAATGATGCATGTTTTATAAATATATCTGCATGCTCAAAGAAATTGTTGCTGATTTTATATGGTAACCCCTCCTTTAAAAATGTTGGTTTGTATTTACTCCGTTCTAGTAGAGTTCGATATTTGTAGCATTGCACAAGATACTTGGAGGTGCCGGGTTTTATCACTTTTGGACCGAGCTTTTAGTTGCTTTCTTAATACCAGACTTGCTTCAATTGGATATTTATCCCATGTTTTATTTCAATGTGGGAAAATGACAGGTATAATGGATTAAAATGATGCATGTTTTGTAAATATATCTGCAAGCTAAAGAAATTGTTCCTGATTTTATATGGTCACCCTCCTTTAAAAAATGGTTTGTATTTACTCCATTCTAGTAGGTAAACAAACATGGTTGATAGTAACTTGAAAAGGAGGAAATCAACATAAGGTTTCATGGCACTTGGCCAATGTCTCAACCCAAAGCAAATCTAAAAAATTGTCTCTCTGAAACAGCCCGCTGCAATATCCCCGATAAGTTTTCTCATCCGTTATAAGCTCTAATTTATTGTATTCATGTCAAAACGATGTGAACAAATATATTCAGCTATTTCCCAGAATATTAAGCATTTATGAACATTTTTAGCAGTTTTGTCTTCAAAATATCCTCATAAATGCCATTTTTTTTTTACTTTAAAAAGGTTGTGAAGGTGTAAAAATAGCCAAACAAATGACTATTGGTGCTATTTAAGCATAATTCTGTGTATTTTAGGATGGAATTTTGTCAAAGACATTCGAGGAGAAACACTGATGCAAGCTGGTGTCTAGTTTCTATTACAGAAATAGGTAAACTTTGCACTTTTCAAAAACCTATGGTTTGCTCGGCTTTCATAGTTGAATCTGAAAGCGATTTCCTTTTTGCAAACTTGAAAGATTCTTTGTGACTGAACTTTTATTTTGCAAGAGTAATTTATTACATATGACCTAAACTTCTATTTTGTAATTCTTTTGATGCATCATAAAGAAAATAATGGTTTGCTAATGGTAGCATTGCACTAGATACGGGGAGGTGCCCTGTTTTATCACTTTTGGAGCGAGCTTTTCTACATCTACATCTCTACGTTGGTTCATCAATCTTGACTATTACTCAATGGATATGACTTCATTATGGTAGCGCTAGAAAGATGAAAAGCAAGAGAATATAGCCAGCAAGAATTCGTATATAGTCATAAATTAGCGTAAAAATAACAAGAAAATAAGACTAAAATATTATCAAATATAAGCAATGAGGTTCAACATAAATAAGAGAGAAGGAAGAAAGTTACCCCAGCCACTTTTGGCTCAACAAGTAAAGACCTCTCTGCCTTCCGTGGCGGTACCAGGGCCCATACGTCCCCGACAGCACAGCTCCCCCTTGCAGAGTTACTAGGTGACTGGTCCCCTTAACTTGCTTAGAATGAGAGGGTGGATAGCTCCATCCTGTGGAGCCTCAGCTACAGAAGCTGGTACAGAATTCCACAAAGGTACGGTACGAGGGAAAAAGTTAAACTTAAAAGAATCTGATGATGTTGAAAACAGTCTGAACTTCTTGGAGTGTGTAGCTCTTGTCCTTGCTGTGACTGGGGTCAAGTAATCAGCGGCAGGTATGTCAACACCGTTCTGAACCACTTTGTACAGTTGGTTGAGCTGAATCTTTGACCGTCTGGTTTCCAGGGGTTCCCACTGTAGGTGATCGAGAATGCATGATACGCTGCTTGTATTTGTGTACCGATTAGTGGTAAAGTGGGCAGCTCTGCGTTGTACCATCTTGAGTTTCTTGATCTGTTCTTTGTGATGTGGGCTCCATACGGAACAGCAATAGTTCAGATTGGATCTAACCATACTGCAGTAGGCATTTGCTTTAGTTTCTTCTGTACCGGCCTTCAAGTTGCGTCGCAGAAATCCAAGCGTGCTGTTTGCCTTCTTGCATTACCGATCGATATGATTTTCCCATGACAACGAAGACTGTAGGTCCACTCCAAGGTACTTTGTGGTGTCTTGAAGTTCAAGAACATGTCCCTTCAGTTGGTATGGATGCATGGTGGGCGATCGGGATCTGGTTATTGTCAACACGCTGCATTTCTGGGGATGAAACTGCATGCCCCACTTGCGCTCCCAGTCAGCAAGTGTATAAGGGTCCTGTTGAAGAGCCGAGCAATCTTCTTGACTTTCTCTGGCCTTACAAACACTACAATATCGGCGAAAAACCTGGTATGAGAGGTGACGTTGTCCGGAAGATCGTTTATGAAGAGCAGGAAAGGTAAAGGTCCCAGGACTGACCCCTGGGAGTCCCCGCTGGCTACTGGTGCACCCTCTGACGTCACGCCTTCAACAACTACACGCTGTGTGCGGCCTGTGATTAATGATGAATTACATCATGGAGATTTCCTCGAATTCCGAAGTGTTGCAGTTTAAGAAGGCGTTGGTGAGACACACGATCAAATGCCTTAGAAAAATCAAGGATGACCATATCCGTCTGAATTCCCTTGTCTATGGCCGAGGCAAGATCGTGTACCAGTGTGATTAACTGTGTCGCGCAACTTCTTCTTCTTCTTCGAAAACCATGTTGTGAGTCGGTGTGGATTTGGTGCTGGTAAACATGCTTCATCACGTTACTGACAATCACTCAAGAAGCTTACAACATAGGCAGGTTAATGAATCTGGCCGGTAGTTTGCTGGGTCATAGGGCTGGACTTTCTTGAAAACCGCCGGCACGTTTGCTTGCTTTCAGTCTTCTGGAACTGAACCTGCCTGTAGAGACTTGTTGAATATGGTCGCACGGATAGGTGTGAGTGCTTTGGGGCATTCTTTCAACAATTGAGCTGGTATCATGTCAGGTCCCGACGCTTTGTTTGGCTTGCTTGAGCGCAACAGCTTTTCCACCCCATTAACTAAAATCTCTTCCATCTCCGAGTAAGGATTACCATCTGGTTCTGGAACAGTGCTTTCCTGGTCCTCCTTGGTGTATACTGACTGGTACTGTCGACTGAGGATATGTGTCTTGTCTTTTGAGGCATTAAAAAAGGCGCCCTTTGTCCTTCAGTGGGGCAATTTCAGTAGCATCTTTCCTCAGGGAATTGATGTATTTTCAGAAGCGCTTCTGTTTTGGTTGACGTTCGACATCCGGGTCACTCACTTCATTGATGCTATTGATCTACTTCCATTAGGACTGACGTTCACACTTTTGCACAGCCTTCTTGCAGTCTTTGTACTTTCTAACGTCTTTCTCGTTCTTTGTTTTCTTCATGCGTCTAAACAACTTGTCACGCCATCTCATCTGGGTTTTTATGTTTCAGTCTATCCAGGGTTTTGTTGATCTTCTTTCCACTCAGGAGCTCCGTTGGTATGCATTTCTTCATCAAGTTTGATGTGAGACGTCGGAATTTGTTCCACATGTCCTCTACCGAAGAAGTACTTGCCATGTTGTCAACCTCTACATTGGCCTCTCTTAGTTCCGTTTTAAATACCAGACTTGCTTCCATTGGACATATATCCCATGTTATATTTCAATCTGAGAAAATGACAGGAAAGGGACCAAAATGTTGCATGTTTTATAAATGTTGGTTTGAATTTACTCCGTTCTAGTAGGTAAACAAACATTGTAGAATATAAATGAGTATTGGTGCTTTTTAGGCATAGTTCTGTGCATTTTAGGATAGAATAGTTTAAAAGACATTGGTGAAAAAACAATGATGCAAGCCGTCTGGGTTCAATTCCAGAAAGAGGTTAACTTTGCACTTTTCAAAAACACATGGTTTGCTCGACTTTCATAGTTGAATCTGAAAGCGAAAACTTTTTAGCACACTTGAAAGATTCTTTGCGACTGAACTTTTATAATGCATTTGTTAATGGTCAGATATGACCTAAAGTTCTATTTTGATATTCTTTTGATGCATCATCAAGAAAATAAGGGTTCAGTATTGGCAGGATTGCACTAGATACTGGGAGATGCCGTTTTATCGTTTGCGGACCGAGCTTTTCGTTGCGTTCTAAATACCAGACCTGATTTTATATGGTCTCCCCTACTTTAAAAATGTTGGTTTGTATTTTCGTACGGTCTAGTCGGTAAACAAACATGGTTGACTGTAACTTGAAAAGGAGCAGATCAACATATGGACTTTTTTCTCATTAACTTGTTGGGCAAGGATGATTCTATAAACAAGCAATGTTTGAAACTTTGTATGTGTATTTTTTGTGGGCGAAGGTAAGTCGCCTATGGAAATATTTAGTGGTAAGCTCCCAAAAGCAAAGGTAGAATTGTCAGCAGCACTGTCATGTTTTCAGTCATTACATACTAGTTCGACACATTTGTAGTTCTATCCAATTCTGTTTCATGAAATATATCCTTATGGCATGCATTTTGCCATGGTTAATGTAAAAACGTGACGGTAGTGCGAATTAAGATCTAACTGGGTTATTTGATGAGTTTTTTGCCTCTGATCTATGATCTTGGGAGGGGGTGTACTTCAAAGCAATGTAAATCAGTTTTATTGATGTGTTTGGAAAGAAGACTTGCAGTAATTGCATTTGCAGAAACACAAGAAAGAATCTAATTCCTCTGGAATATAAGGGCAAGCTTCCAGGGCACAAGGACTATGTCTCGAACCAAAAACAAAACTTAAAAAATTGTCTCTTTGAAACAGCCCTCTGCAATATCACGATAAGTTTTCTCATCCGTCATATGTTTTAAGTTATTGTATTCATATCAAAAGGACGTGAAAAGATATATTTAGCTATTTTTCATGGCATTTAGGCATTTATATACAATTGCTTGGCAGTTTTGTCTTCAAGACTCATTTAAAGACAAAAACTCATTTTTGATTTTTATTTCCAAATATCCTAAAAAATGTAATTTTTCATTTTACATAGGGAGTGTGTGTTTGAAAATAGCCATAAAAATGAGTATTGGTGCTATTTAGGCATAATTCTGCGCATTTCAGGATAGACTTGTGTCAAAGACATTGGAGAAGAAACACTGATGCAAGCCGATGTCTGGGTTCCATTCCAGAAAGAGGTAAACTTTGCACTTTTCAAAAACATATGGTTTGTTCGGCTTTCATAGTTGATTCTGAAAGCGATAACTTTTTCGCAAACTTGAAAGATTCTTTGTGACTGAACCTTAATTATGCATGAGAAAATTGTCAATATGACCTAATTATCTATTTTGCAATTCTTTTGATGCATCATTAAGAAAATAAGGTTTCGGTATTGGTAGCTGGCATCAGATACTGGAGATACCGGGTTTTATCACTTTTGGACCGAGCTTTTAGTTGCGTTCTCAATACCAGAACTACTTCCATTGGATATATATCCCATGTTTTTTTTTTCAATGTGAGAAAATGACAGGTGTAAGGCACTTAATTGATGCATGTGTTATAAACATAGCTGCAAGCTCAAGGAAATTGTTACTGATTTTATATGGTCGCCCCTCCTTTATAAAATGGTTTTAATTAACTCCGTTCTAGTAGGTAAACAGACATTGTTGACTAACTTGAAAAGAAGCTGATCAACATGAGGATTTTTTGTCATTAACTTATTGAGCTAGGATGGTTCTATAAACAAACACGGTTTGAAAAGTTTTGTATGTGTAGTTTTTGTGGGCGCAGGTAAGTCGCCTATGGAAATATTTAGTGGTAACCTCCCAATAGCAAAGGCAGAAATGTCAGCAGCAGTGTCCTGTTTTCAGTCATTATAAACTATTTCCACACATTTGTAGTTCTATCCATTTCTGTTTCATAAAATGTATCTTCATGGCATGCATTTTGCTATGGATAATGTATAAATGTGATGGAAGTGCGAATTTGTTTGCCTCTGATCTATGTTCTTGGGAGTGTGATGGGGGTGTACTTTAAAGCCATGTAAATCAATTTTTATTGATGTATTTAGAAAGAAGACTTGCAGTAATTGCATTTGCAGAAACACAAGAAAGAATCTGATTCATCTGGAATGTAAGGGTAAGGTTCCAGGGCATAATGGCTATGTCTCAAACCAAAACACTTAAAAATTGTCTCTCCGAAACAGACCGCTGCAATATCCCGATAAGTATTCTCATCTGTTATATGTTCTAATTTATTGTATTCATGTCAGGAGGATGTGAACAGATATATTGGCATTGAGGCATTTATAAACATTTTCTTGGCAGTTTTGTCTTCAATATATCCTCAAAAATGTCATTTCTTTTATTTTAAATAGGGGGTGTATGTGTGAAAATAGCCATAAATATGAGTATTGTTGCTATTTAGTCATAATTTTGTGCATTTTTGGATAGAATTGTTCCAAAGACATTCTAGAAGAAAGACTGATGCAAGCCGGTGTCTGGGTTCTATTCAAGAAAGAGGTAAACTTTGCACTTTTCAAAAACATATGGTTTGCCCGGCTTTCATAGTTGAATCTGAAAGCGATAACTTTTTCGCAAACTTGAAAGATTCTTTGTGACGAACTTTTATAATGCATAAGAAAATTATCAGATATGACCTAAATTTCTATTTGGCAATTCTTTTGATGTATCATAATGAAAATTAGGGTTCGGTTTTGGTAGCATTGCACTAGATACTGTGAGGTGCCTGGTTTTATCACTTTTGGACCGAGCTTTTAGTTGCGTTCTTAATACCAGAGCTGCTTCCATTTGATATATATCCCATGTTTTATTTCAATGTGAGAAAATGACAGCTGCAAGGGGCAAAAATGATGCATGTTTTATAAATATATCTGCAAGCTCAAAGAAATTGTTGCTGATTTTATATGGTCACACCTCCTTTAAAAATTTTGGTTTGTTCCGTTCTAGTCGGTAAACAAACATTGTTGACTGTAACTTAAAAAGGAAAAGATCAACATGTGGATTTTTTTCTCATTTACTTGTTGGGCTGTGATGGTTCTATAAACAAGCAAGGTTTGAATAGTTTTGTATGTGTAGTTTCTTTGGGCGCAGGTTAGTCATCTATGGAAGTACTTAGTGGTAAGCTTCCAATACAAAAGGTAGAAAAGTCAGCAGCACTGGCCTGTTTTCAGTCATTACATACAATTTCCACACATTTGTAGTTCTATCCAATTCTGTTTCATAAAATGCATCTTCATGGCTTACATTTTGCCAAGGATAATGTAAAATATGATAGTGCGAATTAATGTTTAACTGGGTGTATTTGATGAGCGTAGGGGCGTACTTTAAAGCCATGCAAATCAATTTTCATTGGTTGTGTTTAGAAAGAAGTAATTGTATTTGCAGAAACACAAGAAAGACTCTACTTCATCTGGAATATAAGAGTAAGGTTTCATGGCACCAGGACCATGTCTCAAACCAAAGCAAATCTTAAAAATTCTCTCGCTGAAACAGCCCGCTGCAATATCCCGATAAGTTATATGTTCTAATTTATTGTTTTCATGTCAGAAAGATGTGAACAGATATATTCAGCTATTACGTTTTCTTGGCACTTTTGTTTTCAAAAATCCTCAAAAATGTCATTTGTTTACTTTAAATAGGGGATGTAGGTGTGAAAATAGCCATAAAAATAAGGATTGGTGTTATGTAGGCATCATTCTGTGCATTTTAGGATAGACTTGTTCCAAAGACATTGGAGAAGAAACAATGATGCAAGCCGGTGATTCTTTGTGACTGAACTTTTATTATGCTTGAGTTTATTATTAGATATGACCTAAACTACTATTTCGCAATTTTTTATGCGTCATAAAGAAAATAGGAGTTCGGTATTGGTCGCATTGCACTATATACTGGGAGGTGCCGG
Organism: Lucinisca nassula; assembly: GCA_963580285.1. Classification (NCBI taxonomy): domain Eukaryota; kingdom Metazoa; phylum Mollusca; class Bivalvia; order Lucinida; family Lucinidae; genus Lucinisca; species Lucinisca nassula. The sequence continues at coordinate 49,711,745 of OY757016.1, read as the reverse complement.
GTTTTATCACTTTTGGACCGAGCTTTTAGTTGGTTTAAACACTATTTATTTGCAAATAAATTACAAAGACATACATAGATACATACACGCAAAGTGACATAGGATCTGACGGTAAGCATAGTGCTTATATTGGAAGTCATTTCCTAGGTTCTAGTATTGTTTACAGTGTATTCGAATGCAAAACTATATCGTTCTGTGAACATAGAGAGCTTTTAGTTGCGTTCTAAATACCAGACTTGCTTCAATTGGATATATGTCTCATGTTTTATTTCAATGTGAGAAAATGACAGCTGTAAGGGACAAAAATGATGCATGTTTTATTAATATATATATATCTGCAAGCTCAAAGAAATTGTTGCTGATTTCATATGGTCACCCCTCCTTTAAAAATTGCTTGTATTTACTCCGTTCTAGTAGGTAAACAATAATGGCTGATTGTAACTTGAACAGGAGCAGTTCAACATATGGATTTTTTCTCATTAACGTGTTGGGCTAGGATGGTTCTATAAGCAAGCAAGCTTTGAAAAGTTTTGTATGAGTAGTTTCTGTGGGCGCAGGTAAGTCGCCTTTGGAAATATTTATTGGTAACCCCCAAGAGCAAAGGTAGAAATGTCAACCGCACTGTAATGTTTTCAGTCATTACATACTGTTTCCACACATTTTAGTTCTATCCAATTCTGTTTCATAAAACCCCGGGCTTCTCCAGACTTTCGGATGAGTCTTTAAACCGAGGTCCCGTCTGCATATTACCTAAGATGTTGGTGGAACGTAAAACTCAAACACTCACTCACTCTGTTTCATAAAATGTATCTTCATTGCACGTATTTCAACATGGATAATGTAAAACTGTGATGGTAGTGCTAATTAAGGTCTTACTGGGTGTATTTGATGAGTTTTTGCCTCTGATCTATGTTTTTTGAGAAGGGGGTGTATTTTAAAACCATGTAAATTAGTTGTTATTGATGTGTTTGGAAGGAAGACTTGCAGTAATTGCATTTGCAGAAACACAAGAAAGAATCTACTTCATCAGTAATATAAGAGTAAGGTTTCATGGCACCAGGACTATGTCTCAAACCAAAGCAAAACTTAAAAACTGTCTTTCCGAAACAGCCCGCCGCAATATCCTGATAAGTTTTCTCATCTGCTATGTGATCTAATTTATTGTATTCATGTCAAAAGGGTGTGCACAGATATATTCAGCTATCTCTCGTGGCATTAAGGCATTTATAAACATTTTCTTGGAAGTTTTGTCTTCAATATACCCTCAGAAATGTCAATTTTTACTTCAAATAGGAGATGTAGGTGACCGTAAAATGAGTATTTGTGCTATTTATGCATAATTCTGACCATTTTAGGGTCGAATTGTTCCAAAGACATTAAAGAAGAAACACTGACGCAAGCCAGTGTTTAGGTTCTATTTAGAAAGAGGTAAACTTTACACATTACAAACAATACATTTGCTAAGCGTTCATAGTTGAATCTGAAAGCGATAACTTTTTCGCCAACTTAAAAGATTCTTTGTGACTGATCTTTTATTGTGCATGAGTAAATTATTAGATAGGACCTAAATTTCTATTTGGCAATTCGTTTGATGCATCATAAAGAAAATAAGAGTTCGGTATCGGTAGCATTGCACTAGAAACTGGGGGTTGGGGGAGGGGGTTGCTGAATTTTAACACTTTTGGACTGAGCTTTTAGTTGCGTTCTAAATACAAGACTTGCTGCCATTGGATATATATCCCATGTCTTATTTCAATGTGCGAAAGGGACTAAAATGAAGCATGTTTTATAAATATATCTACATGCTCAAAGAAATTGTTGCTGATTTTATATGGTCACCCCTCCTTAAAAAATGTTGGTTTGTATTTACTCCGTTCTATTAGAGTTCGATATTGGTAGCATTTCACTAGATACTTGGAGGTGACGGGTTTTATCACTTATGACCGAGCTTTTAGTTGCGTTCTAAATACCAGACTTGCTTAAATTGGATATATACCCCATGTTTTATTTCAATGTGAGAAAATGACAGGTATAAGGAACTAAAATAATGCATGTTTTATAAATATATCTGCAAGCTCAATGAAATTGTTTCTGATTTTATATGGTAACCCCTCCTTTAAAAAATAGTTTGTATTTACTCCGTTCTAGTAGGTAAACAAACATGGTTGACAGTACCTTGAAAAGGAGAAAATCAACATTAGGTTTTATGGCACTTGGACTATGTCTCAAACCAAAGGAAATCTTAAAAAAGTGTCTCTCTGAAGCGGCACGCTGCAATATCCCCGATAAGTTTTTCATCCGTTATAAGTTCTAATTTATTGTATTCATGTCAAAACAATGTGAACAGATATATTCACCTATTTCTTAAGACATTAAGCCTTAATAAATTTTTTTTTCCAATTTTGTCTTCAAAATATCCTCATAAATGCCTTTTTTACTTTAAATAGGGGGCGAAGGTGTATAAATATCCATACAAATGAGTACTGGTGCTATTTAAGCATAATTCTATGTATTGTAGGATAGAATTTTTCCAAAGACATTGGAGAAGACACACTGATGTAAGCCGGTGTCTAGGTTCTATTTCAAAAATAGGTAAACTTTGCACTTTTCAAAAACATATGGTTTGCTCCGCGTCATAGTTGAATCTGAAAGTGATAACTTTTTCGCAAACGTAAAAGATTCTTTGTGACTTTACTTTTTTTATGCATGAGTAAATTATTACATATGACCTAAATTTCTATTTGGCAATTCTTTTGATGCATCATAAAGAAAATAAGGGTTCGGTATTGGTAGCATTTCACTAGATACTGGGAGGTGCCGGGTTTTATCACTTTTGGACCGAGCTTCTAGTTACGTTCTAAATACCAGACTTGCTTTCATAGCATATATATCCGTTGTTTCATTTCAATGTGAGAAAATGACAGGTTCAAGGGACCAAAATGATGCATGTTTTATAAATATATCTGCAAGCTGAAAGAAATTGTATGGCCACTCCTCCTTTAAAAATGGTTTGTATTTACTCCGTTCTAGTAGGTAAACAAACTTAGTTGACTGTAACTTGAAAAGGAGCAGACAACATCTGGATTTTTTTCTCTAAAACTTGTTGAGCTAGGATGGTTCTATAAACAAGCAAGGTTTGAAAAGTTTTGTATGTGTAGTTTTGTAAGTCGCCCTTCGAAAGATTTAGTGGTAAGCTCCCAATAGCAAAGGTAGAAATGTCAACAGCACTGTCCTGTTTTCAGTCATTACATTCTATTTCCACACATTTGTAGTTCTATCTAATTCTTTTTCATAAAATGTATCTTCATTGCATGCATTTTGTCATGAATACTGTAAAAATGCGATGGTAGTGCGAATTTAGGTCTAACTGGGTGTATTTGATGAGTTTTTGCCTCTGATCTATGTTCTTGGCAGGGGGGTACCTTAAAGCCATGTAAATCAATTTTATTGATGTGAAAGAGTAATGTGACATGGCACTAGGACTATGTCTCAAACCAAAGCAAAACTTAAAAGACCGCTGCAATATCCCGATAAGTTTTCTCATCCGTTATATGTTCTAACTTATTGTATTCATATCAAAAGGATGTGAACAGATATAGTCAGCTATTTCTAATGGCATTAAGTGACTCCTGTTTCAAAAAAAGAAAGAAAAACACATGAGAGTGTTGATTTATTCCAATAAGAGAGAGAGAGAGAGAGAGAGGGAGAGAGAAATGGAAATATTAAGTGGTAAGCAACCTATATCAAAGATAGAGATGTCAGCAGCACTGTCCTGTTTTCAGTCATTACATACTATTTTCACACATTTGTAGTTCTACCCAATTCTGTTCCATAAAATGTATCTTCATGGCGTGTATTTGGCCATTGATAATGTAAAAATGTGATGGTAGTGCTAATTGTGGTCTAACTGGGTGTATTTGTTGCAATTTTGACGCTGGTCTATGTTCTTGGGAGGGGTGTACTTTAAAACCATGTAAATCAGTTCTTATTGATGTGTTTAGAAAGAAGACTTGCAGAAATTGCATTTACAGAAACACAAGAAAGAATCTACTTCATCTGGAATAAAAGAGTAAGGTTTCATGGCATCAGGACTATGACTCAAACCAAATCAAAACTTAAAAATTGTCTCTCCGAAACACCCCGCTGCAATATCCCGATAAGTTTTCTCATCTATTATATGTTCTATTTTATTGTTTTCATGTTAAAAGGATGTAAACAGATACATTCAGCTTTTTCTCATGGCATTAAGTGACTGCTGTTTCAACAGAAAATTTCATCCCCATTCACTATAGAAGGAAAGTGGCATGTATATTTTGTTCCCTACAGACAAGGGATGACTTAAATAAAAGGTTGGTTTGGAACACAGGAGATCCTTTGCAAAATATGAGATCCACGATTGTGATAAAAATTAGTATTGAGGTGATTCGTTTCCGAAAGAACAAGATTTTATAAACTGTTAGATGATAACGTACACTTCAAAACTAAGTGATAGGTGTCCGATTCTGTATACTCTGGGGTCACTTGAAATGACAAGTTGCTTATCTAATAACATTTATAAAATGCATCTTTCATTCTTTGATGTGCAGAGTTATGGAGCATGAAAAAGTGACAAATACACAGTACAAAAATTTATGTTAGACACAGACACAAGGGGGGGCCGAAAACGTTTGTTTAAATGAAAGGTTTGTTTGGAAAACAGGAGATCCTTTGCAAAATATGAGATCCACGATTGCGATAAAAAATTAGTATTGAGATGATTTCGTTTCCGAAAGAACAAGATTTTATAAACTACTAAAGCAATACACTGTTAGATGATAACTTACACTTCAAAACTAAGTGATAGGTATCCGATTCTGCGAACTCTGGAGTCACATGAAATGACAAGTTACTAGTCTAATAATGTATATAAAATGCATCTTTCATTCTTTGATATGCAGAGTGACGAAGCATGAAAAAGTGACACATAGTCAAAAAAACACATATGTTAGACACAGATGAGCTTATCTTCCAGTGTGCGGCCGACCATCACAGAATGATACACTTACAAATGATACATTGAAGTAACATGAGATAGGAATTGTTTAAAAGGACAGATGTCGCTTAATGAATTTTGTAATAAAAAATATGGAATTTTGTAAGATGCATTTGAACAAATTAATTAAAAAAATAATACCGGTTGAACGGACGATTGTTCTGTATGTTGGAGGCCGTTACCCAACTGCCACAGAAGTTGAAGGCAGCCACCTATTTCGAGGCACCGTGTGACTCGGCGGGCGGTTGGGCCTTACCACTCTACCACAGTTCCGAAGGCAGCCCCATATTTCTACCCCCGGGCTGGCACGGGGCCAGTTGAATCTAAAAGCGATAACTTTTTCGTGTACTTGAAAGATTTTTTGTGACTGATCTTTTATTATGCATGAGTTAATTATTATTGGCCTCAGTGGCTCAGTCGGATGCGTGTCTGACTGGTGATCAGGAGGACGCGGGATCGACCCCCGCCGGTGTCAGCAACATTCTTTCGTGGAGACTGATCATAAAATCTTTTCTACGGTCATTATCTTCCTTCCGCTGATTCAAGAAGGGCAGTTGTCAGTTTCACGCGAAAGAATGTGCACTGTACTGGTTAACCGCTTACGTATAAGCCTGCCCAGGAAAGTGTTGATAGGTAAACTGACCGGCTCAAAATGACCTAAATAGTGTTGACTGGGCCGTAAAATTCCAATACAAACAAACAATGAGTTAATTATTAGATATGACCTAAATTTCTATTTGGCAATTCTTTTGATGCATCATAAAGAAAATAAGGGTTCGGTATTGGTAGCATTGCGCTAGATACTGGGCGTTACCGGGTTTAACCACTTTTGGACCGAGCTTTTAGTTGCGTTCTTAATACCAGTCCTGCTACCATTTGATATATATCCCATGTTATATTGCAAAGGGAGAAAATGACAGGTATAAGGGACTAAAGTGATGAATGTTTTATAAATATATCTGCAAGCTCAAACAAATTGTTGCTGATTTTATATGGTCATCCCTCCTTTAAAAATGTTGGTTTGCATTTATTCCTTTCTAGAAGGTAAAAAAACATGGTTGACTGTAAATTGAAAAGAAGCAGATCAACATGTGGAAGTTTCTTATTAGCCTGTTGGGCTAGGGTGGTTCTATAAACAAGCAAAGTTTCAAAAGTTTTGTATGTGTAGTTTTTGTGAGTGCAGGTATGTCGCCTATGGAAATATTTAGTGGAAAGCTCCCAATATCAAAGATAGAAATGTCAGCAGCACTGTCCTGTTTTCAGTCACTCCATACTATTTCCACACATTTGTAGTTCTATCCAATTCTGTTTCATAAAATTTATCTTCATGGCATGTATTTTGTCATGGATAATGTAAAAATGTGATGGTAGTATTAATTTAGGTCTAACTGGGTGTATTTAGTGGGATTTTGTCTCATATCTATGTTCTTGGGAGGGTATAATTTAAAGCCATGTAAATCAGTTTTGATTGATGTGTTTGGAAAGAAGTCTTGCAGTAATTGCAATTGCAGAAACACAAGAAAGAATCTACTTCATCTGGAATATAAGGGTAAGGTTTCATGGCACTAGGACTATGTCTCAAACCAAAGCAAAACTTAGAAATTGTCTCTCCGAAACAGCCCGCTGTAATAGCCCGATTAGTTTTCCCATCCGTTATATGTTCTAATTTATTGTTTCATGCTAAAAGGGTGTGAACAGATATAGGCAGCTATTTTTCATGGCATTTAGTGGCTCCTGTTTCAATTGGGAATTTCATTCTCATTCACTACAGAAGGAAAGTGACCTGTATATTTTATTCCCTACAGACAAGGGAGGCCAAAAACGTTAGTTTAAATTAAAGGTTGGTTTGAAAAACGGGAGATTCTCTGCAAAATATGAGATCCACGATTGTAATAAAAAAGTAGTATTGAGGCGATTCGTTTCCGAAAAAAAACAAGATTTTATAAACTACTAAAGAAAAAAGAATTCCGCCGAAGGCTATGTCGCGCCTTGTGGGGGCGCGAAGTCAGCGAACCATGACGTCTAGGCCAAGGTCAAACATAGATGCTTGCATAAAAACTGTCATTCTTAAATGCAAGCTTGTACTAAGTAAAATTAATTAAGCTGTCATAATTCTGGAGAAATGAACTTAACCATTAGTAGGAACGCTGGGGTGGTCAGTGAACCATAAAATGTAGGTCATGGTCAAATATGGGTCCTTGCATTTAAGTCTCCATCTCCAGATACAAAGTTGTACCAAGTATCATTAATGAAGCTCTCACAGTTCTTGAGAAATTAACTTGACCATTTGGGTGAACGCTAGGGTGGTTGCAATATTTTACAAAGTCGGTGAACCATGAATGTAGGTCAAGGTCAAATATGGTTGCATTGAAGTTGCTATCCCGAGATACAAGTTTGTACCAAGTACCATTAATGAAGCTCTTATAGTTATTGAGAAAAAAACTTGACCATTAGGGTCAACACTAGGGTGGTCGCAATATTTTACAAAGTCAGTGAACCATGAAAATTTAGGCCCAGGTCAAATATGGATGCTTGCATTTAAGTTGTGATCCCCAGATTCAAGTTTGTACCAAATATCATTAATGCAGCTCTTATAGTTCTTGAGAAATAAACTTGACCATCAGGGTGAACGCTAGGGCGGTTGCAATATTTTACGAAGTCAGTGAACCATAAAATGTATGTCAAGGTCAAATAGGGATGCTTGCAATTCAGTTGCCAACCCCAGATTCAAGTTTGTACCAAGTATCATAAATGCAGCTGTTATACTTCTTGAGAAATAAACTTGAACCTTAGCGTGAACGCTAGGGTGGTAGCAAATGTTGACGCCTGTTGACGCCTGACGCACGGAAGAACGGACGAACGAACGGACGGAAAACCGGGTGCCTATATCGCGCCATGCTAATATCAGGCGCGACAATAAACCTTTAGATGATAACGTACACTCTAAAAGTAAGTGATAAGTGTCCAATTCTGTGATCTTTTCTTGTGCATGAGTAAATTATTAGATATGACCTAAATTTCTATTTGACAATTCTTTTTATGCATCAAAAAGAAAACAAAGAGTTCGGTATTGGTAGAATTGCACTAGATACTGGGCGGTGCCGGGTTTTATCACTTTTGGACCGTGTTTTAGTTGCGTCCTAAATACCAGACCTGTTTGCATTTGGTATATATCCAATGGTTTATTAAAATGTGAGAAAATGATGGTAGTGCGAATTTAGGTCTAACTGGGTGTATTTGATGATCTATGGTTTTGGAAGGGGAGTAATTTAAAGCAATGTAAATCAATTTTATTGATGTGTTTAGAAAGACTACTTGCAGTTAATGCATTTGCAGAAACACAAGAAAGAAAAATCTACTTCATCTAGAATATAGGAGTACGGTTTCATGGCAATAGGACTATTCTCAAACCAAAGCCAATCTTAAATATTGTCTCTCCAAAACAGCCCGGCGCTGCAATATCCCGATAAGTCAAATGTTTTAATTTATTTTATTCATGTCAGAAGGATGTGGACAGTTATATTCAGATATTGCTCATGGCATTAAGACATTTATAAACGTTTTGGCAGTTTTGTTTTCAAAACATCCTCAAAAATGTCATTTTTTACTTTAAATAGGGGGGTGTAGGTGTGAAAATAGCCATAAAAATAAGGATTGGTGTTATTTAGGCGTCATTCTGTGCAATTTAGGATAGAATTGTTCCAAAGACATTGGAGAAGAAACACTGACGCAAGCCGGTGCCTGGGTTTAATTCCAGAACGAGTAAAACTTGGCACTTTTCAAAAACCTATGGTTTGCTCCGCTTTCATAGTTGAATCTGAAAGCGATAACTTTTTCGCAAACCTAAAAGATTCTTTGTGACTGAACTTTTATTATGCATGAGTTAATTATCAGATATGACCCAAACTTCTATTTGGCAATTCTTTTGATGCATCATAAAGAAAATGAGGGTCAGTATTGGTAGAATTACACTAGATACAGGGAGGTGCCGGGTTTTATCAGATTTGTACCGAGCTAATAGTTGCGTTCAAAATACCAGACTTGCTTCAAATGGATAAATATCCAATGTTTTATTTCAATGTGAGAAAATGACAGGTATAAGGGACTAAAATGATGCATGTTATATAAATATAACTGCAAGCTCAAAGAAGTTTGTTGCTGATTTTATATGGTCACCCCTACTTTAAAAAAATGATTTGTATTTACTCCGTTCTAGCAGGCAAACACATGGTTGACTGTAACTTGAAAAGGAGGAGATCAGCATGTGTTTTTTTTTTCTCATTAACTTGTTGGGCTAGGATGGTTTGAAAAGTTTTGTATGTGTAGTTTGTGGGCGCAGGTAAGTCGCCTATGGGAATATTTAGTGGTAAGCTCCCAATAGCAAAGGTAGACATGTCAGCAGCACTGTCCTGTTTTCAGTCATTACATACTATTTCCTCACATTTGTAGTTCTATCCCATTCTTTTTCATATAATGTTTCTTCATGGCATGCATTTTGTCATGAACAATGTAAAAATGTGATGGTAGTAACTGGGTTATTTGATGAGTTTTTGCCTCTGATCTATGTTCTTGGGAGGGGGGGTACACCACTTTAAAGCCATGTACATCAATTTTTATTGATGTGTTTAGAAAGAAGACTTGCAGTAATTGCATTTGCAGAAACAGAAGAAAGAATCTACTTCATCCGGAATATAAGAGTAAAGTTTCATGGCACTAGGACTATGTATCAGACCAAAGCAAATCTTAAAATTTGTCTCTCCAAAGCAGCCCGCTACAATATCCTAATAAATTTTCTCATCCGTTATATGTTCTAATTTATTGTATTCATGTCAAAAGCATGTGAACAGATATATTCAGGTATTTCTCATGGCATTTAGGCATTTATAAACGTTTCTTGGCAGTTTTGTCTTCAACATGTCCTACAAATGTCATTATTTACTTTACATAGGGGTGTAGGTGTGAAAATAGCAATAAAATGAGTATTGGTGTTATTTAGGCGTCATTCTGTGCATTTTAGGATAGAATTGTTCCAAAGACATTGGCTAAGAAACACATGCAAGTCGGTGTCTGGGTTCCATTCCAGAATGAGGTAAAATTTGCACTATTCAAAAACGTATGGTTTAATCGGCTTTCATAGTTGAATCTGAAAGCAATAACTTTTTCGCAAACTTGAAAGATTCTTTATGACTGAACTTTTATTATGTATGAGTAAAATATTTGATATGACCTAAATTCCTATTTGGCAATTCTTTTGATGCATCATAAAGAAAATAAGCGTTCGGTATTGGTAGCATTGCACTAGATACTGGGAGGTGCCAGGTTTTATCACTTTTGGATCGAGCTTTCCGTGGCGTTCTAAATACCAAGTACGCTTCCATTTGATATATATCCCATGTTTTATTTCAATGTAAGAAAATAACAGCTGTAAGGGACTAAAACGATGCATGTTTTATAAATATATCTGCAATCTCAACGAAATTGTTGCTGATTTTATATGGTCACCCCTCCTTTAAAAATGTTGGTTTGTATTTACTCCGTTCTAGTCGGTAAACAAACATGGTTGACTGTAACTGGAAAAGGAACAAAGCAACGTGTCGATTTTTTTTCATTACCTTGTTGGGCTGTGATGGTTCTATAAGCAAGCAAGCTTTGAAAAGTTTTGTATGTGTAGTTTCTGTGGGCGCATGTAAGTCGCCTATGGAAATATTTAGTGGTAAATTCCCAAAAGCAAAGGTAGAAATGTCTGTAGCACTGTCCTGTTTTCAGTAATTACATACTATTTCCACACATTTGTAGTTCTATCCAATTCTGTTTCATAAAATGTATCTTCATGGCATGCATTTTGCCATGGGTAATGTAAAAATGTGATGGTAGTGGGAATTTATGTCTAACTGAGTATTTGATGATATTTTACCTCTGATCTATGTTCTTGGGAGGGGGTGTACTTGAAAACCATCTAAATCATTTTTATTGATGTGTTTAGAAAGAAGACTTGCAGTAATTGTATTTGCAGAAACACAAGAAAGAATATACTTCATCTGTAATATAAGAGTAAGTTTCATGGCACCAGGACTATGTCTGAAACAAAAGAAAATCTTAAAAATTGTCTCTCCGAAACAGCCGGCTGCAATATCCCGATAAGTTTTCTCATCCGTTATATGTTCTAATTTATTGTTTACATGTCAGAAGGATGTGAACAGATACATCCAGCTATTTCTCATGACATTAAGGCATTTCTAAACGTTTTCTTGGCAGTTTTTCAAAACATCCTCAAAATGTCATTTTATACTTTAAATATTGGGTGTAGGTGTAAAAATGGCCATAAAAATAAGGATCGGTGTTATTTAGGCGTAATTGTGTGCATTTAGGATAGAATTGTTCCAAAGACATTGGAGAAGAAACACTGATGAAAGCCGGTGTCTGGGTTCAATTCCAGAAAGAGGTAAACTTTGCAATTTTCAAAACATTGGTTTGCTCGGCTTTCATATTTGAATCTGAAACCGATAACTTTTTCGAAAACTTGAAAGTTTCCATGTGACTGAACCTTTATTATGCATGAGTTAATTATAAGATATGACCTAAACTACTATTTCGCTATTTTTGATGCGCCATAAAAAATAAGAGTTCAGTATTGGTAGCATTGCACTAGATACTGGGAGGTGCCGGGTTTTATCACTTTTGGACCGAGCTTTTAGTTGGTTTAAACAATACTTTTTTGCAAATAAATTACAACAACATACATAGATACATACACGCAAAATGGCATAGGATCTGACGGTAATCATAGTGCTTATATGGAAGTCATTTATGAGGTTCAAGTATTGTTTACAGTGTATTCGAATAATGGTTAAATATTGACATCAATCAAAACCAAATCGTTCTGAAAAGAGAGCTTTTAAATGCGTTCTAAATACCAGACTTGCATCAATTGAATATATATCCCATGTTTTATTTCACTGTGAGAAAATGATAGGTATAAGGGACTAAAATGATGCATGTTTTATAAATATATCTGCAAGCTCATATAGATTGTTGCTGATTTTATAAGGTCACTCCTCCTTTAAAAATGGTTTGTATTTACTCCGTTCTAGTAGGTAAACAATCATGGCTGACTGTAACTTGAAAAGGAGCAGATCAACATGTGGACTTTTTTCTCATTAACTTGTTGGGCTAGGATGATTCTATAAACATGCAAGGTTTGAAAAAATTTGTATGTGTAGTTTTTGTGTGCGCAGGTAAGTCGCCTATGGAAATATTTAGTGGTAAGCTCCCAATAACAAAGTTAAAAATGCCAGCAGCACTGTCATGTTTTCAGTCATTACATACTGTTTCCACACATTTGTAGTTCTACCCAATTCTGTTTCATAAAATGTATCTTCATGGCATGTATTTCACAACGGATTATGTAAAAATGTGATGCTAATTAAGGTCCAACTAGGTGCATTTGATGGGTTTTTGTCTCTGATCTATGTTCTTGGGAAAGGGGTGTACTTTAAAGACATGTAAATCAGTTTTTATTCATGTGTTTGGAAGGAAGACTTGAAGTAATTGCATTTGCAGAAACACAAGAAAGAATCTACTTCATCTGGAACATAAGAGTAAGGTTTCATTGCACAAGGACTATGTCTCAAACCAAAGCAAAACTTAAATATTGTCTCTCCGAAACAGCCCGCCGCAATATCCCGACAAGTTTTCTCATCTGTTATATGACCTAATTTATTGTTTTCATTACAAAGGGATGTGCATAGATATATTCAGCTATTTCTCATGGCATTAGGACATTTATAAACATTTTCTTGGCAGTTTTGTCTTCAAAATATCCTCAAAAATGTCGTTTCTTACTTTCAATAGGGGTTGTAGGTGTGAAAATGACCATAAAAATGAGTATTTGTTCTATTTAGGCATAATTCTGTGCATATTAGGATAGAATTATTCGAAAGACATCGGAGAAGAAACACTGATACAAGCCATTGTCTAGGTTCTATTCAGAAAGAGGTAATACATAAGTAGAGGCAATGATCAGGAATCGATACAATCAACCCATAGTTTCCATCAGAGACACCAAAGGGTAAGAAACACAAACATGCAACAACAGACCTAATGGAAACACCAACAGCGGAAAGGCAAAAGGACAGTTACTTTCCCACAAAATGACCAATAGGCTATCCAAAATAAAATAACACAAGCGACACAAACACCTTAGGACAAACCATAACAAACTCAATCACAACAGAAACTTTGCACTTTTCAAAAACATATGGTTTGCTCGGCTTTCATAGTTGGATCTGAAAGCAATATCTTTTTCGCAAACTTGAACGATTCTTTATGACTGAACTTTTATTATGTATGAGTAAAATATTAGATATGACCTAAATTTATATTTGGCAATGCTTTTGATGCATCATAAAGAAAATTAGAGTTCGGTATTGGTAGCATTCTACTAGATACTGGGGGGGGGGGATTTTATCACTTTTGGACCGAGCTTTTTGATGCGTACAAAATACCAGACTTGCTTCAATTGGATGTATATCCCATGTTTTATTTCTTTTTGAGAAAGGGACTAAAGTGATGCATGTTTTAAACATATATATGCATGCTTAAAGAAAGTGTTGCTGATTTGTTGTTGGTCACCCCTTTTCAAAAATGTTGGTTTGTATTTACTCCGTTCTAGTAGAGTTCGGTATTGGTAGCATTGCACTAGATACTGGGAGGTGCCGGGTTTTATCACTTTTTGGCCGAGCTTTTATTTTGCGTGATAAATACTTGACTTGCTTCAGTAGGATAATTATCCCATGTCTTACTCGTATTTCAATGCGAGAAAATGACAGGTACAAGGGATTAAATGATGCATGTTTTATAAATATATCTGCTAACTCCGACGGGCCTCCGTGGCCTAGTGGATAAGAGCGCTGACTCTTAGTCATTAGGTCTCTCACCGCCGTAGGTTCGAGCCTCGCTCGGGCCACGTGTGAGACGCCAAGTTCTGCAACGGAAGGTGGTTTTTCTCCGGGTACTCCGGTTTTCGCCCACCTCTGATTAACGATCGGCTCGATATGAGTGAAATAATCTTGAAAGGGCCGTAAAACCCAAACCAAAAAAAACAAATCTGCTAACTCCGTTCTGGCAGGTAAACAAACACGGTTGACTGTAACTTGAAAAGGAGCAGATCAACATCTGGATTTTTTCTCATTGACTTGTTGAGCTAGGATGGTTCTATAAACAAGCAAGGTTTGAACAGTTTTGTATGTGTAGTTTTTGTGGGCGCCGGTTAGTCGGCCATCGAAAGATTTAGTGGTAAGCTCCCAATAGGAGGTAGAAATGTCAGCAGCATCGTCCTGTTTTCAGTCATTACATACTATTTCCACACATTTGTAGTTCTATCCAATTCTTTTTCATAAAATGTATCTTCATTGCATGCACTTTGTCATGGATACTGTAAAAATGTGATGGTAGTGCTAATTTAGCTCTTACTGTGTTATTTGATGAGTTTTTGTTCTTGGCAGAGATTATGTTCTTGGCAGGGGTGGGGGGATTGGTACCTTAAAGCCATGTAAATCAATTGTTATTGATGTCTTTAGAAAGAGTAAGTTTCATGGCACTAGTCCTATGTCCCATCCCAAAGAAAAACTTAAAAGTTGTCTCTCCGAAACAGCCCGCTGCAATATCCCGAAACGTTTTCTCATCAGTTATATGTTCTAATTTATTGTAATCATGTCCAAAAGATGTGAACAGATAAAGTCAGCTATTTCTTATGGCATTAATTGAATCCTGTTTCAACAGGGACTTTCATCCCCTTTCACTACAGAAGGAAAGTGAACTGAATATTGTATTCCCTACAGACAAGGGAGGCCGAAAAGGTTTGTTTAAATTAAAGGTTGGTTTGGAAAACAGGAGATCCTTTCCAAAATATGATATCCACGATTGTGATAAAAGATAGTATTGAGGTGATTCGTTTCCGAAAGAAGATGATTTTATAAACTACTAAAGAAATAAACTGTTAGATGATAACTTACACTCTAAAAGTAAGTGATAAGTGTCCGATTCTGTGAACTCTGGAGTAACATGAAATGACAAGTTACTATTAAATCTAATAAGGTATATAAAATGCATATTTCATTCTTTGATGTGCAGAGTGATGGAACATGAAAAAGTGACACGTACACAGTACAAACATTTATGTTTGACACAGATGTAGTTATCTTCGGTCCAGTGTGCGATCCACCAGCGCAGGATGATACACAATCAAATGTAGCGTGGTAGTAACATGAGATAGGAAAGATTTAAAAGGATACATCTCGCGTAATGACTTTTGTAATAAATAAGAAATGTAATTTTGTAAGATGCATTTGAACAAATTTATTCGTTGAACGGACGATTGTTCTGTATGTTGGAGGCTTTTACCAAACTGCCATAGAAGCTGAAGTCAGCCCCATATTTCGAGGCACTGGGTAACACAGCGGGCGAACTGTTTTCGGTGGGGTCTTACTACTCTGCACAGTCCCAAAGGCAGCCGCCGTAATTCTTCCCCCCCCCCCCCCCCCCACGGGCTGGCACTGGTCCAGTTGAATCTGAAAGCGATATTTTTTACGCATAATTGGAATATTCTTTGTGACTGAACTTTTATTATGCATGAATAAATTGTCAGATATGACATAAATTTCTGTTTGGCAATTCTTTTGATGCATTATAAAGAAAATAAGGTTTTGGTATTGGTAGCATTGCACTAGATATTGTCGGTGCCGGGTTTTATCACTTTTTGACCGAGCTATTAGTTGCGTTCTAAACATCAGACCGGCTCCCATTTGATATATATCCCATGTTTTATTATAATGTGAGAAAAAGACAGGTATAAGGGACTAAAATGGTGCATGTTTTATAAATATATCTGCAAGCTCAAAGAAATTGTTGCTGATTTTATATGGTCATCCCTCCTTTAAAAATGTTGGTTTCTATTTTCTCCGTTCTAGAAGGCAAACAAACAGGGTTGACTGTAACTTGAAAAGGATCAGATCAACGTGTGGATTTGTTCTCATTAACTTGTTGAGCTAGGATGGTTCTATAAACAAGGACGGTTTGAAAAGTTTTGTATGTGTATTTTTTTGGGCTCAGGTAAGTCGCCTATGGAAATATTGGTTTAAAAAATATTTATTTACATGAAAATGACAAACATTTTCGTACAGTTCGAGGTGTTTCAGGATCAGTAGGCGTAGTGCGTATGTAGAAGTCATCTCTTGGACAAGTATATTTTACGTTATATGAATGGCTTTTGTAGTACATATAAACCAAGTGATTTCAGAGAAAGAAAAACACATGAGAGTGTTGATTAATTCCAATAATAGAGAGAGAGAAATTGAAATATTTAGTGGTAAGCTCCCTATAGCAAAGATAGAAATGTCAGTAGCACTTTCATGTTTTCAGTCATTAAATACTATTTCCACACATTTGTAGTTCTATCCAATTCTGTTCCATAAAATTATCTTCATGACATGTATTTGGCCATTGATAGTGTAAAAAGGTGATGGTAGTGCTAATTTAGGACTAACTGGGTGTATTTGATGCGATTTTGACTCTGATCTATGTTCTTGGGAGGGGGTGTACTTTAAAGCCATGTAAATCAGTTTTTATTCATGTGTTTAGAAAGAATCCTTGCAGTAATTGCATTTGCAGAAACAAAAGAATGAATCTACTTCATCTGGAATATAAGAGTAAGGTTTCATGGCACTAGGACTATGTCTCAAACCAAATAAAACTTAAAATTGTCTCTCCGAAACAACCCGCTGCAATATCCCGATTGGTTTTCCCATCCGTTATATGTTCTAATTTATTGTTTTCATGTTAAAAGGGTGTGAAGAGATATGTTCAGCTATTACTCATGGCATTAAGTGACTCCTGTTTCAACAGAACCGGCCCCGATAGCTCAGATGGTAGAGTGTCCGCTCCGGGAACGGGGGGTCACGGGTTCGATCCCGGGCCGCGACATACCAAAGTCCTTAAAAATGGTACTAGCTGCTCCTCGCTTGGCACTCAGGTTTACGGGATAGAGCTAGGACTGGTCGACCCAGTGTCAGGATAATGTGACTTGGTGTGGTATTTGTAATGTGTCTTGGACATGATACTTCAGTGAGGCAGCACTAAAGTGAGCATTGAGCTCCCTGTCGCAACCAGAAACCGTCATGATATGACTGTAAAATTGTTGAAAGCGACGTTAAACCCGAATTCACACACACACACTGTTTCAACAGGAAATTTCATCCCCATTCACTACAGAAGGAAAGTGACATGTACATTTTGTTCCCTACAGATAAGGGATGCCTTAAATAAAAGTTTGGTTGGAAAACAGGAGATCCTTTGCAAAATATGAGATCCAAGATTGTGATAAAAATTAGCATTGAGGTGATTCGTTTTCGAAAGAGAAAGATTTTATAAACTACTAAAGCAATAAAGTGTTAGAAGATAACCTACACTTCAAAACTTCGCCCCCGCCCATAGGGGCTTGAAGAAATATATGGGCTGCATGATGCTTCCACGCAGAGCTGAATCCGGCCCGCACACTAGTACTGGTAAACCGCTTAGAGGATCTAAGCCTGTCCAGGAACCGCGGTGCGAGGCGGACCGTCCATGCTAATAAACCCTATTGGTTTCATTGAGCGACAGGGCTTGAGATGTCATTTCATCTCAATGTCGGGTAAAAGTCCCACAAAATTGGAAGCAACGTCTCCAAAATGACCTTTACAGTGTTGACGGGGACGTTAAACCTCAAATCAAACAAACAAACAAACACTTCAAAACTAAATGGTAGGTGTCCGATTCTGTATACTCTGGAGTCACTTGAAATGACAAGTTACTAATCTGATAACATTTATAAAATGCATCTCACATTCTTTGATGTGCAGAGTGATCGAGCATGAAAAAGTGACACATACACAGTACAAACATTTATGTTAGACACAGACACAAGGTCTAAACCAAGTGATTTCAGAGAAAGAAAAACACATGAGAGGGTTGATTAATTCCAATAAGAGAGAGAGAGAGAGTTGCTGATGTTATATCACCCCTCCTTTAAAAACGGTTTGAATTTACTCCGTTCTAGTAGGTAAACAAACATGGTTGACTGTAACTTGAGAAGGAGCAGTCCAACATAAGTTTTCATGGCACTAGGACTATGTCTCAAACCAAAGCAAATGTTAAAAATTGTCTCTCCGAAATAGCCCGCTACAATATCCCGGATAAGTTTTCTCATCCGTTATAAGTTCTAATTTATTGTATTCATGTCAAAACGATGTGAACAGATATATTCAGCTATTTCTCATGACATTAAGGCATTTATAAACATTTTTGGCAGTTTTGTGGTCAAAATATCCTCATAAATATTTTGTACTTTAAATAGGGGTTGTAGGTGAAAAAATAGCCATAAAATGAGTATTGGTGCTATTTAGGCATAATTCTGTGCATTTTAGGATAGAAGTGTTCCAAAGACATTGGAGAAGAACCACTGGTGAATGTCGGTGTCTGGGTTCCATTCCAGAAAGAGGTGAACTTTGCGCTTTTCAAAAACATATAGTTTCCTCAGTTTTCATAGTTGAATCTGAAAGCGATAACTTTTTCGGAAACTTGAAATATTCTTTGTGACTGAACTTTTATTATGCACGATAATTTTTTTAGATATGACAAAATTCTATTTGGCAATTCGTTTGATGCATCCTAAAGAAAATAAGGGTTCGGTATTGGTATTAATGCACTAGATACTGGAAGATACCGGGTTTTATCTCTTTTTGCATGAGCTTTTCGTTGTGTTCTAATTACCAGACTTATTTCCTTTGGATAAATATCCCATGTTTTATTTCAATGTGAGAAAATGACAGGTAAGGGACTAACATGATGTATGTTTTATAAATATATCTGCAAGCCCAAAGAAATTGTTGCTGATTTTATATGGCCATCCCTCCTTTAAAAATGTTGGTTAGTATTTACTCCGTACTAGTAGGTAAACAAACATTGTTGACTGTAACTTGAAAAGGAGCAGTTCAACATGTTGATATTTTTCTCCCATAACTTGTTGGGCTAGGACGTCTCTATAAAGAAGTATAAGGTTTGAAAACATTTGAATTTTTAGTTTTGTGTGAGCAGGTAAAAGGTTTACTATTGTCGCTTATAGCAAAGATAGTAATGTCAGCAGCTTTGTCCCGTTTCTGTCATTAAATACTATTTCAACACATTCTGTTTCATAAAATGTAACTTCATGGCATGCCTTTTGCCATAGATACTGTAAAAATGTGATGGTAGTGCCAATTTAGGTCTCATTGGGTGCATTTGATGAGATTTTGCCTCTGATCTATGTTCTTGGAAGGGGGAGGGGGGCTACTTTAAAGCCATGTTAATCAGTTTTTATTGATGTGTTTGGAAAGGAGTAATTGCATTTGCAGTAACACAAGAAAGAGTCTACTTCATCTGGAAAATAAGAGTAAGGTTTCATGGCACTAGGACTATGTTTTTATTGATGCGTTTGGCAAGGAGACTTGCAGTAATTGTACTTGCAGAAACACAAGAAAGAATCTACTTCATCTGGAATATAACAGTAAGGTTTCATGGCACTAGGACTATGTCTCAACCAAAGCAAAACTTAGAAATTGTCTCTCCGAAACAGTCCGCTGCAATATCCCGATAAGGCATTTATAAACATTTTCTTGGCAGTTTTGTCTTTAAAATAGCCTCAAAAATGGCATTTTTACTTTATATAGGGGATGTATGGGTGAAAATAGCCATAAAAAACGAGTATTGGTGCTATCTAGGCATATTTCTGTGCATTTTAGGAGATAATTGTTCCAAAGACATTTGAGAAGAACATCTGATCTGGGTTCCATTCCAGAAAGAGGTAAACTTTGCGCTTTTCAAAAATATATGGTTAGCTCGGCTTTCATACTTGAATTGAAAGCGATAACCTTTTCGGAAACTTGAAAGATTTTTTGTGACTGAACTTTGATTATGCATGAGAAAAATTTAAGATATGACCTTTAGATATGTTTCTCCGAAACATCCCGCTGCAATATCCCGATACGTTTTCTCATCCATTATAACTTTTCATTTATTGTATTCATGTCAGTGGGATGTGAACAGATATATTCAGCTATTTCTCATTGCATTAAGGCATTTATAAACATTTTCTTGGCAGTTTATATTTTACTTTTGGTCATTTTAGATCAGCGTGAATATTCTGAGAAATCAGAAATAAATTATTGGTTAAGACTCATATTCCCTTTTCTAGACAGGTTTTTAATTATTTGGACCCCATTTTGATTTATATCAGTCTTTGAATCGACTGCCTATTCGAAATTCGCAAAATTGCAGTATGTTTCCTCTGGCTTTCGTTGTTGGATCATAACAGGGTCACTGATGAGGCTTTATTAGCCGCAACTAAGTAGTATGACCCATCTTCTTTCTTATGAATGTTTTCATTGCTCTTAAAGGAACTCATTTTTGATTTTTATTTGTTTTCAAAATATCCTCATTTTGTCATTTTTTACTTTAGTGTAAAAATAGCCATAAAAGGAGTAGTGGTGCTATTTAGGCATCTTTCTGTGCATTTTATGATAGAATTGTTCCAAAGACAATGTAGAAGAACCGCTTATACGAGCTGGTGTCTGGGTTCCATTCCAGAAAAAGGTCAACTTTGCGCTTTTTGAAAACATGTGGTTTGCTCGTCTTCCAAAGTTAAATCTGAAAGCGAAAACTTTTTCAAAAACTTGAAAGATTCTTTGGGACTGAACATTAATTATGCATGTGTAAAGTATAAGATATGACGTGAATTTCTATTTGGCAATTCTTTTGATGCACTATAAAGAAAATAAGGGTTTTTTATTAAGAACTTTAATACTATGTTGCCTTCGGTATTGGTTAGACCCTTAAATTTGTCTTCTGTAACTTCAGTTGATCTCAAAGAAGCAGGCAATTCCAATGTTTTTGGGAGTAGTCTTCGTATAAGACTATCTCCTCTCAAATCGCCCATACTCCGAAAATATACTAATCCGTGGAAAAGAAGTGGAATGTATCCTAGTATTTCTAAGTGCAATGCCAAGAGGTGCAGATGTTGTTCGCATTTAAGCACTGCGTCTACCGTTACTTCATCTGTAAACGGTAGACGCTTCTCTGTAGTTAACATGTCTGATTTGACATGACAGTCTACAGATTTAATTTATCTAATTACTTGACGTGCTGCAAACTGTAATATGCAGTACGTCGGTCAAACTAACCGCATGCTTAAAACTAGATTGAACGAGCATTATCGTAGAATGAGTAAGCCTAAGAAAACTGACACTTTCTTGTACCGTCACTTTAGACGTACAGGTCATTCTGTAAATAACATTGTTATACAGCCAGTGGAAAAACTTTATTACGATGCAAATTCTACATCTAGATTCAAAATAATCAAAAGACATGAAGCTGAACTGAAATGGATTAAATTTTTACAGACCCCTTTTCCACTGGGATTTAATGACAACATTTATCATGAGGGTAATATTTCCAGAATGCCGGACTTCGATATGTTCTCACTCCTGGAATGTCGAAAACGCAGAACTAGATCTCACGGCACCAAGAAAAATGGTAACTTTAAACGTAAATCACGTGCGTTTAAACGAAACAATACTAGACTGAAGTGACTGTCAATTATATTATTAAATCATGGACGCCACTCTATGCTTTCATTTTTAAGTTCATTACCCGTTTCTGTTTTACGTCTTCTGGACACCGAGGCGAATAAATTCTACGATAGTTCTCATCAGTTATATGATGCGGCTCTCTTAACTAGAGGCTATACTCAGCATACTCTCCGTCCTTACATTGATTCTGAAATTAATCATAAACGCCATTTCTTCAAAATATCCTTCATTAATAAGGGTATGGATTTTATAGATTTGCCCAGTATCTTCCGTGAGAGATCGGTGCTTTCTTCCATTCCTGCTTATTTTCAAAATACTGAAACACCTATAATTTGCTATAAATATAACAAACCTGTTAGATCTATCATTTTTAATTTCAATAAACTTGTTTCAGATCTTGATATTGATACTAATACTCCTGATTCATGTGATTGTAAAAACTCAAAGTATTGCTATCCTGCTGCTGGTCATGTAATTACTGGCAATTTGAAAATTATTCCTGATTCTAGGATAAGGAATATAATTTATAAAGGACCGAAATATCGGTTTCCTTCTAAAATTGATTTCAGTAAATGTAGAGATGAATTCGCTGCTTCCTTGAATGAATTCGGTAATCGATGGTGTAAGCGAGAGTATGTTGAGCATAAAGCCCTTAAGGACTGGAAACTTAGCATTTTAAAACTAGTGAATAAACGCATTTCTTTCTATTCTCAAAATACTAACTTATTACCACCTAAGCCCAAGACGTCTTTACGTCATCTTAAACTAGGTATTCAAGAATTTCATAAGAAGTTTGTTTTGGCCCCTGCAGACAAGGCCGCTAACAACGTCGTCGTTGTGTGACTGCTCCACTATGTAAACATGCTTAAGCAGGAGCTTGGTGGTACTAAGGCCTATGAACTTCAGCCTTTAGCTGAAGAGAGAGCTATAGTAGATAAACATGTTTGTCTTTCAGCCACCAAGTTTGCTGTGTGTGTTAACGAAGGCCAAGACAAGCTTCCTACGCTATACTGGTTACCAAAACTTCATAAAAAACCTTACAAAGCACGGTTTATTGCAAATTCTAGCTCTTGCACTACCACTGAATTTTCTAAATTATTAACTTCCTGTCTGACTGCTATTAAAACGCATGTAATTAAATATTGTGATAAAGTCTTTGAAAGATCAGGAAGAAATCTGTTTTGGTCTATAAAAATTAGAATGAGGTTTTAACTAAATTGAAATCTAGACATTTTCGTGCTTCTAGTCTGTCTACCTACGATTGTCCACTCTTTACACTACACTTCCTCATAATCTTATAAAAGAAAAGCTTAATGATTTAATTGAATGGGCTTTTCACAGAGAAGATTCTCTCTATCTTGCATGTAATGTCAGAAATGCATTTTTCACTTCTAAAGAGCATAAGAATTATACACTTTGGTCATGTCAGAAAGTGTGTGGTGCCCTCACCTTTCTACTTGACAATATTTATATTAGATTCGGTACTAAGTTATTTAGACACATTGTGGGTATTCCGATGGGTACTAATTGCGCACCTCTTGTGGCTGATCTGTTCTTGTATTGCTGTGAAAGAGACTTCATTTTGTCGCTTTCCATTGATAACCAATCTGAAATTATTGAAGCTTTTAGCTCTACACCTAGATATTTAGATGATTTATTAAATATTGATAATACCTATTTTGATGGTTTGATCAGTCAGATTTACCCCCTAGAACTTCAGTTAAATAAAGCAAATTCTTCTGATACCGAGGCCCCGTTTTTGGATTTACATCTATCTATTGTAGATGGATTTGTTTCGTGCAAAATTGATGATAAACGCGATGACTTTGATTTTGAGATTGTAAATTTTCCTTTTTTGGATGGTGATGTTCCTCGTGCGCCATCCTATGGCGTTTATATTTCGCAATTAATTCGATTTGCTAGAGTGTGTAGTCATGTAACTGACTTCAACACTCGGAATAAATTATTAACGGCTAAACTCCTTAATCAGGGTTATCGGTACCATAAACTACGCAAAGCCTTTTCAAAATTTTATAGACGCCATTCTGATTTAATTTTAAAATTCAATATTGGACTTAAATCTCTTCTGCAACAAGGTCTATCGGAACCCGAATTTTATGGTGACTTAGTATATAAATTCAGAAAAATATATAACCGCAATGACTTCAGCACCCAATTTCGTAAAATCATTCTTCGATATAAAAAGATTGGGTACAACATGGATATTATACGACAGGCTGCATGCATGGTAGTTAACCCAATCACGGTTGGCAACTTTGCTTCCCTCTTTAATTGCACGCCGGTGGGTCAGGCCTCAGATTCTATGACGGCTCCAACGTAAAGGCTTATCGAGAATTAGAGAGATAATGTTGGTTGGTGCCTGATGCTCTGTCTCTGGTCGGGCACATCGGAGTCTAACTGTTGGTTTTCTTTTGCTCCAGCATTTCAGTGGTTTCTTGCTGTCGAGTCCTCACCGTTGTCTCACCTCTGTGGTTCTTTGATTTTTGTGTTCATGGAGATGTTGCACTGATGAGTTAGGAGGCCTTCATGCGGACTGAACAAATTATTTGTCTAAATCGCGACGGAAGTAAGGGCGAGGATTGTGGCCACGTAAAATCGATTAAGCCCCCCAGTGGAAATCTTCCACTGACCGTTCCAAGGCGGCTCTTCTGTGGCGATTTATTTATGTTGTTGTTTGTTACTTACTGTGTGTATCACTTGTGTCTTTTAGTTTTGGATGGCCATATGGCCATTTTGTGGGAAAGTAACTGTCCTTATTGGCTTCCTTTGTTTAGGTTTCCATTATGGTCTGGTCGCTTAATGTTTGTATTTCTTTCCCTTTGGTGTCTTTTGAAGGTGGAGTAAGTTAATTGTATCAATTCCTGATCTTTGTTTTACTTCTACTTTGGTATAAGTAGCATTGCAATAAATACTGGGAGGTGCCGGGTTTTATCACTTTTGGACCGAGCTTTAAGTGTGCGTTCTAAATACCAGACTTGCTTCCATTTGATATATATCCCAATGTTTTATTTCAATGTGAGAAAATGATATGTATAAGGGAATAAAAAGATGCATGTCACTATTGTCACCTATGGAAAATATTTAGAGCTAAATAATAAAAAATTGTCTCCCCGAAACAGCCAGCTGCAATATTCCGATAAGTTCTCATCTATAATAAGTTCTACTTTATTGTATTCATGTCAAAAGGATGTGAACTTTTATATTCAGCTATTACCCATGGCATTAAGGCATTTATAAACATTTTCTTGGCACCTTTGTCGTCAAAATTTCCTCAAAATGTCAGTGTTTACTTTAAATACGGGATGTAGGTGTGAAAATAGCCCTAAAAATAAGTATTGGTGCAATTTAGGCATACTTCAGTGCATTTTAGGATAGAATTGTTCCAAAGACATTGGAGAAGAACCACTGACACCAGCCGGTGTCTGGGTTCCACTCAAAAAGAGGTAAACTTTGCGCTTTTCAAAAACATATGGTTATCTCGGATTTCATAGTTGAATCTGAAAACAATATCTTTCGGAAACTTGAAAGGTTCTTTGTAGTTTAACTTTTATTATGCATGAGTAAATTATTTGATATGACCTAAATTTCTATTTGGCAATTCTTCTGATGAATCATAAATAAAATAAGGGTTTGGTATAGCATAGGTAGAAATGTCAGCAGCACTGACCTGTTTTCAGTCATAACATGCTATTTCCACCCATTTATAGGTGCTATACAATTATGTTTCATAAATGTATCTTTATGGCATGTATTTTGCCATAGACTGTGTAAAATATGATGGTAGTGCTAATTCAGGTCTAACTGAGTGTATTTGATGAGTTTTTATACCCCCGCAAACGTAGTTGGAAGGGGGTATACTGGAATCAGCTTGTCGGTTGGTTTGTCGGGCGGTCTGTCTACAAAATTTTGTCCGCTCAACTCCTCCTTCACTATCAGTCGGATTCAATTGAAACTTGTCCTAATTGTTCACCAGGAGGGGTAGATATGCAAGACGCAAATTTTACTAAAGTTTGTCACATAACTACGGAGTTATGGCCCTTGATTTGCTAAAAATGTGCTAAAAACCTTGTCCGCTCAACTCCTCCTTCAATATCAGTCGGATTCAATTGGTACTTGCCATAATTGTTCACCAGGAGGGGTAGATGTGCAAGACGCACATTTCACTAAAGTTTGTCCCATATTTACGGAGTTATGACCCCTGAATCAATTTGAAAATACTTTCTTGACCCTGATTTGCTTGCAAACATCTTTTCCACTGAACTCCTCCTTCACTATCAGTCGGATTCAATAAATACTTGGCATACTTATTCTCTAGGATAAGTATATGTGCAAGACGCAAATTTCAGGAGAATCTGTCCAACAATTATGAGTTATTGCCCCTGGATCACAGAAAAGTGATCGCTGCAAAATTTTGTCCGCTGAACTCCTCATTCACTATCAGCCGAATTCAATGGATACTTGGCATACTTATTCACTAGGATAAGTAGATGTGCAAGACGCAAGTTTCAGGAGAATCTGAATGGACTCAGTGAACACTTTATGTTTGCTTTCTGTGTCAAGTATTGAGGCGGGGGTATTAATCATCATCTTTAGTGATAGTTCCTCTAGTTTACGCTGATCTATGTTCTTGTGTGGGGTGGGTACCCTAAAGCCAAGGAAATCAGTTTTTATTGATGTCTATGGAAAGGAGACTTGTTGTAATTGTATTTGCACAAACACAAGAAAGAATCTACTTCATCTGGAATATAAGAGTAAGGTTTCATGGCACTTGGACTATGTCCCAAACCAAATTAAAACTTAAAAATTGTCTCTCAGAAACAGCCCGCTGCAATATTCCAATTAGTTTTCCCGTCCGTTATAAGTTCTAATTCATTGGATTTATGTAAAATGATGTGAACAGATTGATTCTGCTATTTCTCATGGCATTAAGGCATTTATAAATACATGTATTTTCTTGGCAGTTTTGTCTTCAAATTATCCTCAAAATGTCACTTTGTACTTTAAATAGGGGTGTAGGTGTAACTAGAGCTGTCAGTGAAACTGACTAGGGCCCCGGCAGCGCTATCAGAGGAGTAGGAAAATTTGTGGACGGACAGACGGACAGACAGACAGACAGACAGACGGACGGACAGAGTGATTACTATAGGGCACCCACACTTTCAGTGCGGGGCCCTAATAATAGCCATACAAATATGTATCGGTGCTATAAAGGCATACTTCTGTGCATTTTAGGATAGATTTGTTCCAAGACCACTGATGCAAGCCGGTGTCTGGCTTCCATTCCAGAAAGAGGTAAACATTGGAGAAAAAATATTGATGTAAACCGTTGTCTAGCTTCAATTCCAGAAAGAGGTAAACTTTGCGCTTTTCAAAAACATATGGTTTGCTCGGCGTTCATTGTTGAATCTGAAAGCGATAACTTTTTCGCAACTTTGAAAGTTTTTTTTGTGTGACTGGACTTTTTATTATGCATGAGTTAATTATTAGATATGACCCAAATTTCGATTTGGCAATTCTTTTGATGCATCATAAATAAAATAAGGATTTGGTTTAGCAATGGTAGAAATGTCAGCAGCACTGTTCTGTTTTCAGTCTTTACATACTATTTCCACACATGTGTAGTGTCTATCCCATTTTGTTTCATAAAATGTATCTTCATGGCATGTATTATGCCATAGATGCTGTAAACATGTGATTGTAGTGCGAATTTAGGTCTAACTGGGTGTATTTGATAAGATTTAGACTGATCTATGTTCTTGGGAGGGGGATATTTAAAGCCGTGTAAATCCGTTTTTATTGATGTCTATGGGAAGGAGACTTGCAGTAATTTTATATGCACAAACACAAGAAAGAATCTACTTCATAAGGAATATAAGTGTAAGGTTTCATGGCATTAGGACTATGTCTCAAACTAAATCAAACCTTAAAAATTGTCTCTCTCCGAAGCAGCCCGCTGCAATATCCCAATAAGTTTTCTCATCCGTTATAAGTTCTAAGGGGTGCCCATAAGGCCCTTGTCCTGCCCTGGAACAAAAGTCTTCATTTTCTCCTGATATAAATTGCCTATAGTATCCCATTTACTAAAATAGTATTGGTTTTGTAACGTAAGCCCTAGTTATTGAGAAACATGATAATGAAAGTGAGTGGGGTAATTCAGTATTAATCTGAGGTATCATGTTTTAAGCACTGTTTCTTTTTTAAAATATATCAAACCCAATCATCATTTCTACTGTTTGTTAGACAAATGTATTGGGTAAATTCCTACTTAAATTTTGTTCCTCTAAAGTAAAATACTACATCTGCAGCAACTATTTTACGAAAATCGTCAATTTTTTTTTTAATTTTGCATCTTCAAATTCAATAAATCCTACCCTATCTCCCAAACTAAATGGCAAATTATTTTCAAACTTACTTGAATTTAACATTGGAAGAGTATGAAGAGTTGATTAGGTTTTGGTGACATTGACCTAATAGTCTTAGTAAAAGGAATTCTATAGGCAATGTATTAGGAGAATTTGATTCTTTTTGTTCAGAAACAGAAAAATGGCCAAAATGGTCACCCCTAATTTTGATATTTGACCAGCCAGAGTGACCTTGAATATTAGGTCAAGGTCACCAAAACCTAGTCAACACTTTATACTCTTCCAAAATTAAATTCAAGGAAGTTTGAAAATAATTTGCCATTTAGTTTCAGAGATAGGCCAGGATTTATTGAATTTGAAGATGCAAAATTAACAAAAATTGACGATTTTCATAAAATAGTTGTTGCAGATGTAGTATTTTACTTTAGAGGAACAAAATTTATGAAGGAATTTACCCAATATATTTGTCTAACAAACGGTAGAAATGATGAGTGGGTTTGATAAATTTTAAAAAAGAAACAGTGCGTAAAACATGATACCTCAGATTAATGCTGAAATACCCACCCACTTTCATTATCATGTTTCTCAATAACTAGGGCTTACTTTACAAAACCAATACTATTTTAGTAAATGGGATACTATGGGCAATATATCAGGAGAAAATGAAGACTTTTGTTCCAGGGCAGGAAAAGGGCCTTATGGGCAACACCCCCCCCCCCTTTATTGTATTCATGCAAAAGAATGTGGAGAGATATAGTCAGCTATTTCCCATGGCAATAAGGCATTTATAAACTTTTTCTTTGCAGTTTTGTCTTCAAAATATCCTAAAAATGGGCAGTTTTGTCTTCAAAATATCCTAAAAATGTCATTTTTTACTTAAAATAGGGGTGCATATGTGTAATAATCGCCACAAAATGAGTATTGATGCTATATAGGCATAATTCTGTGCATCTTAGAGTAGATTTGTTACAAAGGCATTGGAGAAGAACCATTGATGCAAGCCGATTTCTAGGTTCCATTCCAGAAAGAGGAAAACATTGTGCTTTTCAAAAGCATATGGTTTGCTCGGCTTTCATTGTTGAATCTGAAAGCGATAACTTTTTCGTAAACTTGAAAGATTCTTTGCGACTGAACTTTTATAATGCATAAGTAAATTATAAGGTATGACCTAAATTTCTATTTGGCAATTCTTTTGGTGCATCATAAAGACAATAAGCATTTGGTTTAGGTAGCAATACACTAAATACTGGGGGTGTGCCGGGTTTTATCACTTTTGGACCGAGCTTTAAGTGTGCGTTCTAAATACCAGAACTCATTTTTGATTTTTATTTGCGTCCATTTGATATATATCCCATGTTTTATTTCAATGTGAGAAAATGATATGTATAAGGGAATAAATAGATGCATGTTACTTTTGTCACCTATGGAAAATGTTTAGTGTAAGCTCCCTACAGCAAAGATAGAACTGTCAGCAGCACTGTCCTGTTTTCAGTCATTACATACTATTTCCACACATTTGTAGTTCTATCCAATTCTGTTCCAGATATTACTATCTATATTATTCCCACTAAATACTTGGAGGTGCCGGGTTTTAACACTTTTGAACCGAGCTTTCAGTTGCGTTCTAAATACCGGACTTGCTTCCATTGGATATATATCACATGTTATTTCAATGTGAGAAAATGATACGTATAAGGGACTAAAATGATGCATGTTAGTATTGTCCCCTATGGAAAATATTTAGTGTAAGCTACCTACAGCAGAGATAATTTTCAGCAGCAATGCCCTGCTTTTAGTCATTACATACTATGTCCACACATGTGTAGTACTATCCAATTCTGTTTCACAAAATATATCTTCATTGCATTTATTTTGCCATAGGTACTGTAAAAATGTGGTGGGAGTGCTAATTTAGGTCCATTTGGGTGTATTTGATTAGTTTTTGCCTCTGATCTATGCTCTTGAGAGGGAGGATGTACTTTAAAGCCATGCAAATCAGTTTTTATTGATGTGTTTGGAAAGGAGACTTCCGTCTTTGGTCAAGCCCCTCGGAGTCTAACTGTTGGTGTTCTCTTCCTCCAGCAATTCTGTTGTTGTATGCTGTCGAGTCCTCAACCTTGTTTCATCTCTGTAGTTTTTTTTTATTTGTATGTTTACGGAGATGTTACACTGATGAGTTAGGAAAATAAAAACAAAAATGAGTTGGAAGCCTTCATCCGGACTAAACAAAATTAGTGTATACCGTGACAGAGGTAAGGGCGAGGATTATGGCCATGTAAAATCGATTTAAGCCCCCCAGTGGTATTTTTTCTACTGACCGTTCCAAGGCGGTTCTTCTGTTGCGGTTTATTTATATTGTTGTTTGTTACTTATTGTGAGTATCATTTGTGTCTTTTTATTTTGGATGGCCATTTGGCCATTTTGTGGGAAAGTAACTGTCCTTGTGGCCTTCCTTTGTTTAGGTTTCCATTACGGCCTGGTCGCTTCATGTTTGTGTTTCTTTCCCTTTGGTGTCTTTGATGAGTGGAGTAAGCTAATTGTATCGATTCCTGATCTTTGTTTTACATCTACTTTGCAGTAATTGTATTTGCACAATCCCAAGAAAGAATCTAGTTTATCTGGAATATAAGAAAAGTTTCAGGTAACTACGGCAATGTCTCAAACCAAAGCTTAAATCTTAAAATTGTCTCTCCGAAACAGCCCGCTGCAATATCCCGATAAGTTCTCATCTATAATAAGTCCTACTTTATTGTATTCATGTCCAAAGGATGTGAACTTTTATATTCAGCTATTACCCATGGCATAAAGGCATATTTAAACATTTTCTTGGCACCTTTGTCTTCAAAATATCCTCAGAATGTCATTTTTTACTTTAAAGACGGGGTGTAGGTGTGAAAATAGCCATAAAAATAAGTATTGGTGCTATTTAGGCATACTTCAGTGCATTTTAGGATAGGAGTGTTCCAAAGACATTGGAGAAGAACCACTGATGCAAGCCAGTGTCTTGGTTTCATTCCAGAAAGAGGTAAACTTTGCGTTTTTCAAAAACATATGGTTTGCTCGGCTTTCATAGTTGAATATGAATGCGATATCTTTCGGAAACTTAAAAGATTCTTTGTGACAGAACTTTTATTATGCATGAATAAATTATTTGATATGACCTAAATTTCTATTTGGCGATTCTTTTGATGAACCATAAATAAAATAAGGGTTTGGTATAGCATAGGTAGAAATGTCAGCAGCACCGTCCTGATTTCAGTCATTACATACTATTTCCACACATTTGTAAATTCTATCCAATTCTGTTTCATACAATGTATCTTTATGTATTTTGCCACAGATTCTGTGAAAATGTGATGGTAGTGGTAATTGAAGTCTAACTTGGTGTATTTGATGATTTTTGACCTCTGATCTATGTTCTCGTGGGGGGGGGGGGGGGGGTTACTCTAAAGCCAATGAAATCAGTTTTTATGGTGACTTAGTATATAAATTCAGAAAAATTTATAACCGCAATGACTTTAGCACTCAATTTCGTAAAATCATTCTTCGATATAAAAAGATTGGGTACAACATGGATATTATACGACAGACTGCATGCATTGTAGTTAACCCAATCACGGTTGGCAACTTTGCTTCCCTCTTTAATTGCAGGCCGGTGGGTCAGGCCTCAGATTCTATGACGGTTCCAACGTAAAGGATTATTGAGAATTAGAGAGATCTAATTCAAGGTAATGTTGGTTGGTGCCTGATGCTCTGTCTCTGGTCGGGCCCATCGGAGTCTAACTGTTGGCTTTCTTTTGCTCCAACATTTCAGTGGTTTCTTGCTGTCGAGTCCTCACCGTTGTCTCACCTCTGTGGTTCTTTGATTATTTGTGTTCACGGAGATGTTGCACTGATGAGTTAGGAGGCCTTCGTGCGGACTGAACAAATTACTTGTCTAAATCGCGACGGAAGTAACGGCGAGGATTGTGGCCACGTAAAATCTATTTAAGCCCCTCAGTGGAATTCTTTCCACTGACCGTTTCAAGGCGGTTCTTCTGTGGCGATTTATTTATGTTGTTGTTTGTTACTTACTGTGTGTATCACTTGTGTCTTTTTATTTTGGATGGCCATATGGCCATTTTGTGGGGAAGTAACTGTCCTTATGGCCTTCCTTTGTTTAGGTTTCCATTATGGTCTGGTCGCTTAATGTTTGTGTTTCTTTCCCTTTGGTGTCTTTGATGGCTGGGGTAAGTTAATTATATCGATTCCTGATCTTTGTTTTACTTCTACTTTATTGATGTGTTTGGAAAGGAGACTTGTAATTGTATTTGCACAAACACAAGAAAGAATCTACTTCATCTGGAATATAAGAGTAAGGTTTCATGGCAGTAGGACTATGTCTCAAACCAAAGCAGAACTTAAAAATTGTCTCTCGGAAACAGTCCGCTGCAATATGCCAATTAGTTTTCCCATCCGTTATTAGTTCTAATTCATTTGATTTATGTAAAATGATGTGAACAGATTTTTTCTGCTATTTTTCGTGGCATTAAGACATTTATAAACATTTTCTTGGCAGTTTTGTCTTCAAATTAACCTCAAAATGGCATTTTTACTTTACATAGGGGGTGTAGGTGTAATAATAGCCATACAAATAAGTATTGGTGATATTTAGGCATATTTCTGTTCATTTTAGGGTAGATTTGTTCCAAGACCACTGACGCAAGCCGATGTCTGGCTTCTATTCCAGAAAGAAGTAACATTTGAGAAAAACCACTGATGCAAGCCGGTGTCAGGATTCCATTCCAGAAAGATGTAAACTTTGCGCTTTCAAAAACATATGGTTTGCTCGGCTTTCATTGTTGAATCTGAAAGTGATAACTTTTTTGCAACCTTGAAAAATTCTTTGTGACTGAACTTTTATTATGCATGAGTTAATTATTAGATATGACCTAAATTTCTGTTTGGCAATTCGTTTGATGCATCGTAAAGAAAATAAGGGGTATAGCAAAGGTAATATGTCACCAGCACTAACCTATTCTCAGTCATTACATAATATCTCCACACTTTTGTAGGTTCTATCCGAT
Source organism: Lucinisca nassula (assembly GCA_963580285.1). Classification (NCBI taxonomy): domain Eukaryota; kingdom Metazoa; phylum Mollusca; class Bivalvia; order Lucinida; family Lucinidae; genus Lucinisca; species Lucinisca nassula. The sequence goes on along the minus strand of OY757016.1, from coordinate 49,678,609 downwards.
ACTGTCTTTTAAAATGTTTCTTCATGGCATATTGTTCGCCATAGATGCAGTAAAAGTGTGATGATAGTGCTAATTTAGGTCTAACCGGATGTATTTGCTGTATTTTGCCTCTGATCTATGTTCTTGGGGGTGGGGGGTGGGGTGGGGAGGGAGAGGCGTACTTTAAAGCCATGCAAATCAATTTTTATTGATGTGTTTGGAAAGGAGACTTGCAGTAGTTGTATTATTTGCACAAACACAAGAAAGAATCTACTTCATCTGGAATATAAGAGTGAAGTTTTATGGCACTAGGAGTGTGTCTCAAACCAAAGCATAACTTATAAATTGTCTATCCGAAACAGCCCGCTGCAATATCCCATACAACTAGAGAAAGTGACCGGCCAGCGCCACCCCAACATCTCTTTCGAGCTTGTATCTAATATGAATGAAGATATCAAGAAGGTATAAGAATCTAAAAATGTGCTTGCAAAAGCTAAACCATACACATATTTCTAAATGGACTAATGGAGTGAGAACAACCCAGTTACTGAACGGGTGGGGGCATTAATGTTACTGCTGCAGCAGTGTTCGGTATGCATCAATGAAATCAATGGACTTGTATGGAAAAATCAATGCAAGTATCAATTGAATTTGAGTTAGAGTTTAGAACATTCACCCATCTATAAACTTTGCCACAAACTTCAACCAAATGTAAAATTTCTAAGTTTGTGACCTTGACCTCAAAGTCGCTGGGGTGGGTGACATGCATCAATGGAATCTTTAGACCGGTATGTAACATCATTGTAACTATCACCTAAATCCATGAAAGGGTTCAGAAGAAACAATCTCTTAGAAACTTTAACGCACAATTTTAATCAAATGTGGGACAGTGGGACATGCATCAATGAAATGTTTAGACCACTATGTAACTTCAATGTAAGAATGAACTAAATGTATCAAAGGATTCAGAAGATAAAATGTCTTAGAAACTTTAACACAAAAATTTAACCAAAATGTTAACGGACGGACGAAAAGACGGACGGACAGACGGACGGACGAACGACAAGACGAAAACTATATATCCCCATAGCATACTTCATATGCCGGGGGTATAAAAATGATCATTGTAATCCATTTGCATATTCTGAATATGTTTCAGTAAAATAACCAGTTGCATAACCTTTGCAAGTACTTTGCAACAGATTGGTGCAAACATTTTGCTAACATAGCTGTACCACTGCAGAGACTGCAAATACAAAATGCTTTTAGCACACTGCAAATGTTCGCAAACAGTATCTCTGACTTTTTTCATACTGCGAAGCTTTTGCAAACAGTGACTTAAAATCATTTGGCAAGATTAATTAACATTCAACAGTATCTCTGACTTTTTTTCATACTGCGAAGCTTTTGCAAACAGTGACTTAAAATCATTTGATAAGATTAATTAACATTCTTACCTCAGTAGCAGTCTGCAAACAGTTTTCAAACATCAACTCTGGTTTTTATTAAGGTGAAACGCTTTTGCAAATAGTTACTTTGAAAGTATGTTTGCACGTGTAATGTAAAAGGTTTTACAGTCATTTAAAAAGGATATTTTTCATAAGTTCTTTGGAATTAAATGCAAAACAGGAGTTCAAAATTTGATCTGCATGTTGGGCATTGCAATACAACATTAATAACCGGTAAATGTAAAATGAATTTAAAAACCTCACCTTTTATATACAGAATGATATTTGTATTTTGGGGTTGTTTTTCAATCTATGCAAAAAACAAGTCAGGGTCACCAATTGAGAAAATTCTGTAGTTCTTAACCAATAAAGACTGCATGCCATGGTTTGATGACTTCAAGTTATTTCAAACATTTTTATCATCTACTAGCAGAGAAGGCATAGCCTAGACCATTTGAATGCAATTGATGTGACTGGGGTTGGGTGGGGTGGGGTGGCGTGTGGTAGCGTAGGGTAGGTTGGGGTGGGGTGGGGCAGGGTAGGGTAGGTGAGTGGGAAGGGATGGGTGGGATGGGGTAGGTTAGGGGTTGGGGTCGGTTGGGGTTGGTAGGTAGGGTAGGGTGGGGTAGAAATTGGTAGGGTAGGTAAATTGGGGTTGGGTAGGTTAGGGTAAGGTTAAGTAGGGAAGGGTAGCTAGGAAGATATGAAGTAGATGGGTGTGGGTAGGTGGGTGCACTGGTGTTGGGTGAGGTAGGGAAGGTGAGGCTGAGATGGGTGGGGTTGGGGTAGATGCATTGGCAGGTGAGGCTGAGATGGGTGGGGTTGGGGTGGATGCATTGGCATTGGGTGGGGTAGGTTTTGTCTGCGTTGAGATAGGACGGGAAGGTAGGGTGGGTTTTGGTGGCCAGGGGTAGTGTAAGATTAGGTAAGGCAGGGTAGGTAGGGTGGGACTGGGGTAGTTGGGGATGGGTAGGGTGGGTACATTGTTTTGGGGTCGTGTGGGGTAGGGTAGGTTGGATACGAGGCTGGGTTGTGTAGGCAGAGTACGGTAGCTAGGTTGGGTGGGGTTTGTGTAGGTGATGGATAGGTTATGGTTGGATGGGTGGGGTAGGTTTGGGTTAGATGGGTGGGGTAGGGTAAGGTAGGGTAGGTAGGATGGGATTGGGTTATGGTGGGTTCGTTATGGATGGGGTTGGGTAGGGTAGGTGGAGTGCAAAGTAGGTAAGGTGTGGTTTGGGTAGGTGGGTGGATAGTGTATGTTAGGTAGGCTGGGGTCGGATGGGGGTGGGGTAGGTAGATGAGGTTAAGGTAGGGTAAGTAGGGGGGATTGGGATAGATAGGAGTAGGTAGGTCCATTCAACAAGGCAGGGTAGGACGAGTAGGGTGGGGTTGGGGAAAGTAGTAGTTGGTTGATTTGTGGTTTAACGTCCCCGTCAACACTGTAAAGGTCATTTTGGAAACGTTGCTTCCAATTTTGTGGGACTTTTACCCGACATTGAGATGAAATGACATCTCAAGCCCTGTTGCCCAATGAAACCAATAGGGTTTATAAGCATGGACGGTCCGCCTCGCACCGCGGCTCCTGGACAGGCTTAGATGCTCTAAGCGATTTACCAGTACTAGTGTGCGGGCCGGATTCAGCTCTGCGTGGAAGCATCATGCAGCCCATATATTTCTTCAAGCCCCTATGGGCGGTGGCCAAGGGAAAGTGGTAGGATATGGTAGGCAGATGCGTTGGGTGGTGTTGGTGGTGTAAGGTAGGGTAGGGTCGGTGGGGTGATTTGTGGTATCTGGGGTGGGTAGGGTAGGTACTTTTGAAGTGCGTGAGGTGGGGTGGTGTTAGGTAGGGTAGGTAGAGTGGAATTGGGGTTGGTAGAGGTGGATAGAGGCGTTTGGGTGGGGTAGGGTATGGTAGATGGGATGAGGGTGGGTAGGTAGGGTGGGGTGGGGGTAGGTGGGGATGTGTAGGGTAGGTAGGTTGGAGTTGAGAGGGATAAGGTAGGGTAGGGTAGGTTATATGGAGTGGCAAGGGTAGATAGGCTGGGATATGGGTAGGTGGCCTGGTTAGGAAGGATGCTTTGGGGTGGGTTGGGGGTATGGTAGGGTTGACAGCTTTTATGATACCAGACATTGCAAGTATCACAACAAAATCCCAAGTTCTTCATACCAACACTTTCAGTACAGAGCCCACAGGGGTAATATTCTATTCTGTTCTATAAAGGATGTGTTGCATCGGAGTAGCGACACTTAGTTTAAATGACGTCATTTATTTCATTGATGACATCACAAAATTATTGACTTCTCAAGGTCATATAGTTCCATTTGCATTTTAGCAAAGATTTTGCTCTGTTTGAATATGAAAAAATCTGATATAGATCTAAGGTCATTTTGGAGACGTTGCTTCCAATTTTGTAGGACCTCTACCCGACAATGAGATGAAATGGCATCTCAAGCACTGTCGCCCAATGAAGCCAATACGGTTTATTAGCATGGACGGTCCGCCTCGCACCGCGGTTCCTGGACAGGCTTAGATCCTCTATGCGGTTTACCAGTACTAGTGTGTGGGCCGGATTCAGCTCTGCGTGGAAGCAGATCATGCAGCCCATATATTTCTTCAAGCCCCTATGGGCGGGGGCCGGATATAGATCTGAAGAACGCCAGACAAGGAAAGGCGAAGATCAGATCCTGGGAGTGTAGGGCAGGCTGAGGGTAGGATTTCCATAGGAGGAAAATCAGATTTATAAGTTTTGGGCTAAGGAGAAAACAATGTCATCTGAGGCAGATGTAGTTTTTGTTTCATTTGAGGTTTAACGTCCCCGTCAACACTGTAAAGGTCATTTTGGAGACGTTGCTTCCAATTTTGTGGGACTTTTACCCGACATTGAGATGAATTGACATCTCAAGTCCTGTAGATCCTCTAAGCGGTTTACCAGTACTAGTGTGCGGGCTCTGCGTGGAAGCATCATGCAGCCCATATATTTCTTCAAGCCCCTGTGGTCGGGCGCCGGATATAGATCTGAAGAACGCCAGACAAGGAAAGCCGAAGATCAGATACTTTGAATGTAGGGCAGGCTGAGAGTAGGATTTCCATAGAAGGAAAGGCAGATTGATAAGTTGTGGGCTAAGAGGAAAACAATGTCAGCTGAGGCAGATGTAGGCCTGACAAGATGTGGGATATGAGGAAACCATCTTTCAAGATAGATAGATAGATAGATAGATAGATAGATAGAGATAGATAGATAGATAGATAGATAGATAGATAGATAGATAGATAGATAGATAGATAGATAGATAGATAGATAGAAGTAAGCAAGTATTTTGAGCATACTAAAGATTTGTTAAACATTTAACACTTTAAACCCTTTAGACCATTTTGTTTGATCGTCAACACTGTAAAGGTCATTTTGAAGACGTTGCTTCCAAATTTTGTGGGACTTTTACCCGACACTGAGATGAAATGACATCTCAAGCCCTTTCGCCCAATGAAACCAATAGGGTTTATAAGCATGGACGGTCCGCCTCGCACCGCGGTTCCTGGACAGGCTTAGATCCTCTAAGAGGTTTACCAGTACTAGTGTACGGGCCGGATTCATCTCTGCGTGGAAGCATCATGCAGCCCATATATTTCTTCAAGCCCCTATGGGCGGGGGCTTATATTCCCTTTATTAGACCAGTACAGCTGCTTAAGAAAACAGTCAAGAACCTATTTACTATATCATCAGGGTCTACACTGTTTGACATCATGTTTATGATTGTCAAATCCCCTATTTATAAGAATGGACATGTCAAAAAAAAAAAAAAATGTTAAAATAGTCGACCTCAGAATTACGGGGGTAAAGGTGTATAATCATCTAAATCAGTCAATAAATTTGTGATGTCATCAATGAAATAAATGACATTATACAAACCAAGGGACGCTACTCTGAATTTACCAGCAACAACAGAATAGAATATAACAGAATACTATTTATTTCCAATCAAGGACCAAGTCCACACCCTATTCCAGAATAGGGGTAAACTTGGCTCTCCAGGTCTACCAAATACGGGTTATTAACCCATTCTGTATCAAATGGAATCTTCCAGTTGTTTTCATCACAAGTCATTTCAAAATTTTAGAAGCCTGTGTGATGTAGTGGCTATGTTACTCGCCTGATTTTGTTTGTTTGATTTTAGGTTTAACGTCCCCGTCAACGATGTAAAGGTAATTTGGAGACGTTGCTTCCAATTTTGTGGGACTTTTACCCGACATTCGAGATGAAATGACATCCCAAGCCCTGTCGCCCAATGAAACCAATAGGGTTTATAAGCATGGACGGTCCGACACTCACACCGCTTTGCCTGGGCAGGCTTAGATCCTCTAAGCATTTTACCAGTACTCGTGTACGGGTCGGTTTCAGCTCTGCGTGGAAGCATCCTGCAGCCCATCTATTTCTTCAAGCCCCTATGGGCGGGGCCGACTACTCGCCTGATAAATCAGGAATCGCAGTATCAGTCCTGGGTTTCTCCAGACTTTCAGTTGACTTCAAACCAAGTTCCCATCCCCACTGAAAATGACACCAGAATTCCGGTGGAATTCCACTGCCACTGGAATTCTGAAGGTTTCCAGTGAACTGTTTAATTCCGCTGAAATTTCATTGGATTTCTGATGAGAAAAAAACCCCACTTGAATTCCACTGGAGAATCAGAGGAAAAATATTCCTGTAAAACAATAAATATTTTGAGGTGCTTAAATTACACTTAAGATTATACAAAAGTGTAATTTGTGCAAATTTTATGAGTTTTGGCATCATTTCATAGGGATGCAAGGAATTTTGTTACAACTACATTCGTTTTACATAACGTAGTGGAAGCATTAAAACTTTGAACTGTCAACCAGATTGATGATATTATGCATGCACTTGTGACATCACCAACAAGTGACATCGTTATCATGTGCTCATCTGGGAACCGGTCTAGGAGCAGCTTCCTTTTCCTGTTAACCCAAGGACAAACAAGCTGCAGCAAAAATTTGAGCTCTTTAAATAATCTCAAGAAATCAGTCATTTTTAGATGCCTGACAGAGGAATACCTAGATATGATGCCTGCCAGCACATACAACGGGCCAATGTCGAGCCGATAGCGGTACGACGTTGCAACGTCGTTGCTATCGGCCCGACGTTGGCCCGGCATTCTTTGCTGGCTGGGATATGTCCTTAGGGTCGAGCGGTCTGAGAGGCAGGCTGTATTGAACCCGAATCTGAAGGGACAAGGAAAAGACAGGAAAAACGGCTGACAATGCAGCCCTCAGACCAGGATGTAGAGGACACCATTTCCCTGAGTGGTGGGGACTCTGAGCCAAAATCAGGAATAGATAAAACTAGAAAGGAGAAAACCAGAAGGTATTATTCAATTAAATTAATGTGTTTTAAAGACTTGCAACGTGAGCTTAAAGGCCCTCATCCATGGGGGATAAAGCTAGGCAGGATAAAACCATGTTGTTGTGAGTCTGATCAAGGGAACTACAAGTTATCTATCCGTATCAATACGATCACAACAAAAAACAGCAAATGACTAGAATTTCATAGAAAAACAACCAAGGTTTTCAGAATACACAGAAATTCGGGTGGAATTTCACAGAAAAAAAAAAACACAAGGATTCCAATGAAATTTCACCAGAATTCTGGCATTTTTTTTCCCAGTGGAATTCCACCGGAATAATTCGCCACAGTTCCGCCGGAATTCTGAAATTCCAATCAGAATTTTTAGTAGGGATCTCCATATGACCTTAGCTCTTGTAGGGATGTAAAACAACAATTACAACAACAACAACAACAAAAACACATTTGAACATTTAGGGGTGTCAGGTTAACCGTTATGTTTACTTAAAGAATTATTTGGAAATTGTCTGAACATTTTGCTGTTTTTCCAGGCGACCAAGGTCCTGATCAGATGCCACAGAAAGGGGCATCCTATCTGGGCTTGCACTGTTTGCCAGTTACCCTTTTAGGGGTTTCAGATACAAGATGGGTAAAGAGTATGTACATTAAGGTCTGAGCTTCCCCATTTTAGCTCACCTGTCGCTTAGCTCACATGTCACGTAGTTACATGATGAACTTTTGTGGCCGATGAATGTCCATCGTGCGTCATGAGACTGTCAGCAAATAATTTAGCTTGCCTCTTGGAACAACAACAATTGTTAACCCTTACAACCCTAAATCCCGATACAGATACTTATGCATACTGTGGCATCTGATCTGGGCCTACACTGTTTGCCAAACCCACCATCTATCCAGTCTAGATTTTCGGATACCTCTCTTACATGTATGCAAGACTGATATTTCAGTGGAACAAATACTATTGCAGTGTTTGGGTCGATTGTTTGCCATTCGACCCAAACTTACTAAGCAGAAAAACCCTTCAGTGGTAAAGGTCATGTGGCTATATCACCGACTTTTCGTCGGAATAACTTTCGGTTAACCAGAGCAAAAGGCTCCCGGGGAGCTTATAGGACAGGCAGTTTTCGGTCGTGGTCTGTCGTGTGTCGTCTGCGTCAACACTTTCAAACGACATCACCTCTGAAACCACTGAGTCGGTTGGGTCCAAATTTCATGTGTAGTATCCCTGGGCTGGGGGATTGAAAATTTGTGTTGTTTTTTTTTATTAAAGTCGGCTCTTTAGTTAAGTTGCAATGGCAACTTTGTTTCCAAAGATCATAATGGGGAAACTTGAAAAAAAATGGCATTTACTGCCAAGTCATTGCAGATATTTTGACAAAGCTTTTATAGAAATGTTCACTGAGTAAACTTCTCTCAGCCATGTGCTTTATTGCCAACAGGGGGGGGGGGGGGGGGGGGGTCCCTCAGGCTGTGCTGGGACCATGCCCTACCCCCTCTGTATCATAAAAGGCCATATTAGATCTCAGAAACCATTCAGATCCCCACCCTATACCATATAGTTTCTTATTCATAATGATAAGTTGCATTCAGTGACATCAACCTCGGGGTCTCCAATGGGATGTGCCGGGGCCATGCCCCTCCCCCATCATTTCGTAAATGCCCCCCCCCCCCCCCCCCCCCCCCCCGCCCATCGGGGCAAATGCGTGGCAAATAAAGGATCGTACACGAGTGGTGTATGAAATTTATGAAACGACTCTTCAGCGAGTTTCATAAATTTCATATGAAATGATATCGAGTGTAAGATTCTGCTTACCATGTTGCGAATTTAAATGGAATTTTATCGCCTTTCAATTTGACAGTTTTTTCCACCAAAAAATGCACTGCTGACATGGACGTCGTCATGTCGTCGTCATGTCGTTACTTAAACCCGCCAAATTGATATTACACGTATGGTCATATCATATGGGCCCCGTCAAGCGATTTTGGTACTTATCGCCTATGCGAGCAGCGAAGGTTCAGGCGAGCCTGCGCCTACGCGCAGTCTCGCCAGAACCTTCGCCGCTCGCTCATACAAGCAGTGAATCAAGAGGAACCTTCAGACAGAAAGCCATATCCCTGGTCCCTCTGAATGGCTGGCCATGCGCAGTTAAAATATGTCATGACGGAATGCTCGAAGACACAAATTCGCTTGGCGGGGCTCATATTTAGAGTGACGTTATCCCCTGCTCATCAATGACGTCATATGATAAATCAAAATTATCCAGGCACATCTTAAGAAAATTGGGAATGGACTTAACAAACAACGGAGTAAAAGGGTCCATCCAACATGAGGTTAAGACGGCGGTAGGCCCAGTTTACCTTAATCACTCGTTTCACAAGTCTACAAAACAAGAGTGCCACAATGGCCCTGGATCGCTCACCCGATCATTACTGTACAGATAAAATGGTAGGTAAAATAACGTGAAGTGGATGGTTTGAGCCACTTTGGTTGACAGTGACCCAAGGAACATTTCTATGAAATTATTTCAAAATCAGTCTACCTATTTTGTTTTTAGTTTTGGTGGCTATTAAGTTCAGTGGAGTAATTTTGAGCAATTTGTCAGAGGGTCACCCATGGAATATTCCTTCCAAATTGTTTTCTATCTGGGTATGAAGTCTTTCAAAAGTTTCATTCGACAATACAGAGCTAAGTGTATGTTACTATCTGGGCACCTTCGTGCACATTGTGCACGGAGATAAATTTGCTCCGTCTTAACGCCTCGTGGTAACAAGAACAAGAGGTGTGGGGCGGAAGTTAGACTTCCCTGTGGTTCCCTTTGACAATACAGATCTGACTTGTTTTTCACTATCTGGTATCTGGGCACCTTGTGGAAATTGAGGGATGGGGCGGGGAAGGGGGGGGGCAGGATTTGGCATAAGATGCTAGATATATTTATTCAGTGGCTCAATTTGACAATACACAGCTGACTTGTATGTCACTGTCTAGGCACTTGTGGACAATGAGGATCAGGTCCTAGTGCACCAGACTGAAATGAACCGGCACACTACAGATCGGACTTGTATTTCACTATTTTGACAACTTGTGGACATTGAGGTTCAGATCCTTGTGCACAAGACAGACATGAACCAGCTCACTCTAACTAACAATGTCTTAACTCTATATAAACAGCGGACCCTTGGATAGGTCCATTTTAGCTTTAGATTTGAACATATAATTTGAATACTCTTGGTAGGGGTCCCGACATGAAGCTTCATGCATAATAACAAAAAGCTGGGCCTTGTGATTTCAGAGAAGATTGTTAAAGGTTTTCCGTATATACGTCTATATAAATCCAGTGGGGCCAGGGGCGGTGCCACCTCTGGCCCCAGGGCTATGAATTGAACAATCTTTGTAAAGGTCCACCAGATGAAAGTTCATACCAAATATCAGAGACCCGGGCCTTCTGGTTTCAGACAAGAAGATTTTTAAAGGGTTTCCCAATGTAAGTCTATGTAAAGCCAGTGGGCCCCGGATCTCCAGAATGACATGTATAGTACGGACGAGGACATTAAACCTCAAATCAAACGACAAAACAAACAGACGGGGTGCGGCGGGGATATTTTTGGCTACAGGTTTGTTTGTTTGTTTTTGTTTGATTTGAGGTTTAACGTCCCCCTCAACATAGTATAGGTCATTTTGGAGACGTTGCTTCCAATTCTGTGGGAGTTTTACCCGACATTGAGATGAAATGACATCTCAAGCCCTGTCGCCCAATGAAACCAATAAGGTTTATAAACATGGACGGTTCGACTCGCACTGCGGTTCCTGGACAGGCTTAGATGCTCTTAGCGGTTTACCAGTACTAGTGTGCGGATGGTTTCAGCTCTGCATGGAAGCATCATGCAGCCTATCTATTTCTTCAAGCCCCGATGGGAGGGGGCGGATTTTTGGCTCCAGGGCTATTATATGAACAATCTTGGTAGAGGTCCACTAGATGAAGCTTCATACCAAATATCAAAGACCCGGGCCCTCTGGTTTCAGGAAGGACATTTTTAAAGGCTTTCCCTATATAAGTCTATGTAAAATGGGAGGGCCCCGGCGCAGATGCATGTTATGCCCAAGGGCTATAATTTGAACAATCTTGGTAAAGGTCCTCTGGATGAAGCTTCGTACCAAATATCAAAGATCTGGGCCTTCTGGTGGCAGATACTTAAATGTATGTAAATTAGTTTAAACTTTATTTCATTCAAGTATAATAACACAGAATAGATGAATACAACATCATTGGATATTTACAATTATATCTGAAAGGGATACAGAAAAAAGTCGATGCCTTTTGGTCCCCGGCGCGGGGGCATTTTTAACCCCAGGGTTATACTTTGAACAATCTTTATAAAGGTCCACTAGATGAAGCTCTATACAAAATTTCAAAGATCTGGACCTTCTGGTTTCAGATGAGAATATTCGTGCAGGTTTTCCCTATATAAGTATAATAGTATGTAAAATTGGTTGGGCATTATAGCACCTCAGCGCTATAATTTGAACAACCTTGGTAGCGGTCAAGACAAAACTTCATACCAAATATAAAATACATGGGCCTTCTGGTTTCAGACAAGAAGATTTTTATTTTTAAAGGGTTCCCTACATAAGTATATGTAAAACTCGTGGACCCTGGCGCGGGGGTGGGGACATTTTTGGCCACAGGGCTATAATTTGAATAATCTTAGATGAAGATTCATACCTAATATCAAAGACCTGGGCCTTCTTGTTTCAGTCTGTATAAAATGGATGGGCCCCGGCGCGGGAACATTTTTGGCCCGAGAACTATAATTTGAATAATCTTTGTAGAGGTCCACTGGATGAAACTTCTTATCAAATATCAAATATCTAATCAAATATCAAAGGCTTCTGGTTTCAGACGAGAAGATTTTTAAAGGCTTTCCCTATACTTGAGTCTAAGTAAATTAGATGGGCCCCGGTGCGATGGCAGTTTTGGTCCCAGGGCTATAATTTGAACAATCTTGGTAGAGGTCCACTAGATACAACCTCATACTAAATACCATACACCTGGGCCTTCTGCTTTCAGACAAGAATATTTTAAACTGTTTTCCCTAAATAAGTCTATGTGAAATGGGTGGGCCCCGAAGCGGGGGCATTTTTGGCCCTTGGGCTATAATTTGAATAATCTTGGTAGAGGTCCACTAGATGAAGCTTCATACCAAATATCAAAGACCTGGGCCTTGCGGTTTCAGAGTTAAGTTTTCAGTGAAAATAATTTATTATGGCTCCTGTGATCTAGATGTTCAATGGACCGGAACCTTTTGAACAACTTTGAAAGTGGACCACCTAAGGATCATTCCTATGAAGTATGGTCAAAATCCGATCAGTGGTTTAGGAGATGTCGTTTGAAGAAATTGTTTACGGACGGAGGCACGCACGCACGGACTATCCTACCTTGAAAATAAGTCAGTCAGCACAAACACGATTCCATAGTTCTGGTTAACCATTCTGTATAATCGGCACAGGTTTGCATTCAATCAGCGAGCACTTCCCCACACGCTCATCGGGGCTTGAAGAAATAGTTGGGCTGCACGACGCTTCCCTGAAATTGAAACTAAAAGCTTAGAATATCAAACAAACTGATATATTTTAAAAGGCAATTTGCTTGACATATCAGGCCCACTAGGGGCTTGAAGAAATAGATGGGCTGCACGATGCTTCCCTGAAATCGAAACTGAAAGCTTAGAATATCAAACAAAATGATATATTTTAAAAGGCAATTTGCTTGACATGTCAGGCCCACTATGTATGTTCTGCTCAAAGCAAGATTCCTGAATTGTTCTGCGCATAGTAGTAATTTGTTGCGCAAAGTGAGAATTCCTACCTTGCGCAAGACAATTTCGGTATTGACCCTGCGCAAAACTGAGAATCGGAACGAAGTAGGAATAATTTATCTTTTCTGTGTTTAATTTATAATATATTGCTATTTTATGATTCCTATTATTAAATTATTAATTATAAATTCTTAAGAACTTCATGAAACAATCATTTAATTTGAAAACAGAATAAAAACATGCATTTTGAGATCATGTTTGTGTCAAGATATCTGGAAGTAAGTGAGTGTTTGAGTTTTACGTCCCACCAACGGCTAAGGTCAATACACTTGCCCATACTTTGAAAATATTTTGAGGGTCACCGATGAGGCTTAATTGTCCGAAACTAGCAAGTCTGGCGCGGGAAACATGGACACTCCATATTTTCCAGTTATGTGGAGTATTCCTTGCTTCCAAAGGATAACCCTTTTATAGAACATATAAGATCCTCGAAGCGGTTTACCAGTACTCGTGTGCGGGTCGGTTTCAGTTCTGCGTGGAAGCATCATGCAGCCCATGTATTTCACGTTACGTTATAGGCGGCGTCTTTGTTAAACAACGCCGCATGCATTGACCTTTTGTGTTAAAATCGTGCGTAAACTGTGTTTTAAGTTCATAAGATAAACTGAATCTTGTATTCATGCCCTTGCATTACTGGATTTATTAAGGTAATAAAATGCTCAGCGAAGTCTCTACGTGATGCAATTCCTTTTCCGCAACTAATATTATAAACTCAACGATATACGTGCACTCATAGAAGAGGCCCGCTCGCATTAACTGACAAACGTGCTTGTGAAAGGTTCATTATAACGTTAAATCAACGCTTATCTGGCGTCACGACGTCCACAAACAGCCCAACTCGCCAGTGGTAAAGAGAGAAGGGGTCCAGACAATTAACTTTTGTATCTTACGACAATGAAATGGCAACACAAGTTTGAAGCAACATAGAATCAACGTTGATTCAACGTTGTTTGTACTGAATGTTCATCTAGGTCCACAGGAACAATTTTTTAAAGCGTGTAATCTACCTTACACGGCTATTTCAAGACGGCACGTGATCACGCATGTGACAATTATTGGCCCGTTTTTAAGCTCATATTCAAAATTACGACTTATTTTAGTGAAACGCAAATTTTGCTCGTACGAACACTTTGCGATGTTTTGATGAAACTGATGTACGCAGTTCTTTAAAAAGTGCGTACGAACAATTTAAGATTAATCGTACGATGTTTATTGATGAAACTGGCCCCATATGCTTATAAGTCTTACTACTTTTACTACGATCGGTCCATAGGAGTCCGGGGGCCAGTTTCATCAAGGACAGTTTTCCAGGCAAGCAATGCCGTCTTTTTTTTTTTTTTGCTACATGATTTTTTTTCTTGGTGAGGATGGTCCCAGGTCCCAAATATCTCTGACGTATTGACAATTCTAGTTTTATGTGTCGATTTGAGGTACTATGAGCCTTCATCTCAATCAAAAGTCTAATCGTAGATTGTGGGTAATCGTTAGAACTACCTGTTTGTTTGTTTGTTTGTTTGTTTGTGTTGAGTTTTCAAGTCCTCGACAAACGTAGGTATATAGTCTTTCAAAACGCAGTGAGACGTGAATGCACTTTTAATTTTGGACTAGTCTGCGTTTTAGGTGAATCGCCTTCAGTTGGGATTTTATGTTGGGCGATATAGTTTTACTGAGGATCGTACTACATCATATTAACCACTTGGCCACGAATTCCACATAATGGCATTATCAAAAAACTTATTTTTAATTTTAAAATCCTGTGAAAAAGAAATCCGAAACCTGCTTCCCCTAAAACATGGAATAGTCTTATCACGCTTGAACGTTGAACTCTCAAAGGTCATTGATAAACTATACATGTATTTAGGTCATTTTGGAGACGCTGCTTCCGATTTTGTGGGGCTTTTACCAGATGTTGAGATGAAATGACATCTTAAACCCTACCGATCAAAGAAACCACTAGGGTTTAAAGAGCAGCCCAACTCGCACCACTTTTCTTGAGCAGGCTTTTGCATTCTAAGCGGTTAACCAGTAATCAAGTTTGGTCGGTTTCAACTCTGCGCGAAAGTTCAATGCAGGCAAATCTATTTCTCCAAGCCCCGATGGGCGAAAGCGAGCGTCGGTTCTAAGTTACATCACGAAATATAGATTGTGGGTACTCGTAAGCCCAGCAATACAAGGCGCTTCCAACGAGTACCCTCAATCTCTATTCTAAAAGAAAATCCCAACCGCAAACACATACTAAAGTTTATACAAAGGGGTCAGTTTCGAGGGGTCTTCAATGCATGGGCATGTTTAAGTGATGGGCGTGATCTGCGAAGGTAAGCGAAGGTAAGCGAAATGGTATGGTATGTACCATACATTTAACAACGTTACTGCAGAGATACATGTAAGCGTAGGTTTCTTTAACATATGTCGCCCGTTATCTTTTTTTCAGCTATGACTGAGACATTTCCAAAGTTTAAGACGAAAATTTCAATGTGCGATGTCTAAATTTTCATCTCAGAAATATGACAAAATGTGCGAACATCGCAGATCTCGAGCATTTGATGAAACAGGATTTTTGTCGTAAGAATTCCGTACGATCTTTCTAAGACGAAAATACGTCGCAAATGCTTTGATGAAACTGGCCCGGACCAGTTTCATCAATAAACATCGTACGATTAATCTGAATTTGTTCGTTCGCACTTTTTAAAGAAATGCGTACGTCAGTTTCATCAAAACATCGCAAAGTGTTCGTATGAGCTAAATTTGCGTTTCACTAACAAAAGTCGTAATTTTGGCCTCTAATTGTCACATGCATGATCACGTGCCGTCTTGAAATAGCAGTGTAAATGGATAACACGTTTTAAAATTATTGTTCAAGTGGACCTAGATGTGTATTCAGTACAAACAACGTTGAATCAACGTTGATTCAATGTTGTTTCAAACTTGTGTTTCCATTTCATTATCGTTTGTTTGTTTAATTTGAAGTTTAACGTCCCCGTCAACACTGTAAAAGTCATTTCCAATTTTGTGGGATTTTTACCCGATATTGAGATGAAATGACATCTCAAGCCCTGCCGCCAAATGAAGCCAACACGATTTATAAGCATATACAGGTCGTCTCGT
Source organism: Lucinisca nassula (assembly GCA_963580285.1). Lineage (NCBI taxonomy): Eukaryota > Metazoa > Mollusca > Bivalvia > Lucinida > Lucinidae > Lucinisca > Lucinisca nassula. The sequence continues at coordinate 49,662,828 of OY757016.1, read as the reverse complement.
ACCATATTGCCTGGGCAGGCTTACATCTTCTAAGCGGTTTACCAGTACTCGCGTGCGGGTCGGTTTCAGCTCTGTGAGGAAGCATCATGCAGCCCATCTATTTCTTCAAGCCCCGATGGGCGGGGCCTATCATCACATTTGGTATGATGATAGATACACATCAGAAGTTTTATTCAGCATACCCGTTCCATGCCCCTGGCCTCAAGGTCAAGGTCATGGCCTCAGAATTTTCAGCATACCGCGCCCATGCCCATGACCTCAAGGTCACGGACTCAGAAATTTTTAACGTCAACGTTTTTAATAAGAGCCCACATATTCCAACCTATATAATGGATTTAGTTCTTATTTGGTATGACTGAAAGATACAGGTCGTTTCTCCGACTACTCCGTTTAGTTTTGGCCCACATCTGATTGATGAATAAAGGAAATAATCTTGAAAGGGCCGTAGAACCAAAACTCAAGGTCAATGTCACAAACTTAGTAATTAATATTGTTTGGATATGGTTAATATTGGGTATGATACACACTTTTTTAAGGTTTAAACGACATTACCCCTACCCACGCCGATGTCCTCGAGGACGGTTTTCCAGGCGAACAACGCTGTCTTTTTTCTTTTTCTTTTTTGGTCTTTTGTTTACATCATGCTTTTTTCTCGGTGAGGATGGACCCTGGGCGGGGCATCTGTGTCGTACTGACAATTCTAGTTTTATTGTATCGATCTGAGGTACACCGAGTCTTCGTTTTAATCAAAAGTCTAATCGCAGATTGTGGGTATTCGTTATTAGAACTATATACCTAAACGCGTCGGCTCTTTTGTTTGTTTGTATTGAGGTTTTAAGTCCCCGTCAACCGTTGGTACATGTATTTAGGTCATTTTGGAGACGCCGCTTCCGATTTTTGGGGGCTTTTACCCGACCTTGAGATGAAATGACATCTTAAACCCTACCAACCAAACAAACCGCTAGGATTTAAGGAGCGGTCCCACTCGCACCACAGTTCTTGGGCAGGCTTTTACATTATAATCGGTTAACCAGCAGTCAAGTCTGGTCCGGTTCAGCTCTGATGGGCAAAAGCGAGCGTAGGTTCTAGGTTACCTCATGAAATATAGATTGCGGGTACTTGAGGCACAACCACAACTTCTAATGAGTGCCCTCAATCTCTTGTTTTAAAAACTCAGAAAACCCCACTCCAAACCCAAACATAGGGTCACAAAAAAGGGGTCAGTTTCGAGGGGTCTTCATTGCATGGGCTTGTATTAGTAATGGGTGTGATCTGCGAAGGTAAGCGAAGTGACATGCTACGTACCATACTTTCAACAACGCCACATATGAGATAATAGAAGCCCCCGTGGTGTAGTGGTTACGCTACTCGCCTTGTAAACTAGGGGTCGCAGAATCGATCCCGGGCTTCTCCAGACTTTCGGATGAGTCTTTAAACCGAGGTCCCGTCTCCGTATGACCTTAGGACGGTGGTGGGACGTAAAACTCAAACACTCACTCAAGAGATAAGTTTCTTTAACCTCGAGATCTGCGATGTTCGCCTATTTTGTCGTTTTTCTGAGATGAATATTTAGACATCGCACATTGAAATTTTCGTCTTAAACTTTTGACATGCCACGCGCATAGGCGCAGCATAGGTTATAAAAACCTATTCTCATTTTTAAAAGTGTTGTACGTAATTTGCCATTTCGCCATCGCAGATCACGCCCATTACTTATACAAGCCCATGCAACGAAGACCCATCGAAACAGACCCCTTTGTTATAATCTTTAGTTTGGGTTGGGGTTTTCTTATTATTTTGTTTTAATAGAGATTGAGGGTACTCGTTAGAAGCGTCTCTTTGTGGTCGTGCTTACGAGTACCCACAATCTGTATTTCACGGTGTTACCTATAACCGACGTTGGCTTTCGAACATCGGGGCTTGGAGACATATATAGTGCTTCTTCTCAGAGTCAAAACCAACCCAACTTGATTACTAATTAAAAGTGGTGCAAGTGGGACCGCTTCTTTAGCGGTTTCTTAAGTCGGAAGGGTTTATAATGTCACATCACCTCAAGGTTGAGTAAAAGTCTTACAAAACTGAACGCAGCGTCTCCAAAATGACCAAAGTATATGTACAGTGTACCAATTAAAACCTGAATGCAAACGAAAGAAGTCCTAACGATTACCCACAATATGCGACTAGACTTTTGATTAAAATGAAGACTCATGGTACCTCAAATCGACACTTTAAACGAAAAGTATGAATACGACACTACGGAACCCGGGAAAGGACATGATTTTTTATTTTTATTATGTTGTGCGAACAAGATAATATCTTGAGCGGACAATATATTATCTTGTTCGGACAACATATTATCTTGTGCGGACAACATATTATCTTGTGCGGACAAGATAATATCTTGTCCGCACAAGATATTATCTTGTGCGGACAACAAATTATCTTGTTTGCACAACATAGATCTTGGGAAGTTGTGCGGACAAGATATTATCTTGTGCGGACAAGATAATATCTTGTGCGGACAAGATATTATCTTGTGCGGACAAGATAATATCTTGTGCGGACAAGATAATATCTTGTGCGCACAAGATCTATGTTGTGCAGACAAGATATTATCTTGTGCGGACAAGATAATATCTTGTTCGCACAACTTAATATCTTGTGCGGACAAGATAATATCTTGTCTGCACAAGATAATATGTTGTGCGGACAAGATATTATGTTGTGCGGACAAGATATAATCTTGTCCGCACAAGATAACATCTTGTCCGCACAAGATAATATGTTGTCCGCACAAGATAATATCTTGTCCGCACAAGATATCATCTTGTGCGCACAACTTATAAAATAAAAAAAAATCATGTCCCTTCCCGGGTTCCGTACGACACAGATACATGTTGCCAAAAAAAAAAAAAGACCGCATAGCTGGGCTTTTGTTTGTTTGATTTGAGGTTTAACGTCCCCGCCAACACTGTAAAGGTCATTTTGGAGACGTTGCTTCCAATTTTGTGGGACTTTTACCCGACATTGAGATGAAATGACATCTCAAGCCCTGTCGCCAAATGAAACCAATAGGGTTTATAAGCATGGACGGTCCGCCTCGCATCGTGGTTCCTGGACAGGCTTAGATCCTCTAAGCGGTTTACCAGTACTAGTGTGCGGGCCGGATTCAGCTCTGCGTGGAAGCATCATGCAGCCCATATATTTCTTCAAGCCCCTATGGGCGGGGCTGACATAGCTGGGCTGGAAAACCCCTTGAGAACATCGGCTTAGGTGTGGGTAATGTCGTTTAAATCTTGGAAAAAGTGTGTTTCATCCAGATATGAATCCAATCCATAAAAAATAGAAAAAGTGTCCATAGGACACGGATGCCCCCGCCAAATGCTATTCATAAAAATTATTACAAATAAACTTCAAATCAATCATAAAATATATGCGTCAAGGGCAGATAATCCAAAAACCAAAAATGCAAGAGTTGTCTTCCTTGTTCATGACACATCGTCTCATTGTGATGAATGCACCTGTGAAATTTCATGAATATATTCCATACGGTTAACGAGTTATGGCCCGGGCACGGTTTACTATATGATACTAAGTCAAGGGCAGATAATCCAAAAACCAAAACTGCAAGAGTTGTCTTCCTTAATCATGACACATCGTCTCAGTGTGATGAATGCACCTGTGAAGTTTCATGAATATATTCCATAGTGTTTAGGAGTTATGGCCCGGACATGGTTTACTATATGGTACTAAGTCAAGGGCAGATAATCCAAAAACCAAAAATGCAAGAGTTGTCTTCCTTGTTTATGACACATCGTCTAAGTGTGATGAATGCACCTGTGAAGTTTCATGAATATATTCCATACGGTTTAGGAGTTATGGCACGGACACGGTTTACTATATGGTACTAGGTCAAGGGCTCATAATTCAAAAACCAAAAATGCAAGAGTTATCTTCCTTGTTCATGACACATCGTCTCAGTGTGATGAATGCACCTTTGAAGTTTCATGAATATATTCCATACGGTTTAGGAGTTATGGCCCGTACACGGTTTACTATATGGAACTAAGTCAAGGGCAGCTAATTCAAAAACCAAAAATGCAAGAGTTGTCTTCCTTGTTCATGACACATCGTCTCAGTGTGATGAATGCACCTGTGAAGTTTCATTAATATATTCCATACGGTTTAGGAGTTATGGCCCGGACACGATGTCGGGACGGACGAACAAACGGGCGAACGGACAAACGGACGAACGAACGGGCGGACAGGGGTAACATTTAATGCCCTTTCCACCATTCTTCGAATGGCAGGGGCATAAAAGAAGTGTCCATAGGACACGGATGCCCCCGCCAAATGTCATTCATGAAACGGTTTACTATATGAAACTAAATCAAGGGCAGATAATTCAAAAACCAAAAATGCAAGAGTTGTCTTCCTTGTTCATGACACATTGTCTCAGTGTGATGAATGCACCTGTTAATTTCATGAATATATTCCATACGGTTTAGGAGTTATGGCCCGGACACGGTTTACTATATGGAACTTAATCAAGGGCAGATAATTCAAAAACCAAAAATGCAAGAGTTGTCTTCCTTGTTTATGACACATCGTCTCAGTATGATGAATGCACCTGTGAAGTTTCATGAATATATTCCGTACGGTTTAGGAGTTATGGCCCGGACACGGTTTACTATATGGAACTAAGTCAAGGGCAGATAATTCAAAAACCAAAAAGCAAGAGTTGTCGTCCTTGTTCATGACACATCGTCACAGTGTGATGAATGCACCTGTGAAGTTTCATGAATATATTCCATACGGTTTAGGAGTTATGGCCCGGACACGGTTTACTATATGGAACTAAGACAAGGGCAGATAATTCAAAAACCAAAAATGCAAGAGTTGTCTTCCTTGTTCATGAAACATCGTCTTAGTTTGATGAATGCACCTGTGAAGTTTCATGAATATATTCCATACGGTTTAGGAGTTATGGCCCGGACACGGTTTACTGTGTGGAACTAAGTCAAGGGCAGCTAATTCAAAAACCAAAAATGCAAGAGTTGTCTTCCTTATTAATGACACATCGTCTCAGTGTGATGAATGCACCTGTGAAGTTTCATGAATATATTCCATACGGTTTAGGAGTTATGGCCCGGACATGGTTTACTATATGGAACTTAATCAAGGGCAGCTAATCCAAAAAACAAAAATGCAAGAGTTGTCTTCCTTATTAATGCACATCGTCTCAGTGTGATGAATGCACCTGTGAAGTTTCATGAATATATTCCATACGGTTTAGGAGTTATGGCCCGGACACGGTTTACTATATGGAACTAATTCAAGGGCAGATAATTCAAAAACCAAGCATGCAAGAGTTGTCCTCCTTGTTCATGACCCATCGTCTCAGTGTGATGAATGCACCTGTGAAGTTTCATGAATATATTCCGTACGGTTTAGGAGTTATGGCCCGGACACGGTTTACTATATGGAACTAAGTCAAGGGCAGATAATTCAAAAACAAAAAAGCAAGAGTTGTCTTCCTTGTTCATGACACATCGTCACAGTGTGATTAATGCACCTGTGAAGTTTCATGAATATATTCCATACGGTTTAGGAGTTATGGCTCGGACACGGTTTACTATATGGAACTAAGGCAATGGCAGATAATTCAAAAACCAAAACTGCAAGAGTTGTCTTCCTTGTTCATGACACATCGTCTTAGTTTGATGAATGCACCTGTGAAGTTTCATGAATATATTCCGTACGGTTTAGGAGTTATGGCCCGGACACGGTTTACTGTGTGGAACTAAGTCAAGGGCAGCTAATTCAAAAACCAAAAATGCAAGAGTTGTCTTCCTTGTTCATGACACATCGTCTCAGTGTGATGAATGCACCTGTGAAGTTTCATGAATATATTCCATACGGTTTAGGAGTTATGGCCCGGACACGATGTCGGGACGGACGAACGAACAGACGAACGGGCGTTCTCACGGATGTATACTTATGTGGCTATTTTTGGCAGGATTGATATTTAAATGGCTACTTTTAGCCACAGAAAAGAAGTATTTTCGGTGTCTAACAGAATAAATCCCATAGACTTACATTGATTCTGTCCATTTACATAGCCACCTAACTATACATTTGCTGGTGCGGACAATTGACGAACGGACAAACGGACGAACGGATGGACAGGGGTAACACTTAATGCTCTTTCCTCCATGCTTCGAATGGCGGGGGCATAAAAATGCAAGTTGTCTTCCTTGTTCATGACACATCGTCTCAGTGTGGTGAATGCACCTGAGAAGTTTCATGAATATATTCCATACGGTTTAGGAGTTATGGCCCAGACACGGTTTACTTACTATATGGTACTAAGTCAAGGGCAGATAATCCAAAAACCAAAAATGCAAGGGTTGTCTTCCTTGTTCATGACACATCGTCTCATTTTGACGAATGCACCTGTGAAGTTTCATGAATATATTCCATACGGTTTAGGAGTTATGGTCCGGACACGATGTCGGGACGGACGGACGGACGGACGGACGTTCTCACGAACGGATACTTAAGTGGCTAGGCGTCGGCATATTGACTACTTAAGCGGCAAATTCTCTTAAGCGGCAAGCCACCTAAGAGCAAATTTTTGCCACTTAAGTACCCAAATAACGGAATAAACCGCATTTGGACTCACGAATATATACTTAAGTGTCTTGTTTGTTTGTTTGATTTGAGGTTTAACGTCCCCGTCAACACTGTAAAGGTCATTTTGGAGACGTCGCTTCCAATTTTGTGGGACTTTTACCCGACATTGAGATGAAATGACTTCTCAAGCCCTGTCGCCCAATGAAACCAATAGGGTTTATTAGCATGGACGGTCCACCTCGCACCGCGGTTCCTGGACAGGCTTAGATCCTCTTAGCGGTTTACCGGTACTAGTGTGCGGGCCGGATTCAGCTCTGCGTGGAAGCATCATGCAGCCCATATATTTCTTCAAGCCCCTATGGGCGGGGGCGAATACTTAAGTGTCAAACTGTCCAAATTTTTTGCCCCCTAAATGTCGTTTCGTTGGTGCGGACAAACGAACGGACGGACAGGGGTAAAACTTAATGCCCTTCCGCTATTCTCCGAATAGGCGGGGACATTAATAAATTACAAAGTCTGTGACATTGACCTTGAGTTTTTTGTTTTACAGCCCTTTCAAGATTATTTCTTTTATTTCGAGCCGATCATTTGTGGACGAAAACGAAACGGAGTAGCCGGAGAAACGACCAGCATCTTTCATCATACCAAATACGAACTAAATCCACTCAATCGGTTGGGTAATGTGAGCTCTTATTAAAAAACGTTGACATTTAAAAATTCTGAGTCTATAACCTTGACCTTGAGGTCATGGGCATGTGCGCGATCATGTTGAAAATTGACCTTCAGGTCATGGGCATTGGTGCGGGTACGCTGAATAAACTTAAAATGTGTATCTATCATCGTACCAAATATGAACCAAATCCATTATATGATTTTAAAAATTTTTAAAGTCTTCTAAGTCCATGACTTGACCTAGAGGTCATAGGTAAGGACCAGCGTACTGCTGAATAAACCTTTTAACCTATACATATCATCACAATCCCATCATATGGCCTGGAAAATATGAGCTCTCAGAAGTTTAGGTTCGTCCTGGTACAATACCTTAACCCGAGGTTACAGGATCGCGTACGTACACCACATACGGAAGGACGTACGTACATGTGCACGACCGTTAATGTCGACGGCGTTGGGAGGAGATCATGGCCTTGCGTACTGTCATTTCGTCTATGTGCAGGCGACTGTATAATTGTAGCTATAGAACAGTTTCTTTGTAATTTAACCCTATTTGTACAAAATGGAATCTTTCTCCTTATATATAGCACGAGTTCATTTCAAAATTTAGGGGTGTCAGGTTGCGTTTTCATCAAAATTTATTTGGAAAATGATTGAACTTTTAGCAAACAGTAGAGGCCCTGATCAGACGCCGCGTTCTCTGGCGTCTGATCTGGACCTGCACTGTTTGTCAAGGTACCCGTTTGGGGGGTTTCTGGTACTAAATGGGTTAAAATCAGTCATGCTGTAAGATCTGTGTTGCAAATGATTTTGTTTGTTTGAGGTTTAACGTCCCCATCAACACTGTAAAGGTCATTTTGGAGACGTTGCTTCCAATTTTGTGGGACTTTTACCCGACATTGAGATGGAATGACATCTCAAGCCCTGTCGCCCAATGAAACCAATAGGGTTTATTAACATAGACGGTCCGCCTCGCACCGCGGTTCCTGGACAGGCTTAGATCCTCTAAGCGGTTTACCAGTACTTGTGTGCGGGCCGGATTCAGTTCTGCGTGGAAGCATCATGCAGCCCATATATTTCTTCAAGCCCAGGCTATGGGCGGGGGCTCTTGTTGCGAATGAACTGAATTAAAAATTTTGTTTTTCATTGAAAGGCTGGACGGCCTGACAGACGAACAATCAATAAAACTATTTGCTACAGACCATCACGTACGCCCCCGCCCATCGGGGCTTGAAGAAATAGATGGGCTGCATGATGCTTCCGCGCAGAGCTGCAACCGACCGCACACAAGCACTGGCAAACCGCTTAGAGGATCTAAGTCTGCCCAGGCAAGTGGTGCGAGCCGTCCGTCCATGCTTATAAACCCTATTTGTTCCATTGGGCGACAGGGCTTAAGATGTCATTTCATCTCAGTATCGGGTAAAAGTCCCACAAAATTGGAAGCAACGTCTCCAAAATGACCTATACACTGTTGACGGGAACGTTAAACCTCAAATCAAATCAAACAAACAAACAGACCATTGCCAACAACAAACCGGAGCTGAAAACTGATATACAGTAGAACTTCGATAGCTCGAACACCGATAGCTCGTTTACCATGGATGAGTCGAACCCATCATTGAGCCCCTAGCGAAATCCTCTACATAAGAAATAGTGGGGTATAATTAAGGAGATTTTAGTCTTTATCTTGCAAATGTATGCTGTGTGTACGCATTAGAATCGCCTCGATGAGGCGATTCTAATGAGTACACACAGCATACATATTCATCATAGACCACCGAAAAGATGTCTAAAAGTATCTCGTTATGCCTCCTGACAGTAACCTCAGTGGCTCGAACTACCCTTGTCTCGAACAGATTTTCGAGGTCCCAAAGGTGTTCGAGCCATTGAAGTTCGACTGTACATTAAATACAAACACTTACAGAGGCTACGTCAGGTAACGTTATATGCGGTTCCTTATTAAACAACGTCATGTATTGACGTTTTGTGTTAAAATCGTGCATAAACTGTGTTGTAAGTTCATACGATAAATTGCTCTTCTATCACTGAATTTATTAATGTGCGCGTAAATAGAGCGAAGTCTCACATGTTATATAATATCATAATAGATGGCCTGCATGATGCTTCCATGTAGAGCTGAAACCAATAGCACGTGAGTACTGGTAAACCGCTTAGAGGTTCAAAGCCTGCCCAGTAAAAGTGGTGCGAGTTCGACCGTCCATGCATATAACGCTATTGTTTTTTTCGGGCGGCAGGGCTTGAGATGTCATTCCATCTATCTATCTATCTATCTATCTATCTATCTATCTATCTATCTATCTATCTATCTATCTATCTATCTATCTATCTATCTATCTATCTATCTATCTATCTATCTATTTATACTGAGACGGTCACACTTGGCCATTATCTCAATGTCGGGTAAAAGTCCCACACAATTGGAAGCAACCTCACCAAATTGACCGATACAATGTTGCCGGGGACGTTAAACATCAAATCAGACAAACAAAATCTAATATTATAAACTTAACAAAACAGGTGCACTCATGCTGAAGACAGCCCCAGCCCTCCCCCACCCCACCCCGACCCCACGCCCCACCCCCGGATTTACTGACAAACACGCTTGTAAAAGGTTCATTTTGACAACGTTAAATCAACGTTAGTCTGATGTCACGACGTCCTCAAAACAGACCAACTCACCAGTGGTACAGTGGGAAAGGGGTCTAGATAATTAATATCTGTATCTTACGATAATAAAATGGAAACACAAGTTTGAAACTTTGAAACAACGTATAATCAACGTTGATTCAACGTTGTTTGTACTGAATATAAATCTAGGTCCACTGGAACAATAATTTTAAAACGTGTTATCTACTTTACACGGCTATTTCAAGACGGAACGTGGTCACGCATGTGGTAATTAGTGACCCTGATTAAGTGCGACATATTTTAGTGAAACGAAAATTTGTCTCGTACGAACACTTTGCGACGTTTTGATGAAACTGGCGTACGCAGTTCTTTAAAAAGTGCATGCGAACAATTTAAGATACTGGTCCCTGATAAAAACAACTGTAGTCAACTTACAAGACATCAATCATCTATCACTTCTACTAAGACGAATACATTTTTTTTTCTGAATCTTGTCTAAACATTGAAAAAATACATGTTCAAGTAGACATGTATCACACAAAAAAAACATGCGACCATCGACCAATGGGATGAACAGATCAATCAATGAACAGTTCCCTCGCCAACTCATAAACTTCTCACTGAGCAATGCACGGGACGACTTAAGTCGAATGGATGCACACACAAAAGACACTGGTCAGCTGTTAGCTGGTTTCTTACACCATGTTGCAGTATGTACAGGAAAAGTTGTTTTGTTTGTTTGATTTGAGGTTTAACGTCCCCGTCAACACTGTAAAGGTCACTTTGACCCGACATTGAGATGAAATGACACCTCGAGCCCTGTCGCCCAATGAAACCAATAGGGTTTATAAGCATGGACGGTCTGCCTCGCACCGCGGTTCCTGGACAGGCTTAGATCCACCAAGCGGTTTACCAGTACTAATGTGCGGGCCGGATTCAGCTCTGCGTGGAAGCATCATGCAGCCCATATATTTCTTCAAGCCCCTATTGGCGGGGGCCAGCAGGAAAAGTTGTAACGGATGTCAATGGCATGTACAAGAAAGTTTGCTTTGAAATCCAAAGAGCCTGCTCCCGACAAAATGATATATACTTTTGACGTACATGTCTGGACAAACAATGCAGTTTCAGATCCTAGATTTTTCGTTTGATTTGAGGTTTAACGTCCCCGTCAACACTGTAAAGGTCATTTTGGAGACGTTGCTTCCAATTTTGTGGGCGTTTCACCCGACATTGAGATGAATGACATCTCAAGCCCTGTGGCCCAATGAAACCAATAGGGTTTATTAGCATGGACGGTCCGCCTCGCATCGCAGTTCCTGGACAGGCTTAGATCCTCTAAGCTGTTTACCAGTACTAGTGTGCGGGCCGGATTCAGCTCTGCGTGGAAGCATCATGCAGCCCATATATTTCTTCAAGCCCCTATGGACGGGGGCCGGATCTGCAGTCTATGACATTCTCCCTACATCTCTTGGACCCAATACGCTGCGATTTGGCAACAATGTTAAAATTTTAGGGTGAATTATTTTTAGCCCACCTAAGCGAAAGCTCAATGTGAGCTTTTGTAATCCGACGTACGTGCGACGTGCGTCGTGCGTCGTCAACATTTACCTCGTTAATGCTAGAGAGACCACAACTTTGCATCAATCTTTATGAAACTTTACCAGAATTTTTGTCTCGGTGATATCTGGGTCAAGTTCGAATATGGGTCATGTCTGATCAAAAAGTAGGCAAGTAGGTCGAATCATAGAAAAAGCCTGTTAACACTCTAAGAGGCCACAGTTTTAGCCCAATCATCCTCAACCTTGCTTAGACTGATCCATCCTGACAATATCTCGGTCAAGTTCGAATATGGGTCATGTGGGTTCAAAACGTAGGTCAGTAGGTTAAATCCTAGAAAAAACCTTGTTAACACTCTAGAGGCCATAATTTTGGACCAATCATCATCAAACTTGCTCAGAATGATTATCTCGACAATATCTAGGTCAAGTTTGAAAGTGGTCGTGTGAGGTCAAAAAGTAGTTCAGTAGGTTAAATCATAGAAAAATCTTGTTAACACTCGAGAGACCGTGATTTTAGTCTTATCATCATCAAACTTGCTCAGAATGATCATCTTGACAATATCTAGGTCAAGTTCGAATATGGGTTATGTGGGGGTCAAAAAGTAGGTCAGTAGGTCAAATCATAATAAAACCTTGTTAACACTCTAGAGGCTACAGTTTTGGTCAGATCATCACTCGACTTGCTCAGAATAATCATCCTGACAATATCTAGGTCAAGTTCGAATATGGGTCATGTTGGGTCAAAAAGTATGTCAGTAGGTCAAATCATAGAAAACCCTTGTGAACACTATAGAGGCCACAGTTTTGGACCAATCATCATCAAACTTGCTCAGAATCATCATCTCTACAATATCTTGGTCAAGTTTGGATATGGGTAGTGTGGTCAAAAAGTAGGTCAGAAGGTCAAATCATAGAAAAACCTTGATAACACTCTAGAGGCCACAGGTTTAGTCCAATCATCATCAAACTTGCTCAGAAATGTTCTCTTTTGGTAATGCCATGGTCAGGAGGGGTATTTTATGAATATAGTGTTAACTTTACCAAAGGGCCACCCCCTCCCCCACCCCCTCCATTTGTCACCATTATTAGATAGACTAAACCTGTTCATCTCCGTCTGGTGCAATAGGACCTGACCCTCAATGTCCACAAGGTGCCCAGATAGTGACATAAAGGTCAGCTCTGTATTGTCAAAGGAATGGATACCCCTTCTCCCCGACATCTTCTTGTCACCATGAGTCATAGTTAGTTAGAATGAGCCGATTCATCTCCGTCTGGTGCATTAGGACCTGGCCCTCAATGTCCCAAGGTGCCCAGATAGTGACATACATGTCAGCTCTGTATTGTCAAAGAGATGGATACCCCCCAACCCCCACTCCACACACATATGCCCGATCAGCTGAAGGGAGAGAATTGCCATAGAAAATATTTCATAATTAATCTCCACGAAAGTATGTTGCCGACCCCGGTAGATACCGAACCCGCGTCCTACTGATCACCACTCAGACGCGCATCCGACTGAGCTACAGAGGCCGGCAAAGATTTGGGGAGAGTTCACCGATACATACTAGTACATGCATGCATACTTTGATACATCCGTAGGTACATCATACATACGTTTGTTTACACGTATACATGTGCACACACATACACACGCATGCAATACATACATGCTGACACACACACACGCACAACACACACACACACACACACACACACACACACACACACACACACACACACACACACACACACACACACACATGCAATACATACATGCTGACACACACACACACGCACAATGCAAACACACACACACACACACACACACACACACACACACACACACACACACACACACACACACACTGTAAATACCCACTTATGCCCGAAATCTAAAAGCATGTGCGTCAAAAATCCTATGCGACAGCTACGCGGCCTGTACGTATGTATTGACCAATGTGAGGAGGTACCTACAAATGTATCAAAGTAACTATCCACTTATTCCCGAAATCTCAATTTCGGTGCCTGGCATCTTAAAATTGCAATGTAATCTGAATCCAAGCAAAGCTTCAGGACCTGACTCCATAAAAACCCATTGTTCTGAAAAACCTAAGCAATGAAATAACCCCTTTCCTTGCCATATTATTCCAAAAGTCACTCAACACAGGGCAGGTCCCAAAGGACTGGACCAAAGCATGTGTTACCCCATCTTCGAAAAGGGGATAAGAGCGACCCCATTAATTATCGCCACAGTACTGCCATCAAAAGTGAAAAGTCTTTGAAAGATCAGGGAGAAATCTATTTTGATCTATAAAAATTCTTATGAAGTTTTAAATAAATTGACATCCAGAAGTTTTCGTGCTTCATGGCTGCCTACATATGATTTTTCCACGCTTTACACTACACTTCCTCATAATCTTATACATAATTTTGTCCTTTCGTCATTTGTTCCATCCGTCATCATCAGGTATCTGTCACACTTTTCGCAATGACTGTTAGGGTAACAGTTGAAACTTTGTACACACACGGACAATGGGCTGATGTATTGTGCATACTAAAATCAGGGTCAGGGGACTATAACTCTTGGAGTTACTTCCCTTGATAGGTTTTACAATTTGTCATTAACGATTTTTGTCACACTCTTCTCGAGAACTGTAATGGTTACAAAGCTGAAACCTGACACACACAACAACAATGTATTGTGTATACCAGAATCAGGACCAAGGACATCCAGAAGTTTTCGTGCTTCATGGCTGCCTACATATGATTTTTCCACGCTTTACACTACACTTCCTCATAATCTTATACATTATTTTGTCCTTTCGTCATTTGTTCCATCCGTCATCATCAGGTATCTGTCACACTTTTCGCAATGACTGTTAGGGTAACAGTTGAAACTTTGTACACACACGGACAATGGGCTGATGTATTGTGCATACTAAAATCAGGGTCAGGGGACTATAACTCTTGGAGTTACTTCCCTTGATAGGTTTTACAATTTGTCATTAACGATTTTTGTCACACTCTTCTCGAGAACTGTAATGGTTACAAAGTAGAAGTAAAACAAAGATCAGGAATTGATACAATTAACTTACTCCATCCATAAAAGACACCAAAGGGAAAGAAATACAAACATTAAGCGACCAGACCATAATGGAAACCTAAACAAAGGAAGGCCATATGGACAGTTACTTTCCCACAAAATGGCCATATGGCCATCCAAAATTAAAAGACACAAGTGATACACACAGTAAGTAACAAACAACAACATAAATAAATCGCCACAGAAGAGCCGCCTTGGAACGGTCAGTGGAAGATTTCCACTGGGGGGCTTAAATCGATTTTACGTGGCCACAATCCTCGCCCTTACTTCCGTCGCGATTTAGACAAATAATTTGTTCAGTCCGCATGAAAGCTGAAACCTGACACACACATCAACAATGTATTGTGTATACCAGAATCAGGACCAAGGGCCCATAACTCTTGATGTTAAATCCCTGGATAAGTTTAATTGTTTGCAATAAATGAACAAATGCAGATTTCTCGGGAACTTTAATGGCTGTAAAACTGAAGCTTAGTGAATACACAAACAAACAGTGGGCTGATGTATCGTGTATACCAGAATCAGGACCAATTAAGAGCCTGCTACTCTTGGATTTACATCCCTTGATAGGCTTTAACAATTTGCCGTTTATGGTAATTTTTCGTCGCACAATGACTCCTGCAAAGAACTCCAACTATTGTTATCAAATAGAAGTGTGTAGGAGTCTGCGTTGCACTATTCTCAAGATCTGTAAAGGTTACATAGTTGAAACTTGGTACACGATTGGTTATATGTTACATGTCCTACAGTGATGTCATCTGGTAAGAATGGATTAAAATATTGGAAATATCCATTTTTTTATATTGAAAATATCCAAATCTCAAATTTATTTCCTCCATTATGCTCTTTTGAAAACAATGAACAATACCGGAAGAGCTTGTGAGAATCTGATGCTTATTTCGCAATGTATGGAAAAGTGAGGCAACTGACGAGTTCAAAAATATGAAATATAATTCGAACAAACAGGTTCCAGATTTTTTCATAGCAAATGGTATGGCAATCTGCAGATCGGCAATAAATATTGCAAGTGAACTGCAAGAGTACAGAATAACATTTTGTGAAGTAACTATGATCTGTTTGTTATTTGATTTGATTTTTTGTCAAATCTAACACAAATTATGTGTTGTTTCAGCGCCGCACAAAGCGAAGACATTATATAACAGATGATATTTTAAGATATATACTCAATCAAAAATGTTACTATACATAAAATTGCTTCTGTAGCCGTAGTTACTACAAATAAGCAAAGCGCCAAAGGCAATGAAATGACAGATTCTATGAGAAAATCATAACACTGATCAGGAATCGATACAATTAACCCACAGCTCCCACCAGAGACACCAAAGGGAGCACAAACATAAAACAACAGACCCTAATGGAAACATCAATAGTGGAAAGCCAAAAGCCTTTCTAAAAAAGATCTTAAAATTTAGAAAAGTAGTTCTGCAAATTCAATTATGAAATGATTGCAGATGTCTATACACCGGTGGTATTATGAAGTGCCATTCGATGTTTCAATTTTTTTAAAGAAACTGTTAACGTTTTCAAAACCAAACATTGAATTCAAGTTTTAACAATGCTATGCCCATAAGTAAGTTATTGTCTGGTCGGTTGTGGAAAGAGATCGGAGGAGAAAAGCTGGCTAGTCCAGTACATGAATTCCATTGGCTTGAAGAAATTTTTGAGTATGAGCAGCACTATGAGTCCGCGCGTAATCCTGCTGATACGATATCCCGGATTCTGAGCGTAAACAAATAAATTGAACCATGTGAGGCCGAAGCTCTTGACTGATGTAACGTCTCGCTGTTCAATCCACGTCACAGCCATGATGTTGAATGTTCTTAATGCCTCTAAGCTGCGTTCGCTAACTACATGCAATATCTCGTCACAGAATTACGTTTGTTCCACCCGATATGTCACGCTCTATTACGCACGCGTCGCCTTACACCTATACGTCGAAAGACCCGGAAACGACAATCGGCGTGATTCACGCTGAAGTGCGATTTGTTGTCACTGAAAGGCATATCACGTCAGTCGCTTAGACGGCAATTTACATATTTCATGCACGAGCGTAAGCGTTCCGTACTGTGTCGACGCGTTAACTTTGGTCACGACAGGGACGTCTAGCTCTCAAACGTGCATCGCATAAGGGTGACGAACAGAGTCAGCGCTCATTAGTCGGTTGTTGAGACCCCTTGTTTATCTACAGGTACAGTGTAGCAGCTACCGGCTGAAATCTGTTTCGCAGATGCGTCTGACGAATGAATTGATCTTGACGCACTGACGTTGGTCTACGTCGACGTCCAATAGCGTCTTCTGTATAAAGTAAGATGACGCTCCAATAAACGATAGATCATACACATGTGGCACCCAAAATCAGAGTCAACGTCATCCGCTTTCCGACCAGCTTCTAACTGTCCAGGGGCACCCTTACGATCCTGTAATGAAAAACATCGCAATACGCTCTGACTTAATGCTTTTTGAAAACAAATTTCAGTTTCTTCTTTTCTAGGCACGACCTTGTATTAAACGTCAAATGTTTGGTCCTGAACATGTGGTTTCTATCCGTACTGGTGTGAAAGTGGTGCACAGGCTCGACGTGGCCGGACTGGTAACCAGACGTCACGGTTGTTTGATTTATAACTTTTTTTGCTTAATGGAATGGTGCCTAAGCGTGTTGTAATCATGCAATCGTTTGGTTTCAGAATCCAAGCACTGAGAGTGCTGCTGGGTCGATTGCTTCCGAGTGTAGGTCGGGGTAATAGTCCTGGGCTGAGATTTAAACTTTTTCATTTAACTCTGAAATTCCAAGCAAATAGTGAAAATTTTGATAAGAAGCCGCGTTCTGCAGTGTCCGATCGTGGTCTACACTGTTTGCCAAGCTCACCCTATGATTCAAGGATAACCCTCTTTAGTCTTTTGGAATACCCTGATTTCACTGCGGCTATTTTCTACAAGAAAAAAGTTATTCTGACTGATAATCATTGAAACGCTTTTCTTATTAGTAACTTCGGGTCGAATGACAAACAATCAACCTAAACATAGCCGCGTCGTTTGTGAGTGTTGGGTACATGTACGTGCTACCTGTAAAATCTACACTCTACAAATGTTGGATCTGGCAAACAATGTAGACTCTGATCAAACGCCGCAGTACACGGTGCTGATCTTGTTCTACACTCTTTGCATTAGTTACTAACATTTTAAGTTTAAATGAAACAGTCCAAGTCCCCGGTCATAACCAGCCTTAACTCAGTGACAATCGGTTTTGTCAGTGCTTTGATTATTCACTGCCGTGAACTCTTCCATCACTGAAGTTGGGCTCGTCCATTCTGCTAAATATGGCACCTAAAATTATTATCTGTACCATATTCCAGCGCTGTAAGGGACAGCCTTTCTTTCCAATTTCTCCAGTCACATCTGTGGACACAAAGTCCAATATACACCTGAGTTGCAACTGACCTAGACTTGACCTCAAAAGTAAGAAAACCCATAAATATTGTTGTCTGCAGCTGACCTTGTACTACAGCAGGCTGGTCTTTAAGGGTTAAATATTGACAGCACTGTTAGAAAATAGTGTAGAACTGAGCAGACGGCTGAGCAGACGCCGCATTAATCTGGGTATACAGTGATTGTCACCCCCCCCCCCCCCCCCGTCGCATAATGTAGCTGATTCATATGAAATGCAAAATCTATTCTCTGGAAGGTAAGATAAAATCGTCAAGTCGTCTGCTTCAAAAAATTGTATTGTGCTTATGTGCTTATAGGATACCTAATATACGCTTGTATAGTAGTCGCAGAAAAAATTGACTAGACGGAGCTATCTGCAAATGCGTAATGTAATGCACATGCCAAATCTTTCTAAGCACATATTGCAAGACAACTCTTGAGCAGCAGAAAGGTATTGGCAAATTGGAAATAGAAGTGGAGGCAATGATAGGGAATCTACCTAAATGCCCGATTCGTATATCTACAGCCATATTTACCTCAGCAGCTACCGGATAGCTAGTGAGTTTGACCCGAAAGTTGGTATACTGGTACTTACTTTTTTTACTAAGTTTACAATAGCTTAATAACAATAAAACTAGGATTGAACAGAGATAGATAGATCTATCAGGGACAAATAATTAATAATTTGGAAAGGACAGAGTTACAATTCTTTGACACAATATGTATTCTTTGATGTTAAGCATATCTGTATACAGTCGAACTTCAATGGCTCGAACAACTTTGGGACCTCGAAATTCTGTTCGAGACAGGGGTAGTTCGAGCCACAGAGGTTACTGTCAGGAGGCATAACGAGGTACTTTTAGACATCCTTTCGGTGTTCTATAATGAAAATGCATGCTGTGTGTACTCATTAGAATCGCCTCATCGAGGCGATTCTAATGAGTATACACAGCATACATTTGCAAAATAAAAGACTAAAATCTACTTAATTATCCCCCACTGCTTCTTATGTAGAGGATTTCGCTAGGGGCTCAAGAATGGGTTCGACACATCCATGGTGAACGAGCCATCGATGTTCGAGCCATCGAAGTTCTACTGTATCTGTGAAGTTTCATCCAGATTGTGAATAGTAAAGGAATGACACGCCAGAAACTATTTTTACAACATGACGAAGGGCAATAACTCTGTTAAGAATGGTCGGATTTTGCCCATTTACAATTCCATACCTTTCATCCTCGATAACGATATGTATGCAAACTTATAAGAAATTCCATGAGTTATTGATAGGAAACGGTGCAGGCAGACGGATGGATAGACCACGGGGATGGACAGCTGGACATAGAACAGGAATAGCTTAGCTATTCTGGTTCATAATATGTAACTTTAAGACAGTTTAAAAGAGGTCTATGTATCTGTGAAGCTTCATTTAGATATTCCTTCTACTAAAGAAACAAAGGGTGACAAGGGCAAATAACTCATAATGTGGAAAGGTCAATGTACTTAGTCACTTTATGTAACCTTTTGTGTTTTACATACATAATGTATTTGTAAAGTTTCATTGAGATATAATGAATAATAAAGGGCATACAGGACAGAAATTAGTTTTTCAATATTAACAAGGGCAGTAACTCTATTCATAATGGGCACACTTTGATATACCAAATAACAATATGTATGTAAAATATTAAGAAACTAAAAATGTTTTGTAAAGAAATATTTGTCCGTTCACCATAAATCTAATTCAAACAACCATTTCACCTTCAAAACACAGTCAAGCGCACCAAAATCTAATCATGTCTTTGGTAGGTTGCAATGATAAATTGAATTGAACCACATATGAGCCCCGCCAAGCGAATTTGGGTCTTCGAGCATTCCGTCATGACAAATTTTAACTGCGCATGCCCAGCCATTCAGAGGGGCCAGGGATATGGCCTTCTGTCTGAAGGTTCCTCTTGATTCAGTGCTTGTATGGGCGAGCAGCGAAGGTTCTGGCGAGACTGCGCGGATGCGCAGGCTCGCCTGAACCTTCGCTGCTCGCATAGGCGATAAATACCAAAATCGCTTGACGGGGCCCATATGTGAACACAATTCATTAATAAATTCAGAAGAGAGGGTGCAGACGAGCCATTTTTTTTGCCCCCAAAAGACATTTTCTGACTTTTCTGGGGTCTGTGACTTTGTCAATGACGTAAAGTTCACCAAAATTTAATCAAATCTTTGGTAGGCTAAATGATATATTGTACCGTGTTCAAGCAACATCCATCCATTTGTTCATGAGAAAGGGTGCAGACAAGTCATTTCTTGCCCAAAATTGGCAGTTTCCGGGAGCCTGGGACCTTGAAAATAAGGCCAAGGTCATCAAAATCTTATTAAAACTTTTGTAGGTTGCAATGAAATATGGTACCAACTTTGACAAATCTTCAATTCGTTCATGAGATCGGGCGTAGACAAGCCATTTTTGGCCCAAGTTTTCGAGTGTCTCTGACCTTGAAAATGATATCAAGGCCATCAAAAACCTAATGACTGATTTACCCATCCTGGTGATGTAATAATGCAAGTTTGGTCAGAATCCATCCATTTATTCAGGAGATATAATGTTTCAAACAGGCTACGCTACGCCAACGCCAATGCATCAGGGATCCGCACCAAAAACATTTCCCACTTCCCTTGTAGAGGGACATAATTCCATGAATAAATAGTCAAGTTGTCAATTGGAAATATTGCGGACGGATGGACAGACACTGGAAGGTATATCATAATATCCGCCACATGATAATTACGGGGTATAGTAAGACAGGTTTCTTAAAGAATTTTTATCTCTATGGGTTGATTTGGTTATAGCTTTGTAGTCATATTATTAGAAGTAGAAAAGTTGAGGTCCCATTATCCCACCCACTCTGTCAAGTCATAGGGTAGAGTAGATACATCTTAATTAAATTTGAGCCGATTCGGTAACAGCTGTTTGGATGCAATTTAAAGTCCAAGCTGGATTGGGCCGGGGTAATTTTCCATAAATGATAAACAAAAAGATGCATTTCTTTTGGCTTAAATTTAGAGTATGTCACGAAGTATATTGTTAACTTTATAACATAATGGAGCCGGCCTCAGTGGCTCAGTCGGATGCGCGTCTGACTGGTGATCAGGAGGACGCGGGTTCGAATCCCGCCGGGGTCGGCAACATTCTTTCGTGGAGATTGATCATGAAATCTTTTCTACGGTCATTCTCTCCCTTCCGCTGATTCAAGAAGGGCAGTTGTCAGTTTCTGGCGAAAGAATGTGCACTGTACTGGTTAACCGCTTACGTATAAAGTAGAAGTAAAACAAAGATCAGGAATTGATACAATTAACTTACTCCACCCATAAAAGACACCAAAGGGAAAGAAATACAAACATTAAGCGACCAGACCATAATGGAAACCTAAACAAAGGAAGGCCATAAGGACAGTTACTTTCCCACAAAATGGCCATATGGCCATCCAAAACCAAAAGACACAAGTGATACACACAGTAAGTAACAAACAACAACATAAATAAATCGTCACAGAAGAGCCGCCTTGGAACGGTCAGTGGAAGATTTCCACTGGGGGGCTTAAATCGATTTTACGTGGCCACAATCCTCGCCCTTACTTCCGTCGCGACTTAGACAAATAAATTGTTCAGTCCGCATGAAGCCTGCCCAGGAAAGTGTTGATAGGTAAACTGGCCGGCTCAAAAAGGACCTAAATAGTGTTGACTGGGCCGTTAAACTCCAATACAAACAAACAATAACATAATGGTGATTGTAAGGGCATCATTTTTAAGACTCATATTTGCAAATCAAACAACCTCAGTATATCCCCAAACTGCAAAGTCGAAACTTAATATAAATTCATCTATTCTAGTGATTCTAATGCATATATTTTGCAAGAAATTTAGGTCAATGTCGATAATGCCACCAGCTGTATACATGAAAAACTTTTCATTATCCATATATATCAACGAAAGTTCATTCTAGTTCATGAAAGTATACATGTACGTACCCCATATGAAAAAGAAAAGGAAGCAAAAAGCAAAACACATGTAATGTGTATTTAAAATCCGCTATCAGTAAGCTGTTTTGCGTCTTGTTACAGTGGAGTGTTGCAAAATAGAAGTGAAAGCAACGAAAAAAACGCATTTTAAAAAGGGGATTGTTAGCATTTTGTTTCTTTTAGTTTTTATAATAGTAACTTGCTAGTGATTTGGGTTTTAATTAGTAAAATTTTAATAGTATTGATAGCGTGTTGTTTCACTGAACTTTTCAAAATCGGGGTTTGCATGTGTTTCACTTATGCCTTGTGCTTTATTAGTATATTGCTTCTTGGAAATTTCCCCAGAAAGCATATTGGCAGTAATCCCATCACTCCCAGCTTTTTAAAAGCTGGAGGGAATAGTTTTCAAAGAGAAAGTGGTGTGCTTGGTTTGAAGGATTATTTTGTTGGGATTGGTTGAAAAAAAAAACTTATTTCAAGTAGTAGTTAGTACAGGTATAAGTAAGCATTTTAATTACATTTGCATTATATGAAATTTATCATGGACAGTTCAGTTATCTTATCATATCTCAGTCAGTTGTGTGATAGGCATTTACTGGACATTTATATGTTGACCTAGATATGTGTATGCATGCAGGCAGTCGGAAAATTTAGATTTCAGAAGTCGATGAAGCTCAAGACCTAAACTCATCAAAATAGAAGTGAAGGCGATGATGTGTAATCGGAATGATCAGGATCAGGAATCAAAACTGCATTGTAATCATTACCAGCAAATGTGTTCTGTGAAAAGGTTATCCTTTGGAAACAAGGAATACACCACAGAACTGAAAATATGGAGTGAACATGTTTTTCTGGGCCAGACAAGCATGTTTTGGCCAATTAGGCCTCAGAATTATATTTATGAAATGAAATGAACAAATTACACTTTGTTTTGTTAACATCTTGTGTAACTGTATAAACTATCTAATGTTTTGTTTAGAATGTTGTTAGCTCACTTGCATACAAATTTCAACGCTATCAATACACAAATAAAACACTGTGTCTTCTAAGCATATTGTTTGTGCGCTTCTTTTCCTTCTTTTAATGCACCATCACTCAAAAAGTGACGGAGTATTATATGTTATACACTCTTAAATTTTGAGTGTCCCTCTGTCCGTCAGTGCCTCATAATTGTGTGTCGCTCCATAACTCTGACACTTTTTGAGATAATATCACGAAACTTCATAAATA
The DNA here is from genome assembly GCA_963580285.1 of Lucinisca nassula. Lineage (NCBI taxonomy): Eukaryota > Metazoa > Mollusca > Bivalvia > Lucinida > Lucinidae > Lucinisca > Lucinisca nassula. The sequence goes on along the minus strand of OY757016.1, from coordinate 49,639,522 downwards.
GGTAAAGCACCATGAGATATTTTAATGGAACATCATATAAATGTAAAGCACCATGAGACGATATGCAGAACATATAAACCATAACTCTGGTTTGCCTACTTCTGGAGTTATGACCCTTTGAACATTGAACATAGCCGTTTCTACCTTGTACTTGTGTCTGCCCCGCAAGTTGAAAACCTTTCAAGATATTTTCATGAAATTTCTCACAAATATAAAGCGGCATCAGACAATGTGTAGAACACAAGAATTGTGACCCTGATTAACCTACTTCTGGAGTTACAACCCTTTAAAGATAGTAAATATTGAAAATAACCATTTCTACCAATAGTTTACTGGAGTCCGCTCTGTAAGTTGGGGTAGAAGCCTCCGTGATGAAGTGGTTACGCTACTCGCCTTGTAAAGTAGAAGTAAAACAAAGATCAGGAATCGATACAATAAACTTACTCCACCCATCAAAGACACCAAAGGGAAAGAAACAAAAACATTAAGCGACCAAACCATAATGGAAACCTAAACAAAGGAAGGCCATGAGGACAGTTACTTTCCCACAAAATGGCCATATGGCCATCCAAAATAAAAAGACACAAGTGATACACACAGTAAGTAACAAACAACACAATAAATAAACCACCACAGAAGAACCGCCTTGGAACGGTCAGTGGAATGATTTCCCCTGGGGGGCTTAAATCGATTTTACGTGGCCACAATCCTCGCCCTTACTTCCGTCGCGATTTAGACAAATAATTTGTTCAGTCCGCATGAAGGCCTCCTAACTCATCAGTGCAACATCTCCGTGAACACAAAAATCAAAGAACCACAGAGGTGAGACAACGGTGAGGACTCGACAGCAAGAAACCACTGAAATGCTGGAGCAAAAGAAAACCAACAGTTAAACCAGGGATCTTCTTCAGACTTTCGGACGAGTCTTTAAAACGAGGTCCCGTCTCTATATGACCTAAGCTGTTGGTGGGACGTGAAAATCAAAACACTCACTCACTCTGTAAGTTTGAAACCGTTTCAGATATTTTAATGAAACTTCACGAGAATGTAAAGCATTATGAGGTGAGGTCCAGAATATAAGAACCATATCTCTAATCTAGATTTGGAGTTATGGCCCTTTGAAGATTGAAAAAAAGTGATTTCAACGATGTATTTGATTCTGCATTATAGCTTGAAAACTGTTGAAAATTTATGCAAAAGTACATCATCATGATATGATATGCTGAACACAAAAACATACCTCTGAATGGTCACCGCCCTTTGAACATTGTAACAAGTGAACCTAGTACATATACTTGTGCCCTTTTTATAACTTTTTAAAAACAGTTAAGAGATTTTCCTGAAGCCTTGCAAAAATATGAAGTAACATATATGATGACATGAAGAACACAAGAACTTCTTGTTCTGTAAACTTCAAATGAGGGGTTCTGCAGAAAATGAGTACTGTAATTCTGGTTTACTTTCTTTTTGACCTATGGGTCTTTAAACATTGAAAATAGTCATCTCAGTCATATATTCATGTCAACTTTATTTAAGAAAGAATAATGCACCTTCACTTTGAATTCCTTTTTGACAGTGTTATGGCACTTGCTTGATGTAGTTGCACTGGTGGACATGATGCAGTGCTTGCAGTGATTTTATTTCATAAGGGACACTTTAATATAGCTTTATAAGTTTGTTTTTTTTTTAACTGTAAAGTGCCATTGTTAAAACTTTCAAAATGACCGTCATAGGATAATTTAAAACAAATAATGGCAGCTTGCATGGAGTAAGTTAATTGTATCGATTCCTGATCTTTGTTTTACTTCTACTTTGCAGATATGGATGTCAATACAAATAGGATTCTTCCAAAACTAGTATCTTCTCTTTAATCTAGTGGTTAAGAAAATTTGTGATGTTGGAAAGTAAAATCAAGGACTAGCTAAGACAAAATTTCCTCATTAATTTATTTTGTATATCTAGAACCTAGAACATATAGGCACATATAAATTATGAATATCACAGACAGACATATTCTGATTCGGCTCAGGCCAACTTTCCCTAACTCTTCTCTTGCTGAATATTTTGTTTAGCCACACCCATTTCTGACTTTGAACCAGTCAGATTACTTGATGTAATTTATGCCTACAAATTCATAAACTGAACGTCAAACAGTGTAGATCCTGATCAGAAGCCATCTGATCTGGATCTACACTGTTTGCAAAGATAGGGGTTGTCGTGAACAGCAAGATAAGGGTTAATTTCTGGGACACAAGACGTTAGTGCTTGAGCACACAGTGTAGACCCAGCAGAACTTCAAATAAGGAGGAGTAATAACTAAGGATAACAATATAACGAAATTTAGAAACAAATGCTGTGAATGCTTGTTGGAATTGCCTCCTTGAGGAGATTGATAAAAGCACAAGTATGTTTGTATGTATTTTTATTGGTATAATAAGAACAACTATCTTTACTTCACATATGGAGCTTTAACTCAGCAAAATTGGACTGTTCCTGGTGGAGCATAGACTGATCCTGATAGAACTGTTCGATTTGGATCTACACTGCCATGCTGTATACACATACTTGATTCACTGTTGGATAGTTTGATCAAACTGTGCATATTAAGGGGAATAGATACACCCAACACTTTCTCTTCCATTTCCTGCAAGGGGGAACATCTTTCTTTTGACTTCCTGCCTGCTTATTTCTGTAATGTGAGCCCATCTAACAAGGGATCTATTCTACTTTTAAAGGAAAGACTTTGCTCCTGGAGACCAAAGCAAATTCTTTCCTTTAAGAGTAGGTTCCAGAATAAACAGGATACTGCAAATCATATTTGAAAGAATTGCTCTCCAGAAAGTGTTTCCATTCTCTCAAAAGATTGTGACCAAGGTGTCCCATTTACGGGGTAATTATGGCACTGAGCATAATTATAAGATCACATGATTGAGAAATCACTGGTACAAACATTAGCATGACTACAACTAGGGCTGGCTGATCGGAGCTGAAAAGATAATCAATTATCAGTCCTGTCATTGTGATCGATAATCGATTAGTAATCGCTAATGTTTTTGTCATTATTTTACCTGTCTGGCTTTCTGTCTGAGCATGACTCTTACCATATGTTGCACTTTACCATATGTATACTTGAACAGACAGGCCTGAACAAACAGTGTAGACCCAGATGAGACGCCGCATAATGCGGCGTCTCATCAGGGTCTGCACTGTTTGCCACTCATTCAGCTATTTTAGGCATAACTTTGGGTAGTAAATTGTATCTATCAAGTAACTGATTAAAAGCAAATCAGAAATGATAATCATTTTTGTGGAATTTATCGATCGATTAATCAATTATAAGATTAATCGTGTCAGCCTTAACTACAACCATTGTATTTCCTTGAACTTTGTGGATAACCGAAGCTTCATCAGTCATTGCAATGGTCTATCATCTGGAGGTTACAAGTATAGATATCAGAGGTATTAAATTGAGACTGCTAGGTCCTGGAAGGCTCTCGGTGGCATTCTTTTCCAACTTTGTATCAAAGAAATCTTTTAATAAATATCAGGCTGTTACTTACTGGTTAATGCTGTGTCATAAAAATCATATGACAATGCACCTATGTTATAATTTTAACACATGGTTGCTGGTATGTAATGCCATGGCTCCATCTGTGACAACCCAATGTCTTCTACAGAAATTCTTGTGAACCTGATTTCAAATAGTAATATGATAAATAGAATCTTATTTTTGTGGACATTTCGAATAAAATTTATGAAACTCTACAGAGGCATTTTCTTAAATTTAAATATATGAAATGACCACGAGTGTTAGATCCGTTATACCTATGACAAGAAAATGACTTTTTCTGAAGATGATACATATACTGAAGATTTCTGTGCTAAAATGATGGTAAAATCTAGTCAATTAGAAAACAAGCAACCCTCTTTATACCGACATTTCATGTAATGACAAAACTCGTTATAATGACAATTTAAATGGAACTAAACCTTAGCTGATGATGACACAGATGAATGCAGACTTGCTAGACTATTTCAATGCTTCAAGAAACAAATGTAGTGGGTATTTGTTAGAATCACCTCGGCGAGGCAATTCTAAAGATGCCCACAACATTTGTTTCTTGGAATAATTAAGGGGAAAAAGCCTTTATCATATGAGCCCCGCCAAGCAAATTTGTGTCTTCGAGAGACAAATTTTAACTGCGCATGCCCAGCCATTCAGAGAGGCCAGGGATATGGCTTTCTGTTTGAAGGTTCCTCTTGATTCACTGCTTGTATGAGCGAGCAGCGAAGGTTCTGGCGAGACTGCGCGGATGCGCAGGCTCGCCTGAACCTTCGCTGCTCGCATAGGCGATAAGTACCAAAATCGCTTGACGGGGCCCATATGTACACTGCTCGTTATTACTGTATTTAGGAATGTTTATAGTGGTAAATTATTTACTATGGCAAAATGTTGGTCATTATTAAAAGGGTCCTGTAGATCTGTAATTAACAGATTCTGATACTTGTGGTCATTTTTTAAAAATGACAATTTGGCATATTTGTCCAAAAAATTCAAGTATAATTCAATATATCTGAACATAAGCACCTTTCACATTTGAACGTTCCAGTGAAAATGAAATGAGTTTCAAGAAAAATTGCTTCAGTCTCCAGAAAAAAACACCTGTAAGTACTAGCTGAGACAGCCTCATCTAGGTACGCTTGTAACTGATTACCCACGTTGTATGTTCATAAGAAGATACAAGACAATTCTCTGAACGCTTCTAGTACTTTAGCAGAATGGAGACATATTTTTCTCTTAGGCCAGTCATTTTAGCCCCAAAAGACCCTCAACCTCAAACAAATTCCTTCAGAAGTGTTTTCACTATTTTCAGAATCAGTGAGGTGTCCTGACTTACAGGAAAAAAATCCCCAAAAATATCCCCTGGCGAAATTGAATTTTTGGGGGAAAATGTTTGAAATTTGAATAAAAATCGCCAAAAACAGGAATAAAATTATAAAATTTCATTAAAATATATCAAATTTATTTAAATAGCCAAAAATAAGCTAAATGTTGTCAAGTAGCGATAAAAGAAGTTTCAGCTTGATATGTGAACAGAAAGCTGTCTTTTTTTTTGGTAAAAACTTGAAAATATTGACAAAAACGCTGAAAATGGGAATAAATTTTTAAAAAGTGACTGGTTTGGATTCTTGAAAATGTTTTGGTGTAAAAAGTTATATATGTGTATAAGTTAAATACAGGAAAAAAAATAAAAAAAAATTATGTCACAAAAATTATTTTTGCGGGGTAGGAAAATGCACATTTTTATATAAAACACTCATAATCCATTAGTTTTTGGGCAAGTAGCAACCACAGTATAAAAATGTATTGTATGATGTCGAAACCAATTTATATAGCCAGATGTGCACTAACTACCCTTAAGTAGCTATACACACATTCAGTTTTGTGCCTGCTCAGAAGTTTGCCTTTTAAGGGAGAAATTCAAAATTTTGACAAAAAAGCGAGGGAAACGGGAATGTTTTTGCAAAAAGTTAGTGGTGAGGATTCTTGAAAATGTTTTGATGTGGATAACCGTTAACTACAGAAACAAAGAAAGATATTGAAATGTTTATAAAGTTTCATTTATCAGGCGATGAAAATGTTGACTTTTACCGAAAAATACCACATTTTTTTCACATGTAGAAATTACTTAATAAAATTTCATAGTACATACATGTCTGACGTGGAGCTGGTTTGTATTACCAGTTATTCACAAACTTCTTTGAAGCAGCTATTAAATGCTTCAACTTCATACCTTTACAGAAATGTTCCTTTCTAAGGTTGGACATTTTGCCAAAGAAAAAAAAAAACATGGAAAACGTACATTTTTAATACATGTATCTGGTAAAAGCTTTTGAAAACACTTTGATGTAGCGTTACATCAGATTACTGCATGAAGAAATATTTTAGCTTTTGAAAAACAAATCCTTATTTCAGGGTAAAAAGATAATACTTTTACCTGAAAAATGAACATGTATTTCATAAGCTTAAGGCTTCTGGGAATCTATTGTAACCGGTCACTGTCCATGGTCGTCACGGTCATCCGTCTCCCCTTCTGTTCTCAGTTTTCGTAAATGACATTTCTTCAGTCACTAAATCTTGTTCAGAGTTATTCAAAAATCCATTCCAAGCAGCTCTGATTGTCATGGCAACAAAAATGGGGGGATTAGCAAGATTAATTATCCAAAACCAGAACAAGAAGGTCTTTCATTAGGTTTGGCAAGCAGCTTTTGTCAACATTGTTTAAATAGACTTGGGGTCAAAAGTGTACCCATCCCTGGTGTTACAAATGTTTTACATGAACTCAAATCCTGAAACTAGACGATCTTGGCCTTTGATATTTAATAGTTATCCTCATCTAGTAGATCTCTGCCAATTAAGATTGCCCAGAGTATAGCCCTGAGGTACCAATTGGCCCACACTGGGGTCTGCTGTTCGAAGAATTCCATCCCATGCAGCTTTTGTTGCCATGGTAGAAAAAAGGAGAATAAGTAAAATCTTTAAAATCATCTTGTTTAAAGCTGTAAGGTTTTAGAGATTTCATATGTAGCTTTTTCCAAAACTGTTAAAATTATAGCCCAGGGGTCAAAAATGGACCCTCTGATGGTCACTTGTTTTACATTGACCCCTATTAGAAAACTTTAAAATCAGATAGTGAATTTTTGTCAAGCTTGTTCAAAAATTGATTCATATAGGGAAAACTATAAAAAATCTATGTCCTTGATATTTGTATGTATATTCATCTAGTTGACTTTTACCAAGATTGTTCAAATCATAGCACTGTTATCAACAAGGGCCCCGCCTTCAGAATCACTTGTTTTACACAGACATTTTAAACTGGAAGGCCCAGATGAAACAGAGGGCCAAGGCCTTTGATATTTGGTATACCTTTATCTAGTATTGCTCAACCAACATTGTTTATATTATAGCCCAGGAATAAAAATGGCCCAACTCCAGGGGTTCACTTATTTTCCATAGACTCATATAGAGAAAAGCTTTAAAAACAACGTTGAAAATAGAAGGCCCAGGACTTTTGATATTTGGTAAGTACGTGTAGCTACATCAAGTAAACCTTTATCAAGGTGTTCAAATTACAGCTCTAGGGCAGATATGGCCCCATCATTGGGGTAATTTGTGAACTCACATGAACACAGTGTACTAATGCCATGTAATTGGGACCATTTCCATCATTCATCCATTCACAATTTCTTTACTGCAAGGGTTTCAGCTAAACTGCAGGAATAATCATTGGGTGATCTTTAAAAGTTTTCATAGAATTGTATCACCTTGATAAGAGTAACGGGCTGATAACACAAATGTTCCTCCATCAATGTTGTTCAAATTAATCAGTGGTGTAGAGATCAATTGGTGTGCCTTGTTGTCCTTTAATGGTCTAAATTTAAGCACTGCTTGTCAAATACGGTATTGGTACTCAATACAGGCACTCTTGGAGATTAAATTTAAACAAAAACTGTGAAAGTTCATGTAAATTTCAATATTCAGTATGCAAATATGTTAGCTTTGATGAGGGATATACATGCAGGACCATCATGGTTCCCTTGCTTTAAAACTGTTTGACTGTTCCTTCCTCCAGTATTAGTTAATGTATGTTAATTGAGTAACTTTGTTGCATATTTATAGAAATAAGCAGAAAATGCTATTTGATGCTACTGTTGTCCTTATTCATGTTAGATTATGGCGAGATGCACAGTGATATTGTTAAATCAAGCTTTTAGTTTTGCAGAGTTATCGGTTTGATTTTGAATGCAAAAAATATATCTAAAAACATAATTGATAAAACGTTACTGGATGAGAAGGAATGGAAACATATTTCCAGTTGCTGGATGGTTGCCATGTCCCACGTACTATTTGTTTTCAAATTTCCTTATTGTTTTGCCCGGAATTCAAACTACAAGAACAATTAATCCAGTCTACTATAGTTTGGACATGGATTTAGTTAACATTTGCTTCTGATCTATTCACATTTTGCATGTTGTTCTATAATTCCTGTTCTTTTCTCTTATTCGTCTTTGTGATTGTCAAAAATTGATGGCTTCTATCATGGAAAAGTGAACATGTTTTTCTGATTCTTGGTGCATAGTTTTACTGCATTTCTTCTTTGTCACCAAACGGACATGTTGGCTTGAAGCGTAACTGCTATATAGCGAAGAAATTACACATATTGGACAAGAGTGAATCTGTCAAATAAATCTTCCTAACAGATAATGTATCTGGGTCTTTGTTTGTTTGGTTTAAGGCTTAATGTCCCTGTCAACACGTTATAGGTCATTTGGGAGACGTTGCTTCCAATTTTTTGGGACTTTTACCCGACATTGAGATGAAATGACATCTCATTCCCTTTCGCCCAATGAAACCAATAGGGTTTATAAGCATGGACGGTCAGACTCGCACCGCCTTGCTTGTGCAGGCTTAGATCCTCTAAGCGGTTTACCAGTGCTCGTGTGCAGTCGGTTTCAACTCTGCGTGGAAGAATCATGCAGCCCATCTATTTGTTCAAGCCCCAATGGGCGGGGGCCATGGTATCTGGGTTTAAAACAGTATTTTGTTGGATATAAACAACAATTTTGCACAATATAAGATGGTTCATGATCTGACAGTACGTGTATGTATATTTTTGACATATATATATATGAATGCCTTCCTGCAGGACACATAATGATCAGTGAAAGACAAGTTATAGTGCACAATACTGTACTATTTTGTATATTGTTAGAGCCCTATATTAAGTAGTATAGTGTTACTAGTGGCATATAATGGATTTTGAGTTTTTTTTGTAAAAATGTGTATTTTCCTACCCGGAAAATTGACTTTTCAAATACCTAAAAAAATTATTTTATTCCTGTAGTTAACTGATATCTTACTTTTTACATCCAATAATTTTCATGAATTCTCACCACTAACTTTAAAAACAAAACATATTCCTATTTTCCATGTTTTTTTATCAAACTTTTACATTTTCTGCCTTTAAAAAGTCAAATTGCTGTTCAGGCACGAAGCTGAAGGATTTTTGAGAGCTACTTGATATAGTCAGTGTACATCTGGCTATATAAATTGGTTCGACATCATACAGTTTATTTTTATGATGTAATTTCTACTTGACCAGAAAATACTAGATTTTGGGTGTTTTTTATGTAAACATGTGCATTTTCATACTCCGAAAAATGGAACTTTTTAAACATATAAAAATTTATTTTTTTTCCTGTAGTTAACTTATACACATATATAACATTTTACACCAAAAAGTTTTCAAGAATCCACACCAGTAACTTTTTAAAAATTTATTCCCATTTTCTGCGTTTTTTGTCAATATTTCCAAGTTTTTACCCCAAAAAAGACAGCTTTCTGTTCACATATCAAGCTAAAACTTCTTTTATCGCTACTTGACAACAGTTAGCTTATTTTTGGCTATTTAAATAAATTTGATATATTTTAATGAAATTTTTATAATTCATTTCCTGTTTTTGGCGATTTTTATTTAAATTTCGAACATTTTCCCCCAAAAAATCAATTTCGCCAGGGAATATTTTTGGGGATTTTTTTCCTGTAAGTCAGGACACCCCACTGATTCTGAAAATAGTGAAAACCCTTCTGAAGGAATTTGTTTGAGGTTCAATGCTATTTTGACTGGCCTATCTGAATTGCCATCTTTTACAAGGAATACCATTAAATTTTGTAACTTCCTGTTGCTTTCCTGCTGACCCCCTTCAAAACTGGTTCCCACTCTCGAAAGGGAAAGCAAACAGAAAGTCATGGAAGTTGTCTCCCTTATAACAACTAAGGTTTATTAACCCTTGTCCTGCTGAATAAATTAATTAGGGTTACTCCCAATTCTGTCTATCAACCAATTGAATTACTTGTTATAATTTATTAGTTCAATTCACAAACTGCATGACAGTGTAGATCCTGCTCAGAATAAGCCAGATGGCTACCTTATCTGGATCTATACTGGTTGCAAGGGTAGAGTTTTTTCACGCCCAGTGGGATAAGGGTTAAATAACCTTAATTCCTTGGATGGAAATGTGTGACTGGTTTAAAACATCATTTCATTGAACTGACATCGTTTCACTGAACTGACACAGCCTGTCCATTAACTGTAGGTCCTGATCTCATTTCTCTCTGATTTGCCTTTTCTTTAACATGTTCCGCCATTCCAGGAAGACGTGAGAAATAGTTCCGTGCTAACACATGCTTCTGCTGGATCTTCTGAATGAACACATGACCATAACCCTGGAAAACAAGGATGAATGCTGTGATTAAGGGGAATTGATACACCAGACATGTTTTTCTCCATTTCTTACAAGGGACACAACTTTAGGGACTTCTTGTTCCCTTTCCCATAAACTGACCCCTTTTGTAACAGAGGTCTAGTCTTAAAGGAAAGAATTTGCTTTTGGAAGGATTTGTCTCCCATGAAGAGTTTTTTCATTCCACTTTACCCACTGTATACTGGGTGACACTTCTACTGTTATATGTAAGACAAGCCCACATATCATTTAAGGAATGTCAGGTCTATTTTTTTCCCCTTTTCATTCTACAGTAGAACTTTGATGGCTCGAACACCGATGGCTCGTTTAACATGGCTGAGTCGAACTCCCTCTTGAGCCCCAATGGGAAATCCTCTACACAAGCAATAGTGGGGGATAATTATGAAGATTTTTGTCTTTTATCCTGCAAATGTATGCTGTGTGTACTCATTAGAATCGCCTCGGTGAGGCGATTCTAATGAGTACACACAACATACATTTTCATTACAGAACATCTAAAAGATGTTCAAAAGTATCTCGTTGTGCCTCCTGGCAGTAACCCTCAGTGGCTCGAAATACCGCTGTGTCGAATAACTTTTCATGGTCCCAAAGTGGTTCGAGCCATCCAAGTTCTACTGTATTTTTTAAAAAAAAATGTTGTTAGCATTGTGTGTAGACTATGATCAGATGTCACATTCTGTGGCATCTGATCCGGTCTGCACTGTTTCCCTATGTCCATTTTACTGGTTTCCAGATAAGAATGGGATAATACATGGCAAACATACATCAGCATTGACTTCACAGCAGTAAAACAGACCAAGCTTTGGCATATACAGTCGAACTTCAATGGCTCGAACACCTTTGGGACCACAAAAATCTGTTCGAGACAGGGGTTGTTGAGCCACTGAGATTACTTCCAGGAGGCATAACAAGATAGTTTTGGACATCTTTTCGGTGTTCTTTTATGAAAAAGTATGTTGTGTGTACTCATTAGAATCGCCTCATCGAGGCGAATCTAATGAGTATACACAGCATACAGTTGCAAGATAAAAGCATAAATTCTCCTTAATTATCCCCACTATTTCTTATGTAGAGGATTTCCCTAGGGGCTCAAGAACGGGTTCTACTCAGCCATGGTAAACGAGCCATCGTTGTTCGAGCCATCCAAGTTCTACTGTATTTTTTAAGAAAAATGCTGTTAGCAATGTGTGTAGACTATGATCAGATGTCACATTCTGTGGCATCTGATCCGGTCTGCACTGTTTCCCTATGTCCATTTTACTGGTTTCCAGATAAGAATAGGATAATACATGGCAAACATACATCAGCATTGACTTCACAGCTGTAAAACAGACCAAACTTTGGCATATACAGTAGAACTTCAATGGCTCGAACACCTTTGGACCACAAAATTCTGTTCGAGACAGGGGTTGTTGAGCCACTGAGATTACTTCCAGGAGGCATAACGAGATAGTTTTGAACATCTTTTCGGTGTTCTTTTATGACAATGTATGTTGTGTGTACTCATTAGAATCGCCTCATCGAGGCGATTCTAATGAGTATACACAGCATACAGTTGCAAGATAAAAGCATAAATTCTCCTTAATTATCCCCACTATTTCTTATGTAGAGGATTTCCCTGCTGGCTCAAGAACGGGTTCTACTCAGCCATGGTAAACGAGCCATCGTTGTTCGAGCCATCCAAGTTCTACTGTATTTTTTAAGAAGAATGCTGTTAGCATTGTGTGTAGACTATGATCAGATGTCACATTCTGTGGTATCTGATCTGGTCTGCACTGTTTCTCTATGTCCATTTTACTGGTTTCCAGGCAAGAATGGGATAATACATGGCAAACATCAGCATTGACTTCACAGCTGTAAAACAGATCAAACTTTGGCATATACAATAGAACTTCGATCGCTCGAACATCGATGGCTCGTTTACTATGGCTGAGTCGAACCATTTCTTGAGCCCCTAGGAAAATTCTCTACATAAGAAATAGCAGGGAATAATTTAGGAGATTTGAGTCTTTTATTTTGTTAATGTATGCTGCATGTACTCATTAGAATCGCCTCGATGAGGCGATTCTAATGAGTACACACAGCATACATTTGCATTATATAACACCGGGAAAATGTTCAGAAGGACCTTATTATTTCTCCTAACAGTAGCCATTAGTGGCTCAAACTACCCCTGTCTCGAACAGATTTTCGAGATCCCAAAGGTGTTCGAGCCATTGAAGTTCGACTGTATTCCTGTTAGAGTATTTTATGTACACCATGACCCCATTCCCTTTAGAACCGGAGCAAATTCTTTCCTTTTAGACAAGTATCACAAAACCAGCAAAAACAATTCAAATTGGGTCAACTGTCTCTGAGTGTATGTTGGCAAATGGCCCTGAACTTGGCATTTGACTGGTTCATCTAAACAGTTTGATACTCTGAAACACACATTATCCAGTACTTATTGGTAACCCATATATGACTAGCATCCCAAAAATGGGAAATTTGCAAACAGTGAAGTTGCTGATCAAACTGTATACTGCAATTAACTACATGTACACTGTTTTGCCATCTATGAAACTCCCATAGACTGCTTAATAAGGGAAATAGAGGTTAACTCATTTTGAAATAGTTTTGCAGCCCTTGTTGTTATGATATGGGGTCTACTCCATATTTTAAAGAAAGAATCTGGCAGTGGATGGAATTCTTTCATTTTTGTTAGTGCATTTTCCTTTTTAGATGGGAAGATAAGAGTAAGTCACAAGTGTCATTCTTAACCATTTTTGCTGCTGAATAAATTAATATAGCCACACCCATTTCTGACTATCAACCAATCAAATTACAATGTACTTGATGTGTATTCATACAAACAGTGGTGATCCTGCAGACGCCATCTGATCTGGATCTACACTGTTTGCAAATGTAGGGGCTATCATGGTTCAGCAGGATAAGGGTTAAAAATGGGTATTCATAAATTCATAAATAATATTCATAATTACATAAACTAGAGCTGTCAGTGAAACTGACTAGGGCCCCGGCAGCGCTATCAGAAATTTGTGGACGGACAGACGGACAGACAAACAGACGGATGGACAGAGTGATTACTATAGGGCACCCACACTTTCAGTGCGGGGCCCTAATAAAAAAATCACCCTAACTTACCTCTTCTAGGTTCACTAATTTTTCATGAGCAGATGCTTCATCTTTGGTCAACAATACACAGTTCCACGGTGACCATTCTTCATGTACATTCCAACGCACCATGGTAAGGTCAAAGAGGTCATCCCAAGCACTAAGAATAGACTGACCACCCCAGATTTTGTCGACAAGGTAACGTAGATCATGCTCCTGAAAAACACAATCCAGTAAAATTTATCTGAAGTCTGGATGAAATTGCCCCATGGGTATTAGAGAAGTTATCATTTAAAGATTTTTTTCTATTTTTAGCTTTGGTAGCCATCTTGTTCATTGGAGTGGAACATAGCAACTGAGCCAGAGCATGAAAAAACTTACAAGATGACCAATGTGACTACATGCAGTCAATATTTGGGAAGTGTATTTACATGTAATTTTGTTCACATCACTGTATAGCCAAAAAAGTCATTATTACACAAAAACAATTAAGCGATGTAGAACTATTCTGGATGTTGTCAATTTATCTCAGCAGGCGCAAGTTGTGAAGGCAACGTCAAATCAACGTAGGTGTAATGTCACGACGTTGCACCGACGTAGATTGAACATTGTATTAGCGTCATGACGTTGCATCGACGTTGATGTGATGTCGCAATTATGTCAGGTGCCTGCTGGGATAAGTATAAAATAGAAGTTAATTCATAGTTCCAAGATAAAGAAAAAACATGCATTTCCGGCCTGCTTACATTGTTGACAAAATTATAACAATTTAGCAGGTAAAGCGCTTTGCAGAACTTCAAAACAGTTTACATGTATCACTCACTTTTCACAGAAAAAATAAAGTTTTTCATGTTAATCATCAGCCTATTACAAAAAAAATAGCAAGGTACTTGAAAGTGTCATTTGCTGAAAATTTGCTTTGTTTCAAGAGCTAATATACCACCCAGCAGGCACATGAGGTGATTGTCACGTCACAAAAACGTGGTGCAACGTCATGACATTTATGCAACGTCACATCTACGTCGGTGCAACGTCATGACATTGCACCGACGTTGATTTGAAGTTGCCCTAGCGACGTATGCCTGCTGGGCATAGACCCTACCTGTAATAAGAAAGCAATCTTGGAACCATCGTTGAATGCTTCCTCGGATTTTCTGAGGACTTTGAGAAGGTATCTGTAATGACTGTAGTCCTGTCTGACCCTGGCATCATTATCAATCTTAGTACATCGCCGACACTTGCCGACAGTTCGTGAGTTGGATGACAATGGGAATTCTGTTGATGGGAGGTAACTGTTGCAGCTTGGGCAGAAGTAGATGTTCTTTCGTAGGATAGAGGGATCTTGTGGTACCTAAAATAAGAAGATCATATCAATATTATATTTTATTCAAAAAGTATATGTAAAGTATTCTAAAACTGACTATTTTTGGAAAGCTATCCAAAATCTTTGGTATTTTTGGCGTGTTGTTAGTGATGCTTAACCCGTTTTGTTCCAAATGGAATCTTCCTCCTTATATAAAGCAGGAGTCCATTTCAAAATTTAGGGGTGTCAGGTTGTGTTTTCTTCAAAATGTATTCGGGAAATGGCTTAACTTTTTGCAAACAGAGTAGGCCCTGATCAGACGACAGTTCTGCACTGTTTGCCAAGCTACCCCTTTAGGAGTTTCTGGTACTGAATGAGTTGAAGAGTATTGTTGACACAATTTTTTCACACATTGTATCAGAAGCTGTTTTATTTATAATATTTTTGTGCATAACTTGTCGGTATCATTCAAATAATTACAGAGTTATACTGTTAGAAACTGTTCAAAGCACTGCAATTATTATACGGAAGAAAACAGTAATAATATAATGTTATAATTCAAGCAATTTCGTATTGTCCCTGTACCTGGGTCAATGCAAAATTACTTGATTAATGACAATTTTATTAATTGACACAATTTAAAAAAAATGATTATTGATTTTTGGACCTCACTTGACCTCAGTTAATATTGGTTGACCTGGTGTTAATACGAATGACCTCCGATCAATACAGGATAGTCAATTAATAACACACTTTTATGAACAGAAAACAAGCTAGTATGACCCGGGAATTTTTCTGGGGGTATGCTAAAATTTGCAGATATGTTTTGGGGTATTGATGATATATTGGAAATTTTTGGGGATACACTGTCAATCTTGGCATTTTTGGGGTGAACACTAAATGCTGGGGCTCAGCCTATGTAGCAGGCAAAATTTAGAGTACCCACCCCCCTGGGCACTATACCCACCCCCTGGGCACTATATGCCATTTCCATCATTCTTGGAATGGCAGGGGCATAAAAAATCAGATGGAGACCTGCTCTAGAATTTTCTGCAGTGCTTGAAGGAGATCAAAGAACATGAGCGCAAGTAATAAGTTACAAAACTTATCCCTATTGTAACAAGATGTGTTTGTGAAACACGAACATGTCCCCGGGCATGGTCATTTTTTATTCAAAGTTGCCCATAGTTCAAGATGTTTGTGTGGGAAGCCCTTGACACAAGAAACTCGCATGCCAAATATGAAAGCTCTATCTTAAATGGGTCAAAAGCTATGAACAATAATATTTTTTCTTTAAAGTAGGTCAAGGTCACAGGTAAAAAAAAATTGCATGAATGTAAAGTTCTTGTCACAAGGAACCTACATGCCAAATATTAAGGCTCTATCTTAAACGGTTCAAAAGTTATGGACAATTTTATTTTTTCTTTTAAGTAGGTCAAATGTCAAGGTCATGGTCCAAACATTTTGCTTATATGAAAAACCTTAATCACAGGGAACCTACATGCCAAATATGAAAGCTCTATCCCAAACGGTTCAAAAGTTATGACCAAAAATGTTTATTTTTTTTTAAGTAGGTAAAAGGTCAAGGTCACAGGTCAAAATTTTTGCATGAATGTCAAGCGTTTGTCACAAGGAACCTACATGCTAAATATGAAGGCTGTATCTCAAACGGTTCAAAAGTTATGACCAATGTTTTTTTTTCTTTTATGTAGGTCAAAGGTCAAGGTCACAGGTCAAAATTTTTGTGTGAATGTAAAGCTCTTGTCAAGAGGAACATACGTGCAAAATATGAAGGCTCTGTCTCAAACCGTTCAAAAGTTATGACCAAAATGTTATTTTTATATTTTAAGTAGGTCAAAGGTCAAGGTCACAGGTCAATTTTTTTGCATGGATGTAAAGCTTTTGTCACAAGGAACATACATGCTAAATATGAAGGCTGTATCTCAAATGGTTCAAAAGTTATGACCAATGTTAACTTTTTCTTTTATGTAGGTCAAAGGTCAAGGTCAAGGTCACAGGTCAAAATTTTTTGTGTGAATGTAAAGCTCTTGACACAAGGAACCTACATGCAAAATATGAAGGCTATATCTCAAACCGTTCAAAAGTTATGACCAAAATGTGATTTTTTTTTATTTTAAGTAGGTCAAGGTCACAGGTCAAAATTTTTTGCATGAATGAAAAGGTTATGTCACAAGGAACATACATGCTAAATATGAAGGCTGTATCTCAAACGGTTCAAAAGTTATGACCAATGTTAACTTTTTCTTTTATGTAGGTCAAAGGTCAAGGTCAAGGTCACAGGTCAAATTTTTTGCATGAATGTGAAGGTCTTGTCACAAGGAACCTTCAGGCCAAATATGAAAGCTCTATCTCAAACGGTTCAAAAGTAATGGCCAACCTTAAAGTTGTCCACGTACAAACCAACAAACAAACAAACAAACAGACAGGGCAAAAACAATATGTCCCCGCTATCGCTACCGGGGACATAAAAAGCGTAGAAAATATACTGGGAGTATATTTAAAGCAAATAGCATCAATTAACCCTTTTCCCACTGAATAATTAATTGAGCTACACCCATTCCTGGTTCTGAACAAATCAGAGTCTGGTTCAAATTACAAACTGAGTGACAAACAGTGTAGTTCCTGATCACATGGCTTCACGGGAAGCCATCTGATCTGGATCTATACTGTTTGCAAAGGCAGGGGTGGTCATGAACAGCAGGATAAGGGTTTATGTGCAGTGGGTGTATAAGTTTACCTTAAGCAGTCTTGCAGCCTCTGGGTTGAAAGTTGGCGTTTTGATGTACTGTAAAAATAATGTGGAGATGCGTCTTCTAAGCCCCTCTAAATTAGTTTCTTTCACACCTCTCATGAGTAGGTCAGCCTCTCTGTCTATCAACTCAATGATTTCTTGTGTAAGTTTGCAGTCGTGTTCCTGAAAAGAAAAGTCAAAATATGGTTGAAACAACAGAACGAACAACCAACCACGGTACCTTTTGACTGTTTGTTTACTTTATGTATAAAGTTTATGGTACACACAATCTTTTTAAAACAATGTTCTTTTTATAACTATATTAGAAATATCCTTAAAAAGAGGGGTTTCGGAATCACGTACCTGACATATTTTCTACCAGGACTTTTTTTGTACAAATGAAAGAACTTTCTTCATGCCCTGTTTGCTTTTCTGTTAAATGGGCACCTCTAATATTGAGGTCTACATTTACAGAATTCTTTTCTTTAAGAGAAAACCTTTTTAGTGAAGAAACCAAAAGATTAGTCTCTGAAACAGTTAGCTCCATCGAAAGGTGTACCTATTCCCCCTAAAAACAACTCTTTTCTATAATATAAAAGGTGATAAAGAATACTAAAAAAATACTTCATTAAACTACTTTTACGAGGCCTCAATAGAAAATAAACATTTTAGGTCATTTTTTATGCAATATAGACAGTTTTCAGAAAAGAGTGAGATCAGTTGATGCCTATGGACATCATCAGTAGTGTCTAGAAAAGCAGTCTAACTGATTCTTAGTGTGAAAATGAGGTCAAGGTCATCTAAACATAATAAACTGGAAAGCATGTCCTCACAATTTAATGTGTTCAGTATAGACTATACACAGAGCTCAACTTTGCTTACATTTGACTTTTCTAGCTGATACTGACCTTGAAAATGAGGCCAAGGTACTTAAACTCTTGAAAACCTTAAAGTTTATTCCAGTGGCATATACGTAACATGTTATAGAAAATCTTCCAAACTATTCAAGAGATTTAGTACATCATTATGTCCACTGAGAGAGGCTGAAGCCAGTGGGATATACATTAAAAGTAACAAGTTCCACACCTCTTGAGAGAGGTCATGATCGATTGACATAGGTGTCAGGGCATGACAAAACCTACAAGAAGACCTGGGCCCAGTTGTTCAAACCATTGTTTGCTTAACAAGCTCGTTACTAGTCATTAGTGGCCAAAATTTTAGCTGCTCTAGCAAGTACAATATAATGCTACGGGCCCAGTTGTTCAAAGCATCATTAGCTTAACAAGCTCATTAATGGCCAGAATGTTAGCTTTTCTAGAAAGTACAATATCTAATAATTATTTTTGCTGAAAAGTGTGAGTAGCTGACAAAAATAATTCATTTGCCATAATTAATGATCAGAGTTTTAACAATATGTTAACTACAACATTGTAGTTTTGAACAACTGGCCCTTGACCTTTTTAGTTGGAAAAATTGAGTAGCTTTTACAAATGAAAAAGCTACTCACATTTTTTCAGCAAAAATGTACATTTTTTCAGCAAAATTGTTAGCATGTTGACGATATAAAACGAGAAAAGTTTTAACAATATATTAATTAATGACATCATTAGTTTTGAACAACTGGATCCAGAGCGACCAACAAACGCACAGATCAGCTTGTCTGGCATAAATCTCTTTTCACAAATATCTTTAACATTAGCTGAGAGGCTATAGTAGACAAATGTGAACAGTTAAGACTACATGTATCATAGCCCCACATAAGAGGTGTGTGTGTGTGTGTGGGGGGGGGGGGGGTATCCACTAATTGTTTTTCTTCTTTTTGCACAAAAATACATGTTTTGGGTACTCATTAGCAGCCCCTCGGAGAAGTGCCTCACCAAGGGGCTGGTGAGGCGCTTCTAATGAATACCAACAACATATGTTTTTGTGCAGAAATAAGAAAAATATCAGTACTTTTCGGATGAAAAAAGTGCCCTATCTGGAGCTATGAATGTATATTCTTGTAAGTTTCATCATGGCCAAACTCATATATTTATTTCTACCTTGACAGTATGTTTGAGTGTGAGCAAGACATCTAATCTTTCATCTTGAGTGAGGTATTTCATGTTGATACTGTTGTAGATATCTTGAAGTTCTTTGGCACGGATTGTGAACGGGGTGTCCATCTCAGTTGTCTTCCCATCAAAACCTTTCCACTTCTTTGGTGCTGCTGCCTGAATTATAGAAATACAGATA
Source organism: Lucinisca nassula (assembly GCA_963580285.1). Taxonomy (NCBI): domain Eukaryota; kingdom Metazoa; phylum Mollusca; class Bivalvia; order Lucinida; family Lucinidae; genus Lucinisca; species Lucinisca nassula. The sequence goes on along the minus strand of OY757016.1, from coordinate 49,619,792 downwards.
TTCATGTATATATGGAGGATTTTTTTTACCAGCACCACATTTCTGACTGATTACAATAATCTTTGCTTAAGGGAAATGGGAACGCCTTCAGGGGAGGCAACTCCTGCAAAAGCATTTTGTCACCATGTCAAAAGGGGTCAACTCTTAAAGGAAAGAATTTGCTCCTGAGGAGCAAATTCAATTCTTTCCTTTAAGAGTAGACCCCTTTTTCAGCTGGACAGACCTTATAGAAAAGCGAACAGGAAGTCCTGAAAGTTGTCTCCCTTTGAAAAATGGCGGAAAAATCTGCCAGGTGTTCCCATTCCCCTTAAATTTCCAGAAGAATGAGTTGAGATTCAGTGAAATATCAATAACTTGAGTACGGATAGCTAGTTTACCATGGTTAATTTGAACTCGCTCATTATAGTTTCTAGATAATTTTTCCCATAGCTCAATATCCATATATTTAATGCCAAGAAAAACTACATCTGAAAATGTTGTCTGCTTCTGTCGTCTGCTGAATCTTCTTGCAAACGTTTTGAAAATACTTTTACATGCAGGAAAACAGTTTAGGAGCAGTCTGATCTGGGTCCACACTGTTTGCAAAAATGAGTTTTGAAGTAACCGGCAGATGACAAAGCAGATGACAATTGTCATGATTGGCGTCTTATGGGTTAACCCTTGTCCCGCTGTTAGCGACACCCATTTCTGACTTTGAGCCAATCAGATTACTTGAAGTAATTTCTTCCTACAAATTCACAAACTGAATGTCAAACAGTGTAGATCCTGCCATCTGAACTGGATCTACACTGTTTGCAAAGGTAGGGGAAGTCATGAACAGCAGGATAAGGGTTAAGATCATTGAGGGAGGTTTTTATGACTTTATTATCTTGACTGAGGTGATTCTAATGAGTACACACAGCATTTCTTTGTTTTACTGAAGATTGAAGAGAGAAAGTCATACCCAATATGCAACCACCATCCCACTGCAACTTGAACTGGAAAATGATTAGCCGTCATTATTTTGAACTACCCTATCTCCAAACAATTATCATGCATACATGTGATAATTTTTGTAACTGTAAGAGAGAGGGAGATTCTTAACAAATGTAAAGAATATACATATAGGGAAATTCTCAGTTCTGATGAGGGAGACTCCAAAATCAGTATCAAAATGAGGGAGTCTCCCTCCTGATCACAGGTATGATCATCATCCTGAAGGTATTCGAGCTACTGATGTTCAACTATATAAATAATATTTTACTGTTTTCATGGCTTTATAAACATTTGCAGCTTCAGGACTGGCACAGACCGTGCCCTGCAAAAAAGAATCATACGAACATAACGTGATTGATACTCCGAATATTAGTTGGTTTCATAAAAGTCAATTTCAAATCTTGTGTCAAACAATTTTCATTTGATGATATGCAGAGACATTTTATAAACATCATTCTTGTGCTCTGTACAAATGTAGGATTAACCCTTAAGCTGCCAAGAAAAAACAACATCTGAGAATGTCGTCTGCTTATGTTGTCTGCTGAATCTTCTTGCAAACTTTTTAAAAAAATTTTTGAATACTGGCAAACAATGTAGGCCCTGATCAGACTTCTCCTACAGGAGCAGTCTGATCTTGGTCCACACTGTTTGTGAATGATGACTTTTAAGGTAACTGGCAGATGGCAAAACAGATGACAATTGTCATGATTGGGACATGAAATGACATCTTAAGCTTTATCTTGCAAAGAAACTGCTTGGGTGTAAGGGAAGGTACGACTCGCACCACTTTGCCTCGGCAGGCTTATACCTCCAAAAGGGTTTTTCAGTACTCAAATGCTCTGTCAGTTTCAGCTCTGCAGTGGAAGCACCCTGTAGCCCCATCTATTTCTCCAAGCCCCAATGGGCAGGGGTGTGATTCTAACAGGTTCCGCTAACATATTTTTCAATAAAACAAGAGGCCCATGGGCCACAATGCTCACCAGAACTCAGGCGGACACTGCCCACTGGCAGCCATGTATGGTTTCAGGTTTTAATTTATTGATTATAAAGTCTCCCAAACAAACCCCCATTTCAAAATGAGCACCCATGTGGACTCTGTATCTAGGCCTTTTATGAGGAAGGATGAGACATGGACCCAACAGAGCCCTGAATGGTATCACTGAATCCATCTTATCATAAGGCACATGAATATATATCGTTTAGGGGTTGGGATGTGTACTGTTCCTGAGATATAAGGCCTTTTAAGCTGCTAAGGGGTTGGAGCATGGCCCTGGCAGACCCCAGGAAAGCAAAGATTGTTGTCGCTGAATGTGTCTTGTAATAAGGACCAAGAAAATATATTGTTTAGGGATGGGGATATGAACAGTTTCCAAGATATGAGGCCCTCTTATGAAACTAGACAAAAGTGCCCAGTGGGGCACGTATACCCACGGCCAGTGCCATCACCTCAGCTGAAACAAGAACTACAAAGGGAAATAACTCTAAAAGGCCTGACCCCTTGGCCCTTATTTTCTTTCCCACAATACAACTAGTCATACTGATCATGTTTGCAAAATTTCAAGTTTCTATGTACAGTAGTTATTGAGAAATCTTTGACACAAAATAAAAATATACACTATTAAACAGCAAGAACTACAAAGGGAAATAACTCTAAAAGGCCTGACCCCTTGGCCCTTATTTTCTTTCCCACAATACAAGTAGTCATACTGATCATGTGTGCAAAATTTCAAGTTTCTATGTGAAGCAGTTCCTGAGATATCTTTGACACAAAATAATTGTTTACGGACACACAGACAGACAGACAGACGGAAAAGACAAAAACTATATACCCCCATTGCATACTTCGTATGCCGGGGGTATAATGATGAGGAGAGGAATGGCCCCTGTGGACCACCACGTTTGTGTGACTGAATGTGTCTAATCATAAGAAACAAGAATATATATGATTATGAGGTGGGGATCTTAATGGTGTCTGAGATATATGGCCTTTTATGAAGTAGTGGCGTGGGCCATGGCATCAGCATGTTGCCCTAGCACATAGAGACCACGCATTGATGTGAGTGAATGAGTCTTATTATAGGGAACACAAATATACATATTTTAGGGGTGGGGATCTGAACAGTTTCTGAGATATATGGCATTTCATGAAGTGGAAGGGTGGGGTATAGCCCCAGCACACCCCAAGAGACCCCTAGGTTGGTATCACCGAATGTGTCTCATCATAAGGAACAAGAATATATATTGTTTAGGGGTGGGGGTTCTGAATGGTTTCTGAGATATTGAGCCTTTTACGAAGTGGAGGGGGTTGGGCATGGCCCGGGCACATCCCAGAGGACCCCCAGGTTGGTTTCAATGAATGCGTCTTATCATAAGAAACAAGAATATATATGGCTCTGGGATGGGGATCTGAATGGTTTCCGAGACATATCACCTTTTATGAAGTGAAGTTGTGGGGCACAGCCCACGTGCGGCCCGGGAGACCCTTAGATTGGTATCACTGAATGCGTCTTATCATAAGGAACAAGAATTTATATGCTTTAGGGGTGGGGATCTGAACGGTTTCTGAGATATTGAGCTTTTACTAAGTGCAGGGGGTGGGGCATAGCCCTGGCACATCCTAGGGGTCCCCCAGATTGGTGTCACTGAATGCGTCTTTTCATAAGAAACAAGAATATACATGGTTTTGGGGTGGGGATCTGAAGGGTTTCCGAGATATATCACCTTTTATGAAGTGGAAGGTTGGGGCATAGCCCTGGTGCGGCCTGGGGGATCCTTAGGTTGATATCACTGAATGCATCTTAACATAAGGGACAAGAATTTATATGGTTTAGGGGTGGGGATCTGAACGGTTTCTGAGATATTGGGCCTTTTATGAAGTAGAGGGGTCGGGCATAGCCCCCGTGCGGCCAGGGAGACCCTAAGGTTGGTATCACTGAATGAGTCTTATCATAAAGAACAAGAATTTAAATGGTTTAGGGGTGGGGATCTGAATTGTTTCTGAGATATTCAGCCTTTTACGAAGTGGAGGGAGTGGGGCATAAGCCCCGCCACATCCTAGGGGACCCTCAGATTGGTGTCACTGAATGCGTCTTATCATAAGAAACAAGAATAAATATAGTTTAGGGGTGGGGATCTGAATGGTTTCTGAGATATATGGCATTTATGAAGTGGAAGGGCGGGGCATGGCCCCAGCGCACCCCAGAGAGACCCCAAGGTTGGTATCACTGAATGTGTCTTATCATAAGGAACAAGAATATATATGGTTTAGGGGTTAGTATCTCAATGGTTTCTGAGATAAATGGCATTTTATGAAGTGGAGGGGGTGGGGTATGTCCCCGGCACATCCCGGGGGGGACCCCAAGGTTGGTGTCACTTAATGCATCTTAGCATAAGGAACAAGAATATATATAGTTTAGGGGTGGGGATCTGAATGGTTTCTGAGATAAATGGCATTTTATGAAATAGAGGGGGCAGGGCATGTCCCCGACAAATCCCGGGGGACCCCCAGGTTGGTGTCACTTAATGCATCTTATCATAAGGAACAAGAATATATATGGTTTAGGGGTTGGGATCTGTAAGGTTTCTGAGATATAAGGCATTTTATGAAGTGGAGGGGGCGGGGCATGGCCCCGGCACAACCTAGGGGCCCCCAGGTTGACATAAAAGCATATGGCTGAGAGAAGTTTACTCAAGGAACATGTTTATGTAAGTTTTGTCAAAATATCTGCAATGACTTGGCAGTAAATGCCATTTTTCAGTTTTCCCCATTATAAGTCAATGGAAACTCTAAGTTGCCATAGCAACAAAACTAAAAGGCCAAATTTCATAAAAAACACAAAACCTGTAAAGGCAAATATGGTGAATATTTTCATATAGTCTCAGCCTCCTAGAGCATATGGTTTCTGAGGAGATGATTTTTTAAGTATTTTTTGTCTATTTTTTTATTTTGGTTTCCATGGCAACCAACGAAAATGAGCAGAAGGCCTAAAATCATACGGCAGATAGTAGATCGCCTATGGAACATTTCTTTGAAAGTTTTGTCAAAATATCTGCAGAGGCTTGGCAGTAAATGCCTTTTTTCTATTTTCCCCATTATAAGTCTATGGGCACTCTAAGTTGCCATAGCAACCAAACTAATGAGCCGATTTTCATTAAAAACACAAACTTTCAATCCCCCTGCCTAAGGATGCTACAGATGAAATTTGGGCTGAATCGGCCCAGTGGCTTCAGAGGAGATGTCGTTTGAAAATGTTGACGAAGACAACGCAGACGCAGACGACGGACAACTGCCTATCCTATAAGCTCCCCCGGAGCCTTCGGCTCTGGTGAGCTAATAAGAAAAAAGACAGCCTAAAATTATTTTCAATACACCGGCTTATCTTGAGCTGTTAAGTGGTAAGTCACAAAAAAATTCCGGTAACCAAGGGAATAAATGACATATGGGCTTGCCAGACAAAGTGGTACATGTACTGCCAGACCTTTGTTGACTACCTCAATAGGGGCACATCTTTTAGTCTAGTGAATTATAAAGCACAAACCTTATCAAGAAAAGCACAAACCTTATCAAGGAAATCTTGAATTCTTTTATCCTTGTTGTCCGAATCAGCCTCAAGTTTGTGTCGACCTATTGCAGAGATGAGTTGTGTTTCCTGGTCTAACAACATGCAGAGGGCAGCTTTCCTCGCAGCACCATGTAATGTATTGTTGATTCTTTCTAATTCTTCTTGCCGCCACTCTGAAATGAATGGGATCATTTTACTGGGCATATATTTAATCAAAGCACTGACAGTACTGGTGGGTCGATTGTCTCTGAGTGTTGGCTGGAAAATGGATGGGGACTTAGACTGTTAACCTTTTTATTTAACCCTTGCTTTCCTGTACTGTAAGCAAACAGGGTAGACCCTGATCAACTGTAAGCAAACAGTGTAGACCCTGATCAACTGTAAGCAAACAGTGTAGACCCTGATCAAGTGTAAGTAAACAGTGTAGACGCTGATCAACTGTAAGCAAACAGTGTAGACCCTGATCAGATGCCGCAGAATGCAGCATCTGATCTGGGTCTACACTGTTTGCCAAGCCCAACCCTTGATTTCAGTCCAGATTCTATACATAACCCCCTTATGCGACAGGTTGACCTCACACCGATAAGAGAAATGTGGCTGTTTTCAATCGACATGTGGACAAGTCTGTGAAATGAACACCACACTAAACCCCACTTTATATAGAGAAAACTGGAGTTTACTGGGATATACATTATTTTTTTTTATTTCTGCTCCAAGATATAGGTTGTGGGTACTCATTAGAACCAATGGCGGTTCTAACGAGCACCCACAACCTATGTTTGGAGTATAAATAAGAAAAATATCACAGATTTTCATCAGAAAAGTAGCCAATTGGAAAAAATGCACTAAGTTGCACAGGAGTGTTATCGTAATGAATACTTTCCTACAATCAGAGACAGTCACATGGTCTTTAGCACTGAAATGCTACTTGCACTTTACAACTTTGGATCCACTGATAAACAATCATCCCAAATACCTATGATGAGGAGACAAATCTTTCAAATATACTCTGCTCTCCATATCAAAAGGGATCTATCTTTTAACCCTTCTATGCTGTTCAAGACTAGCAGATGGCATTTTTGTAGTATTTTTTTTTTCTTATTATTTTTCACAGAAAATAAGGTTTGACATTACATGCGAATTGTCTGTGAGTTGCCATTTTTCTCGAACAAAAAATAAAAAAAATTCACTATTTGCTATAGAACTTTTCATAGCCATTTGACTGAAAAACCGCTTAGTGGCTCAAATTATAATTAGTCATGTAAATTCTGTTACAATAAAAGTGCTGCAAGCACTGCATCATGCATCACCTGCATCATGCATCACCTGCATCATGCATCACCACTGCATTTACATCAAGCAAGTGCCATAACTCTGTCAAAATGAAATCAAAGGAAAGTTGCTTTAGTCTTTCCCTAAACAAAATTGACATGAATATATGACTGATATGACTATATTCTATGGTCAAAGGGCCATAACTCCAAAAGTAACCAGAATTACAGTTCTCATTTTCTCCAGATCCCCTCGTTTCATATTCATATAAAGTTTACTGAAAATATCTCAAAATGGTTTTCAATTTACAGAGTAGATACAAACTAGTATATCACAGAATTTAAACTGTTATTTTCAATGTTCAAAGAGACATAACTCAAAAAGTATTTAAGCTAGACTTATGGTTCTTGTGCTGTACATGTCATCTTATGTTGCTTTACATTTTCGCAAGGCTTCAAGAAAATCTCGTAAACCATTTTCAAGTTATAGAAAGGGCACAAGTATATGACTGGGCTCACTTTTAATAATGTTCAAAGGGTGGTAAATCCAACAAGAGCTGTCGCGTGACAGCATAGCTCGCCTGTTTCCCGACTTCAAGATATAAGGTAAAATTTATGAACCATGAAATATAGGTCACACTCACCCTGATATATTTGAGATAAATAATTAGGTCACATGGAACATATATTCCAGAGATTTCATTTCAGAATCAAATTGTGTCTGAATTATAAGGCAAAGTCATTGAACCATGAAAATAGGTCACAAGGCCCTAGATATATTTTTGTGTCAATCATCTGGTCACATGGAACTAATAATCCAGGTGAGACATTTCTCCATCAAATAGTATTCAACATAATAGGAACTAGACAAAAGTGCCCAGTGGGGCACTTATACCCCCGGCCAGTGCCATCACCTCAGCTGAAACAAGTAGTCATACTCGTTGTTGCTACCAAATTTTAAGTCTCTGTGTACAGTAGTTAATGAGAAATCTTTGACACAAAATAATAAAAATATACACTATTAAACAGCAAGAACTACAAAGGGAAATAACTCTAAAAGGCCTGACCCCTTGGCCCTTATTTTCTTTCCCACAATACAACTAGTCATACTGATCATGTTTGCAAAATTTCAAGTTTCTATGTACAGTAGTTATTGAGAAATCTTTGACACAAAATAAAAATATACACTATTAAACAGCAAGAACTAAATAACTCTAAAAGACCTGACCCCTTGGCCCTTATTTTCTTTCCCACAATACAACTAGTCATACTGATCATGTTTGCAAAATTTCAAGTTTCTATGTACAGTAGTTATTGAGAAATCTATGACACAAAATAAAAATATACACTATTAAACAGCAAGAACTACAAAGGGAAATAACTCTAAAAGGCCTGACCCCTTGGCCCTTATTTTCTTTCCCACAATACAAGTAGTCATACTGATCATGTGTGCAAAATTTCAAGTTTCTATGTGAAGCAGTTCCTGAGATATCTTTGACACAAAATAATTGTTTACGGACACACAGACAGACGGAAAAGACAAAAACTATATACCCCCATTGCATACTTCGTATGCTGGGGGTATAAAAATCACTGAACCATGAAATATAGGACACACTGACCTAGATATTATGCAAGCTCAATCATGGGGTCACATGGAATAAATAATCCAGGTATGACATTTCTCCATCAAATAGTGTTCAAGATAATAGGCAAAATCACTGAACCATGAAATATAGGTCACACTGACCTGGATATATTTTGTGGTCAATTATCGGGTCACATGGAACTAATAATCCAGGTATGACGTTTCTCTATCAAATAGTATTGAAGATAATAGGCAAAATCACTGAACCATGAAATATAGGTCATACTGGCCTAGATATATTTTGATGTCAATAATGGTGTCACATGCAACTAATAACCCAGGTATAACATTTCTCCATCAAATAGTATTCAAGATAATAGACAAAATCACTGGACCGTGAAATGTAGGTCACCATGACCTAGATATATTTTGCGGTCAATTATTGGGTCACATGGAACTAATAATCCAGGTATGACATTTCTCCATCAAATAGTATTTGAGATAATAGGCAAAATCGCTGAACCATTAAATATAGGTCACAGTGACCTAGATATATTTTGAGGTCAATAATGGGGTCACATGCAACTAATAACCCAGGTTTAACATTTCTCCTTCAAATAGTATTCAAGATAATAGACAAACTCACTGGACCGTAAAATGTAGGTCACCATGACCTAGATATATTTTGCGGTCAATCGTGGAGTCATATGGAACAAATATCCCAGGTATGACATTTCTCCAACAAACAGACTTCAAGATATAAGGCAAAATCACTGGACCGTGAAATGTAGGTCACCATGACCTAGATATATATTGAGGTCAATTATTGGGTCACATTGAACTAATAATCCAGGTATGACATTTCTCCATCAAATAGTATTTGAGATAATAGGCAAAATCGCTGAACCATGAAATATAGGTCACAGTGACCTAGATATATTTTGAGGTCAATCGTGGAGTCATATGGAACAAATATCCCAGGTATGACATTTCTCCAACAAATAGACTTCAAGATATAAGGCAAAATCACTGGACCGTGAAATGTAGGTCACCATGACCTTCACCCTTTTACACTTGAACCAATGTCACTTGATTGGCTGATGTATAACCAATTGTGTCTATAACTTGTTAGTATAATAGAAAGGTATACAACAAATTACAAAGGTGTCCTGGATTTTGACCCCTAGCCCCACCCCATCCCACTCCCAGGCATGAACCCAGGGGTATGTTGTCTTTGAATCTCAGAAGACACTCCCAGGTATCCAAGTTGTAAATATGAATGCTTTGTCATGGGTGACTGTTAAGATATAAGCATTTCTAAAACTTTAACACAGAATTACAAAGGTGTTCTAGATTTTGACCCCTAGCCCCACCCCGGGGCATGAACCCAGGGGTCTGTTCTCTTTGAACATCAGAGGACCCTCCCAGGTACTTAAGTTCCAAATATGAGTGGTCTGTGATGAGTGACTGTTGAGATATAAGCATTTGAAAAACTTTAACGCAGTGTGACGGGAACGCAAACGCAAACGCGCACGCCAGCCGAGGTGACAACAATAGCTCTCCTTGTACTTCGTACAGGCGAGCTAAAAAGCATGTAATTCAGAGTGACAGCTCTTGTGTTCTGCACATCATATCATGGTGATATTATGCAAATGTATATCACTGATATACAAAATGTATATCACTGATATACATTTGCATAAAGTTTAAAAAAATATCTCAAACCATTTTCAAGTTAAAGAGTGGACACAAATGTGGGACAAAAATCATTATTTTCAATGTTTAAAGAGCCATAACTCCAAAAGTTGGTTAACCAGAGTTACAGTTCTTGAGTTCGGCACCTTGTCTCATGATCCTATACACTTGTGTGAAGCTTCATTAAAAATATCTGAAACTGTTTCAAACTTACAGAGTGGTCACTAGTACATGGTAGAAATGGCTAAGTTCAATGTTCAAAGCGTAATAACTCCAAAAGTAGGCAACCGGATTTATGATTCATGTGTTCTGCATGTCGTCTTATGGTGTTTTACATTTGTGAGAAATATCATTTAAATTTATTAAGCGGTTTTCGACTTAAGAATCAGACACAAGTACATGGTTCAATATTCAGTTTCAACAAAATAACTGAAATGGTTTCCAATGAAGAGAGCAGATACAAGCTTTCCTAGTACATGGTAGAATATAAGAATGTTATATGGGTGTGAGGGGAGGATGTAAAAATCCGTCCCGAGGGTCACTGTCCGGCATCACGAGGCCTTTCAAAGGACAGATTTTTCTAACCACCCCTCACACCCATAAAAGATTCTTTTTCTTGCACAACCTTCCATTTCTTAGCTCAGATTTTAATGCTGCAGTCACTTCGGTTGCCGACGTCCGCCCTATTGTGATGACACTACAAGAATATTTAGTGACGTCACATAATGTGCTGTGACGTCAACCTTAAAGACGGCGCATACAAGCTCGTATTCAATCAGTGCATTTGTCAAACATGCGATTATATTTGATTTTGGGTCGAAACACCAGGGTCAGAACATTAATTTCTATCCCAGGGTAAAATCACAGATTTCCTTGTCTGGTGTGCAAGAAATGGCTATATTCAATATTTACTATGTTAAAAAAGCGTAGGTTAACCAGTGTTACAGTTCTTGTATTCTGAACATTGTATCATGGTGCTTCACATTTGTGAGAAATGTTATTAAAATATCTCAAGCGGTTTTCGACTTTAGGAGCGGACACAAGTACATGGGGGAGATGGCTAGGTTTAATATTCAAAGGGCAGTAAATCCAAAAGTAGGCAAACCAGTGTTACAGTCCATGTGTTCTGCACATTGTCTCATGGTGCTTTTGCATTTGTGTGGAGTTTCGGGATAGAGTTATGGAGCAGACACCAGTATATGGTAGACATGTTCAATGTTCGAAGGGCAATAACCCCAAAAGTAGGCAATCCAGAGTTAGGGTTCATGTACTCTGCATGTCATCTCATGGTGCTTTACATTGGTATGAAGTTTCATGAAAATTTCTCACACGGTATCAGAGTTATGGAGCGGACACTGAAATTATGAAGTGCTGAAGGATGAACGGACAGCGACTCAAAATTTTGGAGGGTAATAATACCTGCCACTTTTTGTGACGGGGCATAAAAATGGTGGAATATATAGATGTCATGAGTCATTTTATGCACTACATAGGTAATTTATTACACTATAGGTGCATGAATGTCCCTCACCATACTCAGAAAGTCTGAGGTCAATCATTATGAAAACACGCCTATTCAAATATATTGAAAATTCTACCATCAAAAAATGAAAATTTTAAAATAAAAATTCTGATATTTTTCATATTTGTGCTCAAAACATAGATTGTTGGAACTTGTTAGAACTGCCTCGACAAGGCGGTTCTTAAGAGTACCTACAATATATATTTTTGAGCAAATGTAGGAAGAAAAACCTAAGGTTGGAGTATAAATAAGAATGTATCACAAACTTTTCATTGGAAAAGTAGCCATTTTTTTAGATACTCTGTCACACGGATGTGTTATCGTAATGAGGGGTAAAAATTGTATATAGGTCATTCTGGACACTGCTTCCAATTTTGTGGGACTTTTACCCAACACTGAGATGAAATGACATCTCAAGCCCTGCCGCCAAATAAAACCAATAGCGTTTATAAGCATTGGTGGTCCGACTCACACCGCTTTGCCTGGGCAGGCTTAGATCTAAGCAGTTTACCAGTACTCATGTGAGGTCGGTTTCAGCTCTGCATGGAAGCAACATGCAGCCCATCTATTTATTCAAGCCCCGATGGGCGGGGGCTTAGTAAAGTGTTTTCCTTGCAAGAAAAAGGCAGAAAAAAATGGCAGGAGTATCCCATCTTTATCAACTTACTTTCAAGTGCATGGTATAAGAGATCAAAATCTTCCTTTGATTTTGGATTCATTCTTCTTTCAAATTCCTTCTTTATTCTGTCTGCTTTTTCTTTCTTTTTCCTAATTTCTTCCTGTCTTTCCCATTCTAACCTTCTAATTTTATCTTCTTTTAATTTATGTACATATCTTTTTGCTAACCATCTTCTGTAGTACTTCTGTATAATAACAACCTGTCCAGGAAAAAAAAAACATGTGGTACTTAGGAATGTTTCAAACTTTAACCTTTTCATGTAAAAAGTGTTGTATGACAATTTATCTCATAAGCATAATGCCCATTAACCATATACATTTGCAGTAAAGAGAAAGCACCTAAATAATAGTGCTCTCCATTACATAATATATATGGGCTGCTCTTAAAGGAAAGAATTTGCTCCCCTCAGGAGCAAATTCTTTCCTTTAAGAATAACCCCCATCTCGGAGAAATATGTTTTACATAGATTTTTCCTATTTGTGCGTAATAATATTTTGGTTCTGGCTACGCCACTGCATCTGTAAATTAAAAAAAATGCCCTGGAATCAATACAGATAGCCAAGCCTCAACAGTTTACTGGGAAATTGTGAGTGAATGAGTGTTTGAGTTTTACGTCCCACCAACAGTTGGGCAATTGTGATTAATTCAGCTCAGTGAAGGCTTGTATCAGCTTTTGTACACTACAGTCAGATACACAGCATGTCCTTTCAGTGACAAAATGCACATATTCATCCGATTCTGGTCGTCTGCTGGTAAATTTAACAATCATTTTTGCAAACAGTGTGGACCCAGATCAGAGGAGCAGTCTGATCTGGGTCCACACTGTTTGCCTGTTTAAAAAAATGTTTCTAAAAAGTTAGCAAGAAGATTCAGCAGATGACATAAGCAGACGACAATTTCAGATGTAGTTTTTCTCGACATCTTAAGGGTTAACAATTGAGGATATAAATGAGAAGTTCAATTCTGAAATTCATTCTTTAATATAAATTTAAAATGTTCTATAAAAATGTTTAAAACTACCATTTAATTCAAAATGTTATTGTTGGCTACTTGAGGTTAGTGTTGTTTTTAACAGACATGTAAGTCCTTTATGTTTTTTCAACTACTCACAAACAAGAAACTGGGATTTAAATAATTTTAATACATGTAAATATTTAATAAAGTTTTGTGTGGGAGGAAACTGGTTTAGCTTATTAGTTGAGATAAATTTCAATAATTCAAATAGGTGATTTTATAATTCCTAAGGACTATAAAACACATAGTAGCACATGTACCTAAATTTAGAAAGTTTAAAAATTTTCATGTCATAATGACATCATAGTATTAATTAGCCAGTTTGAAATTGCTCTATTTTCATGAAATATTTTAAACTTCAAATTATAATATTTCGGAGACTAATAAAGATACATGTAATTTGATTCAGTTTTCTGCCTTCAATTCCTTAAAGCAATAGATTTCAACATCTTTGTACATTATATTTACAAAAGATTCAACTGTGTGCTGAGGTATAAAATTTTTAGCAGCCCAATGCTGATAAAAGGACTAATCCTGTTGATTGTGCATCACGAAAGCATGCCTATATAATTTTGACCCCCATTAACTTTGCTGTTATTTGGTTTTGGATATGGTTATTTTACCTTTCGTAATAACATATCAAGGTGCTCATCTGCTGTAGTATATCTTTGAGGCTGAATTAATTTGTCTTCTGTATTTGACACAAAGACACCAATCTTTGTCATCTGTGTTGACGTTTCATTGGTTGTCTGTTGCACATGATGCCGCTGTTCCACAGTCTGTGTATCTCGACAGAATCTTTCGATTAGTGATGGAGGGCGTGGTTTCTGCATGGTCTGGGCTGAAGCATGGTGATATTCTACTGAAGTTTTCTTATGTCGGTAACCACCGAGATATGGTTTCTTTCTAGTTGTCCTCTCTATCTCCACGACAACATCTTTATAGCCTTCATCTTCTGGAATATAAGCAATCAGTCTATTTTTTATTTCAGAGTTTAATGGCCCAGTCAACACCATTTATGTAATATTGAACTGGTCAGTTTACCTAAACATGCTTTTCCTATACAGGCTTATACATAAGAGGTTAACCAATAGAGTGTACCGGTACATTCCTTCGCCAGAAAATGACAACTTCCCTTCTTGAATCAGGAGTTGCCTCCCCTGAATGTGTGTCTATTACCTTTAAATATTCCCATGCTGCCCATAAAATTGATACTACAAAAATTACCCCACCCCCAGACACCCACCAAAAAAAGAAAACCCAGCTGCAATACGGAAACAAGGATGTTCAGTTATACTTAAGAAGATTTTGTTTGTTTGATTTGAGGTTTAACGTCCCCATCAACACTTTAAAGGTCATTTTGGAGACGTTGCTTCCAATTTTGTGGGACTTTTACCCGACATTGAGATGAAATGACATCTCAAGCCCTGCCGCCCAATGAAACCAATATGGTTTATTAGCATGGATGTTCCGCCTCGCACCGCGGTTCCTGGACAGGCTTAGATCCTCTAAGCGGTTTACCAGTACTTGTGTGCGGGCCGGATTCAGCTCTGCGTGGAAGCATCATGCAGCCCATATATTTCTTCATGGATGTTCCGCCTCGCACCGCGGTTCCTGGACAGGCTTAGATCCTCTAAGCGATTTACCAGTACTTGTGTGCGGGCCGGATTCAGCTCTGCGTGGAAGCATCATGCAGCCCATATATTTCTTCAAGCCCCTATGGGCGGGGGCTAATACTTAAGACGAATGTTTCATTTTCTGAGGTTTATCAAAGTATGATTTGCAAAGCAAACTAGAGCTGTCAGAGGATCTGACTATAGCCCCGCTTCAGCGCTGTCAGAGAAGAAAGTTATTTAAGCTGCAGAGAAAACAGTTATGAACAAGAAATAACTGTTGAAAATTTTACATTATCTGGAAAAACTCTAAGAGTTGTGAGCCCTTGTCCCTCATTTCAATGAGCATGATACATTACCAGAATGTCCATGTTTATACTAAATTTCATCTTCCATTTTTCAATGTTCAAAGGGTAATAACTCCTAAAGTAGGCAAATCAGAGTCAGGGTTCCTGCGCTCTGCACATTGTCTCATGGTGCTTTACACTTGTGTGAAGTGTCATGAAAATATCTCAAATGGTTTGTGAGTTATGGAGCCGACACAGTCAAAATTGCCTTTTTAAATGTTCAAAGGGCAATAACTCCTAAAGTAGGCAAACCAGAGTTATGGTTCCTGCACTCTGCACATCATCTCAAGGTGCTTTTCATTTATTTGAAGTTTCATGAAAATATCAGAAACGGTTATGGAGCGAACATAGTTAAAATTGCCATTTTTTAATATTCAAAAGCCTATAACTGAAAAAGTAGACAGAGTTTGGGTTCCTGCGCTCTGCACACGTAATATGGTGCTTTACATTTGTGTGAAGTTTCATAAAATTATCTCAAACGGTTTTTGAGTTATCGAGCAAAGACGGCTAAAATTGATATTTTTCAATATTCAAAGGGAAATAACTCAAAAATTAGGCAATCCAGAGTTATGGTTCCTGCACTCTGCACACCATCTCATGGTGTTTAATGTTTGTGTGAAGTTTCATGAAAATATGTGAATGGGTTTTAAAGTTATGGAGCGGACACGAAAATTGTTAACAGACACAGACAGACACACAGACAGACACACAGAAAATACGAAAACCAGAGTTATGGTTCTTGCGCTCTGCACATTGTCTCATAGTGCTTAACATTTGTGTGAAGTTTCATGAAATTATCTCAAATGGTTTTCGAGTTATGAAGCGGACACTGTTAAAATTGCCAATTTTCAATGTTCAAAGGGCAATAACTCCAAAAATAAGCAATGCAGAGTTATGGTTCCTGCGCTCTGCACATCGTCTCATGGTACTTAACATTTGTGTGAAGTTTCCTAAAAATATCTCAAACGGTTTT
This sequence comes from Lucinisca nassula, assembly GCA_963580285.1. Taxonomy (NCBI): domain Eukaryota; kingdom Metazoa; phylum Mollusca; class Bivalvia; order Lucinida; family Lucinidae; genus Lucinisca; species Lucinisca nassula. The sequence goes on along the minus strand of OY757016.1, from coordinate 49,603,553 downwards.
CGAGTTATGAAGCGGACACAATTAAAATTGCCATTTTTCAATGTTCAAAGGGCAATAACTCCAAAAGTAGGCAATCCACAGTTATAATTCCCTCGCTCTGCACATTGTCTTATGGTGTTTAACATTTGTGTGAAGTTTCATGAAAATATGTTAAGCAGATACAAAGTTATGGAGCCAACACAAATTAACGGAATTACGGAATTACGGAAAATGTTCAAAGGGCAATAACTCCAAAAGTAGGCAATCCACAGTTATAATTCCTTCGCTCTGCACATTGTCTTATGGTGTTTAACATTTGTGTGAAGTTTCATGAAAATATGTTAAGCAGATACAAAGTTATGGAGCCAACACAAATTAACGGAATCACGGAATTACGGAATGACAGAAGGACATGGCAAATCCAATATAGCCCCACTTTTTCAAAGCGGGGCTATAACGTAATATGGTGCTTTACATTTGTGTGAAGTTTCATAAAATTATCTCAAACGGTTTTTGAGTTATCGAGCAAAGACGGCTAAAATTGATATTTTTCAATATTCAAAGGGAAATAACTCAAAAATTAGGCAATCCAGAGTTATGGTTCCTGCACTCTGCACACCATCTCATGGTGTTTAATGTTTGTGTGAAGTTTCATGAAAATATGTGAATGGGTTTTAAAGTTATGGAGCGGACACGAAAATTGTTAACAGACACAGACAGACACACAGACAGACACACAGACAGACACACAGAAAATACGAAAACCAGAGTTATGGTTCTTGCACTCTGCACATTGTCTCATAGTGCTTAACATTTGTGTGAAGTTTCATGAAATTATCTCAAACGGTTTTCGAGTTATGAAGCGGACACTGTTAAAATTGCCATTTTTCAATGTTCAAAGGGCAATAACTCCAAAAATAAGCAATGCAGAGTTATGGTTCCTGCGCTCTGCACATCGTCTCATAGTGCTTAACATTTGTGTGAAGTTTCCTAAAAATATCTCAAACGGTTTTCGAGTTATGAAGCGGACACAATTAAAATTGCCATTTTTCAATGTTCAAAGGGCAATAACTCCAAAAGTAGGCAATCCACAGTTATAATTCCTTCGCTCTGCACATTGTCGTATGGTGTTTAACATTTGTGTGAAGTTTCATGAAAATATGTTAAGCAGATACAAAGTTATGGAGCCAACACAAATTAATGGAATCACGGAATTACAGAATTACGGAATTACGGAAAATGTTCAAAGGGCAATAACTCCAAAAGTAGGCAATCCACAGTTATAATTCCTTCGCTCTGCACATTGTCTTATGGTGTTTAACATTTGTGTGAAGTTTCATGAAAATATGTTAAGCAGATACAAAGTTATGGAGCCAACACAAATTAACGGAATCACGGAATGACAGAAGGACATGGCAAATCCAATATAGCCCCACTTTTTCAAAGCGGGGCTATAATAAACCATGAAAAGGTTCATTTTCTTATAAATGCATGTAACCCAAAGCTGTTCATATAAACATTTCAATAAACATTGAAAGAATTAACTCTTTTTGTACCAAATGGAATTTTCCTCCTTATATAAAGCAGGAGTTCATTCCAAAATTAAGGGGTGTCAGGTTGTTTTTTTCTTCAAAATTTATTTGGAAAATGGCTTAACTTTTCGCAAACAGTGTAGGCCCAGATCAGACGCCGCGTTCTGTGGTGTCTGATCTGGGCCTGCACTGTTTGCCAGGGTACCCGCTTTGGGGTTTCTGGTACTGATTAAATGGGTTAAATTCATCAGACTTACATTCTTTTTTTACCCACAAATTGATTATTAATCTGGCATGAGACCTAAAATTGAAAGAAGAAAACATTTATGTGTAGTGTTTCTTTTCTGCCATGCCCAAATGCATATATTATGTTGAGATGGAGTATTATAATTGTGCTTTTTACCTGGTAAGTTTTGTAAAATGTTGGTGAAATTTAGCATATACATGTAAGTCTGAGGGCATCTTGGAACAGCCAGTCCCATGAGCCAGCTTTTGAGTTATTTTTCTTCCATTCCATTAGTGATTGTAAAACATGACTACTTCAATGAAAATGCCAAATCTTCCATGCAACATGATCAATAAGGGGATGAAAAAAAAAAAAGAGAATTCGATTGGACCCAGTGACTGGCTGTTACAAGAAACTGTCACATTCCTATGTCAAATTTGTTAAAACATAAACAGTGATTTTATTCCCCCTTTTAGGGAACCACCCGTGCCTGTGGAATTTGGCAATAAATCCCAATAAATTAATCCATATAATTGGTAATATATCTCTAAATTGAAAAAATATAGGCTATTTTTGCATTGCAAATGCAGCCTATATTTGGCCTCAAAATAAAATCACTGTTACCAGTTGAATTAGCACTAATAAAACAGTGAAGTACAGCAGGTCTTTAGTGGCTTGAACACCCATGGCTTGTTTATTATGGCTGCATCGAACCTGTTCTGAGCCCCTAGGGAATTTCTCTACATAAGAAATAGTGAGGAAAAATTTAGGATATTTTAGTCTTTTATCTTGCAAATGTAGCTGTGTGTACTCATTAGAATTGCCCATTGAGGCAATTCTAATGAATACACATGACATACATTTATATTATAGAATACCGAAAAGAAATCTAAAATTATCCCTGTTATACCTCCAGGAAGTAGCCATCAGTGGCTTGAACTACTCCTGTCTCAAACAGAATTAGAACAGTGTTTTCAGAGGAAAACATATGTCCCCCCACCAGTTTGAAGTCCAGAGCATCTTGACATTTCGTTTGTATATGTATAAGTCCCTTGGTGACCTTGAAAATTAGGTCAAGGTCACCAAAATCTAATCAGTTCTAGAGACTACCCCACTTATCTTATGTACCAAGTTTAAACCAAATCCATCCATTGGTTCAGGAGAAAGAGCACAGGCAAGCTTATTTTTAACAGCCTAAGACCTGTGGTGACCTTGAAAATTGGAACAAGGTCACCAAAATCTAATCAGTCCTTGAGACCATCCCATTTATCTTATGTACCAAGTCTGAACAAAATCCATCCATTGGTTCAGGAGATAGAGTGCAGACAAGCTTATTTTTAACAATCTAAGTCCCGTGGTGACCTTGAAAATTAGGTCAAGGTCACCAAAATCTCATCAATTCTAGAGACTGTCCCACTTACCTTATGTACCAAGTTTGAACCAAATCCATCCATCGGGTCAGGAGATAGAGCGCAGACAAGTTTATTTTTAACAGTCTAAGTCCCGTGGTGACCTTGAAAATTAGGTCAAGGTCACCAAAATCTAATCAGTTCTAGAGACTATCCCACTTACTTTATGTACCAAGTTTGAACCAAATCCATCCATTGGTTCAGGAGATAGAGTGCAGACAAGCTTATTTTTAACAGTCTTAGTCCCGTGGTGACCTTGAAAATTAGGTCAAGGCCACCAAAATCTAATCAGTTCTTGAGACCATCCCAATTATACTATGTACCAAGTTTGAACAAAATCCATCCATTGGTTCAGGAGATAGAGTGCAGACAAGCTTTTTTGGCCTAAAATTCGACAATGTTTTGAGCACTGTGACCTTGAAAATTAGACCAAGGTCACCAAAATCTAATCAGTACTTTTCCCCCTCCCAATGGTGTATCTGTGTAAGTTTAATCAAAATCCATCCATCCACTCAGGAGATAGAGTGCAGACAAGAGGCAACGCCAACGCCGAAGCCGACAGGATCCGCACCAAAACCAATATGTTCCCCTCCCTTTCGGGTGGGGGGACATAATTTCGTGGTCCCAAGGGTGTTTGAGCCAATGGAGTTCAAATGTACAACACAAGACTTACCTGTCTGCACTCTGACAGTAATAACATCGGGCATGTGGTATTCCTGTCTAGGTCTGTAAGCCTTGATGGGAGTGTTCACTGGGTCAGCTGACTGCATCTCTAGTTGAATAGTACCATTGGGACCAACACCCAGGTCTGCCAGAGTGGTTGTATCCGTCATTGTCTTGCCTGGTTTGGCAAAAATACATGAACTTTTTTATGAAAGATGAACCACAAAAATGCTATTTAGAAACAAACTATATAGAGTATAGAATCAAAGCACGGACAACACTGGTGGGTATGTTGTCTCTGAGTGTATGCTGGCTGGAAAGACACTTAGACTTACACTGTTGACTTTTTGATAAACCCTTGAATTCCTATACTTAACCCTTCTCTTGCTGAATATTCATTGAAACCACACCCATTTCTGACTTTGAACCAATCAGATTACCTGATGTGATTTATTTCTACAAATTCATAAATTGAATGTCAAACAGTGTAAATCCTGATCAGATGGCTTCTTCAGAAGCCATCTGATCTGGATATACACTGTTTGCAAAGGAAAGGGTTGTCGTGAACAGCAGGATAAAAGTTAGTAAACATTGTAGACCCTGATCCAATACCACAATCTGCGGCCTCTGATCTATGTTTACACTGTTCACCAGTGTCCCTGTACATGAGCAGAGTCAATGTTTTTCAATAAGCTTTCTTCCACTCAGCAGTCTGATGTCACAATGACAAGAATAGCACAGCTGTAAATAACTGTTATCAGGATTTTGTACAAATCAGTGATAGTAACATGGACATCAACGTGATGCTGCTATGCTTAGTAACTTTAGGTCGATTGACAATCAACCTAAAAATGACCGTATAAGCTAGATCATTCTTTAAGGTAGAAGGTGGTACTTGCAACCAGCAAAGATTTAGATCTGCCTGCTCAGGCTGTCCAATCAGACATTTTTTTTGTCCATTTTTGCTATGGCAGCACCACAATTTAAACATATTAACACAGAGGCTGAAATGTTAGTAATATATAGCAAATTAAATTTTGTCTGATTTATACTTAGTATTATTTGCTTGCATATATTATTTAACATACGGTCATTGCCTTTAAAATGGGATGTCTGTTTGAACAAACCAGTGAAACAGAAAAGTTCCAGATTTCAAATGTAATGCTTTAAATACATGTAACAATCTACTCAAAGCCTTCAGATGCTTAAAAAAAACTGATTTTTTGTATGTTGTACAACCATTGGGTTAGTCCCCGCCCATAGGGGCTTGAAGAAATATATGGGCTGCATGATGCTTCCTCCCAGAGCTGAATCCGGCCCGCACACTAGTACTGGTAAACCGCTCAGAGGATCTAAGCCTGTCCAGGAACCGTGGTGCGAGGCGAACCGTCCATGCTAATAAAACCTATTGGTTTCATTGGGCGACAGGGCTTGAGATGTCATTTCATCTCAATGTTCCACAAAATTGGAAGCAAGGTCTCCAAAATAACCTTTACAGTGTTGACAGGGACGTTAAGCCTCAAATCAAACAAACAAAACAACCATTGGGAATGCCATCGTCAAGTTATTCAAAGATAACAGAGTTGTTAGTTTACATATCATTAAAACTTTGATCACATGTCAAATATGCTGTATGCTGCTACTTTTGCTGAAAAAATATGAGTAGGTTTTGCAAATGCAAAAGCTACTAACATGTTGTTTTTTTTGTCAGCATAAATATTTGTGTATTAGATATTGTGCTTCCTAAAACATTTTACATTTTGGCCATTAACAATTTTGTTAAGGTAATGAAGAGTCAAACAACAGGGGCCAGTTATTCAAAACTATCGACGTCGTTAGTTAATGTATTGTTAAAACTTTGATCATTTATTATGGCAAATATGCTGATATTTTTGCTGAAAAAATGTGAGCAGCTTTTGCATCCGCAAAAGCTGCTCACATTTTTTCAGCAAAAATACCAAAATTTTGAATATTAAACTTGCTACAACAGTTAACAATATGACCACTAACGAGCTCGTTAAGCTAACGATGCTTTGAACAACTGGCCCCAGATCCCTGCATGGCCACTTACAAGTTTGTTAAGCCAATGCAGCTTCAAACAAATGGTCATGGAACACTTACCGTCAAACATGAGCATGATCACATTAGCAGGCATCTTTAGTTCTGTGCTGAAATGCTGTTTCAGCTGCTCTAATGACTGGCCTAAAGTACATGCTAGAGTTACAACTTGACCACTTGGCATCAGTACAAACTTTACTGAAATGAGAAAGCAAATATCAGGCTCCAGGTCTATGTGGTATACTTTTTCATCGGCCCCCGCCCATCGGAGCTTTAAGAAATAGATGGGCTGTATGATGCTTCCACGCAGAGCTCAAACTGACTGCACATGATAGGTACTGGTGAGGTGAGTGAGTGAGGTTTTTAGTTTTACGTCCCACCAACAGCTAAGGTCATACGGAGACGGGACCTCGGTTTAAAGACTCATCCGAAAGTCTGGAGAAGCTCGGGATCGATCCTGCGATCCCTGGTTTACAAGGCGAGTAGCGTAACCACTACACCACGGAGGCTTCTGATAGGTACTGGTAAACCGCTTAAAAGGACTAAGCCTGCTCAGGCAAAAAAGTGCGAGTCGGACCGTCCATGCTTATAAACCCTATTGGTTTCATTTGGCGACAGAGCTTGAGATGTCATTTCATCTCAATGTCGGGTAAAATCTCACAAAATTGGAAGCACAATTGGTCAAAAATGATCGAAATAGTGTTGACGGGGACATTAAACCTCAACTCAAACAAAATACTTTTTCAGTTCCACACACATATATAGTCAAACCTATTATACCGACATTCGATACAATGACCAAACTTGTTATAATGACAACTTCAATGGAACGAATCGTTAGCTCAAGATGAGTCGGATTAATGGAGATATTCAAAAAGATTGTAATTGTGTTTATAAAATACTCCAAGAAACAAATGTTGTGGATATTTGTTAGAATCGCCTCTGAGAGGCGATTCTAACAAATGTCCACAACATATGTTTCTGGGAGAAATTAACCCATTTAGTACCAGAAACCCCAAAATGGGTATTTGGCAAACAGTGCAGGCCCAGATCTGACACCGCAGAATGCGGCGTCTGATCAGGGCCTATTCACTGTTTGCAAAAAGTTCAGCCATTTTCTGAACAGTTTTTGACAAAAACTCAACCTGAACCTGACATCCCTAAATTTGGAAATGGACTCCTGCTATATATAAGGAAAGAAGATCCCGTTTGGTACAAAAAGGGTTAAGGGGGAAAAAGTCCATTATTATCTACCTACTATACTACTCCTATTTGGGATTTTTTATAATGGCAAATTTGGTATAGTGGCCATTTGTTAGGGAACAAATACTACCATTATAGGGAGGGTCCTCTCTACAGTCAAACCTGTCGGCAAAGGTCAACAAAGGGGATTTGATCTTGGGACAAGAAATGAGGAAAATTATCCTTTAATTATCCTCGTTACTCCCAAAGGAGCTATGTCTATTGTTATTTCTACATAAATTCTCATGTTCTAGGTACAGTAAAATTCTGATCTTAAGACCACCTTTGGGACTGTTCAAAAGTGGTCTTTAAGACCACTTTTGAACAGTCCAAAAGGTGGTCTCTGACCAGAGGACACTGTTTGCAGAAAACATAAAGAAAAAACAAAAGCACCGCATGCGGGTGCCAACGCTCAGCTGCAGCCCCTTTTCATAATGAACAACTAGTCCGAGTTTCAAATAATATGTTCAGTAATGACAGAGATATTACAAAATGTCCAAGTTTTGCATGACGACGCCAGATATATGACAATACCTGGTCGTTTTCTTCAAAAACAACCGAGCTAATAACTGCAACCTACTAAATATAAGCTTTATAAAGAAGAATTAGTCTTAATTTTAGGTGGTTTTAATAGCAGATTTTCACTGTAGTTGTTTGAGTGAGTGTTTGAGTTTTACGTCCCACCAACAGCTAAGGTCATACGGAGACGGGACCTCAGTTTCAAGACTCATCTGAAAGTCTAGAGAAGCCTGGGATCAATCCTGGGACTCCTGGTTTACAAGGCAAGTAGCGTAACCACTACACCATGGAGGCTTCTACTGTAGTTGTTTGAATCTCCTCAATGAACCAAAGCAGTGACAGCACTGGTGGGTGGGCTGGTGGGCGACTGTCTCCCAGTGTAGGTTGGGAAAATGGTCCTGAATGGGGCTTTAGACTGTTTCAATTAACCCTTAAATAACTGTAAGTTATGCAAACAGTGTAGACCAAGATCAGATGCCGCATTCTGCGGCATCTGACCTGGGTTTACACTGTTTGCCAATGAGCAGTACACGAGCCCAGTCAAGATTTCAAAGCTAACCAACCTTTTTACACAGTGCTCTGACATCACAGGGGGAAAAAAAACGCTGCTATAAATAACCATTACCTTGATTTTGTACATGGTCAGTGATAATAGTCACATGGATAACAGCAAGCAGGAAGCTTCTGTAGCTAGTAACTCTGGATTGATTGATAAACAATCAACACTTTTATTTTATACTCTGCATTGTAAGTAAAACATTGTAATCAATGCATATCGGGAACAAATAAAAATGATATTTTCACACTGTGGAAATATCTTATATTTTCACAGTGTGAAAACTAACATGACCTTGTAGCAGCCCAGACTTTTTCTAGCCAAAAGTCATATGTTATCGCTAAAATAATTCTGTAAAATACCTTGAAAATCACTCTTTGAACTGTAAAAATGCTGTATTCAAAATGGCAATCTGTTTATATTTTAAAAGTGACAGTTGTGACGTCATATATGACAAGCCAGGTCAAGATTGTGACGTATGATACGACTGATCAATTACCGTAAATGTCGTAACAAAATTATAAAATTAAAAAAAAAATGTTTTTTTTCGGTGGATACCAAAAGTATTTTATCTCATGTTAGAAACATCCGAATTTCATTTGTGCTTCGCACTCAAGAAAATTCGGATGTTGTCAACACACTCAATGAAATATTTTTGGTTTCCACCTCAAAAAAAGTAAATATCCTCTATATCCCTGTTTTATCCTCCTTATCTGGAGCCAACGCCCCCGCCCATAGGGGCTTGAAGAAATATATGGGCTGCATGATGCTTCCACGCAGAGCTGAATCCGGCCCGCACACTAGTACTGGTAAACAGCTTGGCGGATCTAAGCCTGTCCAGGAACCGCGGTGCGAGGCGGACCGTCCATGCTATTAAACCCTATTGGTTTCATTGGGCGACAGGGCTTGAGATGTCATTTCATCTCAATGTCGGGTAAAAGTCCCACAAAATTGGAAGCAACGTCTCCAAAATGACCTTTACAGTGTTGACGGGGACGTTAAACCTCAAATCAACCAACCAACCTTATCTGGAGCCAATGTATTAATATGCTAGCAAGCTTTATTGTGGTTACCTGTTGCTGTGGCTTCTAAGTTGACCTGTGACCTTGGTGTGACAGCATGTGGATCAACTTCTGCCACTTGTTCTGTCGTCTTGTCTGTTTCTGTGGCGATGTTCTCATTCTGCTCACCAGCAGGAGTCGGGGCGGGGGCAGGGACAGGTTCTTGTTTACTGCAATCAATCAAAGCATGGACAGCATTGGTGGGTTGATTGTCTCTGAATGTAGGCTGGGAAAATGATCCTGAATTGAGACTTAAACAACTTTGTTCAACCCTTAAGAGGAATGGATATACCTTCAGGGGAGGCAACTCCTGCAAAAGTATTTTTGTCTCCCATGTCAATAGGGGTCAATTCTTAAAGGAAAGAAGCAAATTCTTCCCTTTAAGAGTAGAAGCAAATTCTTCCCTTTAAGAGTAGATCCCTTTTTCAGCGGGACGGGGCTTATAAAAAAGCAAAAAAAAAGTCCCAAAAGTTGTCTCCCTTTGAAAAATGGCAGAACAATCTGTCAGGTGTTCCCATTCCCCTAAAATTCCAGTAGTTAAAACAAACAGTGTAGAGCTTGATCTAGGTCTAAACTGTTTACCAACTATCAAGTACACAAGCCCAGTTCAGATTTTACTTTTTACACAGTGCTCTGACATCACAGGGAGAAGACTAGCGCTGCTATAAATAACGCCACCTGGATTTTGTACACGGTAGACAGGAAGCTTCTTCTTATGACATAAAAGTCTTAACAAAAGAAAGAAGCATAGCTGGAAAAAACCTGCCTTTGGTGGGATTTGAACCCAGGATGCTTGGGTGAAAGTCCAATGCCCTGACCACTGAGCCAAAGAGTCGACTCCATGATGCAGTTGTCAGAGAGTGATGATAAACCTATAAGCAAAGAACAATCTATCAAGATAGATAATTAAAAGGAGGAATTGCAGTCTGTAACAGTCTTACGACATGAAAGTTGTAACAAAGGAAAAAAGCATAGCTGGAGAAAAATCACCTTTGGTGGGATTCAAACCTGGGCCACTCGGTGGAAGTCCGATTCTCTACCACAGAGCCGTAGACTACTCCCTATGCAATTGTCAGAGACTGATTATAAACCTACAAGCTATACAAGGCTGATAATTGAAAGCAGGAGCTGCAGGCCATAATAGTACTCCTTGTATCTGTCTCACTGAGGTGATTATTATGAGCATCCAATCACAACAATTCTTCCTCTTTTGTTTCCTGCTGATTTCTTTAAATGTTAGAAGCCTCATGCAGTGTTGTAGTGGTTACGCTACTCGCCTTGTAAACCAGGGGTCGCAGGATTGATCCCGGGCTTCTCCAGACTTTCGGATGAGTCTTTAAACCGAGGTCCCTTCTCTGTATGACCTTAGCTGTTGGTGGGACGTAAAACTCAAACACTCACTCACTGTTTAAATGTCGCTGTTGGAAACAATGTGGACTCAAATCAAACTGCTCCTTCAGGAGCAGTCTGATCAGGGTCCACACTGTTTGCCTGTAGACAAAAATATGTTTGAAAAGTTTGCAAAAAGATGCAGCAGGTGGCATAAACAGACAACATTTTTAGATTCAGTTTTTCTTGACCTCTTAAGGGTTAAAAAAATCCACCTACCCAGAATCCTTCATATCTGATGACTGTGTTTGCTCTGCTTCTACTTGTGGCTCTTGTTTAACTTCAGCTTCTTCTTTCTTTTCTTCCATTTCTTCTTTCTATTATAAAATGTTATGACTCAACGTTAGGATGAGTGCCGTAAAAATCCTAAAAATTCGGACACCTTGATGACTTGCTGTAATTCTCCTAAAAACTTTTCCTAAAATCAGATTATATATCTTTAAGTGGTTTGAAAAGGAAAATAATGCAGGTCATTAAGCGTCTTCCAACATGTTGAAAAACTATGCCCAATGGCGCCAAAGTGAAGTTGACATTGACGTTGGTGGATGTGATGTCACTGAAAACATTGACATTTCCAACACAGTGCGCATTTTTTTATGAGGTGTCCGTTTTTATTTCTTTCAAAATACCCCCAGTTTCCTGTAAGGAATTATTAAAAATCTAAACAGATTGCAAGTAGGTCATATTTGACAGCATAAAATGTGCTTTATGCACTTTGTCAAAGCCTGTATTTGGTTTGTTTTATATTCTTTCAGTCCAAACCCAAGCATGATGACTGCTGATTTTTAGTCTTGAAATGGACAAATTTGAAAGTAGTTCTGTTGCGAACAAGACTGCTTATCTATGGGCAATATGCACTGGACTACGGGAAATATGGAAAAATATTGACTGGTGACTTCTGTACAAAGTAAACAGGACATTTACAAACCCCGCCCAGCAGGGCTTGAAGAAATAGATGGGTTGCATGATGTTTCCACGCAGAGCTGAAACTGACCACACATGTGTACTGGTAAACCTCTAAGAGGATCTAAGCCTGCCGAGGCAAAGCGGTGCGAGTCGGACCATCCATCCATGCTTATAAACCCTAATGGTTTCATTGGGCGACAGGGCTTGAGATATCATTTCATCTCAATGTGGAGTAAAAGTCCAACAAAATTGGAAGCAACGTCTCCAAAGTGACCTATACAGTGTTGAACCTCAAATCAAACAAACAAAAACGGGATATTTTCTGTGTATATATATCTATGTAATAATATTAAAGATTGTACTTACAGGAACAGTTAATATTTTGACCACTAACAAGCTTGTTAACCCATTTTGTAGTGGTAACCCCAAAAGGGGTAATTGGCAAACAGTGCAGGCCCAGATCAGACGTCGCAGAGCATGGCATCTGATCAGGACCTACACTGTTTGCAAAAAGTTCAGCCTTTTTCCAAACAAATTTTGATGGAAACACAACCTGACACCCCTAAATTTTGAAATGGACATGTACTTTATATTAGGAGAAAGATTCCATTCTGAACAAAAAGGGTTAAGCTAATGATTTGAGCAACTTGGTCCTGATGAGCTGTGCCATGTCAAAAAGTTTCTGCAAGCAAGACTTTGTGTGCCCATTGAATACTCAGATCTGCATCTGCACTGTCTTACAGAATCAGCTTTTTGTGCCCTAGTATAAAACCAATGAAGTGTGATAGAAACATCGCTCAGTGGCCATATTCTGGCCCTATGAGTGAGATCGTAGCACCTCAAACCAACTGATTGCATACCCAAATAAACCCATTTAGTACCAGAAACCCCAAAACGGGTACCCTGGCAAACAGTGCAGGCCCAGATCCGTTGTGCATCTGCTTTTTGTGCCCAAGTATAAAACCTGTGTAGTGTGACAGAAAAATCACTCAGTGGCCATATTCTTGCCCTATGAGTGAGATTGTAGCATCTCAAACCAACTAGTTTCATATCTATATTAACCCATTTTGTACCAGAAACCCCAAAACTGATACCCTGGCAAACAGTGCAGGCCCAGATCAGACGCCGCAAAATGCGGCATCTGATCAGGGCCTACACTATTTGCATTTCCAAATAAATTTTAAGGATAACATAACCCATCACCCCTAAATTTTGAAATGGACTCCTGTCATATATAAGGAGGAAGATTCCATTTGGTACAAAATGGGTTAACTATTACCTGCTCAGTTTCTCCCTCAGTTTTCTGTCCCTCTGTAGTTTGTTCATCCTTCTTTTCTTCTATTTGGTCTTCCTCTTTTTGTTCTTCTTTTGCTTGTGTTTCTCCTGTTTGTTCTTCCTTCTGTCCATCTTCCTCTTTTTGTCCTCCTTCCCCTTTTTGTTCTTCTACTTGTTCTTCTTTCTTTTGTTTATCCTGAAGAAAATTAAACAATTACGGTGAAAAGTATGCTTTCCAGTAGAAAAATTAAGCCATTATGATAACACAACCATGCATCATAGTGCATTTTTCACATCTCCAAAACGGTCAATTTTCAGAACAAAATTTGTGATATTGTTCTTATTTATACTCAAAACATAGGTTGTGGGTACTCGTTAGAACCGCCTCAATGAGGCGGTTCTAACGAGTACACCTATGTCTAGGAGCAGAAGTAAGGAAAATAATGTATACCCCCATAAACCCCATTTTTCTCCATATAAAGTGGGGTGTAAGGGGGTGTTTATTTCACAGACTTGTTAGCGTGATGTTTTGTGAGACAGCCTGCAAATCTGTCTCTCTCTCTCTGTCTCTCTTTGATCAGTGTGTGTATAGCAATTGTATATACAATGTATATCTTCAGTCAGGTCTAGCCATCAGACATTTGTAAGTTCTTCAAAATTTTGAGGTTCACAGCTCAAGATAAAAAGAAGTACTGGAAATAGTTTGGGGTAATTTTAGGGGTGATTGTTTATCGTCTGACCAAAAGTTACTAACAATGGATTCTTCCTGTCTGCTATTGTCCATGTGATTATCGCAGACCATGCATGTTCAAATCTAGGTAATGGTTATTTGTAGCAGGTCTATTCCATGCCACGATGTGACGTCAGAGCGCTGTGTTTGTTTGAACTGAGGCTTAACATCCCCATCAAGGCGTCAACATTATTAAGGCCATTTCCAATTTTTTAGGACTTTCAATCAACATTGAGATGAAGTGACATCTGAAGCCCATTTATACTTTAATATAAATAAGGAAAAAACCATGGATTTTCATCAGAAAAGTAGCCATTTTGGAGAGGAAACATAGGATGTGGGTGCTTGTTAGAACCACCTCATTGAGGCGGTTCTAACGAGTACCCACAACCTATGTCTTGGAAGTAGAAATAAGAAAAATAATGTACACCCCCATAAACCACAGCTTTCTCTATATAAAGTGGAGATCAGGGGGTGTTCATTTTGAACACAGACTTGTTCATGTGATGAGAAATACAGGAGGGAAACATTTTCATCTATTAGATACATGTACCACTCCTAGGGTAATGAAAATATTATATTGCATTAAATTTACAGGATGACTAGGTGAAATATACCTCTTCAGTTGTTTTTTGCCCATCCTCTCCTGTAGGGACTGGATCCTCTCCCCTGCCATCATCCTGTGCTAGCTCTTGGGACTCTGTGGTATCAGGGGCCACAGGGATTTGAACTGTAGAGGTCTCCTCCTGGTCTGCCATCCTTCACAGCCTAAAAATTTGAGTAGGATCTAAAGTTCATTGACCAGTGGTTCAAAACTAACAAAGTCCTTAGTAAACATATCGGTAAGCACTTGATAATTTAATTTGGCCATTATCCTAATAATTTTTGCTGAAAAATGAGAGTAGCTTTTTTAAAAGCAAATCACATTTTTGCAGCAAAAATACCAGCACTTGCAAGAACAGTTAACATGTTAACCATTAACGAGCTCGTTAAGCTAATGATGTTTTGAACAACTGGCCCCAGGCCCCAGGCCTCTGGAAATAACAAAATTCTATGCCTGCATGTACAGCAGAATCTCACTTCCCGTCACGCACACACATAAAATCGCACAGCCATAGGTGGATGGTAAATGATCATGAAATGAAATGTACATAATGAAAATCTGAATTGTCATTCTGAGAAAATGATAAACAGCTTTCCCTGGGCAGGCTTAGATGCTCAAAGTGGGTATCCAGTAATCGTGTGCAGTCGGATTCAGCTCTGCGTGGAAGCATCATGCAGCCAATTTATTTCTTCAAGCCCTGATGGTCGGGGGCCGGGTGTGTCCTTCGGTGCCCGGTAACCTTAAAAACCTATCAATCAGACAGCCTTAAGTCATTACTGAAGTGGACGCAGATCTTAAAAAATCTAAAACAGTTGCAGGAATTAAGGGGCCTATGCAAGCAAGTGGCCAACCCCAAGAAGTTGCAAGCACTGACCCCAGATAAGGACCACAAAAAAAAACCCTGGCAGATGCGCTATCTGTAAGTTTTAATCATGTTGAATAGCTGTGAAAATGTCTAACATCAGTTACAGATAAGTAAGAAGTAAGTTGCATATGTTATGCGCATGCAACTGGTTGCAGTCGTATTTTGACGTACAGTATTTCAACCTATGAGTAACTTAGAGGTGTAACCTGCATGAACTTGTGCCTAATTTACATGTACTTATGATTAACATAATAGCAATACGTTGGCATACAATGATCGTGCATGCACAAATTCTTTTTATTGTAATTGGCATACAACAACTTATGACATTGTATTTCAGCGGGCTCAAAAATTGTTTGAAACTTATAAATCCCTGACTTATCCAACATACAGTGCTCAGAGTTTTGCCAAATTTCTGATACATTCGTAACATTGGCATACGCTGATCATGTATTTGCAATTGAATTTGATTGACATGTGACTTTTTGACCCCTTCCCTAGGGCCAAAATCTGACCCCAGGGTAATAAGTTTACTTGTATTATATCCTACTAATCACCCCCTTTGATTTGACTATGTTCTAAGTTCCAACCCCCCCCCCCCCCCCCATCTGTAATTGAATTTTATTGATATTTGACCTTTTGACCCCTCCCCAGGTCCCCTGAGGATGGAGCCAAAAAATAAATGTGCTGTTCCATGCCCCACTCATATGTAAGCAATCCACACACCAAATTTGGTTGGATTCCAATTTACTGTTTAGGAAGAGATAGCTCTGGAGTTTCACCATTGAAGAAAGATGGAGTGAGCTACTCGGAACCCCATGAGAAGGCAGACATCCTGAACCAGCAGTTTTCTTCAGTATTTACAGAGGAAGACACTGCAAACCTTCCTGACTTAGGTCCAAGTACCCATCCAGATGCTCCTCCACTGCACATAAGTGAAAAAGGGGGTAAGGAAGCTTCTAGAGAATCTTAACGCCCACAAAGCCAGTGGCCCCGATCAGATATTGTAAGGAATCCTGAAGGAGATGGCCCAGCCTCTTGCACCAGCCCTAACCTTGATCTTCCAAGCCTCCCACAACCAGAGCAGAGTGCCATCAGATTGGAAAGGAGATTTAGTGACACCGCTCTTCAAGAAAGGATACCGCAGTAAAGCTTCTAACTATCGCCCAGTGTACCTCACCTCCATCTGCTGCAAGGTCATGGAACATGTGGTCCACAGTCAATTGATGACCTTCTTCGAGAAACAGAACATCCTGTCCGACCAACAACATGGATTCAGAAAGAAGAGGTCATGCGAGACTCAGCTGATCAACACCATCAACGATCTTGCATTTAGGGCCTGAACAACAGACAACAGATGGATGCAATCCTGTTGGACTTCAGTAAAGCCTTTGACAAGGTCCCCCATGAGCGTCTGGCATCCAAACTTCACCACTACGGTGTCCGCTGACAGACCCTTGGATGGATCCGAGACTTCCTGAAAGGCAGAACCCAGCAGGTTGTACTTGACGGCAAGACGTTATCTCAAGCCCTAGTAACATCACGGGTACCTCAAGGAACAGTTCTCGGCCCCCTCTTGTTTCTTGCATACATAAATGATCTGCCCAGCAAAGTGAACTCGCAAGCACGCCTCTCTGCGGACGACTGCCTGTTGTACAGAATCATCGAGACAGACAAGGATTCGGCCGCTCTCCAGGAGGATCTATCACGTCTTGAAGAGTGGGAAAGAGACTGGCAGATGATGTTTAATCCCGATAAGTGTGAGGTGATACGCATCAGCAACAAGAGGAACTTAATCAACACTTCCTACAGTATACATGGCAAGACACTCGCACAGACGGTATCGGGTCGTTTCGTCGGTGAGTCGTTTCGCCCTGGGTCGTTTCACCCAGATTTGGTGGGTCGTTTCGCCCTTATTTCTTTCAAGCCCTATGGATTGAGGTTAGATATGTTTTGGTATATAAAGGGGTTGATGAGGGTATGAGGACCCGGAAAATATTGTATTATCCTCGTTTGGTGCTATATTTGACCTTGATCTACTTTTCATGGTTCACTGACTTTGAAAACTATTGCGTCAAACCTAACGTTCACCCTACTATTTATGTTCATTTCTCAAGAACTGTAAGAGTTTCATTAATGATACTTGGTAGAAACTTGCATCTTGGGACGGCAGCGATAATTCAAGCATCCATATTTGACCTTGGCCCACTTTTCATGGTTCACTAACTTTGTAAAATATTGCGTCAAACCCAGCGACCACCCTACCATTCAAGTTAATGTCAGCTTCGTTAATGAACTTTGTGACAAGCTTGCATCTAGTGATGACAATTATAATGCAATTATCCATATATGACATTGATATAATGGGACTTATGGCTGTGAAAATTACTGTGTACATGTAAAAATGTGATGTTTTTTCTCATTTCTTATTGTCTATGTTTTAGAAACTGACGTAAGAAAAATAAAGTATACCGGTATGTGAGGACCCACTAATTGCTGTATAAAGTGGGGTTAAGGGTTGAGGGTTCTTCATTACATAGACTTGCTAACATCGATTTTCCACACAAAAAAATCCTCATTTTTCTGATAAACAAATTTTGGTATTTTTGCACAACTCAAACATTACGTAAAAGAGACTTTGACAATCAGATATGAGCCTCGTCACGCGAAACAATAATCACTATCATTTGTAGGAAAGTAACTGAATAACTGTCCTTTTGGCTTTCTGCTTGATGTCATTTCATCTCAATGAAAACCCACAAAACTGGAAGCAGCGCATGCAAAGTGACCTATACAGTGTTAACTCGGACGTGAAACCTCGATCAGTCATTCATTCATTCACTTATCCATCTCTGTATATTTAACTGAACTTTCGTCCGTCTGTACATCTACCAACGCAGAACTCCATTCATTTATTTATTCGTTTTTTCATTCAACCGTCTGTCCGTTTACCCATCCATTCCGTTTTTCACTCCCTTAAAATGTAATTGTGGCGAAATGACCCACGGGCGAAATGACTCATGGGCGAAACGACTCACCCGATAAGGGCCAAACGACCCACCCCCGAAATCAGGGCGAAACGACTCAGGACGAAATGACCCGGATTCGCAGACCAACAAGGCCAAGAACCTAGGTGTGACCATAGACAACAAGCTATCATGGAACAGTCACATTGATGCTGTTACAAAGAAGGCCAACAACACACTCTCATTCCTGCGTCGTAACGTCTCTGCATGCCCCAAAGACATAAAGGCTACCTGCTATAAAACACTTGAACGACCACAAGTCGAATATGTGTCACCAGTCTGGGATCCGGGGACAAAGACCAACATCTCCAAGGTGGAGGCAGTGCAGCGAAGGGCAGCCAGATTCTGCCACAGAGACTACCACAGAACTAGCAGCTTAACAGCAATACTCCAAGATCTCCAGTGACCAGACCATCATGACCGCCAACAAGCCAAGGCGGTCATGATACATGTACAAGATAGTCAACCACCTTGAGGAGATTGATGCCAGGACTGTGCTTATTCCAGCAGGGGTCCACACACGAGGAAATGCGTGCAAGTTCCTGACGTCCTTCTGCAACGTCAATGCATACAAGTACTCGTTCTACCCAGCTGGAATCCACCTCTGGAATGGCCTACCAGCAGATGTGACTACGTCGCCTTCGATCGGATCGAAGTCTTCAAGACCCAGATCGTCGCCCTGCTGCCTTAACCAACACACCAGTCTTCTTTTAACCTGTTTTTATCTTGCATGTGAACTTCCTGTCACACATGTATATATGCACGATGTGCAATGATGTTCCAGAGGAACCAAGCACACTACTGGAAGATGAAGATGAAGCATAATGGACGGACAGATGGACAGAGGCAAATATACCCCTCCGCTACAGCATAATAATATACACTCATTGAACAATATGTTGTTGTCAACACCCCACCCTTTGGGGCTTGAAAAATAGATTGGGCCGCATGATGCTTCCACGCAGAGCTGAACCAACCACAAATGAATACTAGTAAACTGCTTAGAGCCAGGAAAAGTGGTGTGAGTCGGACCATCCATGCATATATATAAACCTTATTGGTTACATTGTGCGGCAGTGCTCGAGATGTCATGTCATCTCAATCTATCTATCTATCTATCTATATCTATCTCCTGATACTGCGTCGGTCATATTTGACCATTACCGCAGGTGTATATTACATACACTTCAGGTTTTGCAGGATGAAAGCCTACACAGTAATCATGTAATTACGGTAGGGATCTTTAACCTGCACAGGGGATGGTTTTCCCTGCACAGGGGGCCTCCAGTTAACGTCCCGATCCGAAGGACGGTGCACTTTATGACATTCATCCCTGCAAATGATGCCAATGGAGCGTGTTCGGACACCCGAAATTTTATCGCCGCTGCCGGGGATCGAACCCGGGACCTCTAGCATCAGAGGCAAGTGCACTAACCACTGAGCTATCACGCTCCACTGGCGGGTAAAAGTCCAGCAAAATTGGAAGCAACATCTCCAAGACCTATACAGTGTTGACTGGGACGTTAAACCTCAAATCAAACAAAAACAACACCCCACCCACCACTTACTAGGCATTTGGGCAAAAACTACCATCAGAATTATTGGACATCTGCGTTCAAATAAGAGCAATCTAGAAAAAGTGTCATTGGTGTATCATTTATCTGTTTAACAAAGAGTCCAAACACAAGGTTAAATTCTGTTTTCGAATGAGAAAATTACAAAAAGCGTAAAATATCTGCGGTCACCCTACCTGAAATCCGCCATGTAAAGGTTGTTTAAGTGACGTTATGGCAACGAGACGCTATCACCGACATAACTTAAAACGATTAATGTGATTGGTTTAAAATTTACTTTTGACCAATCCAATGCTATGTACCATCTCTTACTTGTTTGGAAGCCATTTTCGCCAGGACCACAACAACGAAAAATACCTGGCAAAATGTAACGCAAAAAGTGCTTATTGTCAAATAAATAGCAGTAGGGCATTGTTGAAAGCTGTCATCAGCTTTTAATCTATCAAACTGCTGGATATCTAGACAAATATTTGTCACTTTCAAGGTAAATTAACTGTTCTGTTCCTTCGTTCCTCAGCGCGCACTTGATCATGTTGATCTTCATAATGCGAACAGTAATATCGTGATTGTGTAATGATACCGTTTGCGTTGATATGTTCATTCTGTCACAAACTGACATCTGAATCATTACTGGTGACCCGACAAATGACATTCATTCACCAGGACTTGTGAAAAGGGATGTATGTCATCATGACAACAACAACAATGATAAAGTGCATGGTTGTTAAAAAAGCCAAGATAGGGCCGGGCCGCGAGGCCAAAAATGGCGGTCCGAAGATTTTATATTTGGCAGTGGCTAGAGATACGGATCCGTATCTCTAGTCTCGGAGGCTAGAGATACGGATCTGTATCTCTAGTCTCGGAGGCTAGGGATACGGATCTGTATCCCTAGCATTTTCCAATAGGCCTGGCTAGAGGTACAGTTTACCATACCGCGAGTAAATACAAGTGTTGAAGTACCAGTCTAAGAAGATACCTGTGTGATTATATGGCCTTATGGCTTAAATACGGAATACGGAATTGATAACACTGCTAATTGTTTCAAACAGAGATACCTCAATTTGCAAAGTAGCAAAAGTATATTTCGTCTAGTGTTATAATTATGATATATATTGTAGTTAGAACTTGGGTATCAAATTATTATAAATTACATATTTGATACTGCGCGAAGGTTTATCTCTCTACATTATTTTATTTTCTTGTATGGCTTATTCTCATCAGGCTGTGCTTTCTTTTCAGCTTGTGCTTTTTATTTTCACGTGCTGTTGTTGCTTGTGGATGTAAGTTTCAGGAATATGTTCGGTTAAATATTTTTCTAAGCCAGTCACAGTAAGTCACAGCAGTAGAAAATGCGACAGAAACCGGTAAAGGCGCTTCTCTTTCTCAATCTTTTTGTCAGATGTGATAAAAGTATTAATTAGGGGTGTAACGATGCATCGATAGTTCGATGCATCGCGATAGGGACTGCCTCGATAGCAATGCATCGATAGTACTTTGGACTATCGATAGCTATCGCCGATAGTTCACTCAACTATCGATAGTTTCGATTGTTTTTGTATTTTTCTTGAATATACTTTGAAAATATACCTGTACTGTTGTGTAATTACGCAAGTATTTTTGCTTAGGAAATCCATTCGGCTGTAATCAGGACAGACTGATAAGCCTTCACATATGTGCATGATGATCTGAGTCCTCGCTGGTTGCACATGTGTATCATAGTTTTTTTGCCGTGTGGTGAATTTCTCGCGGCGATGAATTTCCTGCCGTCATTTTTGCACGTGCAGTTGAGGCAGTCAGAAATTTTCCCGCGTTTTTCAATAACAAAACGTCAATGATAGTTTGATCACTTGTTTGTTGCATGCAACTTTTTGAATACATGACAGTGAAACCTGTGCGACATGTGAAGGCTCAGATCAGCCTGCGCAGTCATATATAAATGTTTGCTGTTTGTACTATCCTTGCGTAGTATAACTTCTTGGACAAACGCCATTTCCCTGTTCAGTTTCGAAGACATTTGCAAGATGCACAAGCTGATCTTTTGTATGAAGAAATGTTTGTTTTTGCTGTGTGCTTACTTATTCATATAGGTAAATAAATGCGTAATAAATGACGGTATAATGCAGTTTAACTTGTTGTATATGTGACTCTTTTTGCGCATAAGGACCAGACTATTTAACCACACTTTTGTGGTCTCATTAGAAATGCATTTCTCGAAAAATGCACAGAATGTGCATGCGAGTACATGATAGACTCACATAAGTCGGCAAGTATGCACAAATGCATCACTGATGATGTCATCAGTCGGCTGGCCTGACCGATTGGAATTGAATTCTTGGGGGAATATTTAAGCAGACAAAGTTTTATTTTCCTGTCGTCATCCTGTAGGGAAAAAAAACGTGCAGCGCGAGGCCTTAGGTCTCCGTCTATCAAGTACTTTCTTATGGTGATTCTGGACGTTTTGATGGTGGACACTGGACAACCTGGGACAAATTGGCGTTTTTATTTTTCGTGGGTCTTTCTGATTCTATTTTTGGTTGTCTTTGTATTATAATAGAGGGATATTCCAGAAAAAATAACATTTCGAAACGGCCAAATTTCATTACATGAAAACTTTGTGTTATTATTGCTGCTTGTCTTAGCTGTCTTTTGTGCAAGGACTAAATGTCCACTGAGTCAAAGAGCCTAGGTCAAGCCCTGTACATATTGCTAAATGAAAAAACTGACTTGATAATTGCTTTACTTCTATTTTGATAGTCTAGCTTTTGATGCTAACTTCAAATAAAAAATATGTAAGTTCAAGTTTTAATGCAGTTTGTTAGATTCATGTCGCCCTTGAAGGTGCTAAAATAGCGTGCTGTGATTACGTAATACTATGTAATAATCGGGTTACCTAATTAACTGAATCCACGGATTAATTTAACACAGGCGGCAAACATCAAAGAATCGAAGAACGATCAGCATGTGTCAGTTTTCACAAGCAGAAAATCTCAAACACTGCAAAGGTATTAAAGCTATGATAACCATCACTTACAGGCATATATACTGGAAGCAGCAAACTATTTTTAGGCGGTGGTGGGGATATATATAAAGAGCCGTCTCCCCATGATGTTTTTTCTGGAATAGCCCCGAGGGAATGAATGCTGATATTGAAACACACAATAAACATACAATTTTAGGCCATTGGAATTTTCCTAACTCGTTCTGTCACTCTTAGCCATTTTATGTGAGTATAACATCTATGAATCATTTATAAGTGTTCCCGATAGTATCACGATAGTATCGTGATAGTATGCCACGATAGTGATAGTATCGTGATAGTAGTTTCCACGATAGCAATACTATCACGATAGTCAAAATTGGCATCGATAGTCAGCCCTAGTATTAATTTTCTTTAAATATGTATCTGTTAAAATACCATCATTGAAAAAAGTCCTATTTATTTACATTTTCTAGTTTAAAAATGGCAGCCAACCAATGGCCTAGCATGTTGGGAGGCAGATTGGCAGATGAAGTTCAATGTGAGCAAATGTCATTCAAGGAGGGTGTCAAACAGTGGTGCGCAGAAAAAAAGTCACAGAAAAAAAAGTCACAAATAAGAAAATAAAGAAACATTGCACTGAAAGGGTGTAGCTAATAAAATAAAATAATGAAAATACCTACTCTTCCAACTTTTACCTACGTAAAGGCTTATTGAAAATTAAAGAGATAATGTTGGTTGGTGCCTGATGCTCTGTCTCTGGTCGGGCTCATCGGAGTCTAACTGTTGGTTTTCTTTTGCTCCAGCATTTCAGTGGTTTCTT
Source organism: Lucinisca nassula (assembly GCA_963580285.1). Taxonomy (NCBI): domain Eukaryota; kingdom Metazoa; phylum Mollusca; class Bivalvia; order Lucinida; family Lucinidae; genus Lucinisca; species Lucinisca nassula. The sequence goes on along the minus strand of OY757016.1, from coordinate 49,580,139 downwards.
GCTGTCGAGTCCTCACCGTTGTCTCACCTCTGTGGTTCTTTGATTTCTGTGTTCACGGAGATGTTGCACTGATGAGTTAGGAGGCCTTCATGCGGACTGAACAAATTATTTGTCTAAATCGCGACGGAAGTAAGGGCGAGGATTGTGGCCACGTAAAATCGATTTAAGCCCCCCAGTGGAAATCTTCCACTGACCGTTCCAAGGCGGCTCTTCTGTGGCGATTTATTTATGTTGTTGTTTGTTACTTACTGTGTGTATCACTTGTGTCTTTTAATTTTGGATGGCCATATGGCCATTTTGTGGGAAAGTAACTGTCCATATGGCTTTCCTTTGTTTAGGTTTCCATTATGGTCTGGTCGCTTAATGTTTGTATTTCTTTCCCTTTGGTGTCTTTTATGGATGGAGTAAGTTAATTGTATCAATTCCTGATCTTTGTTTTACTTCTACTTTAAAAGGATGTTCATTTCACAGATCACTGCCTTCCTTCTGATTTGTTTATGTGATGCATTAATGTATATAGAGTATCAAGTTTCTAAGACGATGCGTGTTAAATGTTCATTCACTGACAATATATATATATATATATATTAAATATCCCTTTTAACCTCACTTTATACAGAGAAACTGAGCGGAGCTTTACGGGGGTATAATAGCTGCTTGATGCACTAAAAAGTATGAAAAATTCTAAAACACCTGGAAATGATGGTTTTACAGCCGAGTTCTTTAAATTTTTCTGGATAGATTTGAAACTTTTTATTCTGAATTCATTGAATTATGCATATAATTCAGGACATTTATCAATTTCCCAGAGACAGGGAATTATAACATGCCTGCCAAAACCAAACAAATCACCCTTCTACTTGAAAAACTGGAGGCCAATCTCCCTCCTGAATGTAGTTTATAAATTAGCTTCAACAGTTATAGCCTCTAGACTTAAAACTGTATTGCAAAAAATAATACATGAAGATCAAAAAGGATTTATTGCAGGAAGATTTATAGGTGAAAACATTAGGCTTATATATGATATACTTTTTGAAACAAAACAACAAGAAATCCCAGGACTGTTGTTATCTATGGACTTTCAACAAGCTTTTGATTCCGTGTCATGGAAATTTATTGCTAAAACTTTGGACTATTATAATTTTGGCCCATCTTTTAAAAAATGGATTAAAATCTTTCAGAATGGAGCAGAATCATGCATCCTGCAGAATGGGCATATGACTGAGTACTTCTGTTTACAGAGAGGTTGCCGGCAGGGTGATCCCATTTCACCATATATTTTCATTCTCTGTGCAGAAGTGCTGGGCCATATGATCAGGAAAGATAATTCAATAAGAGGTATAACAATAAATGAAAAGCATTTCAAGTTGAGTCAGTATGCCGATGACACGCAGGTTTTCCTTGACGGATCTGAACAATCATTAAATAATACACTAGAAACTTTAAAAAATTTTTATTTGATGTCAGGTCTGAAAATAAATATAGAAAAAACTAGGGCACTGTGGATTGGTAGCATTAACAAATCAAATCATCAATTATGTAGGGATTTTGACCTTGATTGGGAACAAAAACCAATAAAAATTTTAGGGGTGACCTTCACTCCTGAAGTTTTTGATATCTGGCAGCAAAATGCGCCAGATATCCTACAAAAAGTGGAGAACATTTTAGCTGTATGGTCAAAACGGAAACTCACACTTCAAGGGAAAATCACAATTATAAAATCAGTAGCTCTGTCCAAATTTGTACACTTGTTTTTAGCATTACCACACCCCCTGGGAATCTGACACAGTCATTGAATAAAATGCTGTATAAATTTCTTTGGAACTCAGGTCCAGATAGAGTCAAAAGAATGAATATTGTAAAAAACTTATCAAAAGGGGGATTAAGAATGATAAAAATTGACAAATTCATTTGTGCTTTAAAAATAACCTGGCTGAGGAGACAAATTTTACAGGAAAATTGTACTTGGAATTCATTATTAGAAATCAATTTAACAGATATCTATTCTAGGGGAGATAACTATGCTTATTTAAAATCAGAAGAAATAAGAAACCCCTTTTTAAAAGACACTCTACAAAGTTGGAAAATATTTTGCAAAGCTGTACCCATAGAAACCGTAGAAGATATTTTGTGTTCTCCAATTTGGTTTAATTCAAACTTCAATCAAGGTCAAAATTTATTCATTAAGGAATGGTACGATAAGGGCATAAGAAATATAGTAGACTTACTTGATAATGAGGGAAAATTTTACCAATTCAATGAGTTTAGACAAAAATATACTATAAATGGTACCTTTTTAGACTATTATTCTATCTTAAGGAAAATACCCAATGAATGGAAGACTATAATACTTGAAAATAATCTGATATGCCAACACTTTAAAAATAATGTAGTGCAAAATAGTTATGTAAAATATTTAACTAAAGACAAAAAGGGAAGTAAAACTTTCTATGTTGGTGTTAAAAAGGCTACGCCCCATCTCGCAAGTGGGAGAACATAATAGGTGGTATTGGCCAAGAAGAATGGAATAGCTATAATACTCTTTTAAGAGACCTTAAAGAAGTAAAACTTCAGGAATTTCAATTCAAAATAAATAATAACATATTAGTGACAAAATCTTTTCTTTTTAAGATTAATAAACTAGAGAATGACAGATGCTCCTTTTGCGATGTTGACTCAGAAACAATAGCACACATTTTTATTCATTGTGAAAAAGTGAAAGAATTTTGGTCATCATTACAGACCTGGCTACAAACACATTCTAATATTTCTCTCCAGCTAACTAGGAAGAATTTAGTTTTTTCTAAACAAGCAGACAAAAGGCATGATTTGCAAAACTATAATTTAGTACTAGCTAAATACTTCATATATAAGACCAAGTTTTTTACAAATACGCTTAGAAAATTTCATAATATATTTAAAAAGAAAATTCTGCAATGAAATGTACCTAAACAAAGTGAATAATACTTTTGATAATTTTTTATCAAAATGGTCAGCATTATACACTGTTTTTATGGATGATAATAACAGCAACAACAACAATATTACTACTACTACTACTACTACTACTACTATGACTACTACTACAACTACATGTACTACTACTACTACTACTACTACTAATACTAACAATAATCAGGCAGAAGTATAATGCAATACTTTTTCAAAATAATAATTTTAAAAATGCTACATCTGCTTGTATTGATAGTGATGCGACAGTTGAGGGATTTGTATCACTTGGAAGACCTTGAAATTAGTGATCATGAACTAACCCCTGAGAGTTTTTTTTTTTGTGGAAGGGCCATGCAAAGCCAAAAACATTTCTTTGAAAAAAATGTTGCTAATACCAATAATAGGTCCACTGGAAAGACGGAAATCTGTCGTGATATGGTCTATCAGTAATATGTCACTATAAGATGTTATTAATGGGAATCATTCACGGCAGCTTTCTGCAAGTAGGTTTATACATACTGATATATAAAAAAAGGACAAATAAGACAGAAATTATGGTATAAATACCTTGCAGGAAAAACAACACTAAAAAAAAATCAAAGAACGGAGGCTGAAGGATGTAAGGTGAGAGAAAGGTTTTCTGTTAAACTTATTGAAATAATGATCTGTATAGTATGTGTAAATTGAAATTACTAAATAAAGGTATCAACAAAAAAAAAAAAAAAGAAATAAGAAAAATATTGAACACGATTAAAACCAATCCTGTGACTTTTCTTCCATGACTTTTTTTCCACCCAAAACTGTGACTTTTTTCTTGTGACTTTCTTTCCTACAACCCAAACAGTTATGGCACCTTCCGGACAGCAAATTAAGTTTGACTACTCACTATGCACTAGTCATTTGTAACCCCACTACCCCACGGAGGCTCCTATGTACACCCTGTACGAGGGCCGTTCCAAAAATAATGTCACTTTCATTGTTTCTCCTATACCACAAATATTAAGATCTGTTTGACTTGCTAGAGGTCCTTCAAACTTCTCTCCAACTTAGGCATGTACCTGAATACACCTTTTTAGCAAGTATATTCACTTTTGAAGCAGATTTCATACTCTTCAATGGGGACACCCATCAGATACTGATATTATTAAAACAGCAGAGTCAAGGGCATTTCTCGAATGTATTTCTTACTAGATAGATGAGATTTGAGTTTTGGAAACAGAAAATAGTGGCAGGGGGCCGGGTCTGGCAAAAATGGCAGATCTGGTAGGAGGGTGACCTCCTCTGACACCAAAAACTCGGTTGTAAGGTGCGCCTTGAGAGATGTCATTTCATCTCGATGTCTGGTAAAAATCCCACAAAATTGGAAGCACGTCTCCAAAATGACCTACATGGTGTTGACGGGGATTGTAAACCTCAAATCAAACAAAATCCAACTTTGTATATACATGTAGGCCCTAATTTCAAGCATGTTGCCAGCTCTTTTTTCCAGACATTCTCAGACGTGACGTCATGTAATAAAAAAGTTAAAAATTGTGACCAAGATACTTTCTTCTGAATCCCTTTTGTATTATAAATACGAATAAAATATGTTTAAACCAAATATACAGTAAATTTAAAAGAACTGCAGCTTTTCACTCTATTTAATAAGCATCAGGCATGGTTTTCTCACTTCTGTTAATTTTATATTGACTGACGGGTGGGAAGCCATTGGGTTCCAGGCTTCAGTTACAGTCAAGTACACTAACATTGCATTTGCCACAATAGGTTATTTTTGGCTCCCGGCATTAGTCGAAGGGGACTATAGTAATGGGTTCGTCCGTCCGTAGACACAATCTTGTCTCCACAACTCCTCCTACAGTTTTCAAGGGGTTTTGATGAAACTTTCATAACCTGAAGATGATCATATTTTATCAAGGTCATGCTTGACTGTTTTTTTTTCCAGAGTTATGGCCCTTTGTCACTTTTAGCCATTTTATCAACTGAAGTTCTTTTCTCCGCAATTCCTCCTTCAATTTTCAAGGGATTTTGATGAAACTTTCCAGTTATTGATTCCATGACCTGAAGATGATCATATTTTATCTAGGTCATGCTCAACTGATTCTTACCAGAGTTATGGCCCTTTGTCACTTTTAGCCATTTTATCAACGGAAGTTCTTGTCTCCGCAACAGGCGCAACTCCTCCTTCAGTTTTCAAGGGATTTTGATGAAACTTTCTGGTTATTATTCTCATGATCTGAAGATGATCACATTTTATCAAGGTCATGCTTAACCGATTTTTGACAGAGTTATGGCCCTTATAATTTGTCACCTTCAGCCATTTTAACAGAAGCTCTTGTCTCTGCAACTGCTCCTACAGTTTTTGAGAGATTTTGATGAGACTTTCTAGTTATCGTTCCCATGACCTGATGATGATCATATTTCAACGAGGTCATGCTCGACTGATTTTTACCAGACTTATGGCCCTTTGTCTGTTTTAGCCGTTTTACTAACAGAAATTCTTGTTTCCGCAACAACCAAAACACGGTTTACAGCATATCTAGTGGGTGCTCTATTCATAGACTTTCGAAAGGCCTTCGATGTAGTCGATCATTTTATACTTATACAAAAACTAGCAATATATAAAATTGATATAGTATCTCTAAATTGGTTTATCTCATATCTTAATGACCGCAAGCAGGCAATAAAAAGCGACAAAGGTCTTTCTGAATTCACTACAATGCAATATGGTGTTCCTCAAGGATCAATCCTTGGCCCAACACTCTTTTTACTTTTTATCAATGATCTCCCTCTCTTCTTGAAACATAGTTATGCTGATCTCTATGCAGATGATGCCACATTTCATACAAGTAGTACATGCTTGGATACCATAGAAAGCTATCTACAGGATGATGCTGATACATCACTTGTTTGGGGTAGACTCAACAAAATGTTTGTTCACTTTGATAAAACATTTTATATGGTCTTAGGTACTAGACAAAGATTGAACAACTCACATTCACTCCAGCTGACCAAGCTCAAATCAAACAAACCACCACTCAGAAACTTCTTGGCATGCATATCGATGATAAACTGACTTGGACGACTCATATTGATCATTTGTGTTCTGCAATCTCCTCAAAGATATCTCTATTGCGACAGTTATCAACTTATGTTTCCAGTAATACTCAGAAAAAATTCTATCACGGTTACATTCTACCACTTATTGATTATGGATCTGTAACCTGGGGTAACACTTCACTTAGCAATATCGAACGAATATGTAAACTTCAAAAACGTGCTGCTCGTATCATTTTACGTGCTGATTACAACACTCCATCAGTTGATATCCGGGAACTAGGATGGCAATCCATCAGCCAACGAATCAACTATAATAAAGCGGTGTTCACGTATAAAGCTCTTAACAATTTAACCCCTGATTATATTTCTAATATGCTGACACCTGTATCTGAAACTCATAATCGTACGCTCAGATCATCGGTCAATGGCACATTAGCTGTACCTAGATCACGTTCTTCGGTGTTTGACAGATCGTTTTCGCACTCAGCGCCGAGACTGTGGAATAGTCTACCTACTGATGTACGAAACTCATCAAATCTAAATAACTTCAAAAACAATCTGAAACATATATTGTAAAACATACACTGTGATGCTCTGTTTTAGACTGTATTATCTTTAAATGATTTTCTTATCGTAGCTGTTATCAACTATTTAAGTTTTATGCGCCCATTTTATATTTTAGGTATTTCTCATATTGTGCCAAATAGATAATTTATCTCATCTTAATGAATTTTCGAAGATGCTGGAATTTACGAAAAATGCCATGAGCTACATTTTATGTTTTAAAGTTCATATCTTGTATATATTGTATGTTTGTATTTGTATATATGTTTTTTATGTTTTCAGAGGGCCACAAGGTAGACTAGCTTCACAGCTAATTGTGTTCACCCTCTTTAAATAATGTTAATAAATAAATAAAATAAATAAATAAATAAATCTATTGTAGACATGTTCACATACTGACATTTCAAACATCGGGGGGACAGGGCCTGTGGCTTTTTATTAATCCCCCACCACGAAGTGGAGCGGGGATTATAGGAATGGCCTTCGTCTGACCTTCTGTCCGTCTGTCTGTCCATAACACTTTCTTGTCCGTTCCATATCTCCTGAACCCTTTGATAGATTTTCATTAAACTTCAGTCAATTATTCGGCTCAGTGAGTTGATGTGCAGAAGCAGCAGAACCCATAAATGAACCATGCCGACTCAAGGTCAAGGCCACGAGTTTGAAACTTGGAATTTTGTGTCCGTTCCATATCTCCTTTCTTGGAAGGATTTTCATTAAACTTTGGTCAAATATTCTTTCCAGTGAGCTGATGTGCAGAACCCATAATTAAACCATGCCGACTCAAGGTCAAGGTCACATCTGAAGGTCAGGATTTTGAAACTTTAAATTTTGTGTCTGTTCCATGTCTCCTTTACCCCAGCAAGGATTCTAATTAAACTTTGATCAATTATCCCTCTCAGTGAGCTGATTTGCAGAACCCATAAATGAACCATGCTGACTCATGGTCAAGGTAACATTTGAAGGTCATGAGTTTAAAACTGAATTTTGTGTCCGTTCCATATCTCCTTTACCCTTGCAAGGATTCTCATTAAACTTTGGTCAATTATCCCCCCTCAGTGGGCTGATGTGCAGACCCCATAAATGAACCATGCGGACTCAAGGTCAAGGTCACATTTGAAGGTCACGAGTTTGAAACTTTGAATTTTGTGTCCGTTCCATATCTCCTTTACCCCTCAAAGGATTTTCATTAAACTGTGGTCAATTATCCCCCTCAGTGAGCTCATGTGCAAAGTTCATAAATGAATCATGCCGACACCAGGTCAAGGTCACATTGGAAGGTCACGAGTTTGAAACTTTGAATTTTGTGTCTGTTCCATATCTCCTTTACCCTTCAAAGGATTTCCATTAAACTTTGGTCAAATGTCCCCCTCAGTGAGCTGATGTGCAGAACACATAAATAAACCATACCGACTCAAGGTCAAGGTCACAGTTGAAGGTCACTAGTTTGAAACTTGGTATTTTGTATCCGTTCCATATCTCCTTTACCCCTGAAAGGATTTTCATTAAACTTTCATCAAATATCCCCTTCATTGGCTGATGTGCAGATTACCCATAAATAAACCATGTCAACTCAAGGTCAAGGTCGCAGGTGAATGTCAAGTGTTTGAAACTTGGAATTTTGTGTCCGTTCCATATCTCCTTTACCTCTGGAAGGTCTTCATTAAATTTTTGTGAAATATACCCCCTCTGTGAGCTGATGTGCAGTACCCATCAATAAACCATACCAGGTCAAGGTCACAGGTGAAGGTCACAAGGTTGAGCCTTGATACAAAGTGCAGCGGGGGGTTCGGCTGTCCCTCAGACTGCTTTCTTGTTGGGAGAATATTTTGGCTTTAAATTTGTACCATATTTTACCCTAAATATTTGGACACTTTTTAAGTCATATATGTAAAAAAATATTAATTCATTAAATACCTTGGTTTCAAAGACTTGTGCTCAGTGGCAAACACTGTAGACCCAATCAGACTGCTCCTTCTGGAGCAGTCTGATCTTGGTCTGCAGTGTTTGCCCAGACTTAGTTTTTCAATCTTTGGTGTCTGAATATTTAGGGAAAATACAGTAAATTCTAAGTAATTTCTAAACACTTAGTTAAGTAGAAGTAAAACAGAGATCAGGAATCGATACCATTAACTTACTCCACCCATCAAAGACACCAAAGGGAAAGAAACACAAACATGAAGCAACCAGACCATAATGGAAACCTAAGCAAAGGAAGGCCATAAGGACAGTTACTTTCCCACAAAATGGCCATATGGCCATCCAAAATAAAAAGACACAAATGATACACACAGTAAGTAACAAACAACAACATAAATAAACCGCCACAGAAGAACCGCCTTGGAACGGTCAGTGGAAAGATTTCCACCGGGGGGGGGGGGGGGCTTAAATCGATTTTATGTGGCCACAATCCTCACCCTTACTTCCGTCGCGATTTAGACAAATAATTTGTTCAGTCCACATGACGGCCTCCTAACTCATCAGTGCAACATCTCCGAGAACACAAATAATCAAAGAACCACAGAGGTGAGACAACGGTGAGGACTCGACAGCAAGAAACCACTAAAATGCTGGAGCAAAAGAAAACCAACAGTTAGATTCCGACATAACACAGATGCCATACCAATCAGGGCATCTCCGAAATAACCTAAATAGTGTTGACGGTGACATAAAACCTCAAAACAAGCTAACAAACAGAACAATACACAGTAAAAAGTTTCGTGTACTTTGCAAAACCTGAAACTCTGTGGAAGCTGTCTGAAAATTTCTGTTTAAATATTTGAACTTAGACAACTGCATCGGGTTGTTCAGATAAAAAATGTTTGAGCTATGATATCTTAGGTACCATTTGTCTGAATATTCAGTATAGACTGTTGGCATCATGAAAACACGCCTATATACCCCAACTTTTATATTGTAAAACTCGTGTTTACAGGGGTAACCTTATTTTTCTTATTTCTGCTCTAAAATATAGATTGTGGGTACTTGTTAGAACCGCCTTGATTAGGCGGTTCTAACGAGTACCCACAATCTATATTTTGAGAAGAAAGAAGAAAAATATCACAATTTTAATATTAAAAGTTTCCTTTTTTCGGGGGTAACGTTTGCAATGTATTTGTATAGGCATGTTTTCATAATGCCCTGGAGAACCACGTCACTTTGCTTTTTAAAAATATTATAGGTACTGTGAGTCTGTCTGACTAAGTTTCAAGCAAAATGTATCATAACGTTTATAACTTAGTTTTATGTTTCAGATGGCTGCGTTAAACAGCCAAGCAAATGGTATCAATAACCATGTAAATGGAGTAAATGGAATAGCTAATGGAGTCAATGGAATAGCTAATGGAGTCAATGGTAATGGTCCAAGGACAGAAGTGAGGAACAGAACTAGGCTTGGTGGCATTGGTCCAGATGGATATCCCCGCCTTCCGCCAATCAATAAACCAAACCACTCAATGAGGGAGGATCCATATGCAAACAGCAAGCTGATGTCATTCCGACTGGCCAATCACAAACAGGCCTTGCTGATGCAAGTCTTGTAAGTAAATGTGGTTTTTAGTCATTACAAGGGAAAACAAGTCTTTGGAAATGTACACACAGCAGAGACTCAGATCAGGCTGCACACCTGTTCAGCTTCGATACTTCGATAATCGCAGTTTCCATTCTTTCGGGGGTCCGCAACATTCTTTCATGGAGATTGATCATGAAATCTACGATCATTCTCTCCCTTCTGCTGATTCAAGAAAGGCAGTTGTCAGTTTCTGGCGAAAGAACGTGCACTGTACTGGTTAACTGCTTACGTATAAGCCCACCAAGGAAAAATGTGGATAGGTAAACTGACCGGCTCTAAAATGACCTAAATAGTGTTGACTGGGTCGTTGAACTCCAATGCAAACATGCAAACGAACGGGTATCAGGTTGCGTTTTCTTCAAAATTTGTTTGGAAAAATGGCTAAACTTTTTGCAAACAGTGTAGGTCCTGATCAGATGCATCATTCTGCAGCGTCTGATCTGGACCTGCACTGTTTGCCAATTACCCCTTTTGGGGTATCCGGTACAAAATGGGGTAGCCAAAGCTTCACACTTACACACACACACTGGGGCTTGGATAAATAGATAAATAGATTGGGCTGCATGGTGCTTCCACACAGAGCTAAATCCGACTGTGCACAAGTACTGGTAAATCGTGTAGAAGGTCTGAGCATGCCCAGGCAGAGTGGAGCAAGTCGAACAACATGTAACAACAGGGCATGCTCAGTTTGGATATTATGCATAATACTGAAGTTGCTGAAGTGTTAGAATGTTTCCTCTTCCTTTTTCTAAACAATGATATTAAAGGTGCATTATTGAGCTATGTGGAAAAAATGCTTCCAAAAATAAAATACATATAGCCGGTATTTTTCTTTAAAACAATACAAATGAATGCATTTTATGCAAAAATGCGAACAATTATGATGACAGGTAAAAGAGTTTGAGAGGGATTCCCTTACTAGGTTTCGAACACTAGTTAGATCTATTTTTAGTTTGTGACAAAAATAGAATCCCCATATATGACGTTATGCGACGTTCATTTTTGGCCTTGTTTGCTTAGGCCATGCCTGAATCGGAAAAAAATATGACGCTGAATACCATGCCATAAGTAACAACACTCAGAGACGATACTGTCGCCATGTATGTGTAAAGTGACAAATTTATTTTTAGAACAGAAATTCCGAACACATGTTCAGAGCGAAGGGTAAACATGTATGAAAACGACCATTTTCACAAAGTTCTGAAGCTGTATTTGGCTCCAAAAGTGTACACATGACAAAGGAGTATGCATTGAAGATAAAAAAAAAAAAAAAAAATTGAGACCCGGTAGCTAAATAATGCACCTTTAAATTGTTACAGAACTGAGACAGCAATGAAGTCATATGAAGATACAAAAGAAGCAAATGAACGAGAGCCATCTCCTGAGCCAAACCCAGACTACCCTGATGAGGTCAGTTGTTGTTTTTTAACCCTTCAAGTTCTAATCTAAAGTACCATTACTGTAATGATCCAAAGCATTGGGACAGACAGGCCTATGCAAAAAGTGCAGACCCAGATCAGACTGCTCCTGAAGGAGCAGTCTGATCAGGGTCTACACTGTTTGCTATTCCGTCTGCACGTTTTGGACTCCTTGCTGGATCATGAAACAAATTTGTTAAAAATTTAGGAGAATTACAGCAAGTTCTCAAGGTGACACAATTTTTAGGATTTTTACGTTTTTACGGTATATATCCATTGAACTTAAAAGGCCATTTTAAATCGGCAGTAGAACATAGAAAGTTTGAAATAAGATTTCATTTACATTGTTAACAAAGCAAAAAAAAAAAAAAAAAAAAAGAGATATTTATATCTCATTTCATTAGGTATATTAATGAAAAAGTGTTTTTGTGGATATTATCAAAACATTTTTTTTTGTATTTTGCATCACATCAAGTCTGTGTAATGAAAATTGTTTTGCAGCCCACTTTATTTGGAGAAGAACGAGGTTAACCAGGCTGCATATTATTTTCTTAGTTTTATTTAAATTCACCAATTGTGGGTACTTCTTAGAACCACGACAGTATTAGGTGGTTCTAACCCCGGGTCCTATATAATGGACAAACTATGTTTAGAACAGTAATAAGGTACACCATGAACCTCTTTATAAAACTGTTAATGGGGTCTGAAGCAGAAACTGTGTTAGCTAAACAGCTGTGTTATATCCAAACAAAAGTGTATAGGTTATTTAGAAAAATTATCATTTATGATCATTTTTCTATATAATCTATACATTTTTGGGATCCATCTTGATTGTTTGTTTGTTTGATTTGAGGTTTAATGTCCCCGTCAACACTGTAAAGGTCATTTTGGAGACATTGCTTCCAATTTTGTGGGACTTTTACCTGATATTGAGATGAAATGACATCTCAAGCCCTGTCGTCCAATGAAACCAATAGGGTTTATTAGCATGGACGGTCCGCCTCGCACCGCGGTTCCTGGACAGGCCTAGATCCTCTAAGCGGTTTACCAGTACTAGTGTGCGGGCCGGATTCAGCTCTGCGTGGAAGCATCATGCAGCCCATATATTTCTTCAAGCCCCTATGGGCGGGGGCCGACAGTAATAAGGTACACCACAACCTCTTTATAAAACTGTTAATGGGGTCTGAAGCAGAAACTGTGTTAGTTAAACAACTGTGTTATATCCAAACAAAAATGTATAGGTTATATAGAAAAATGATCATTTATGGTCATTTTTCTATATAATCTATACATTTTTGGGATCCATCTTGAAAATGTGTTATATTCAAAAACCGTGGTATAACAAACAGTGTTATAATGAGGTTGTGGTACATGTTACACATTTTCATAGGGAAAAATGCTATCAGAGTGTTTATTGCTCATAATGATAAAACGCCCGTGCGATATAGTGCATTGTTTCACATCTCCAAAATGACTATTGTTTGATGAAAATCCATGATACTTTTCTTATAAATACTGCAAACATAGGTTGTGGGTGCTCGTTAGAACCGCCTCATTGAGGCGGTTCTAACGAGCACCCACAACCTATGTCTTGGAGCAAAAATAAGAAAAATAATGTACACCCCTGTAAACCCCAGTTTTCTGTATATAAAGTGGGGTGTAGGGGGTCTTCATTTCACGGACTTGCTCACGTGATGTCATGTGCGTTTATCTGATTGGTAAATTTATAAACCAGATCTTAAAACTGCCATTGATTGAGACCAGAAAAAAGAAAGAGTTGACAGAAGATGAAAAGAGAATGGTACATTGATGTTGTAAAATATGTTAACTATACAAAATTTAAAGGGAATATTTGATGCTTACCATGAAAAATGTTTTTTTCTCCAGACGGAGAATTTATGCATTTGATCATATGCATATTAAAAATGAATTCAGCAAGGCAATTTTTGCTAATTGTTTGTGTTTGTTTGTTTGTAATGGCCCAGTCAACACTATTTCAGGTCATTTTTGAGCCGGTCAGTTTACCTATCCACACTTTTTCTGGGCAGGCTTATACATAAGTGGTTCAACAGTACAGTGCACATTCTTTCGCCAGAAACTGACAACTGCCCTTCTTGAATCAGTGGAAGGGGGAATTTTCGCTAAATCATGTTAACCCAAAACATATTGTTACAAATGCAAATGATTTTGAGAATATTTCTATTAAACATATTTACCACATGTATTTGGACAGACAGGACTGAGCAAACAGTGTAGACCCAGATGAGATGCAGCAGTATGCTGCATCTCATCAGTGTCTGCACTGTTTTCCACTAGTCAATTCTGATGTTTTCAACACACTCAAAGAAATATTTTGGTTTTCACCTAAAAAAAGTAAAACTCCTTATACTGGTCAGTGATACTGAACTACTAACAGAAAACTATTTTCGCACTGATATCAGGAGAGGACAATATTTGTTCTACTCATATAAATAGAGCCAGCCTCGGTAGCTCAGACGGATGCAGGTCTGACTGGTGATCAGGAGGGCGCGGGTTCGATAACTGCCGGGGTCAGCAACATTCTTTCATGGAGATTGATCATGAAATCTTTTCTACTGTCATTCTCCCTTCCGCTGATTCAAGAAGGGCAGTTGTCAGTTTCTGGCGAAAGAATGTGCACTGTACTGGTTAACTGCTTAGGTATAAGCCTGCCCAGGAAAAGTGTGGATAGGTAAACTGACCAGCTCAAAAATGACCTAAAATAGTGTTGACTGGGCCTTTAAACTCTAAAAACAAACAGAAACAAACATAAAAATAAAAATGACAACTGTTGTTGGCATTTTAATACTTCTGAGCAGAAGAATTTTCATGTTCAATTGAATTAATCATGATAGCAGTTTTATAACCTCATGGCTCACATAAGATATTCCCTTTAACTGGACATCTGTGTCACAAACCAGTCTCACATTAAGCCATTTTGTACCGGAAACCCCAAAACGGGGACCCTGGCAAACAGTGCAAGCCCATATCAGACACCGCAGAATGCGGCATCTGATCAGGATCTACACTGTTCGTAAAATGTTCAGCCATTTTCCAAATAAGTTTTAAAGAAAACAGAATCTATCACCGCTAAATTTTGAAATGGAATCCTGCTATATATAAGGTTGAAGAATCCATTTGGTACAAAAAGGGTTAAATACTGTTGTCAGGTCTGAAATAAGTTGTTATCATGCAACTGCTGCAAATGTCACTGCATGATAGCTGTATCAGCCTGTATCTGAGGCTGAGATTTTTCACAGAGATCATTACGATAACACACCCGTGCGACATAGTGCATTTTTTCACATCTCCAAAATGGCCATTTTTCCTATGAAAATCCATGATATTTTTCTTATAAATACTGCAAACATAGGTTGTTGGTACTAGTTAGAACCGCCTCATTGAGGCGGTTCTAACGAGTACCCACAACCTATGTCTTGGAGCAAAAATAAGAAAAATAATGTAAACCCCAGTAAACCCCAGTTTTCGCTATATAAAGTGGGGTATAGGGGGGTCTTCATTTCACAGACTTGTTCACGTGATGTATCAACATTTCCGTTGGTCAGATAGTGTCACTTAATCACCACTTTGAGAAACCAACTTGTTTTACAGAGAACAATACACATCTAAAGCAGCTTCAAACTGATCTATGATAGTAAGAAAGCATTAACATGTTTTGATGTCAAGTTTATCGGGCTGAGGAAATAACTTGGTAAAGCTTGACCATTCTTACAGTTTTTTTGGTTTTATCCAAAAACTTTATTTCAAAAGACAGTAAGCATAGTATGTAGTCTTCCAAGTGATAAAATTTTGGAACAAGGAACATACACTGTAGAGTCGTTATAACGTTGATGCTTAAAACGCAGAAATCGTTATAACGCTGTTGGTCTGTGGCTCCCGTTTTTTTTTTTTTACGTTTTTTCCCCAGTTTTGAAAATTTGGCTGAAAATTTTGCACTTTTTTGCGGAACTCGGCAGTCAAAACATCGACAGCCATGATAAGACATGTATACTCGCCGATTTACTCAAGCTGTCAACACTATGAAACTGTGAATATTCACCTAAGGCATTAAAAATAAGCTGGACAAGGTGTGAAATTAAATTGACACCTGTATATGCTAAACATTTTTTGCGCCAAAACAGAGCAATGCAGACGCTGTTTTCATCTGTGCATCTGCATGCGGTAAATCTGTGGGGCCGTTTGTTGGGGGAAAATCGTTATAGCACTGTTGATCTGTCGCTCCATTTTTTGCTTTTGGCCGCCAGTTTTGAAATCGGTCGATTTTTTCCGCCGAACTCGGCAGTCAAAATACCATCAGCCAAGACAATACCTGTATTCTCGCTTATTTACTCAAGTTGTCAACACTATTAAACTGTGAATACTCGCCTATGGCTTATTGATAAGATGGCAATTAACTGTGTGGTAAGGTGTGAAAACTAGGTAATCAAGGTGTATGTACCAGTTTGTCTCAGTTAATCCCTTTGTAATTGTCACTTGCAGACACTAAATATTTTTCCCGCCAAAACAGAGCATAGCAGACGTTTTTTTTTTTTGTTTTTTTTTTGATATCGATTTATTATTCACTAGATAAAAACAAAGAAACGGAAATCAAGCAAGGTACAACAATAAACATTCATAATCACCATGTTAAACATTAATAGCCCCTCTTTCAAGCTAACCTTTTGGAATTGTCAAGTTGCATTTTACTTCACTATTTAGTGATACCTTCTTGAGACCGGAAGAGGTAAATAAATATGGCAAAGATACAGAAACGAAAGTACAGTAATAAATAAATTCAGCAATGGTTTGAATGAAAAGCTAAATGACCACCAGAAGTATAGAATCAGATTAAAATTTAATCTAGTAACTATATAATTTATAAAATACATGCAGTATGTAATATTCATAATAAACTGGCAGAAACAGTAGCCATGCATGCAGAAAAAGTGGGTGGGGTAACAATATAAAGCTATATTTTCGGGATCAATATAGCACTGGACCACATATAACGCTGTCGACGTCAGTGGATCCCGATGACAGCGTTATAACGACTCTACAGTGTAGTCATTTATTTACAAGTATTACCCACCTATGACGGGAGGTAAATCATCTTGTGCAAGAGTGACATCCATTTTAGGTGTAAATGTTCAGCTTTAGTCTTTGTTAATTTAATTTTCATACTTAAGTCACTTAAGAAATGTACATATGTAATGAATATGTACATATATGTTCATGTATTTGTATGTACAGTAGAACTTTGATGGCTCGAACACCGCTGGCTCGGTTACCATGGCTGGGTCGAACCCTTTCTTGAGTCCCTAGGGAATTTCGCTGCATAAGAAATAGTAAGGGGAAAATTAAGGCTATTTTTGTTCCTTATCTTGAAAATGTATGCTGTGTGTACTCATTAGAATCGCCTCAACAAGGCGATTCTAATGAGTACATGCATCATACATATATATAATAGATATAATAGAACACGGAAAAGAAGTCCCAAACTATCCCCTTTACGCCTCCTGGCAGTAACCTCAGTGGCTCGAACTACCCCTGACTTGAACAGAATTTAGTGGTCCCAAAGGTGTTCGAGCCATTGAAGTTCGACTGTACATGTTTGTTGTACATGTTTATATGTCAGAAGCACATGCCCAGTATAAACACCTATTTCTGTGATTCATTCACATGTCCTGAAGTTTCAGGGAAAGTGCACTCACTATACACTATCATTTGTGAATTTTTTTGTGCTTTCTGTTTTTATTAAAACTGCTTTGATTTCATGAAAATAGATGATGAGTCAAGGTAGAAGAATTAAGGTAAGGGTGTAGGTTAGAAGAAATAACTAGCCACTAGCTAGTCATTAGCAACTGTCTGGAGTAATCTACCTTAGCACAATTTCTGGGGGTCTGATGAGGCCAGAGAAAATTAATTTTAGGTTATTGCAGATACTGGTCCCTTCTATGATTGGCTGCATCAAGATTTTAACTATTATCTTCTTGAATGTGGCAATAGCAAAATTTATGTGTTATGTGGGAATAATAATCTGAAAAGGGAAGGTTAATTGGCTGTTTGTGGAGACCCTTATGAAGTGTATGAGCATAATATGCATCGAAAATCCAAAAAATAATTTTCTCTGGCTGTCTAGTAATCACTTGCAGTAGCAACGTATCATCTGCATATAAGATAGCACTGTTATCTGGATACTATACTTGAATTAACCATCACTACTATCTTGATCTGTATCACTTCTCATGTTTCTATATAGGCTATGAGTAAGGATAGAAGAATTAGGGTAAGCTCTTCGTCAAGTAGGCATTTTAGTGATTTTATACTAAATATATTGAGGCAGAAGTGCCTAACATGCTCAGTCCAAAACAAAGTGAGTATTGTGTTAGACAACCAGGTAAAAAATTGTTAGCTTACACACACATTTAATTTTGGCATCAAATTAAAGGTTGATTAATGGTCTGTATGGCTGATGGCATCAATGTTTTTGTGTATTTTGCAGTTTGTGTATTTTGCAGAAAAACATTGATTTTATCATTGGTGTTTAAGGCACTAGTCAATTTTGCATGTAGAACTGTTGGATAGGTTTAACACTGTGTTTTTCTCCTAAAAACTAGCTGTGACCTGAAAAATGACACCATCAGATGATATGTAGGGTCAATGAGATATCATTAATGGGCAGATAAATGTTGAAGGGATGGTCAGAGCTAGTTTAAGCAGCAAGGCACTGTGTTAAATTTATCAATTAGTTCTTTTAGAGCTGTGAGTTTCAAAATTGATCCTTATAACCACTGATAAAAATCCCCCTTTTCTTCAAATCACATTTAACATTGAGGTCATAATATGGACCATTGATGAACCTGAAATTTGATACAAAATATGCATATGTGCGAATTATGGATATCTAACACTGTGCATAACTGAGCGTACAAGTTTCAGATTGGGTTTTACTTAAAATGCCTTCTGCAAATTAAGAATGTGCAAACTGAGAATGTGCGTGAAAACCTTTGCTGTGACTACTAACAGTATTATCTGCCTCTGTTTTATTATATTGCTACCCCCAATAACTGGTCTTACAGGCAGTTTGATAGATTTGTTCAACAATGGTGTCATAAAAATTAATACAGTAAGGAATAGTAAACATTGGGCAATATTGCACTTGCCTTTTATTTGGGCAGAAAAATAGAAGGCAACTATACATCTTGCGTCCAAGGTCAAAGGTGATTATGAAGGGTAAAACATTCCAAGACTGTAAGGCCAGTTTTTTCATAGCCAGCTTCCACCTCTGACACCATGTTTATCTTCCTCCCTTATATGTAGTTTATGAGCCAAGACCAAAGAATAAGGGTAAGCTGAATGAATAATAGTTGAGTTATGAATGTTCATATTTTTCAATTTTTTTTCGCATTACTTCTCCACCTTCTCTGACGTTTCTGCTTTTGACAGCCTTTATCAAGGAATTGCTCTTTCAACTATTACATGTTCTTTAATGTCTTCTTTCCACCATTTTGAATTTATTTGATGCAGTTGGGTAAAACGCTGCAACCTCATTATAACACTATTGCTGGAGTCCTTAGCAACAGCCATGTTATAGCAAACATCCAACCAAAATTAGCAAACAGCCATGTTATAGCCAACCAAAAATGTATAGATTATACAGAAAAATGACCATTTATGGTCATTTTTCTATATAATCTATACATTTTTGGGATTCATCTTTAAACTGTCCTTTATCCAAATCTGTGTTAAAATGAATTGTGTTATAAAGAGGTTGGTGTGTATATGTTTATCAGATGTATCATCCATAAAAAACCTTAGATATCAGTGATCATAAAAGCTTCATGTAATGTTTGACCACTTTTTGGGTCAAGAGCTTATACTATCCATTTTTTCAGGCAGAGGAACAGATTAGCTGGATATTTGCGTAAATACCCAATTAAACTGAAAGAGTACCCAATTAGAAATTAAATTGAAATGTAACAAAAAGGCAAATAACAATCCAAGATACCCTAGTCATACTGACATACTTGTATATAATAAGGGCCCCACACTGAAAGTGTGGGTGCCCTATAGTAATCACTCTGTCCGTCCGTCTGTCTGTCCGTCTGTCCGTCCACAAATTTTTTTATCCTCTGATAGCGCTGCCGGGGCCCTAGTCAGTTTCACTGACAGCTCTAGTTCTTATAGATTCGAAACTTCCTGTTCCATATAATAACCTGTACAGGGTTCATTTAGAATCATTTTGAAAATAGAGTCTGCTTAAATCTGTGCCCATAGGGGCTTGAAGAAATATATGGGCTGCATGATGCTTCCACGCAGAGCTGAATCCGGCCTGCACACTAGTACTGGTAAACCGCTTAGAGGATCTAAGCCTGTCCAGGAACCGCGATGGGAGGCGGACCGTCCATGCTAATAAACCCTATTGGTTTCATTGGGCGACAGGGCTTGAGATGTCATTTCATCTCAATGTTGGGTAAAAGTCCCACAAAATTGGAAGCAACGTCTCCAAAATGACCTTTACAGTGTTGACGGGGATGTTAAATCTCAAATCGAACAAACAATTAAACCTGTGCTAGAGGGCGTGGCAGGTGTTGCACATTTCAGTACTGGTCTTGAACAGACTCAATAAAAACCGAGTCTGCTATTTTCGTATATTTGGTGTATTCTTTGCTTCCAAAGGATCTAACTATTCGGAACTTATTGTCAAATCCAAGATACCCAAATCATACTGAAAAACCTGCATATAATTCTAATAGATTCAAAACTCTCTGTTCCATTTATTACCTTGCAGGGTTGTCATTCATTATTGTCATCTTTGATGAACTTGTTTTGTTTCCAAATGCACAAGGGATTGGCTGAGCTATTGAAGCACAAAACATTGCGTGTTGCATTTAAGCCTCTGTGAAGGTATAAGGTTAGCTTATAAGTAAATACCGGTACATGTGTATTACCAAATTACATGTACCTCCATTTAAGTGGATAATCAAACATGAGATACCCACTTATCTCATCAAATACCCAGTTATATTTGAATTTTGTTGGTAGTAACAGTCTGTATTCTTCCGTTGTCTACATATGAATGACAAAAGCTGTATTGAGACTGCTAATGCTTAGGGAACATTTATGTCTGTTGCAGCTCATATTTTCCTTTTGAAGCCAGTTATTAGATTTGTTTATGTTATGCTTGCTCCCTTTTTAGCTCACCTGTCACGTAGTGACAAGGTGAGCTTTTGTGATCACATTTTGTCCGTCGTCCGTCGTGCGTGCATCCGTGCGTGCATGCGTAAACAATTTCTTGTCCGCACGATAGCTTCTTCATTTATGATTTGATTTTAACAAGACTTGCACACAACTTATACCACCATGAGATCTAGGTTCCTTTCTTGAACCAGCCATATCCCATCATGTGTTACGGAGTTACGGCCCCTGAAAGGGCAAAAATTGCCTATTTTGGTCTTGTCCGCACGATAGCATCTTCATTTATGATTTGATTTTAACCAGACTTGCACACAGGTTGTACCACCATGAGATCTGGGTTCCTTTCTTGAACCAGCCATATCCCGTCATGTGTTACGGAGTTACGGCCCCTGAAAGGGCAAAAATTGCCTAATTTGGTCTTGTCCGCACGATAGCATCTTCATTTATGATTTGATTTTAACCAGACTTGCACACAGGTTGAACCACCATGAGATCTGGGTTCCTTTCTTGAACCAGCCATATCCCGTCATGTGTTACGGAGTTACGGCCCCTGAAAGGGCAAAAATTGCCTATTTTGGTCTTGTCTGCATGATAGATGTTTCATTTATGACTTGATTTTAACTAAACTTGCACCCAATTTGTACCACCACAAAATCTCGGTCAAGTTCGAACATGGGTCATATCGGGTCAAAAAGTAGGTCAGTAGGTCAAATCAGATAAAAAACCTTGTGAAGACCGGAGAGACCACAGTTTTGGTCCGATCATCATCAAACTTGCCCAGAATGATCATCTTGACAATATCTCAGTCAAGTTCGAATATGGGTGTTGTCGGGTCAAAAAGTAGGTCAGTAGGTCAAATCATAGAAAAACCTTCTGAACACACTTGAGGCCACAATTTGTCCAATCATCATCAAACTTGCTCAGAATGATCATCTTGATAATATCTTGGTCACATACGAATATGAGTTATGTCGGGTCAAAAAGTAGGTCAGTAGGTCAAATCATAGAAAAACCTTGTGAATACACTAGAGGCCGCAGTTTTGGTCCAATCCTTATCAAACTTGCCCAGAATGATCATCTTGACAATATCTCGGTCAAGTTTGAATACGGGGCATGTCGGGTCAACAAGTAGGTCAGTAGGTCAAATCACAGAAAAACCTTGTGAACACACTAAAGGCCACAGCTTTGGTCCGATCATCATCAGACTTGCCCAGAATGATCATTTTGACAATATCTTGGTCAAGTTCGAATATGGGTTATGTCGGGTCACAAAGTAGGTCAGTAGGTCAAATCATAGAAAAACCATGTGAATACACCAGAGGCCACAGTTTTGGTCTGATCATCATGAAACTTGCTCAGAATGATTATCTTGACAAATTCTCGGTCAAGTTCGAATATGGGTCATGTAGGGTCAAAAAGTAGGTCAGTAGGTCAAATCAGAGAAAAACCTTGTGAACACACTAGAGGCCACAGTTTTGGTCCGATCATCATCGAACTTGCTCAGAATGATAGTCTTGACAATATATCGGTCAGGTTTGAATATGGGTCATGTAGGGTCAAAAAGTAGGTCAGTAGGTCAAATCATAGAAAAACCTTGTGAACACACTAGAGGCCACAGTTTTGGTCGGATCATCATCAAACTTGCCCAGATTGATAATCTTGACAATATCTCAGTCAAGTTCAAATATGGGTCATGTTGGGTCAAAAAGTAGGTCAGTAGGTCAAATCATAGAAAAACCCTCTGAACACACTGGCGGCTACAGTTTTGGTCCGATCAACATCAAACTTTCTCAAAATGATCATTTGACAATATCTCGGTTAATTTAGAATTTGGGTCATGTCTGGTCAAGATGTAGGTCAGTAGGTCAAATTGTTGAAAAACCTTGTGAACACACTAGAGGCCCAAGTTTTGGTCCGATCATCATCAAACTTGCTCAGAATGATCATCTTGACAATATCTGTGTCAAGTTTGAACATGGGTCATGTCGGGTCAAAAAATAGGTCAGCAGGTCAAATCATAGAAAAACGTTTTGAACACTCTAAGAGGCCACAGTTTCAGTCAAATCATCATAAAACTTGCTCAGAATGATCATCTGGACAATACCTCAGTTAAGTGGGTCATGTCAAATCAAAAAGTAGATCAGTAGGTTATTTTGTCATAACTTTCGAACCGTTTGAGATAGAGCCTTCATATTTTGCATGAAGGTTCCTTCTGAGAAGGGCTTCCCACTCATAAAGATTTGACCTGTGACCTTGACCTGTGACCTACTTTATCATACCTATTGAACCATATGAGATAGAGCCTTCATATTTGGCATGCATGTTCCTTGTGACAAGGTTTTCTCAGCCATTCAAAACTTTTGACCCATGACCTTGACCTTTGACCTACTTTGTCATAATTTTTAAAGCATTTGGAATACAGCCTTCATATTTAGCATGTAGGTTCCTTGCGACAATGTTGCTTAGATGATCCTCTACCAAAAAGGCTAAAACAATCCCACTTGGATGAACAAATGGCCACCAGAGGTAAAAACAGAAAAATATTGTAAATTTGATTCAAACGGAAACTCCCCCTAAACCCTAAGGCCAATTTGATTCAAAGTTCCCAGGGATGTTGCCTAGGTTACTCCCTACCATACAAGCTAAAATCACTCTGCTGATGAACAAGATGGCCACAAGAGCTAAAAATAGAATGTACTCCAGACAGTGACACACAGGTGAGCGAACCAGTGCCCTCTGGGCCCTCTTGTTGTGGTTCCCTGCTATTTTTATAATTAGGGCCCCGCACTGAAAGTGTGGGTGCCCTATAGTAATCACTCTGTCTGTCCGTCTGTCCGTCCACAAATTTCTGATAGCGCTGCCGGGGCCCTAGTCAGTTTCACTGACAGCTCTAGTTTGTGATAGAAATATGTCAGATACAGCTCTAACAATTAGAAGATAGCTTGTTTGTTTGTTTGTATTGGAGTTTAACGGTCCAGTCAACACTATTTTAGGTCATTTTTGAGGCAGTCAGTGTACCTATCCACACTTTCCTGGGCAGGCTTATACGTAAGTGGTTAGCCAGTACAGTGCACATTCTTTTGCCAGAAACTGACAACTGCCCATCTTGAATCAGCAGAAGGTAGAGAATGACCATATAGAAAAGATTTCTTGATCAATCTCCACGAAAGAATGATTCCGACCCTGGCAGGTATCGAACCCACATCCTCCTGATCACCAGTCAGATGCGCATCTGACTGAGCTACCGAGGCTGGTAGAAGAAAGCTTGCATTTCCTGGTTATGACTAATGATTCATACACTCAACTATCTCAGCCCTGTGGGTTTCACCCTTATCTTGCTGAATATTCATTTAAGCCACACCCATTTCGGTCTATCAACCAATCAAATTACTTGATGTAATTTATTTTTTCAAATTCACAAACTGAATGCCAAAAAGTGTAGATCCTGATCAGATGGCTTCTTCAGAAGCCATCTGATCTGGATCTACACTGTTTTCAAAGATAGGGGTTGTTGTGAACAGTAAGATAAGTGTTAAGCCTTGTTCATGTACAAGAAGCTAAGTTTTGTTACAGAATGTACATGTAAGATTTTTTAGTTGTTGTTTTTTTTTAATTTTTATTTGATTCAGGTACATAGTTTCAAATAGGGTGGAGGTACAGAAGAGTAGTAATTAAATAATAATTTTGCTCAACCCATTTGGTACCTGAAACCACAAAACGGGATGGTGGCAAAAAGTGCAGGCCCACATGCAGCATCCCATCAGCCATGTAACCAGTCAGAAAATTTTTAGAAAAAAACTTCACCATCGTTGAAATTAAATTTGATGAAACATACTGATATATGATAATCTTGAAGTGATGTAAATCAAAATGAAAGCCATCACGATAACAAGTCCATGATAAGAAGACCCCACTAAACCCCATTTTATATAGTGAAAAGTGGGGTTTATGGGGGTATACATTACCTGCCTTATTTTTGCTCAAAAACATAAATTGTTGGTACTCGTTAGAACCGCCTCATTGAGGCGGTTCTAACGAGCACCAACAATTTATGTTGAAAGCAAAAGTGAGAAAGATGTTATCATTTTTAGCTAAAATTTGTCACTTCTGACACCATGTTGGACACTATTATGTCACACGGGCATGTTTTCCTTATGCCAATTAACCAGTCAGAAATTTTCTGAAAAAAATCACAAAAAAACTTTATCATGGTTGAAATTAAGTTTGAACTTCAATTTGTATACTTGTTACGTACATTGTATTAGTATTCAGATTAAATAAATAAGGACTGCAGTTAATTCCATCTACAGTCGAACCCCTTTGGGACCATGAAAATTATTCGATCCAGCGGTAGTTCGAGCCACTGAGGGTTACTGCCAGGAGGCATAATGAGATACTTTTGAACATCTTTTTGATGTTCTGTTATGAAAATGTATGCTGTGTGTACTCATTAGAATCACCTCACACACAGCATACATTTGCAGGATAAAAGACAAAAATCTCCTTAATTATATCCCACTATTTCTTATGAAGAGGATTTCCCTAGGTGCTCAAGAGCGAGTTCGACTCAGCCATGGTTAACGAGCCATCAGTGTTCGAGCCATCGAAGTTCTACTGTAGTTAATTCTGGAAATACCAAAAAAAATTTTGGCCTCATTTTAATAAGGATTGTTTTTAGTAGATGTATCGAAGTTTCTCCAATGTGAGGTCTCTATCCAGCCTCACTGGGGTTACATGTGAGACAACAAGTTCTTTAACAGAAGGTCTGGTGTTTTTCTTCGGGTACTCAGAGTTTTGCCAACCTCTGATCAATGATCAACTTTATGTTAGTGAAATAAGCAGCTTGGAAGGGTTGTACCCACCCCCTCCACCCCCACAAACAAACAAACACAAACAGCCACCAAAAAAAAATCATGCCACAAAGCCTTTGATTTATTTATTTCACATTTCTTGTCCCAAGTCATTAACTTGGATTAGTTTACATAAAGGAAGCTCATGGTCATATTAAGTGATGGGGTATTTTTTAATTTAAAAGAAATGGAATTGTTCCAATGGGTTTTGTTAAGATTTATCTTTTATGGCACATTACCAGATTTAGATTAAAGTTAATACCAGCTGATTTTATAAACATTATTTACATAATGCATGTCTGTGCGGTTCATAATAGTGTTGACAAAAACTAAAATTAGAACATCTAATTAGGTCATCAATTATAAACTTAAAGGGAATGGGAAGATCTGACTCATTTTTTGCCAGCTTTACAAGGGAAACAACTTTCATACAGGAATTGCCAGCCTGCCAAGTCCAAATGAAAAGGGGTTTACTCTAATAAGAAAGAATTTTCACCAAAGGGTCTACTCTAATAAGAAAGAATTTGCTCCTTTGGAGCAAATTCTTTCCTTTTAGAGTAGACCCCTATTTAAAGTGCAGCTGTCGTTATGCCCCTACCCCTCCGCCAAGGGGAGTGGGGCATATTGTTTTTGATGCAGATCCTGTTTTAGTTGGCACTATATCTCCTGAATCAATACATGCAGTTGGATTCTGACCACACCAGCATGGTTACGTCATCAGGATGGGAAGTCAAACAAGTTAGATGTACGTATGCTATAAAATATGGTGAAAACATGCCAGGTGTATCTCTTCCCCTTATATGTTTATCGGTACATGTTATACACGAAACCTTGAAAATGGATCATTGTCTTCGCAATGCCAGACCAGAAGGAGAATATTTCAGGCCGCCTAGCAAAACCTATAAAACCTATAATAACCTATAATTTTGTGCCAAACCTATAAAACCTTTATTTTTTTCATAAAACCTGTAAAAAGCCTGTATTTTCATGAAAAAACCTGTATATTTCACTTTTTGAAACTTCTTGCGACTCAACCCTAACTTTTCTTCAAAATGCACTACTATTTTTTACTTTTTAGTCCCATAAAAAGTGATGAAAACTGTCAAGAAATTGTATTTTTTTTCCTCGCTCGCTTCGCTCGCTCGGACTTTGGAAAATTTAGATCAACTTTATCTGAGTAATTGTGGCACAAAAATTAACCAAATATTTTTTCTTCAGTTTTAAATCTTTATGTAAGTTTGGAAGACTCTTTTTTAACCTGTATTTTGATTGAAAAACCTGTAAATAACCTATATTTTGAGTAGGAAGAACCTATATAAAAACCTATATTTTCAAAGTGGGCCACTAGGAGGCCTGATATTTCTTTACAGAGCTTGTAGACTTAGATCAGAGCTACGAGGAAGCAAATTCAAGGCCAAAAAAATTAAGCTTTCTCCTGAAAAATGGGTCCTTAGCATTTTTTGTTTGCTTTCTTCAAACATGCATGCAAAACTATTTGATAAGGTGGGATGTATAAGTTGAGTGATGGTGATGGTCGGACGGTGACATAGCTCCAGATAAGATGCTTTTGTCATCCGAAAAGTACTGATATTTTTCTTATTTCTGCATAAAAACATATGTTGTGGGTATTCATTAGAAGCGCCTCGGTGAACACGCTCCATTGGCATCATTTGCAAGGATGAATGCAAAAAAAAGTGTACCGTCCTTCGGATCGGGACATTAGAAGCCTCCGTGGTCGAGTGGTTACACTACACGCCTTGTAAACCAGGGGTCGCAGGTTCGATCCCGGGCTTCTCCAGACTTTCGGATGAGTCTTTAAACCGAGGTCCCGTCTCCGTATGACCTTAGCTGTTGGTGGGACGTAAAACTCAAAAACACTCACTCACTCGGATCGGGACATTAACTCGAGGCCCCCTGTGCAGGAAGAGTCATCTCCTGTGCAGGTTAAAGACCCACAACTTATGTTTTTGTGTAGAAATAAGAAAAATAATATGTGCATACCCCCTCTTATCTGGGACTACTAACAAATACATGTACCATCATAATTAACTACAGCAACACAAGGGTTTGCCATTTTTAAATGCATTTTGAACAAAAAAAACAATTAAAGATCTTTTTTTGTCGCGCCTGATATTAGCATGGCGCGATACAGGCGCCCGGTTTTCCGTCCGTTTGTCCGTCCGTTTGTCAAGGCGTCAACATTTGCGACCACCCTAGCGTTCACCCTAATGGTCAAGTTTATTTCTCAAGAACTATAATATTATGAGCTTCATTAATGATAGTTGGTACAAACTTGTATCTGGGGATGACAACTTACATGCAAGCATCCATATTTGACCTTGACATACATTTCATGGTTCACCGACATTGTAAAATATTGCAACCAACCTAGCGTTCACCCGAATGGTCAAGTTTATTTCTCAAGAACTATAAGAGCTTCATTAATGATACTTGGTACAAACTTGTATCTGTGGATGGCAACTTAAATGCAAGCATCTGTATTTGACCTTGACCTACATTTCATGGTTCACCGACATTGTAAAATATTGCGACCACCCTAGCGTTCACCCTAATGGTTAAGTTCATTTCTCAAGAATTATTAGAG
The DNA here is from genome assembly GCA_963580285.1 of Lucinisca nassula. Lineage (NCBI taxonomy): Eukaryota > Metazoa > Mollusca > Bivalvia > Lucinida > Lucinidae > Lucinisca > Lucinisca nassula. The sequence continues at coordinate 49,551,906 of OY757016.1, read as the reverse complement.
CTTAAGATAATTAGTACAAGCTTGCATTTAAGAATGGAAACTTTTGTGCAAGCATCTATGTTTGACCTTGACCTACATATCACAGTTGGGTTTCTTTGCGCCCCCACAGGCGCGACATAGCCTTCGGCGGAATTCTTGGTTTTTACCTGGGAGGGTTTCTGGCAGAAACGCACACAGTTTATTGAACCAGTCATTAATAGATCATTCTTTTTTTTTTTTAAAAGCTGAACTACCAGTTTATGAAGAAATGTGTGGAGGGTGCTCCTATTACACCGATGCAGAAGGAATGGGCCCAGAAGATAGTACATATGATCCCTGAAAGATTAAGGGCCACACCAGTTCTGAAGGACTGTATCAGGGAATTGTTTGATGAAGTGAAGAAAGACTACACTAGCAGTATGAAGAAATCTATGGGTACGTTGGAAAACAGCACTGTGTCCTGGAATCTACTTTCTCACCCACCTATGCCCCCCCCCCCCCCCCCAGCCCCATTGGGGCTTGGAGAAATAGATTGGGCTGCATGGTGCTTTTGTGCAGAGCTGAAACACATGAAACATTTGAGTACTGGTAGACTGCTTAGAAGGTCTAAGCCTGTCCAGATAAAGTGGTGTGAGTCGGACAGTCCCTGCTTGTAAACCCTAATGGTCTCTTTGGGCGGTAGGTCTAGACATCTCATCTCAATTCAGGAAAAAGTCTCAGAAAGTCCGAAGCAGTGTCTCAAAAATTACATAAATAGTGTTGAAGGGGATGTAAAACCTCAACACAACAAAACCACGATCTCTCCCACCTAAGATCTAAAGGACAATATTATGTGAAAAGCTCACACTCAGTCTTGTACTACAAAAACAAAACTGGGACATAAGGCAATGCAAGTATTTATTAACCCTAATCCTGCAGAATATTTCAATTTGACACAAACATTTCTGACTATCAGCCAGTCAGATTACATGATTTAATATTTTAGTTCAAATTCACTTGCCCCCACCTATCGTGGCTTGGAGAAATAGATTGGGCTGCATGATGCTTCCGCGCAGAGCTGAAACCGACTGCACACAGGTACTCGTAAAATACTTAGAAGGTCTAAGCCTGCAAAGTGGTGCGAGTCGGCCAGTCCATGCATATAAACCCTGTTGGTTTCACTGAGTGGCAGGGATTGAGATGTCATTTCATCTCAATGTCTGGTAAGAGTCCCACAGAATTGGAAGCATGTCTCCAAAATGACATAAATAGTGTTGACAGGGACTTTAAACCTCAAATCGAACAAATAAATCAAACGAAGTTCAAATTCCCAAACTGAATGAAAACAGTGTAGGTCCTGATCAGATGGCTTCTTCAGAAGCCATCTGATCTGAATCTACACTGTTTGCAAAAGTAGGGGTTGTCGTGAACAGCGGGATAAGAGTTTAAATGCAAGTCCCATCATGAAAAACCCATATTCCTTGTCCAGAATGTTTATCACTAAAAATTCAGATTGCTTTTTATCAAAAGCCTCATTGCCAACATTAAAAGTTCTTGATTGCTTTTTATCAAACTGATAGTGGTTCCGTATTTCCTTATCCTGACTGCACTGGTGAGTTGATCATCTTTGAGTGTAGGCTGGAAAAATTGTCCTGAATGGGGACTTAGACTGTTTCATTTAACCCTTAAATTCCAGTGTTTTCAGCTAATTCAGCAGACGGCAAATTGATATCTCTCTTACTTTTCCCTGAAAACAGGTTTTGAAAATTCATACAAATTGTCTCCAAAAACAATTTGCATGAAATGTCAAAATCTGTTTTCTGGGTAAAAATAAGAAAAATATTTTTGAAAATGCCGTCTGCTGAATTTTTTTCCCAGAGTGCTAAGTGTTCAGTACAAATTTGTTCTCTTGGCGTTGCTTTTCAAATCCTAAATATAGATGAACCCACAACTTGCCATTCACATCAATTCTGTTTTGTCGTCTGCTGGTAACTTTGAAAGTGATTCTTGCAAACAGTGTGGACACAGCTCAGACTGCTCCTCTAGGAGCAGTCCGATCTGGGTCCAAACTATTTGCCTGTATGCAAAAATATGTTTGAAAAACAGATTCAACAGACGACATAAACAGACGACATTTTCAGATGCAGTTTTTGCAGCATCTTATAGAAAATCTACGGAACCCGGGAAGGGACATGATTTTTTTTTATTTCATAAGTTGTGCGCACAAGATAATATCTTGTGCGGACAAGATATTATCTTGTTCGGACAACATATTATCTTGTGCGGACAAGATATTATCTTGATCGGACAACATATTATCTTGTGCGCACAAGATATTATCTTGTGCGGACAACATATTATCTTGTACAGACAAGATATTATCTTGTCCGCACAAGATATTATCTTGTGCGAACAAGATATTATCTTGTTCGGACAACATATTATCTTGTGCGCACAAGATATTATCTTGTCCGCACAAGATAATATCTTGTCTGCACAAGATAGATCTTGTGCAGACAAGATATTATCTTGTTCGCACAACTTATTATCTTGTCCGCACAAGATATTATCTTGTCCGCACAAGATAATATCTTGTGCGCACAAGATAATATGTTGTCCGAACAAGATAATATCTTGTTCGCACAAGATAATATCTTGTTCGCACAACTTCCCAAGATCTATGTTGTGCAAACAAGATAATATGTTGTGCGGACAAGATATTATCTTGTGCGGACAAGATATTATCTTGTTCGCACAAGATAATATGTTGTGCAAACAAGATAATATCTTGTCCGCACAAGATAATATCTTGTCCGCACAAGATAATATGTTGTCCGAACAAGATAATATCTTGTCCGCTCAAGATATTATCTTGTTCGCACAACATAATAAAAATAAAAAATCATGTCCCTTCCCGGGTTCCGTAAAAATCAGATATTATTAATGTTTTTAATGGAAAAAATATGATTTTTGTTGTGTTTAAAAGTCTTATACAATTTCAGAAACCTTCTGGAACATTCTTGCAGCTACCAGTGTTTATTTGCTGTGCTGTATATAATGTGTATAAACTGTATATTTCAGTACAACATGTCCTAGTAAAGCCTGAAGTGAAAGGACTGGATGGTGAGGTAGCTGGACCACCTCCAGCAGAACCAACGTAAGTAGTACACATGAGCCTCCATATAACACTCGTCATAACAACAGGATTTTGGATATAAAAAAGAAAAGAAACATTTCAAGATGGAGTCCAAAATATGACACAAGTTAAAGATGTGTCCCAATAATGTATAGATTCAATAGAAAAATGACCATAAAATGGTCATTTTCTGTATTATATACACATTTTTACATGATTTCTGCTTTGGACCCCCACTTACAGACCAGCCAATGGTTAAAACCCACTTTAATTGTTTCACAGAGAAATGGACTAATGAGAAATCAGCCATTTTTGCCGGAAAATAGCAAGAAAAAATATAATGAACAAGCAATCTCTCAACGAAAATTCTCCCGAAATCAACGTGAAAAATTGCAGAAATTCTCAGTGAAAATTTGACCAATTGCTTGCATTGAAAATGAATTTACACGTGTTTTGCGGAGAAAAATACAACAACTGGGCTGACGGGAAAGTTAAAGTTAATGTAACAGCAAATAAATGTGATCAGACCAGAACAGACTGATTAGCCTTCACAGATGCGCAGGCAGATCTGAGTCTTTGCTGGCTGCACAAGTATTGTGGTTTTTGCTGAGTGATGAAATTCCCACATTTGTATAGCTCTTCATGCCTTTTTATAGCTCTTGCAAATTGAAATGAGACTGACCTCTTTGCAAAGAATAAATTAGTCAATGTTATCGCCAGTTTTCATAAACTACATGTGAATCCGCAAGTGGCTGTGTGGCCGCAACCCATTTACGGACCTCCATGTATTGGATAATAATATAGATAAATATATGCATTCAGTCGGGTGTGAAAGCATGGTAATAGAGGTCATCAGTCTCATGTCAAATTGCATTAGCTTTACCACAGTGCGTCATTTTAATCACATGTGGTTGCTGCAGTCAGTGAAAATTTCCTGCATTTTACAACAATACATTGTTGATAGCACATGCGGCTGTTGCATGCAACTTGAAGGAAATAAAAAATAATTTTGGGGGATCAAAGAAAATGGGTTGGATGTGACGGGTAGAATTTGAGTTGCACGGACTTGTGCTCTTAGCTTTTTCAGTTCCCAGTTGTTCATAGAACATGTATTATTTTACCACGATAAGCTCTTTAACCCTTTTTGTACCAAATGGAATCTTCCTCCTTATATATACCGGGAGTCCATTTCGAAATTTAGGGGTGACAGGTTGTGTTTTCATCAAAATTTATTTGGAAAATGACTGAACTTTTAGCAAACAGTGGAGGCCCTGTTCAGATGCCGCGTTCTGCGGCATCTGATCTGGGCCTGCACTGTTTGTCAATTACCCTTTTTGGGGTTTCCGGTACAAAATGGGTTAAGTGAAGAAAACATTAAAATTTTATACCCTAGCAAATATATCAGTGTTTTTTTTTTTTTGTTGTTTTTTTGTCAAAACTATAAAAAGCTATTTGTTCTGCCTTAAAATTTTCTTCAACAAGCTGAGGGCTATCATTGAAGGAAACAATTTCCCATGGAGGCGGCAGATCTTTCTTCTGAAAGAGTAAAATGCAGCAAATACAGTGAAATTCCGCTATTAAGACCTCCTAAAATGAAGACTAATTCTGTTTAAAAAGGCTTATTTAGTAGGTTGCAGTTATTCTTTCTTTATGTTTTCTGCATACAGTGTCCTTTGGTGAGAGACCACCTTTGCGACTGTTCAAAAGTGGTCTTTAAGACCACTTTTGAACAGTCCCAAAGGTGGCCTTAATGTAGGAATTTTCCTGTACTTTCAGAGGGAACACTTCTCCCTATGACCTTTAAAGTTGGCGGAACATAAAACTGAAACACACACACACACACACACACTGTTAGAAAAACCTGATTGAAAGTTCCACGGAATGCTTACTGTCATTTTGTTTTCTGTCAATTTTACAGAGGTCTTGACTATTCCCGACCATGGCATGAGAGATTTCTGGCAGCTAAAGAGTCAATCAGAGAGAATCTACATATCCTTCACCCATCCATGCAGACAGTATTAGACATGTGCCAGACAACTCTAGGAAATATGATTCTAACTGATCTCTCAAAATTTAGGTAAGATAACACCATTGACCAATATTTCTAAACTCCTCAGGCTCTGCAGAAATTCTAGAGCATATGGTAATCTATATTTTGGGGGGTGGCAGGGAATAAGGCTTGACATGTCATGTGAAGTGTCTGCTGGGCTTAAATCAATTTTACTGGGGGGGGGGGCTTAAATCGATTTTACGTGGCCACAATCCTCACCCTTACTTCCGTGGTGATTTAGACAAATAATTTGTTCAGTCTGCATGAAGGCTTTTGAACTCAGCAGTGCAAGATCTCTGTGAACAAAAAAAATCAAACAACCACAGAGATGAAACAACAATGAGGACTCGACAGCGAGAAACCACTGAAATGCTCCAGCCTTAATTTAGTGTTGCACTGGTGATCATGAGGATCTTGGTTCTGTACTGCTGGGCTGGCAGCAGTCTTCCGAAGAGATTCAGGAGTACAGACTAAGCATTTTGCTTTAGGCGCCTAGACTGCCATAAATTCAAATTTTACATTAAGTTAATAGGCATTTTTATTCAAAACGTAGGTGCCCAGGCAAAAATTTAGGCGCCTTGGGTGACTGGGTGCCTGTAAGTCTGCATCTCTGAGATTGGTCATGGAATCTTTTCTACAACCATTCTCTCCTTTCCTGTGATTAAAAAAGGCCAGGGGCCAGTTGTTCAAAACTAATGACCTCGTCAGTTAACATTCGTTAAAGCTTTGATCATTAAATATGGCATAGACACTAATATTTTTGCTGAATAAAAGTGAGTAGCTTTTGCAAATGCAAAAGCTACTCACATATTTCCAGGAAAAATACCAGAGTACTAGATAGTGTACTTGCTAGAACAGTTAACAATTTGACCACTAACGAGCCTGTTAACTAATGATGCTTTGAACAACCGTGCCCAGTTGTCAAAATGAGGTGGAAGAATGTGCACTGTACTAGTCAACCACCTATGTATAAGCCTTCCCAAGAAAAGTGTGGGTCTACAAAACTTTTTGCTTAAGGGGAATGGGAACACCTGGCCAATTTTTTTGCCATTTTTCAAAGTGAGACAACTTTCCTGACTTCCTGTTTGCTTTTCTATAAGCCATATCCCACTGAAAAAGGGGTCTACTCTTAAAGGAAAGAATTTGCTCCTCAGGAGCAAATTCTTTCCTTTAAGAGTTGACCCCTACTGACATGGGAGACAAAAAAACTTTTGCAGGAGTTGCCTCCCAAGAAGGTGTTTCCATTCCCCTTAAAATAAGAAAAACGTCATTTCATCTCAATGTCCGGTAAAAGTTCCACAAAATTGGAAGCAATGTCTCCAAAATGACCTTTAACGTATTGACAGGGACGTTAAACCTCAAATCAAACAAACAAACAAATAAAATAAGAAAAAGATACTTTCCCATTTTTGGGACATTCACAAACAGAGTAGACCCAGATCTGGGCCTGCCCTGTTCGCTTAAAGTACAAATATTTTTTGCCAAATTTAGAACAAACAGAATAAACCTGACACCCCCATAATTGGAAATGGACTGCTCCAAATTTATCGAGCAGAAGATTCCTTTGTCATAATATTGGTTTTTGTCAGAGCATTGTTTTCTTACATGCTTTTCAATGAAATATAAAGATTTTTCAGTGAAATCGAAACCGATATTGTCACTCTTTCAAACACTGACTGATATCAGTTTTATTTTTCTCTGTTTGGGACTACTTTTTTCTTGAAATCTAATTCTGTGGTCAGTTTTTCATTGTCAGATGATTGAAAATTAATGAACTGTATTAGAATTGACGCTAAGCCCGTTCACACGTCACGAGGACGTTAATGACATCATTTTCGATGCTGACATCACATATTTTGTCTCGTGATGTTAGATCTGTCTGCACCTTCTTTGGGAAACTAATCTCTCAATTATTTCAGTAACCATATATAGAAATGCCATCCCAGGCTATTTCTCAGGTGCAAACTTTTCAGTTTACACCCAATTTTATACCCAGCAAATACATTGGACACCACTAAATTGACGCGAAACGACCAGGAACAAAGTTAGTTTTCTCTGATGGTGAGTGACGGGATTTGTGAAGCTAAATATTGCTATTTTGAAGCATGTAAGAAACAGAAAATTTGTATTTTTTTAGTGTAAGATCAAATTTATTTCATTCGGTGAAATAAAATTCGATCTTACACTGAAAAAACCAAATATCCTCTATATTATTTCAGATCTCAAGGCCCTATGGACTTTGAGTCACTGAAGAATAATGTCATCCTTGACCTTGAGAAAACAGAAGACAAACTCATGCACAGTTGGTATCCCAAGATTATCAATGTGTTTGGTGACAAAAATAACTTCACAAACATCAAACCAGACAAACTAGACTCATTCTACAACAGTTTGACCACACTTATCTCAAATCAGGTAGGTTAATTCATACACATAGTTTGCTTGTGTTGGTATTTTTTATTTTCAATGTTTGTTAAAAAATGGTTGCCGAAATCTAAAAATATGTTTATTTTTATTTGAAAACATGTTCAAGTTCAAGATTCTGATGCAAATGTAAAAGGATGTCTGATTGGATAAGTTAAAAAATTGCAACAGTATTCAGCAATATAATGTCAGAAACAAGACATCATCTTATAAGATGGTTTTTCATTGGCTGACATTTGGTTTTTTGCTGCTCACAGGGCTTTCCTTTTTATGCAGCAATGTATTTTTTTTAAATAAATGCCTTTGAATGGTAATAACTGTATTGAAAATTGAAATTTGAGGAGGTAAATTGCCAACTTTACATTAACCCGAAAGACAACAAGAAAATCTACATCTTAAAATTTTGTCTGCCTTTGTCGTCTGCTGAATTTTTTTTAGCAAACTTTTTAATAAATATTTTTGCATACTGGCAAACAGTGCGGGTCCAGATCAGGAGCAGTCTGATCTGGGTCCACACTCTTTGCATTATTTACTTTTAAGGTAACTGGCAGATGGCAAAGCGGACGACAATTGTCATGATTGGCATTTTATGGGTCAAGGGTTCTGCTGGCATGCTGCCAAATAGCAAAATTTGCCCTCACCCATTCAACAAAATTTGTCCTTGGTGAGTCCACAATCCTCCATTGTGGATGACATGATGCATTATTACCTTGGGCCTTTGGCCTCGGGCAACCGTGATTCAGGTTGTTCACAACACCTTTAGTTTTGATAATTGTCCAAAAAGCCATCAAATAACTGTGAACTGTATTATAATGAGTATCATTAAAATGGAACTCTGTTTCATTTTTATTTTAGTTGAGAGATTTTCTTGAGAGGACACTGGAAGCTTACACTGATCTTTTTGATATGGAAGATAAATCCAGACTACCACTGTTAAAAATGGAGCTCACCTTTGATGACGAAAAAATGGAGTTCTATCCTCCAAGTCAGGATCTTGAAGAAACTGTCCTGTTTGTGGTGAAACAGATCTGTAAGACAATGCAGCAGGTTCCGACAGTCCAGTCTTGGCTGGGTGGGGGTAGCACTCTATCACATACAGATGCTAGCATTCCAGAACATATACTCCAGAAGTATACTTCAAAACTGAAAAAAGCAACTGCAGCTAATTTTGAAGAACCACAAGAACACTTGCAGTCATTTGGTAAGTAAAAACAGTAGACTCTTGTTATCTCAAACTCTGATATCTCAAATAATGGCTTCAGTCAAACTAAATTTTGTGCACTGTTGTGTTAGTTTTGCTATAATTTACTTAGATTTCAAAGTATTGTTATCTCAAACCAATTGTTCCGATAACAATTGCTTTTTATCATTTCGTCCCCCAAAAAAGAGACTCCTGTAGTTAGAGTTACTGTTGTTATTGTGTGTTTATTTTCTCCTACAGTGGACAGATATGATTACGTAGTGAATGGTGATGCCCTGAAGGAGATACATGAATACATGGAGATTGAGCATACCTTCAGTGAATATACAGAGGTAAGACATCATTACAAAACACACCTATACAAATACATTGTGAATTTTACCACCAAAAAATGAAAAATTCCAGATGAAAAATTGTGATATTTTTCTTTTTTTAGCTCAAAACATAGATTTAGGATATTCATTAGAACCACCTCGACGAGGTTAGCAGACGACATAATCAGACGACATTATTTGGAGGGTTAATTATTTGTGGTGGGTTGTCAAAGAATTAACCCAAAATAAAATAAAGACAGCAAATAAGATATAAACTTTTTAGAATAATCTACCTGCATATTGACACATTAGTTTTGTTTCTTCACAGCAAATAGAGAAGTACAGGAACTTGGCAAAAGACATCATGGGTCTTCCCAGCATTGAACATTTCGACATGATAGATCTGACCTGTGAAGATTTGAAAGAAGGTCTCGCCAAAGCAGCACGAGAACTGGCCAATGAGCTACTGAGGAGAGTGTCAGATGATCATAGATCAGAAAATAAGAAGTAAGAATGAAATTCTTAGTTTATAGCTTTAAGGCCTTTCAAACCAGGAGCCTGGTACAGATACCAATGCAAACAGTGTAGATCCTCATGAGATGCTCATAATGAGCCATCTCATCAGGATCTACACTGTTTTCCATCATTGGCTAGATGCCCTATTTAGCAGAATGCATGTGCCCAAATTCAGTGATGGAAGAGTGCTTTTTAGAAACTCAGGGTGAAAGGGAGGCAACTCTTAACAAATATTTTACTTTCCATTATCAGTACTAGTCTATTCGTAAAGGACAGAAATTTCTGAGGAACAAATTCTGTCCTTTATGCTTAAGCCCCATATTCAGAGTGGCTCTGATCACATAACTAGAACACAAACAGGAAGTAACTTAAGTTGCCTCCCTTGCACTCCCCAAAAAATGGCGGGAAAATATGTCAGGGGTATTCATTTTAAAACTATTACCATAAAAATACTAAAAATTCCGACACCTTCAGAACATGCTGTTATCCTAAAAAAAATATTAACACAGCAAGGAGTCCAAAAGGTGCAGACGGAATGGCAAACAGTTTAGACTCTGATCAGACTGCTCCTTCAGTCTGATCTGGGTCTGCACTGTTTGATTAAGCCTGTTGGTTCCCAATATTTAGGATCGTTATGGTAATAGTCAGTAGTGGTTTGACACAACACAAATGTTGTTGTAACTCATCAGTTACTCAAGTGATCATTGATAGATGAAGAAATAGATAAGCTCTAGCAGTGATGTGTGTAATAAATCACAGTTTAGCTGTCAGTTGTAAGGTAGATTAAATCACAAGCACACAGTGCAAGTGATTTGTCAACTTACAACTGACTGACAATCTGGGATTTATTACTCAACCATTCACACACTAGGGCTGATCTGATTTTTCGATGCTAACACGCTAAAAAGCAGTCTGTGTCTACTTGATTGTTCGGCATTTCAACACTGTCAAATTCACATATAGAACTTTCTGCCTTTTATGGGGTTTATTATATCTTTATATCATTTATCAAATTTGAGAAAATGTTATAAAAGTTTATTCAAGATTTAACATATTTATCAAAGTTGTCAATTCTAGGATTTGTGAAGAGTTCAGAATTATCCAGGAAAGGGCACTGAAGGAGCCAGAATCCAGCGAGGAACTGATTGACATGATCTCATTCATTGAGAAAGCTCGTACAGCTGGTATGGTGGGGCTGAATGATAGAATATCATCATCCAAAGACCGGCTGGCATACCTGATTGATGTATTCTTGTTTTCTCCGGAGGATATTAATTTGAACTGTGAGGTGTTGACATGGCCACAGAATATAAATCCAGTGTTTGAAAAGAATGAGGAGGTAAAAAATGATTTCCTTAGAACTTAACCCTTTTAGTACCAAATGGAATCTTCCTCCTTATATATAGCAGGAGTCCATTTCAAAATTTAGCGGTGTCAGGTTGTGTTTTTAGCTCACTTGTCACGTAGTGACAAGGTGAGCTTTTGGGATCACTTTTTGTCCGTCGTGCGTGCGTCCATGCATCTGTGCGTGCATCCGTAAACAATTTCAAATAAGTATATCTCTAATACCTCATGGCCAATCTTGATCAAATTTCATGTGAAGCATCTTCAGGTAGGGGGAAAGGCTGAATAAGGTTTTGGGGCTGATCAGATTGCATATAGTTCCCATAGACTTATAAAGGGAAATTTTTTAAAAATCTTCTTCTCTGAAACCACAGGGCCCAGAGCTTAGATATTTAGCATGTAGCAAGGGCAAGTGGTCGACTACATAATTCCTGCCAATCATGCCCCTGGGTTCTAAATGGGCCAAGCCCCGGGGGCCCTTCGCTCCCATAGACTCATAATGGAAAAAAGCTTCAAAAATCTTCTTCTCTGAAACCACAGAGCCAAGAGCTTAGATATTTAGCATGTAGCAATGGCAAGTGGTCACCTACATAATTCCTGCCAATCATGCCCCTGGGTTCCAAATGGGCCACGCCCCGGGGCCCCTTAGCTCCCATAGACTCATAATGGAAAAAAGCTTCAAAAATCTTCTTCTCTGAAACCACAGGGCCCAGGGCTTATATATTTAGCATGTAGTAACGGCAAGTGGACACCTACATAATTCCTGCCTTTTATGCCCCTGGGGTCCAAACGGACCAGGCCCCGGGGCCCTTTAGCTCCTATAGACTCATAATGGAAAAAAGCTTCAAAAATCTTCTTCTCTGAAACCACAGGGCCCAGAGCTTAGTTATTTAGCATGTAGCAAGGGCAAGTGGTCACCTACATAATTTCTGCCAATCATGCCCCTGGGGTCCTAACGGACCAGGCCCCGGGGCCCTTAGCTCCCGTAGACTCATAATGGAAAAAAGCTTCTAAAATCTTCTTCTCTGAAACCACAGGGCCCAGAGCTTAGATATTTAGCATGTAGGAATGGCAAGTGGTCATCTACATAATTCCTGCCAATCATGCCCCTGGGTTCAAAATGGGCCACGCCCCGGGGCCCCTTTGCTCCCATAGACTCATAATGGAAAAAAGCTTCAAAACTCTTCTCTGAAACCACAGGGCCCAGAGCTTATATATTTAGCATGTAGTAACGGCAAGTGGACACCTACATAATTCCTGCCTTTCATGCCCCTGGGGTCCAAACGGACCACGCCCCGGGGCCCTTTAGCTCCTGTAGACTCATAATGGAAAAAAGCTTCAAAAATCTTCTTCTCTGAAACCACAGGGCCCAGAGCTTAGATATTTAGCATGTAGCAATGGCAAGTGGTCACCCACATAATTCCTGCCAATCATGCCCCTGGGTTCCAAATGGGCCACGCCCCGGGGCCCCTTCACTCCCATAGACTCATAATGGAAAAAAAAGCTACAAAAATCTTCTTCTCTGAAACCACTGGGCCCAGAGCTTATATATTTAGCATGTAGCAAGAGCAAGTTGTCAACTACATAATCCCTGCCAATCATGCCCCTGGGTTCCAAATGGGCCACGCCCTGGGGCCCCTTCGCTCCCATAGACTCATAATGGAAAAAAGCTTCAAAAATCTTCTTCTCTGAAACCACAGGGCCCAGAGCTTAGATATTTAGCATGTAGCTATGGCAAGTGGTCACCTTCATAAATCCTGCCAATCATGCCCCTGGAGTCCAAATGGGCCCCGCCCCGGGGCCCCTTAGCTCCCATAGACCCCTAATGGAAAAAAGCTTCAAAAATCTTCTTCTCTGAAACCACAGGGCCCAGGTCACCTATATGAATCCTGCCAGACATGCCCCTTGGGCCAAAATTGGCCACACCCATGGCCCATTAGCTACCATGGATGGACTTAAAATGGAAAAAAACTTAAAATGGAAAAAAAAAACCTTAAAAAATACTCTTCTGTGAAACCATAAGGCCCAGAGCTTGGGTATTTAGCATGTAGCAACATGGAGTTGTTGCCTACATGAATCCTGCCTGAGTCTTGCCCCTGGGGTTCAAATTGGCCAAATCCTGTGGCTTGTTAACTCCAATAAACTTATAATGGAAAAAAAAAAGCTTTAAAAATCTTCTTCTTCTCTGAAACCATGAAGTACGGACCTTAGATATTTAGTATATAGCAACATAAAATGGTCGCCTACATAAATCCTGCCAACCATGCCCTTTGGGTCAAAATTGACCTATGGACTTATACTGGAAAAAAAATCTTCTCCAAAGCCATAAGGCCCAGAGCTCAGATATTTAGTATGTAGCAATGTCAAGTGGTCTCCTATACTTATGATTTTCTGGTACACAGGTGAGCGATATACGGCCATTAGGCCCTCTTGTCTTCAAAACTGATTTGGAAAATGACTGAACTTTCTGCAAATAGTGTAGGCCCTGATGAGACACCGCGATCTGCGGCGTCTCATCTGGGCCTGCACTGTTTGCCAAGGTACCCCTTTTGGGGTTTCTGGTACTAAATGGGTTAAGTCAGCCTCGGTAGCTCAGTCCGATGCATGTCTGGCTGGTGATGAGGAGGTCGCGGGTTTAATACCTGCTAGGATAGGCAACATTCTTTCGTAGAGATTGATCATGAATTCTTCTCTGTGGTCATACTCTCCCTTCTCCTGTTTCAAGAAGGGCAGTTGTCAGTTTCTGGCAAAAGACGTTAACTGCTTACATACATGCTTGCCCAGAAAGTATGGTTAGGTAAATTGACCGGTTCGATATGACCTAAATAGTGCTGACTGGGCTGTAAAACTCCAAAACAAACAAACAAAACCTGGGAACTTAAGGTGGATGGATACACCATGTTTTCCAACATTTTTACTTATGCGACTTCCTGATTGCTTCTCTGTAGCCCGAGTCCTGGACAAAATTGGTCCAATCTTGAAGCAAAGAATTTACTTCTGTTTCTTTCCTTTAAACTTTAAGAGTAAAAAAAAATGCATCTGAAAGTGTTGTCTGCTGTATATTCTAACAATCTTTTGAAACATAATTTTGGATACAGGCAAACAGTGTGGATCCTGGAGGAGCAGTCTGATCTGGATTCACACTGTTTGTAAAAATGACTTCTAAGGTAACCAACAGACAACAAAGCAGACAGTAGTTGTTGTGATTGGCATCTTAAATGTAAAGAGTAGACCCCTATTGGTAAATGATACAACAACATTATTTAAGATATTCCCACGTTCAAAAGTGTTTCTATTTCCCTTAAAGTCTGCTGGTAGGCTTCCAATTTGGGTTTCTTTTATCTTGATGTTTTGTCTTGTTTAGAAGACTTTGCTTCTTATGGATATCAAATTCTTTTCGTTCGAAAGAGGTGTTGATGGGGATGTTAAACCTAAATTCAAACAAACATACAAACTTGCAAGGGCAGCTAATAGACATGGTTAGATGCTTGACTTTTTGTGTGAAGCTACATCATGGCTTCTTTATGTGTCTGAAAGCAGGAAAGGCTCTGGTGAGACTGCGCTTATGCTACTATCAATACTATTAAGTACTCTTTCTCATAAGCTGATTCATATAATTGCTTCTCTTCCATAACTAGTTGATAGAGAAGTCCAAGCAGGCTGGAGAAAAAGGTCTCATGGAAAAGAGAGAAAAAGTTATGGCAGAGCTTGAGAAGTTACGCTCCAGGGTCGATGAGTTTAATGATTATGGTGAAATGGACATGATGCCGCAGTATGTACAAGATGTCAGGGCTGTGCAAAAACGTGTTGCAGAGGTTACAGACCAGATTGGCTGGATTAATAAGGTGGGTAGATATATTTTTCTTTACTAACGTTTGTATGCTAGTTTGTGGTAGTAATATAGAATGTGTATAATGTATAGGACATTATCAATTTCTTGACAACATAATTATATACATACAAAGTACATACATATGCATCAAAGGATTGGATGTAGGCTCAGCCTATATGTATCCTCTCCTTGATGACTGGTACATATATGATATACATTCACAAATAAAAACATTATTTGTGAATGTATATCATATGTATAGGACATCAGGATCATATCTTTACAGAACTGAATACATGTACACCACAGCCTCTGTATTAGACATAAGAAATAGATCAGCTCTAACTGTGATTTGTTGAGTAATAAATCACAGTTTGGAGTTCATTTGTAAAGTAGATCAAATCATGAGCACATAGTGCGCGTGATTTGTCTACTTACAACTGACCTCCAAACTGTGATTTATTACTCAACAAATTACAAACTAGAGCTAATCTATTTTCGATTCTAACAGGCTGAAAATCGGCAATAATGCTGTTGATTCCTTCAAAATCTCAGAACTTTTCGCCATTGTTAAAAGAAATCCCGCTGAAATTATCGACTGAAACACATGCATTTATATCCTTTTCCTTACATTTTCAATGCGAGAATATGATGTTACACCGTCTAACGTCAAGGAAATCGACTAGTGACGTCATAAATTGGCAGTTTTTAATGAAGTCACTTGTCATACTCTTCCTTGCTATAATTTGTTGTAGAATAAAACACAGTTATTTTCCATTGCCTATATAGGCGCGCTGTGTTAGAATGTTTGTTAAACAACTGTTATATTCAAATAAAAACAAATAGATTACATGTATATAGAAAAAATGAGTTGGAGGAGGTGCTACTAAGCTTAATATCAGAAGATATTAATGCAGTTTTTGCTTCATTATATACCAGGAGGAGTTTATCTTGTATGGTAGAGGAACCATTGATGAGCTGGTATCATTTGTGTTGTATTTGAAAATAAGAAAGATGTGCTCCATCAGTCAGAGATTTAACAGAACTTGGTTTCAAAATTTGTAACATGAATTGGTTTCAAAATGGGGAAATAGCCTTTTCTTTGCAAAACATATTAGGGGCAGGAGAAGGTTGACCCATTTTATACGGGGAAACCCCAAAATTGGTCCTTGGCAAACATTGAAGGCCCAGATCAGATGCCACAGAATATGCATCGGATCAGGGCATGGCAAACATTGAAGGCCCAGATCAGATGCCACAGAATGTGGCATCTGATCAGGGCCTTCACTGTTTGCAGAAAGTTTAACCGTTTCCTAAATGAATTGCTGAAATAAACTGAACCTGACACTCCTAAATTTTGAATTGTGCTCCCACTGTATATAAGAGGGAAAATTCCGTTCACTCCAAAATGAGTTAAAACTTCAGTTGCCTCAAATATCCTACTGTACCATAGTGGAAGCTCAGGGGTTTATTCGCAGGGGACTCAGATTTTTGCCCAGCTTTGGTTTTGAATTAGATCAATGTTGATGCGGCATTCTTGAAATGATTTAACATCTCAAACAAAAAATATCGCCCCCGTCCATCTTGGCTTGGAGAAAAAGATGGGCTGCATGGTGCTTCCACGCAGAGCTGAAACTGACCACACATGAGTACTGGTAAACTGCTTAGAATGACTAAGCTCGCCCAGACGAAGTGGTTTGAGACAGACCGTCCAATGCATAGAAGCTTTTTGGTTTCATTGGGCGACAGGGCTTGAGATGTCATTTCACCTCAATGTCGGGTAAAAGTCCCATGAATTGGAAGCAATGCCTTCAAAATGACCTAAATAGTGTTAATAGGGATGTTAAACCTCAATTCCAACAAACTCACAAAAAAAATAAATAAAAGATAAAAAAATATCAGTAAATCATAAAAAATTTTGGGGAATTTTCTTCAAGAAGGGTTTTGTTATTCTCTTTAATTTTAGTTACCTATTAATTACTTAGAGTGTTTACATCTTTGACTGGTGGCACACACACATACACTTGATGTTATGATCTGTAATGCTTCTTGTTTGAACTGAAAGTAATCACAAGAATGCACAACTTGCTTTACAGTGAGGGGCTGAACAAACTTAGTCCTGTGTTAATATTTGGACATTTTTCAGTGAGCTTTTTATCATCATAAATTTCTCTTTATATAATTTGGCTGCAAAGACCTTTGCTCAGTAGCAAACTGTGTAGACATTGAGCAGCTGAGAATGGCCTCATCCTGAAGGGCAAACAAATGCCTCATCCTGAGGGGAAAACAAGTGCCTCATCCTGAAGGGCAAACATGTGCCTCATCCTGATGAAAGGCACTCAGAAGTGCCTCATCCTGAAGGGAAAACAAGTGCCTCATCCTGAAGAGCAAACAAACGCCTCATGCTGAGGGGAAAACAAGTGCCTCATCCTGATGGGCAAACAAGTGCCTCATCCTGAGGGGCACTCAGAGGTGCCTCATCCTGAAGGGAAAAATAGTGCCTCATCCTGAAGAGCAAACAAATGCCTCATGCTGAGGGGAAAACAAGTGCCTCATCCTGATGGGCAAACAAGTGCCTCATCCTGAGGGGCTCTCAGAGGTGCCTCATCCTGAAGGGCAAACGAATGCCTCATCCTGAGGGGCAAAAAAGTGCCTCATCCTAAAGGGCAAACAAGTGCCTCATCCTGAAGGGCACTCAGAAGTGCCTTATCATAAATCGCAAACAAGTGCCTCATCCTGAAGGGCAAACAAGTGCCTCATCCTGAAGGGCAAACAAGTGCCTTATCCTAAAGGGCAAACAAGTGTCTCATCATGAAGGGCACTCAGAAGTGCCTTATCATGAAGCGCAAACAAGTGCCTCATCCTGAAGGGCAAACAAGTGCCTCATCCTGAAGGGCAAACAAGTGCCTCATCCTGTAGGGCAAACAAGTACCTCATCCTGAGGAGCACTCAGAAGTGCCTCATCCTGAAGGGCAAACAAGTGCCTCATCCTGAAGGGCAAACAAGTGCCTCATCCTGAAAGGCAAACAAGTGCCTAATAATGAAGGGCAAACAAGTGCCTCATTCTGAAGGGCAAACAAGTGCCTCATCCTAAAGGGCAAACAAGTGCCTCATCCTGAAGGGCACTCAGAAGTTATCATGAAGCGCAAACAAGTGCCTCATTCTAAAGGGCAAACAAGTGCCTAACCCTGAAGGGCAAACAAGTGCCTCAGCCTGAAGGGCAAAAGAATGCTTCATCCTGAGGGGCAAACAAGTGCCTCATCCTAAAGAGCAAAGAAGTGCCTCATCCTGAAGGGCACTCAAAAGTGACTTATCATGAAGGGCAAACAAGTGCCTCATCCTGAAGGGCAAACAAGTGCCTCATCCTGAAGGGCAAACAAGTGCCTCATCCTAAAGGGCAAACAAGTGCCTCATCATGAAGGGCACTCAGAAGTGCCTTATCATGAAGTGCAAACAAGTGCCTCATCCTGAAGCGCAAATAAGTGCCTCATCCTGAAGGGCAAACAAGTGCCTCATCCTGAATGGCAAACAAGTGCCTCATCCTGATGAGCACTCAGAAGTGCCTCATCCTGAAGGCAAACAAGTGCCTCATCCTGAAGGGCAAACAAGTGCCTCATCCTGAAGGGCAAACAAGTGCCTCATCCTAAAAAGCAAACAAGTGCCTCATCCTGAAGGGCACTCAGAAGTGATCATGATGCGCAAACAAGTGCCTAATCACGAAGGGCAAACAAGTGCCTAATCATGAAGGGCAAACAAGTGCCTCATCCTGAAGGGCAAACAAGTGCCTCATCCTGAGGAGCAATCAGAAGTGCCTCATCCTGAAGGACTCAGAACTGTCTCATCCTGAAGGAAAACAAAATTTTTGGCTTGTTCCTGTTTTAGTAACTGAAATCTGTACGACACATAGAACTTTTTATGACTATTCAAGCAATGGAAATATATAAAACATGCCTGATAAGAGTATTGTTACAATTGCATTTTTCTCACAATGAATGTGAATTTATGCTATAGTGATAATTATTGTAAACTGGAGGGGCCACATTTTCTTTGTAAATTTATGTCACCACTACATTTCTTTGGCTGTTTCACTAGATATTGTAGATCTGTCAGCGTTCAAAAACATTTGTTTCTGGGTTAGTTGTTTATCAGTTGACCCATAGTTACAGTCAACCCTCTTTATACCGACATTCGCTATAATGCCAAAACTCGTTATAATGACAATTTGAATGGTATGACTACCTAGCTTCATGCTTAGCCTCAGGGCTTCCCTCGGGTTGGAAATGCACAAATCGAGTCCACAGTCATGAAAGATTCTTGTAATCTAATACTCCAAGATACAAATGTTATAGATATTTGTTAGAATCGCCTCACTGAGGCTGCACAGTCTGGAGTCTGGTTCAAAAACTATAGGTATTATACTATCTAAGCAACAAATTCTTAAGGGGAATGGATACATCTTCAGGGGAGGCAACTCCTGCAAAAGTATTTTTGTCTCTTATGTCAATAGGGGTCAACTCTTAAAGGAAAGAATTTGCTCCTGTGGAGCAAATTCTTTCCTTTAAGGGTAGACACCTTTTTCAATGGGACAAGGCTTATAGAAAAGTGAACAGGAATGGATGTCCCGAAAGTTGTCTCCCTTCGAAAAAAGGCGGAAAAATCAGCCAGGTGTTCCCATTCCCCTTAAAGGTTAGACTGCCTGGATGCACAGGCTGATCTGGACCTTTAGTGTTCGCAAATGGCAAAAACAGGTTTCTCATGATGTGCTTTATATGATGAATACTTTTTTCACTATTATTTCAGGAAGAACAACTCTACAAATACCCAGTTACAGCTTATCCAGATGTTGAAGAAATCAACACAGCTGTTGAGCCATTCCAGAAACTATTTAATGTTGTACTCCGCTGGCAGAAAGCTGAGAAAAAGTGAGAGCTAAAAGCCTTTCTTTATAATACAGGGTCCATTCATGTTTTTCGTGCATTAACATTGGCCAGGTCCCTTGGAAGCTGTTTTAAGTTGAGGATGCTTTTGTAACCTGCGCCCATGCCTTCAACAGCTTTGAGAATGGGCCATCCATGGCCTAGTGGATAAGAGCACTGACTCTTAATCTTTAGGTCTCTCTCCACTGTGGGTTCGAGCCTGGATCAGGTCAAATGTGAGACGCCAAGTTCTGCAACAGATGGTCAGGTGGTTTTTCTCTGGGTACTCCAGTTTTTGGCCACCTCTGATTAATGATCAGCTCGATATGAGTGAAATAATCTTGAAAGGGCCGTAAAACCAAAGATGTTTTGCATTGAAACAAACATGAATGTTGGCTGTTCTTGCATAACTTACCACTCCATAGATATTTTTGCTGAAACTATCCCAAAAATCCAACATTAATTTGCCAAAAATGCTCATCATCATGGCGGCATATTCAGAATTATACAATGATGTAACTTCCAAGAATATCAAACTCACAATGACATGAACAAAAGTTTATTTCAGGGCAGTGATGCTATGCAACATAACATTATGTAAGCAAGTCTGGTCTGGTCTTGATGATTTTAAGGGGAATGTGAACACTTGGCACATTATTCCTCCATTTTTCAAAGGGAGATAATTTTGGGACTCCCTGTTTGCTTTTCTATAAAGCTTGTCCAACTGAAAAAGGGTCAACACTTAAAGGAAAGAATTTGCTCCTCAGGAGCAAATTCTTTCCTTTAAGAGTTGACCCCTATTGACATGGGAGACAAAAATACTTTTGCAGGAGTTGCCTCCCCTGAAGCTGTATATACCCTTAAATAAAAACTATATTCAAACAGCACACATTTTTCGGGATTTGGACATGGATTTTAGCTGTTTGAGCATGCCTTCCAGTCGGTTCAACAGCTTTGTGAAACAGAATCAGATATGGCTAGTAGCGTGAAAACATGTATCTGCATTTTCGTGTTGGAAAACTGATAATGGGCAGTGATATGTTTGTGCATACCGTAATGATCCTAAGTATTGGGACAGACAGATCTGAGCAAACAGTGCATACCCAGATCAAGGATTAGTCTGATCAGGGTCTAGACGGTTTGCCATTCCATCTGCACCTTTTGGACTCCTTGCAGGATTGTGAAACAAATTAGTTAAAATTTTAGGAGAATTTCAACATGTCCTCAAGGTGACCAAATTTTTAGGATTTTTACGGTATATAAAAATATTGGTGTAAAAGAATGTGCACTGTACTGGTTAACCAGTTATGCATAAGCCTGCCCAGAAAAGTGTGTTTGGGGTAAACTGACCAACTCTGATATGCAGTCCAAGGTAACCAGTCATTGCTTCAGAAATTACCAATTGTCGCTGCTCTATGGTGCAAATCTGTAGTGGTCGGAATTCACTTAAATCAAAACTAAATCACTCTTCATAATGATCTAAAGAAAGATTGATGCTTTGGAAAACTGGCATTAACCTTTCAACTGCTACATAAATACCTGGAGTAGACTGCAATTTGATTTTTTTAAATATTTTACACAGTAAATAAGGCTTGACATTACAAGTGAATCGTCTGCATGACAGATGATTCACTTGTAATGTCAGGCCTTATTTTCATTCAAGTAAGAAAAATACGCTTTGAAAATTCTGTCTCTCAGTTGTGATCAGCAGTCAAATGGTTCATTTGCATATTTAATATAAAGCTTTTTGACACTATGACTCTAGGTGGATGGATGGTGCTTTCCTTGACCTTGAGGCTGAGGCCATAGAACAAGAAGTTGATGAATATTGGCGGGAAATCTACAAAATACAGAAAGTCTTCAATGTGAAGGTGAAAAAGATGCAAATCGAGATTGATGAGATAAATCGTGAGCGTAAGAAGCGGCGACGTATGGCTGAGGAAGATGGGCATGAGGGTGAAGTTGAAGCCGACGAGGTTCTGCATGTTCCAGCAGCAGTGACCGTCTGCAGCTCCGTACAGGACAATATGACAGACTTCAAGGTAATAATGAAATCCTCATGAAATCATGAGTGAAATATTTGGATGTTTTAGATTTTACTACAGAGAAACCTCTTTGCAGCTCTGTTCATTATAACACAGTTTTGGATATAAACAGTTTAACCCATTGTATGTGGGAAACCCCTAAAGGGGTACCTTGACAAAAAGTGCAGGCCCAGATCAGACGCCGCAGAACATGCCGTCTGATCAGGGCCTGCACTATTCGCTAACAGAATTTTAATCAAAAATGGACTAAGAATAAAAGACTAGGCCTGCCACCCCTTATATGACAAATTGATTGTCCAACATAAAAAAGTAGAAGAGTCCACCAGCATACAATGGGTTAAAAGATGGATCCCAAAATTGTAAGATCATACAGAAAAATGATTACAAATGGTCATTTTTTTCTAAATAATATACATTTTTGTTCGGATATAACATGATTGTTTAACTGACACAATTTCTGCTTTTGGCCCCAAAATAGTGTTATAAAGAGGTTGTGATGAATATTGATCTGCCTGTCTGTTTTAAACTTAAATGTTAGCCTTGACATAACATTACGATAAGACATCTGTGCGACATAGTGCATTCTTTCATACCTCCAAAATGGCTACTTTTCCGATGAACATTTTTGATATTTTTCCTATTTATATTCCAAATAGAAGCCTCAGTGGTTTAGTGGTTACGCTACTCTCCTTGTAAACCAGGGGTCGCAGGTTCGATCCCGGGCTTCTCCAGACTTTTGGAGGAGTCTTTAAACCGAGGTCCCGTCTTGGTATGACCTTATCTGTTGGTGGGACGTAAAACTCAAACACTCACTCACTCACACCAAACATAGGTTGTGGATGCTTTTTAGAACTGCCTCATTGAGGCGGTTTCTAAAGAGTACCAAAAACCTATGTCTTAGACATCCTCGTATGTCTTTGAGCAGAAATATGCCAAATAATGATTACCCCTGTAAACCCCAGTTTTCTCAATATAAAGTGGGGATTAGAGGAGTGTTCATTTCACAGACTTGTTAACCTGATGTGAACTAACATACAGAAACCCTAAGCATTTCTCCAGATTACGTTCTTCAAATATGTGTGCACAGCCAACTGATAGGGCTAGTCCAACTAATAAGACTAGTCTCAGTTATCTTTTAGTTGGATTTATCATAGCTCCAGATAAGGCTCTTTTTCATCCGAAAATTATTGACATTTTTCTTGTTTCTGCACGAAAACGTATGTTGTGGGTACTCACTGAGGCACTTCTAATGAGTACCCACTACATACATTGTCATGTAGAATAAGAAAACCAATATGTGGATACCCACTGTCATCTGGGGTTATGATTTATGTTACTGATTTTCCTAATTAACTTCTGTAGCTATGTACCTTATGTGTAATGGGACAGTCTCTCTCTCTCTCCCTCCCTCTCTCTCTCTCTCTCTCTCTCTCTCTCTCTCTCTCTCTCTCTCTCTCTCTCTCTCTCTCTCTCCTCAGTTCTCTCCATTAACATACTTTGGATAAGAGTAATGGAGTAACAATGATAATTCTGTGATAATTATACCCCCACAAATGAAATTTGGGGGGTATATAGGAGTGAGCTTGTCGGTCGGTCGGTCTGTTGACTTGGTTTCCAGACGTTAACTCAAAACCCCTTCACCGATTTTTATAATTTTTGGTACACTGATGTAACATCATAAAATACAGGTCAAGTTTGATTTCCACTACAATTCGTCAATTTTCGACATAGTTATGGCCCCTTTCAAGTGAAAAAATTGCAAAATGGCGCTGATGTACTATCAAGGCAGTTTTTGTGAGGGTATTCATCACCTTTAGTGATAGCTCTAGTTATTTCTTATTTCTCCCAAAAAAAAAAAAAAAACAAGTACATACGTACTTGACAAAATTGCCTCAAATTTGAATATGAAAATGCAAATTTGTCATTCTAAACAGTGCATGCTGGCCTCGGTAGCTCAGTAGGGTACGCGTCAGACTGGTGATCAGGAGGATGCGGGTTGGATACCTGCCGGGGTCGGCAACATTCTTTCGTGGAGATTGATCATGAAATCTTATCTATGGTCATTCTCTCCCTTCTGCTGATTCAAGAAGGACAGTGGTCAGTTTCTGGCGAAAGAATGTGCACTGTACTGGTTAACCACATACGTATAAGCCTGCCCAGGAAAAGTGTGGATGGGTAAACTGACCTTCTCAAAAATGACCTGAATAATGTTGACTGGGCCGTTAAACTCGAAAACAAATAAACAGCTGCATGTTTAACAAAATGTTTCCTGATGACTTTGTTAGCTTTTAACCCTTCTCTTGCTGAATATTCAGTTTAGCCACACCCATTTCTGACTTTGAACCAATCAGAATACTTGATGTAATTTATTCCTACAAATTCATAAACTGAATGCCAAACAGTGTAGATCCTGATCAGATGGCTTCTTCAGAAGCCATCTGATCTGGATCAACACAGTTTGCAAAGATAGGGGTTGTCGTGAACAGCAAGATAAGGGTTAACACCTGGTTCCTTATTTTTTCACAACTTGTAGATCTATTTTTATGATTTTTTAGCTCGGCTGTTTTCGAAGAAAACGACGAGGTATTGTTATCACACTGGCGTCGTCTGCGTCTTCGTCATCGTGGTGCAAAAACTTGGACATTTTGAAATATCTCTGTCATTACTGAACATATTTACTTGAAACTCGGACTGGTTGTTCATTATGAAAAGGGGAACTCATACCAATAGGTGAGGTAACCCTCAAAATATATTTGGCACAGTTATGCCCCTTTTTCGACTTAGAATTTTTGTTTTCTAAAAGAAACTGCAGCCGAGCATTGGTACCCGTATGCGATGCTCTTGTTTCACCACTTGTAGATTTATTTTTATGATTTTGTTTTAAGAGTAACTGTGCTTGTTTCAGGAACACATCCCTGTAATAGGAATCATGTGTAACAAAGGTATGCGACCACGTCATTGGGAGAAGATGTCAAATACTGCTGGATTTGACCTCACACCAGACTCTGGTACAACACTGCGTAAAGTACTGAAACTAGACATCGGACAATATATGGAAGAGTTTGAAGGCATCAGTGCTGCAGCTACAAAGGTAAGAGATTCTTTCGGGAAACCCCTAAAGGAGTACCTTGACAAACAGTTCAGGCCCAGATCAGACGCCGCATTCTGCGGCGTCTGATCAGGCCCTGCACTATTTACTAACAGAATTTTTGCTCAAAAATAGACTGCCCCGCCCATTGGGCTTGAAGAAATAGATTGGGCTGCATGATGCTTCCACGCAGAACTGTAAACCGGTAAACCGCTTAGAGGTTCTAAGTCTGCCAAGGAAAAGTTGTGTGAGTCGGACTGTCCATACCCTATCGGTTTCATTGGGCGGCAGGGCTTGAGATGTCATTTCATCTCATTGTCAAGTAAAAGTCCCACAAAATTGGAAGCAACATCTCCAGAATGACCTAAACAGTGTTGACTGGGACGTTAAACCTCAAATCAACCAAACAAAACAGTCAAAAATAGAATAAAAACCAAAAAATAGGCCTGGCACACCTTTTATGACAAATGGACTTGCCCAACATATAGCAATGGAAGAGTCCACTAGTATGCAATGGGTTAATGGATTTTGTCAACGATTGATGGACAAGTTAACCCTTTTAATATGGGAATACCCCAAAACTGGTCATTGGCAAACAGTCCAGGCCCTGATCAGATGCCGCAGAATGTGGCATCTGATCAGGGCCTTTGCTGTTTGTATAATGTTCTACCATTTTCTAAATAAATTTCTAAAAATATCTGAACCCAACACCCCTTAGTTTGGAAATAGACTCCTAGTCTGTAAAAAGGAGAAAGATTCAATTCAGTAAAAAATGGGTTAATACTTGTCTTTCCGAATAAACTAATTTAGCCACACCCATTTCTGACTTCAACCAATTTGATTACCTGATGTAATTTATTCCTACAAATTCATGAAATGGATGTCAAAAAGAGTATATATACTGAAAAAGCCGTCTGATCTGTATATACACTGTTCGCATAAGGTAGTGTATTCTGGTCCAGCAGGGCTAAGGGTGAACCCATAAAATACCAATCACGACAATTGTCGTCTGCTTTGCCGTCTGCCCATTACTTTAAAAGTCCTTTTTTTTTGCAAACAGTGTGGACCCAAATCAGACTGCTTGCGCAGGAGCAGTCTGATCTAGGCCCCCACTGTTTGCCTGTATGCAGATATATTTTTCAAAATGTTTGCTATAAAATTTGGCAGACGACATAAGCAGGCGACATTTTCAGATGTAGTTTTTCTCGACGTCTTAAGGGTTAATGCATAATATGATATCTTAGCCAGTTATCTTTGAAAAACATTGCAATGAAATCATGCATTAACCCTTATCCTAATGTTCATGACAGCCCCTACCTTTGCAAACAGTGTTGATCCTGATCAGATGGCTTCTTAAGAAGCCATCTGATCAGGATCAACACTGTTTGCTATTCAGTTTGTGAATTTAAACGAAATCCTTTTATCATGTAATCTGATTGGCTGGTAGTTAGAAATGGGTGTGGCTAATTAAATTATACAGCAGGATAAGGGTTAAAGCAAGATATCTCAACAAGAATTAGAGCCATTATATGGAATCTGAACATTACAATAACATTCCGTACGTCCTAGTGCATTTTTTCACATCTCCAAAATGGCTAATTTTCTGATGAAAATCAGTGATATTTTTCTTATTTATACTGAAAACATAGGTTGTGAATGCTCGTTAGAACCGCCTCATTGAGGCGGTTCTAAGGAGTACCCACAACCTATGTCTTGGAGCAGAAATAAGAAAAAGTATGTATACCCCCATAAACCCCAGTTTTCTCTATATAAAGTGGGGTTTAGGGGGGTCTTTATTTCACGGACTTGTTCACGTGATGATAGGCTGATAGGAGATGATGAGTATATGACCTGATTCACTTTTGAAAAAAGTGAAACAATTTCCAGAGCTATGCCCCTTTGAAAATTTTGGCATTTTAACCTTGTAAGGAAGACATCTCAAAAACTTTCTAAGCTATTGCCTTGAAACTTGGCAGGCTGATATGGAATAATTAGTGCCCCTAAATTTCAAAATGAACTCCTGCTGTATTTATGGCAGATGATTCTATTAATGAATTTGTACTTTCATTTTACCTTTTTCAAAACTCATAATATGCAATTGTATCGGGCTCGGTAGCTCAGTCGGATGCATGTCTGACTGGTGATCAGGAGGAGGCGGGTTCGATACCTGCCGGGGTCGGCAACATTCTTTTGTGGAGATGGTCATGAAATCTTTTCTACAGTCATTCTCTCCCTTTCGCTGAAAGAATGTGCACTGTACTGTGTACTGGTTAACCGCTTACGTATAAGCCTGCCCAGGAAAAGTGTGGATTGATAGACTGACTGGCTCAAAAATGACCTAAAATAGTGTTGACTCGGCCGTTAAACTCCAATACAAACAAACAATGCAATTGTATCATTTAATAGTGCTGAAAAATACTTACTAAGCTTATTAAAAAGCTACCTTTGTGACATTCTTAGTACATGTATTAGTGCTAGAGTGACTTGTATGCAGATAGTAACTGTTGGTGGTTCCCCTCTTATAGGAACACTCTTTGGAGAAGGCTATGGTCAAGATGATGGAAGACTGGGATCCAGTCAACTTCAACCTGTCACCTTACAGAGATACTGGGATCTACATACTGTCAGCTGTTGATGATATACAGACTCAGCTTGATGATCAAATTGTCAAAACACAAACTATGAGAGGCTCACCGTTTATCAAACCTTTTGAGAAAGAAATAAAGGTAATCATGAGGCCGATATTTACATTTCTAGTATAACTTAACCCTTATCCTGCTGAATATTTTAATTTGCCACACCCACTACCGATTATCAACCAATCAGATTACTTGATTCAAATTATTGCAGCAAATTCACAATCTGAATGGCAAACAATGTAGATCCTGATCAGATGGCTTCGTCAGAAGCCATCTGATCTGGATCTTCATTGTTTGGAAAATAAGGCATATCCGGGCTCAGCAGGACAAGGGCTAGACCTACTGGATGGAGTGTAGTTCACATTGGGTCATATGATATGATACGACATCAAGTGACCTCAAACTAAATCATGGTTCTCTACAGTCTGATAAAATGTTGTGATATTCACACTGTATTAATATTTGTACAAATCAAAACAAAATGTTTCTGCCATAGCGCCGGATAAAGTGGGCATTTGATTATAAAATAGATCAGCTCTAGCTGTGATTTGTTGAGTAATAAATCACAGTTTGGATGTCAGTTGTAAAGTAGACAAATCAAGAGCGCGTAGCGCGAGTGATTTGTCTACTTACAACTTTCCGCAAAATTTGAAGCAACGTCTCCAAAATGACCTAAATAATGTTGAAGGGGATGTTAAATCTCAAACAAACAAACACCAAATATCACTGTAATATCATCACAATATGGCGAACGTCAGCAACCGAAGTACTGCAGCATTAAAAATCTGCACTAAGAAATCGAAGGTATGCAAGAAAAAGAATCTTCCATGGGTGTGAGAGGTGGATAGACTCAGGATCACTGTCTGGCATCACTTGGCAAGCCTCGTGATGCCAGACATTGACCCTCGGGACGGATTTTTCCATCCACCCCTCACACCTATGTAAGATTCTTACCTTCTTGCACATGAGATAAGGAAATCCATAGTTTTACCTTTGGATAGAAATTCTGTTCTACCCCTGGTGTTCTTACCCAAAATCGAATATTATCCCCTGTTTGATAAATGCAGTCGTTGAATACTACATCATATGCGCCGTCGTTAAGGTTGACGTCACATCACTTTACCATGAAGTCACTAAACACTCCTGTAGTGTCAGCACAATATGGCGGACGTTAGCAAACGAAGTGACTGCAGTATTAAAAACCCAGGCTCAGAAATGGAAGGTATGCAAGAAAAAGAATCCTACATGGGTGTGAGGGATGGATAGAAAAATCTGTCCCTTGGCAAGCCTCGTGATGCCGGACAGTGACCCTCGGGATGGATTTTCCATCCACCCCTCACACCTATGTAAAATTCTTATATGAGCCAGCGCATGACAAAACCTACAATAAGACATGTGCCCCCAACGAAGACACAGATCAGCCTGCGCATCCGCGCAGTCTGATCAGAGTCTTTGTTGTGCGCTCTAAGGATAGCTAAGGGCCCAATGCTTCTTCATGCAACGAGAGAAGTCTCTGGTTAGAATATATGGATGTGCAGGCTGATCTGAGTCTTCGATGGATGCAAATGTCTTATTGTAGGTTTTGTTGTGCGCTGGCTCCTATTATTCTCAGTACTCCTCCTTACCTGAAGGTATGTAAGCCCCCGCCCATCGGGGCTTGAAGAAATATGTGGGCTACATGATGCTTCCACGCAGAGCTGAATCCAGCCCGCACACTAGTACTGGTAAACCGCTTAGAGGATCTAAGCCTGTCCAGTAACCGCGGTGCGAGGCGGACCGTCCATGCTAATAAACCCTATTGGTTTCATTGGGCGACAGGGCTTGAGATGTCATTTCATCTCAATGTCGGGTAAAAGTCCCACAAAATTGGAAGCAATGTCTCCAGAATGACCTTTACAGTGTTGACGGGGACGTTAAACCTCAAATCAAACAAACAAAACCTGAAGGTATGTAACATATTTCTGTGTTTGAAATTGACAGGAATGGGAAGAAAGACTGATCCGTATCCAAGACACCATTGATGAATGGCTGAAAGTGCAGGCCCAGTGGCTGTACTTAGAGCCGATCTTCTCATCTGAAGATATTATGCAGCAGATGCCGGAGGAAGGGAGATTGTTTCAGATTGTAGACAGAAACTGGAAGGAAGTGATGAAACATACTGTCAGAGATCCAAAGGTAAAGTAAAAGCTTCACAAATGGTCAGCTCTGTTTAACAACCACCTCTCTTCTGCACCAGGGTCCAGTTGTTCAAAAATAATGATGTCGTTAGTTAACATATCGTTAAAACTTTGATCATTTAATATGGCAAATATGCTAATATTTTTGCTGAAAAATATGAGCAGCTGTTGCAAATGCAAAAGCTGCTCTCATTTTTTTTCAGCAAAAATAACACTATAATAGATATCGTACTTGCTAGAACAGTAGACAATTTGACCACTAACAAGCTCGTTAAGCTAAGAATGCTTTGAACAACTGGGCCCTCTACTCATTATTTCATGAGCCATAATTGGTTTATTTCAACCTAGGTGCAGACAGTTACTGCTGGAAGTTTGAAGGCTTCTGAGTTTATTGGACCAGTGGAAGGGCAGTTTGAATGAAGTTATTACTTTGTTTCGATTCTTCTTGAAAAGTTTATTTTGGATGTTTTCATGGTGAAATATGTGTAACCATTATACTGTCTATCTGATAGAGGGACAAAATAGTTTAGTTCTAATAAACCAATCTTGTTTTTAAATTCCTGGAATTTTCTGATGTTATTCTAGTATATACATGTAGTAAGTACATGGTTAGTGTCTTCAACAATTAAATGCAATTGGTCTTTAGTGGCAAGCTTCTGCAAGTCCAAATAGAATTGTTGTAGTGAATCAATTATATTTAATAAAATAGATCAGCTCTAATGTGTGATTTGTTGAGTAATAAATCACAGTTTGTTGGTCAGTTGTAAAGTAGCGCGCATTATTTGTCTATTTGCAACTAACCAACAAATTGTGATTTATTCCTCAACAAATCACAGATTAGAGCTGATCTATTTCGATTCTAACACGCTGAAAAGCGGCAAAAATGTTGTTGTTTCCTTCAAAATCTCACAACCTTGAAGAAATCCCGCTAAAATTATTGACTGAAACACATGCATTTATATCCTTTTCTTACGTTTTCGATGTGAGAAAATGATGTTACACTGTCTAACATCAAGAAAATCTACTAGTGACGTCATAAATTGGCAGTTTTTAATGAAGTCACTCGTCACGCTCTTGTGCGCTGTGATTTGTTGCAGAATAAAACGGTTATTTTTCATTGCCTATACAGGCGCGCTGTGTTAGAATACCTTATTAAAGACACTACCCATGTATCTAGTTAATACTGCAGCTGTATAAATCATGACATGTTTACGATTATTGAATAGGAATCAAAATTGAATAGAAACAATGCAGCTGGCTGTATGCAGACTTTTGCAACTGGCTTCATGGTTAGTGTTGCCATGACCTGCATTTGAGATATTATGTCACATAAAAAGCACAGCATTGCAGACATCATTGCATCATAATGATGCCATAAACAACATGGTTGCTAGGCTAAATATTTCTCAATGTTTTATGTTTTTTCCAAAATGGTTAACGGGCTGTCAAGTCAAGAATGCCAACAAGATAAAAAATCTGGCTGAATTTTCTGAAACTTTGTTGAAAGAAATGTAGCTGGGTTATAAATTAGCTGTTTGGTTAGTCTTTCATGTCATGTTCAGCTGCATTTTGATGTTTTGAATTCAAATCCATGTACCCAAAAAGTAGATCTGATCCATAAGCAGTCGGTAGATGTATTATAGGTCTATAGAAAGTTTTATGGGTCATTTTCCATTGTAGCCTGCATTTATTTGACCCCCTTTGTTATTCTACTAGAATTAGGGGATAACTTGATTGCAAATTGTCATTAGGGGAGTTAAATAGGCGGTTTTAGGTCGAAAATTTTGTGTCACCATAAAACGGAATTTGCGACTGTCAAAGCATTTAACCCCAAAAATGACAATTTTGAATAGTTATCCCAATTTTAATGCACTTATTCACTTGTTTTATTGAAAACATTGTTCCGTTTGCCAAAAAATGGATAAAAACATATACAGCACAGGCTCTTTGTAACACTATTCATGTGGTCCAAAGCAGAAACCGTGTTAGTTAAACAACCGTGTTATATCCAAACAGAAATGTGTAGATTATATAAAAAAATGACCATGAATGGTCATTTTTCTATATAATCTATACAATTTTGGGATCCATCTTGAAACTGTGTAGTCAACACTGGAGAAGTTCTATGGGAGGCATCATGAATCTTGTTGATCTGTACAATGTGGCCATTTCCAGAATTATTTCTGATGTGTTTGCCAATGGAAAGCCATAGGAAGGCTTCCAAAATCTCGGACATACCCTTCTCGGCATTTACTCCTTTTCTTCGTTCAAGTCAATAGGCATGGTGGGCGAAGCTTGCTTACCAAGTAATGCTTACTATCCTAGGACGCCTGATTACACTCTTCTGGAGTCCATGTCTGTTGGTCTGAACATTAATATTTGCCATTTGTCTATGGATTAATGATTTTGGATTAATGCTTTGGTACTACGACCATAACTATTTATAATGAGGTTGTGTTGTACCAACCAATGAAAAATGTTGTTACACAATAACATCTGGTTTCCGACAATATGTTGCATATACTGTCACAACTTATTGACATTATCCAATCAGAGATTGCGTTTCATAGGCAAGTGCATAAGAATGGCTGATAATAGTCTAAAATTGCATCTATCTGTCAGTAGAATCAGTTTTGTGAAATTACCAACATTTATTCAGAATTATTTGAATGATTTTCATTTCATTTCTCATTTTGCTGCATCTTGTTTTGTTCTACTTTTTATACTTGCTTTCTGTAGATATATAAGATAAAGAAATATTGTATGGAAGCATGGTATAATATATCATTTTAACCTGATCATATATTTCATTCATATGATAGTGTCCAAGCAGAACAAATGTAAGTCGGTCATGTTGTATTGTCAGCCGTTATTTGTGAAGATGTGGTAAAACATGGAGTATTGGAGTATATATGCCTTCTTAGCGGTAGATAAGGGGGGCGTAATAAGGATAATTAAGGGTCTTAATTCTCCATATATCATGTTGTGGATACTTGTTAGAATTGCTTTATTGAGGCAATTTTAACAAGTACACCCCAACCTCTTTATAACACTATTGTTTGCATCCAAAGCAGAAACTGTGTTAGTTAAACAACTATGTTATATCCAAATAAAAATGTGTAGATTATATAGAAAAATGACCATTTATGGTCATTTTTCTATATAATCTATACATTTTTGGGATCCATCTTGAAACTATGTTATATCCAAAACCGTATTATAACTAACCATGTTATAATGAGGTTGTGGTGTACCCACAACATATACTTTTGACAAGAAATTAAAAGAATTATTCCTTAATTATCTTTTTTTTCACCTCCTTATCTGGAGTTATGTGCATTACATGTATGTGATGATGGAAAGTTGAGAAAATGTTTTTTATGGTCCTTTCAACATAATTTCACTTATTTTGAGATGATCATTAATCAGAGAAAACTGGGTAACTGGGGAAAAAACAACTGATCTTCCTTTGCGACACTTGGCATCTGACATGTGTCCCATGCGAGGCTTGAACCCTAAGTGGTGAGAGTCCCTATGATTAAGCGTCAATGCTCTTACCGTCACTACCATTAGGAAGTGTCATTTTCTGTTTCAAATTAAACCTATTGAAATACTGAGTAAAATTCCTGTTCAAAATCAGCGGAAATCTCAGTATTGTTTTGAATATAGACCTGATTTTGTTGCTGGTAGGTATCACTTGATATAGTATGGTACATCAGTTTTGTAAATTGCTTGTTGGTCAGGATTGTGTAAGCGAAATGTCATGCTCAGTGTGTCATATGAAACTGTTCCAGTGAAACTTAAATGACATGAACACTGACAACTTATTTACTGTGGCTGATTCTATTCTTGAGTCCCTTGTGAGTATGTATCAAATATTCAAGGGTAATTTAGTGAAATTTTTCTCCATTTACGATAACTCATCCATCTGACATAGTGCATTCTTTATTATCTCCAAAACGAACATTTTTCTGAGGAAAATTTGTGATATTTTTCTTATTTAGTCTCAAAACATAGGTTGTGGATGCTTGTTAGAACTGCCTCATATGAGTACCCACAACCTATGACTTGGCGCAGAAATAAGAAAAAATAATGTATACTCCTGTGAACCCCAGTTTTCTCGATATGCAGTGGAGTTCAGAGGGGTGTTCATTTCACGGACATGTTCATGTGATGCTTTCCACAGCTTTATATATCAAATAGTCAGGGATAATTTATGGAGTTTTTTCTCATTTTACAGAGCAAATGTATGTTCTATGTACTCAGTCTTGAGTCCCTTGGGAATTCTCCCCATAGTTTCAGACATTAACTATAAGGGAGAGAATTATCTAATATTGCCACAACCTGTGTCCAATCCTTTTGTGCTTTTTGCAATAAAATATGTTTAATCTCAATCAACTATTCAGATATAATTTAGGTAGATTTTTCTTTTTCACTGAGCCGCCCCCACCCATTGGGGCTTGAAGAAATAAATGGGCTGCATGATGCTTCCAAGCAGAGCTGAAACCATCAACACACTAGTACTGGTAAACCGCTTAGAAGATCTAAGCCTGTTTAGGAACCGCGGGGCGAGGCGGACCGCCCATGCTTATAAACCCTATTGGTTTCATTGGGCAACAGGGCTTATGATGTCATTTCATCTCAATGTCGGGTAAAAGTCCAACAAAATTGGAAGCAACGTCTCCAAAATGACCTATACTGTGTTGACAGGGACGTTAAACCGCAAATCAAAAAACAAACTTATTTCACTGAGAAAATGTATTTTCTATGTACATGTACTCATTAGAATCACCTTATCACCACAACATATTGCTGTTTTATTGATGAAAAAGAGATCCCTACATGATCACTATCTGTCCCAACATGGCATTTTGATTAGCTCAAGACGACTCAAACTTCTGACAATGACAAATGATGGCAAAATCTGAAAGACACAACAAAATTATTGTCAGTTTTAGTCACTTGTGATTTGATTTACTTTAACTCTTATCCCTTTTCTTTGCAAACAGAGTAGATCCAGATCAGATGGCTTCTGAAGAAGCCATCTGATCAGGATCTACACTGTTTGACATTCAATTTATGAATTTGAAGGAATAAATTACATCAAGTAATCTGATTGGTTCGAAATCAGAAATGGGTTTGGCTAAACTGAATATTCAGCAAGAGAAGGGTTAAAACTGATCTCTAAACAACAAAGCGCTACTAGAACATGTCTGTTTCTTAAATTTTTATAGTATTAGAAGATGCTGTTTCTATAGTTCTATAGTTTCTATAATGTACTATAGTTTTACTTTGTCTAGAAGGCATTGGCGATCCTGTGCATATTTGCAGTCATATGTCAATTTGGTTATACAGTAAAATTCCTATAAGAAGACCACCTTTGGGATTGTTCAAAAGTGGTCTTAAAGACCACTTTTGAACAGTCCCAAAGGTGGTC
The DNA here is from genome assembly GCA_963580285.1 of Lucinisca nassula. Classification (NCBI taxonomy): domain Eukaryota; kingdom Metazoa; phylum Mollusca; class Bivalvia; order Lucinida; family Lucinidae; genus Lucinisca; species Lucinisca nassula. The sequence goes on along the minus strand of OY757016.1, from coordinate 49,516,829 downwards.
CCTGACCAGAGGACATTATAGGCAGAAAACACAAAGACAAATTAAGTTTACCCTTCAAAATAAGCTTTTCATTGCAGAATTAGTCCTAATTTTAGGTGGTCTTAATAGCGGAATTTCACTGTATTTGCATATCTACATCCACCCCCGCACATAGGGGCTTGAAGAAATATATGGGCTGCACGATGCTTCCACGCAGAGCTGAATCCGGCCCGCACACTAGTACTGGTAAACAGCTTAGATGATCTAAGCCTGTCCAGGAACCGCGGTGCGAGGCGGCGTCCATGCTAATAAACCTTATTGGTTTCATTGGGCGACAGGGCTTGAGATATCATTTCATCTCAATGTCGGGTAAAAGTCCCACAAAATTGGAAGCAACGTCTTCAAAATGACCTTTACAGTGTTGACGGGGACGTTAAACCTCAAAACAAACAAACAAACAAAGCATATCTACAAACTATGTACCCATAAAGCTGTGACTAATCATTTGTTTCTTTTGTCTGTCCTCAGGTTCTCAATGCTACAAGCTTGACAGGACTTCTAGAGAAACTACAAGACAGTAACGCTTTACTCGACAAGATCATGAAAGGTCTGAATGCATACCTAGAAAAGAAACGTCTCTTCTTCCCACGATTCTTCTTCCTGTCCAATGACGAGATGTTGGAAATTTTGTCTGAGACAAAGGATCCCTTACGTGTGCAACCTCATTTGAAGAAGTGTTTTGAAGGCATAGCAAAACTGGAGTTTGACAATAAACTAGACATTCATGCCATGTTCAGCAGTGAAAATGAAAAAGTGAAGCTGAGTCAAGCAATATCTACATCTGAAGCTCGTGGTGCTGTGGAGAAATGGTTGTTACAAGTACAAGATGTAATGTTGATGTCATTGAGGGATGTTGTCAGAGCAGCCCAAGAGGTTTGATTATTCTTATCTCAAACACTAATATCACAAACTACATAATGATCCTAAGCATTTGGACAGATAGACCTGAGCAAACAGTGCAGACCCAGATCAGACTGCTCCTGAAGGAGCAGTCTGATCAGGGTCTACACTGTTTGCCATTCTGTTTGCACCTTTTGGATTCCTTGCAGGATCGTGAAACAAAGTTGCTAAAATTTTAGGAGATTACAGCAAGTCTTCAAGGTGTCTGAATTTTTTGGATTTTTACGGTATTGTTTATGTCAAGCTAAATTTTGGGGCAGTGGTGTTTTTAAGTTTCCCTATATGTTCTTTAGATTTCAACTCCGTTTATCTCCAACTACTGTTATCTCAAACCTAAAATGCCAGTCTCTTGGATCGGGTGTTTTGGTGGAGAGAAGTTGTTGTGAATGGTTCTTTACCAGGGCATCCAACTGATATTGGCTTATTGTAAGGCAGGGCCTGCCATCCTTGCAGTAGGTAAGGGGGGTGAGGGATTTTTTTTCTTTCTTTCCCTTCCATTTATTTTCCTCTTTCATCCCTCTCTTTCATCACTTCTGCTGTCCCTTTTCTTCCTTTCTCTGGGAGGTGATACAAAATAGCCCACAAAGGTCGACAAGTCATTAAACTCCCAATACAAAGAACAGTTCCTGTGAGTTTGAGATATCAATAGTCACTTAACCATTGAGGAGACTGAATACACTTTTTGGGGCAGACAACTCCATCAGAGATAGTTGGTTGTCTCCCATGGCATTAAGGGTCTTCTCTGAAGAAGCAGACTCTTTCCTTTAAGAGTGGACTTCTTTTTCAGAGGAGTTTAATTTACAGGAAAGCAAACAGAAGTTCCAAAAGTTGTCTTTCTTGCACAAAATTACTTAAAAACTTGCCAGGTGTGTCTGTTCTCCTTAAACCCTTATCCTGCTGAACCGCGATAATTCCTATCTTTGCTTCCTAGTGGTTTCTTTTGTTGGTTGGGTTTGAGATGTTTTAGTCTCACAGAATTGGAGGCAATGTCTCCAGAATAACCTAAATATTGTTAACCACAGCACAAACACATCCCTACCTTTGCAAAAAGTGAAGATCCAGGTCAGAGAAGCCATCTGATCTAGATCTCCACTGTTTGTTGTTCAGTTTGTGAATTTGAATGAATACAGTGAAAACTCTATAATTCGAACGCCAATCTTTCAAAACTATCGGATTTTTCAAAGACAACTGACAGTACCAACATTTTTTGCTATTATTTATTGCAATAATATGAATGATTTTTCGAATTTTGATTTTTTGAAAAAATCAATTTTTCAAACAGATTAGCTGTTATGACATGTCAGTTATTCAATTTGTTTCGCTGATAAGTTTATGCATGCATTTGCTTCATTTCAGGCTTATGCCCAAGTGCCTCGTACACAGTGGGTAATAGAGTGGCCTGGTCAGGTGGTTCTTTGTGTGTCATCTGCTTACTGGACAAAGGAAGTTCACGAAGCCATACGAACAGGACCATCTGGTCTTAAAGAATATCACCAGAAATTGCAGAAACAGCTTGGACATATTGTAGAACTGGTCAGAGGAAAACTGTCAAAACAAGCTCGTACAACTCTTGGTTCATTGGTTGTACTTGACGTTCACGCTAAAGACTCTGTGAAAGAGCTAGCAGACAAAGGTATGTGACTGTGTATGTGCATGTTTGTGTGGGGAGAAAGGATGTAAGATGGACTGCACATTGCAAGAAGGCCTGTCACTCAATTATGTGTATATGAACAGGTAAGGAAAAAAAATCTTTGGTCAGTCAAAGTATTGCACAAAGTTTTGCATCTGGAATAAGACAGGTTTTCTAATGATGTGACACAAATAGTGATGTAATAATTCTGAAAATGGTTGCCTCTAATATGTGTTGTTGAATATAAATCTAGATCATTTTTCATTTCTCAGTGAAAACAGAATGATGTTTTCAAAATTGCCTGTAGTAGGTTGATTCGAATGCTAAAAACTCACAATCTAATTATGGGGAAATCTGTTTATAACGCTATGTTTGGGATGCGTAGAACAGGACCATGATATAAGTAAACTGTGTTATAAAGGAATATTTCTATATATAGAAATTATAGTAAAATGACAATTTGGGAGACAAGACCTGGCCATGTTATAACCAAAACCATGTTATAATGAGTAGAGTACTAAAGGGACTAAAGTGTAAATGTTTTTTTTAGCTCACCGTCACGTAGTGACGAGGTGAGCTTTTGGGATCACTTTTTGTCCGTCGTCCGTGCGTGTGTCCGTTCGTGTGTAAACAATTTCTTCAAACGACATCTCCTCCTAAACCACTGATCAGATTTTGACCAAACTTCACAGGAATGATCCTTAGGTGGTCCCCTTTCAAAGTTGTTCAAATGGTTCCGGTCCGTTGCACATATAGGTCACAGGAGCCAAAAATAGATTTTTTTCACCAAAAACTTAAAAAATCTTCTTCTCTGAAACCGCAAGGCCCAGATCTTTGATATTTGGTATGAAACTTCATCTAGTGGACCCCTACCAAGATTGTTCAAATTATAGTGCTGGGGCCAAAAATGCCCCCGCCCGGGGCCCTTTGGTTTAACATGGGCTTATATAGGGAAAATCTTTAAAAATCTTCTTCTCTAAAACCACAATGCCAAGGTCTTTGATATTTGGTATAAAGCTTCATCTAGTGGACCCCTACCAAGATTGTTCAAATTATAGTGCTTGGGCCAAAAATGCCCCTGCCCCGGGGCCCTTTGGTTTTACATGGGCTTATATAGGGAAAATCTTTAAAAATCTTCTTCTCTGAAACCGCATGGCCTAGATCTTTGATATTTCGTATGAAGCTTCATCTAGTAGACCCCTTCCAAGATTGTTCAAATTATAGTGCTGGGGCCAAAAATGCCCCCACTCCGGAGCCCTTTGGTTTTACATGGGCTTATATAGGGAAAATCTTTAAAAATCTTCTTCTCTGAAACCGCAAGGCCCAGGTCTTTGATATTTGGTATGAAGCTTTATCTAGTGGACCCCTACCAAGATTGTTCAAATTATAGTGCTGGGGCCAAAAATGCCCCTGCCCCGGGGCCCTTTGGTTTTAAATGGGCTTATATAGGGAAAATCTTTAAAAAACTTATTCTATGAAACCACAAAGCCTAGGTCTTTGATATTTGTTGTGAAATTTCATCTAGTGGACCTCTATCAAGATTGTTCAAATTATAGCCCTGGGGCCAAAAATCCCCCTGCCCAGAGACCCTTTGATTTTACATAGACTTATATAGGGAAATCTTAAAAAATCTTCTACTCTGAAACTGCAAGGCCCATGTCTTTGATACTTTGTATGGAGCTTCATCTTGTGGACCTCTACCAAGATTGTTCAAATTATAGCCCTCAGGCCACAAATGCCCCAGCTCTGGGGCCCTTTGGTTTTACATAGACTTATATCGAAAACTTCCAGTTGTTTAAAGACCAACTGGATTGCATTAAATCGCAGCATAAGGGTAAAAAACTCCCGGCTGTACATGTTCTAGGTGACCTCAACTTCAGAGACATTGCTTGGCCCGACAGGCTCAGCAAACAAGGCACAATGCTGAGTCAGTCGGAAGGACAAATATTAATTGACATTATGAACGATCATGGCCTTGAACAAATTGTTAACTTCCCCACTCATGATAAGAACACATTGGATCTGATCCTTACGACTTTGCCAGGACAATTCGAAGACATTCATTCCCCAGATAAACTAAGTGACCACGATGTTGTCTCCGGATATTTAAAAATTCACATCCCACCAATAAAGAAACCTCGGAGGAAGGTGTACTCATATCAGAAAGGTGACTATGAAACTATGAGGAAGGATGCACTCAGATTTGCAAAGGAGAATTACTTTAATGGTCATTCAGATGCTCGGTCTGTACAGGAGAATTTTGATTTGATAACTTCTTTCATTCACACTTCGGCCGAAAATCATATCCCCTCAAAAACTAGTAGGGCTGTATCTTCTATTCCCTGGATCACTCCAGAGATAAGAAGGAAAATTCGCAGAAGGAATAAGATTCATGCAAAGGCAAAAAAGACAGGAAGTGGTAAACTCCGGACAAAATTTGAAAACTTGAGACGTGAAATCAAGACTGATATAAAAAATCAGCATGATTTGTATGTGAATAACTTGGTAGGTGATGTAAAGGCAAATCCCAGAGACTTCTACAGATATATTAATAGCCAGAAGAAAGACAGGCAAGGTATCCCGCCCCTTAATAAAAGAGGAGGGGACGGGGTTGCTGAATCAGACTCTGAAAGGGCAGAGGAACTAGTTGGTCAATTCAATGATGCATTTAATAAAACTGAGTTCACGGAGGTCCCATTAACTGGAAGATCGGCCCCATTCATGAATAATATTGTTGTGACAGCTGCAGGAGTGATCAAATTACTTCAAGGCTTAAACCCCAGTAAGGCCTTAGGACCTGATGAGCTTCATCCCAGAGTCCTGAAGGAACTAGCAAATGAGTTGGGTCCAGTTTTCGCACACTTGTTTCAACAGTCTCTTGATACGGGTGAAATCCCCAAAGAATGGCTCTTAGCAAACATTTGTCCACTCTTCAAAAAAGGAGATAGGGCTCTTGCCCGCAATTATCGCCCTGTGTCTCTGACTTGTGTTCTGTGTAAATTGCTGGAACATATAGTCTGCTCAAACATCATGGCCCACTTGGACGAACATAAACTTTTGTCAGACAGACAACATGCATTTAGGAAAAGGCACAGTTGTGAAACTCAGCTAAGCACAGTTATTAATGACTGGGCAAAAATCTTGGACAAAGGGGGACAGGTGGACACATTTATTCTGGACTTCGAGAAGGCTTTTGACACTCCTCCTCATGAACTACTTAAATCTAAGTTATTTGGTTATGGAATTGGGGGAAAGACCCTAAAATGGATAGATTCCTTTCTTTGCTACAGAAAACAGCGGGTTGTTGTTAATGGTGAATCTTCGGAGTGGGCTCCAGTTTTGTCTGGAGTCCCGCAAGGGACCGTTCTTGGTCCACTTTTGTTCTCCCTGTACATCAATGATATTTCCACTGACATTGACTCAGAAATAAGACTGTTCGCAGATGACTGTGTTTGTTACCGGGAAATTAGAGATACAGATGACTCATTGAAACTTCAGGCTGACATAGATAGATTAGGATGTTGGGCACGTAAATGGGGCATGAGATTTCAGCCAGTTAAATGCAATATTATGCAGATAACTAGGAAGAGATCTAATAAAGTTGAGGCTTCTTACACCTTAGAGGGTACGGTCCTCGAGAATGTGGACTCGATTAAATACCTTGGAGTGACAATCTCACACAACTTGAGATGGAATACTCATATTAGCAACATGTGTACTAAGGCAAATAGAATGCTTGGTTTCCTGAGGCGAAATCTTCATCAGTGCCCTCAGGATGTAAAAGAGGCAGCATATAAAGGTCTTGTTCGCCCAATCTTGGAATATGGTAGTTGTATCTGGGACCCCAGTGGAGTGGTCCTTAACGATGAAATTGAGAAAGTTCAGAATAGAGCTGCTAGATTTGTAACAGGCAATTACTGCTTTGAAACTGGGAGCATGACAGGAATACTTGGAAAATTAAAATGGGAGTCTCTCAAGAAAAGGAGAAAGACAGTAGGCTAATCCTTTTATACAAAGGTCTAAAGGGTGCTGCCAGCATTCCAACAGATGACCTTGTTCCCCCAGCTAGATACTGTAGAAATCACCATTCGTTGGCGTTTCAGACCCTTAGCGCAAGAACTGACATTTATAAAGAGTCGTTCTTCCCCAGAACCATTAGAGATTGGAATGCCCTTCCCGATTCGATAATTTCGACAGCTGAAGGTGCTGATGATTGTGTAGCTAAATTTACCTCTTTGGTTAGAGCTAGGGACTAACTTCCCACATCACAGGTCCTGGTGTATGAATGTCATTTGACGTGTCACCAGTAACAATTCTGATTCTGATTCTGATATAGAGATAATCTTTGAAAATCTTCTTCTCTGAAACAGCAAGGCTCAGGTCTTGGATATTTGGTGTGAAGCTTCATTACATTATTTAAATTATAGCCCTGAGGCCAAAAATGCCCCCGCCCCGGGGACATTTGGTTTTACATAGGCTTATGTCGGGAATATCTTTAAAAAAATCTTCTTCTCTTAAACCACAAGGCCCAGGTCTTTGATATTTGGTGTGTAGCTTCATCTAGTGGACCTTTACCAAGATTGTTCAAATTATAGCCTTTGTTGGTATTTGGTATGAAGCTTCACCTTTTTAGACCTCCCTCAACATTATGCACATTATAACTCTGGGGTCAATAATGGCCCTCCCTGGGGCCACCTTGTTACTCTATGGATCAGGTGAGCGATCCAGGGCCATCATGGCCCTCTTGTTAGCTCACCGTCACGTAGTGACGAGGTGAGCTTTTGGGATCACTTTTTGTCCGTCGTGCGTGCGTCCGTGCATGCGTAAACAATTTCTTTAAATGACATCTCCTCCAATACCACTGATTGGATTTTGACCAAACTTCACAGGAATGATCCTTAGGTGGTCCCCTTTCAAAGTTGTTCAAATGGTTCCGGTCTGTTGCACATCTAGGTCACAGGAGCCAAAAAAAGATTTTTTTCACTAAAAACTTAATAAATCTTCTTCTCTGAAACCACAAGGTCCTGGTCTTTGATATTTGGTATGAAGCTTCATCTAGTGGACCCCTACCAAGATTGTTCAAATTATATTAATTGGGCCAAAAATGCCCCCGCCCCGGGGCCCCTTTTGGTTTTACATAGGCTTATATACGGAAAATCTTTAAAAATCTTCTTCTCTAAAACCTCAAGGCCCAGGTCTTTGATATTTGGTATGAAGCTTCATGTAGTGGACCCATACCAAGATTGTTCAAATTTTAGTGCTGGTGCAAAAAATGCCCCTGCCCCTTGGCCCTTTGGTTTTACATAGGCTTATATAGGGAAAGTCTTTAAAAATCTTCTACTCTGAAACTTCAAGGCTCAGGTCTTTGCTATTTGGTATGAAGCTTCATCTAGTGAACCCCTACCAAGATTGTTCAAATTATAGTGCTGGGGCCAAAAATGCCCCCGCCACAGGGCCCTTTGGTTTTACATAGGCTTATATAGGGAAAATCTTTAAAAATCTTCTTCTCTGAAACCGCAAGGCCCAGGTGTTTGATATTTGGTTTGAAGCTTCTTCTTGTGGACCTCTACCAAGATTGTTCAACTTATAGCCCTGGTGCCAAAAATGCCCCCAGTCCGGGACCCTTTGGTTTTACATAGACTTATATACAGAAAATCTTGAAAAATCTTCTTCTCTGAAACAACAAGGCCTAGGTCTTTGATATTTGGTATGAAGCTTCATCTAGTTGACCTCTACCAAGATTGTTCAATTTATAGCCCTGAGACCAAAAATGCCCCCGACTCGGGGGGCTCTTATGTTTTACATAGACTTATATAGGGAAAATCTTTAAAAATCTTCTTCTGTGAAACCATAAGGCCTAGGTCTTTGATATTTGTTGTAAAATTTCATCTAGTGGACCTCTATCAAGATTGTTCAAATTAAAGCCCTGGGGCCAAAAATGCTCCCGCCCCGAGACCCTTTGGTTTTACATGGACTTATATCGGGAAAATCTTTAAAAATCTTCTTCTCTGAAACTGCAAGGCCCAGGTCTTTGATATTTGGTGTTAAGCTTCATCTAGTGGACCTCTATCAAGATTGTTTAAACTATAGCCCTGAGGCCAAAAATGCCCCCACCATGGGGCCATTTGGTTTTACATATGCTTATGTAGGGAATATCTTTAAAAAATCTTCTTGCCTGAAACCACAAGGCCCAGGTCTTTGATATTTGTTGTGTAGCTTCATCTAGTGGACCTTCGCCAAGAGTGTTCATGTTATAGCCTTTGTTCATATTTGGTATGAAGCTTCAACTATTTAGACCTCCCTCTACATTATGCACATTATAGCCCTGGGGTCAGTAATGGCCCTCCCCGGGGCCCACTTGTTACTCTATGGATCAGGTGAGCGATCCAGGGCCATCATGGCCCTCTTGTGTTTTATATTAGGATCACATTTTGTCTGTCATCCGTGCGTAAACAATTTCTTCAAACGACATCTCCTAAACCACTGATCAGATTTTGACCAAACTTCACAGGAATGATCCTTAGGTGGTCCCCTTTCAAAGTTGTTCAAATGGTTCCGGTCCGTTGCACATCTAGGTCACATGAGCCAAAAATAGATTTTTTTCGCCGAAAACTTAAAAAATCTTCTTCTCTGAAACCACAAGGCCCAGTTCTTTGATATTTGGTATGAAGCTTTATCTAGTGGATCCCTACCAAGATTGTTCAAATTATAGTGCTGGGGCCAAAGAGACCCTTTGGTTTTACATAGGATAATATAGGGAAAATCTTTAAAAATCTTCTTCTCTGAAACCGCAAGGCCCAGGTCTTTGATATTTGGTATGAAGCTTCATCTAGTGGACCCCTACCAAGATTGTTCAAATTATAGTTCTAGGGCCAAAAATGCCCCTGCCCCGGGGCCCTTTGTTTTACATGGGCTTATATAGGGAAAATCTTTAAAAATCTTCTTCTCCGAAACCGCAAGGCCCAGGTCTTTGATATTTGCTATGAAGCTTCATCTAGTGGACCCCTACCAAAATTGTTCAAATTATAGTGCTGGGGCCAAAAATGCCCCCACCCCTGGGCCCTTTGGTTTTACATAGGCTTATGTAGGGAAAATCTTTAAAAATCTTCTTCTCTGAAACTGCAAGGCCCAGGTCTTTGCTATATTGTATGAAGCTTCTACCAAGATTGTTCAAATTATAGTGCTTGGGCCAAAAATGCCCCCGCCCCGGGGCCCTTTGGTTTTACATAGGCTTATATCGGGAAAATCTTTAAAAATCTTCTTCTCTGAAACTGCAAGGCCTAGGTCTTTGATATTTGGTATGTACCTTCATCTTGTGGACCTCTATCAAGATTGTTCAAATTATAGCCCTGGGGCCAAAAATGCCCCCGCTCCGGGGCCCTTTGGTTTTACATATACTTATATGCGGAAAATCTTGAAAAATCTTCTCTGAAACCATAAGGCCTAGGTCTTTGATGTTTGGTATCAAGCTTCAGCTAGTGGACCTCTACCAAGATCGTTCTAATTATTGCCCTGAGACCAACAATGCCCCGGCTTTGTGGCCCTTTGGTTTTACATAGACTTATATAGGGAAAATCTTTAAAATCTTCTTCTATGAAACCACATGGCCTAGGTCTTTGATATTTGGTGTGAAATTTCACCTAGTGGACCTCTATCAAGATTGTTAAAATTATAGCCCTGAAACCAAAAATGCCCCTGCTCCGGGGCCCTTTGGTTTTACATAGACTTATATAGGGAAATCTTTAAAAATCTTCTTCTCTGAAACTGCAAGGCCCATGTCTTTGATATTTGGTATGGAGCTTCATCTAGTGGACCTCTACCAAGATAGTTCAAATTATAGCCCTCGGGCCACAAATGCCCCCGCCCTAGGGCCCTTTGGTTTTACATAGACTTATATAGAGAAAATCTTGGAAAATCTTCTTCTCTGAAACCACAAGGCCTAGGTCTTTGATATTTGGTGTGAAGCTTCATCTAGTGGACCTCTATCAAGATTGTTTAAATTATAGCCCTGAGGCCAAAAATGCCCTCGCCCCGGGGCCCTTTGGTTTTACATAGGCTTATATAGGGAAAATCTTTTAAAAAATCTTCTTCTCTGAAACCGCAAGGCCAAGGTCTTTGATATTTGGTGTGTAGCTTCATCTAGTGGACCTTTGCCAAGATTGTTCAAATTATAGCCTTTGTTGATATTTGGTATGAAGCTTCACCTTTTTAGACCTCCCTCAACATTATGCACATTATAACCCTGGGGTCAATAATGGCCCACCCCAGGGCCCACTTGCTACTCTATGGATCAGGTGAGCGATCCAGGGCCATCATGGCCCTCTTGTGTTTTATATTAGAATCACTTTCTGTCTGTCATCCGTGCGTAAACAATTTCTTCAAACAACCTCCTCCTAAACCACTGATCGGATTTTGACCAAACTTCACAGGAATGATCCTTAGGTGGTCCCCTTTCAAAGTTGTTCAAATGGTTCTGGTCCATTTCACATATAGGTCACAGGAGCCAAAAATAGACTTTTTTTCACCGAAAACTTAAAAAATCTTCTTCTCTGAAACCGCAAGGCCCAGTTCTTTGATATTTGGTATGAAGCTTCATCAAGTGGACTCCTACCAATATTGTTCAAATTATAGTGCTGGGGCCAAAAATGCCCCGCCCTGGGGCCCTTTGGTTTTACATGGGCTTCAATGTAGGAAAATCTTCAAAAATCTTCTTCTCTGAAACCACAAGGCCCAGGTCTTTGATATTTGGTATGAAGCTTCACGTAGTGGACCCCTACCAAGATTGTTCAAATTTTAGTGCTGGGACCAAAAATGTCCCCGCCCCGGGGCCCTTTGGTTTTACATAGGCTTATGTAGGGAAAATCTTTAGAAATCATCTTCTCTGAAACTGCAAGGTCCAGGTCTTTGATATTTGGTATGAAGCTTCATCTTGTGGACCTCTACCAAGATTGTTCAAATTATAGCCCTGGGGCCAAAAATGCCCCTGCTCCGGGCCCTTTGGTTTTACATAGACTTATATACAGAAAATCTTGACAAATCTTCTTCTCTGAAACCACAAGGCCTAGGTCTTTGATATATGGTATGAAGCTTCAGCTAGTGGACCTCTACCAAGATTATTCAAATTATAGCCCTGAGACCAAAAATGCCTGCGCCGCGGGGCCCTTTGGTTTTACATAGACTTATATAGGGAAAATCTTTAAAAATCTTCTATTGTGAAACCACAAGGCCTAGGTCTTTGATATTTGGTGTGAAATTTCATCTAGTGGACCTCTATCAAGATTGTTCAAATTATACCAAAAATGGGCCAAAAATCAAAAATCTTCTCTGAAACTGCAAGGCCCATGTCTTTGATATTTGGTATGGAGCTTCATCTAGTGGACCTCTACCAAGATTGTTCAAATTATAGCCCTGGGGCCACAAATGCCCCGCCCCGGGGCCCTTTGGTTTTACATAGACTTATATAGCGATAATCTTTGAAAATCTTCTCTGAAACAGTGCCCAGGCGAAAATGATGGTCAGGTGACCATCAACTATCATGGAATACTATGGACTACCATGGGAGTTCATGGTCATACAACCATGGAAAACCATGGTTGACCATGTTTTGTAAAATGGCCGCCCATGGTCATAGGTGACCATAAACACCATGGTAGACCATGGTCTATGCCCATGGTGAACCATGTTCGAACATGGTGTTATTTGACCATAAAAAACCATTGGCAGCCATTTTTGCCTTCACTAAATATATGGCATTTTTACAAACCAACTGATTGTATTGTTCCAGTTCAGGATGCAATGTCATTTATATTTGATGACCTAAAATGCTCTTTAAACCCTCAGCCTACTAGGCAGACAGTATAAGAACAAATACTTTAAATTTATACTTTTTTGTGCCATACATTCTTGTAATAACATTCTAGAAAATCATCTTTTAATGGTAATCATAGAGTTGGTACAAAAGTTCTGTAAAGGTGGCAAGCTAGATGGCATTTATTGCAAGCATTCTTGTCTACATAAATATGAATAAGTAATTAATTCAAATAATTATAATTTCTACATAATATAGATAAATAAATGTAAATTTCAAAAGAATAACAAATATAAATTATAAATTTCAAGGGAAACTACTGAAACTTCAAAAAATGTCAACCATAGTAGTAATTTTTACCCTCCTTTAAACCACCAACGACCATGGGTGACCATGGTGACAACCATGGTGACCATGGTTGACCAAGAAAAAATGTGATGCAGATATTCTGTTTTCATCACATTTGAGGAATGACCATGAAAAAACATGGTAGGCCATCAAAAACCATGGTGACCATGGTTGACCATGGTGTTAACCATGGTGATCCTGGTTGACCAATAAAAAATGTGCTACAGATATGATTTTTTTTTAGCTCACCTGAGCACGAAGTGCTCAAGGTGAGCTTTTGGGATCAGTCTTTGTCCGTCGTCCGTCGTCCGTGCGTGCGTCCGTCGTCAACTTTTGCTTTAAACAACTTCTCCTCCAAAACTGCTGGACAGATTTTGATCTAATTTCACAGGAATGCTCCTTGGGTGATCCTCTACCAAAATTGCTCAAACTGTTCTGCTCGGGTGAACAAGATGGCCGCCAAAGCTAAAAATAGAAAATTCTTTAAACGACTTCTTCTCCTTAACCAGTGGATGGATTTTGAAATTATTGCACAGGAAGGTTTTTTGGGTGCCCCTCTACTAAAATTGCTCAAACCATTCCGCTCGGGTGAACAAAATGGCCACCAGAGCTAAAAATAGAAAAAACCTTTAAAGGACTTCTTCCCCTTAAACAGTAGATGGATTTTGAAATTACTTGACAGGAGTGTTCCTTGGGTGACCCTCTACCAAAATTGCTCAAACCGTTCCGCTCGGGTGAACAAAATGGCCGCCAGATCTAAAAATAGAAAAAGCTTTAAACGACTTTTTCTCCTTAACTAGTGGATGGATTTTGAAATTACTTCACAGGAATTTTTCCTTCGGTGACCCTCTACCAAAATTGTCCAAACCGTTCCGCTCGGGTGAACAAAATGGCCGCCAGAGCTAAAAATAGAAAAAGCTTTAAACGACTTTTTCTCCTTAACTAGTGGATGGATTTTGAAATTACTTCACAGGAATGTTCCTTCGGTGACCCTCTACCAAAATTGTCCAAACCGTTCCGCTCGGGTGAACAAAATGGCCGCCAGAGCTAAAAATAGAAAAAGCTTTAAACGACTTTTTCTCCTTAACCAGTGGATGGATTTTGAAATTATTTCACAGGAATGTTTGTTTGGTGACCCTCCAAAAAATTATTTCACTGGAAGGTTCCTTGGGGGATCCTCTACCAAAATTGCTCAAACAGTTTCCGCTCGGGTGAACAAAATGGCCACCAGAGCTAAAAATAGAAAAACCTTTAAACACCTTCTACTCCTTAAACAGTGGATGGATTTTGAAATTATTTCACAGGAATGTTCCTTTGGTAAACCTCTACAAAAATTGCTCATACTGTTCCCCTCGGGTGAACAAAATGGCCGCCAGAGCTAAAAATAGAAAAACCTTTAAACGACTTCTTCTCCATAACCCGTGGATGAATTTTGAAATTATTTCACAGGAATGTTTGTTTGGTGACCCTCTATCAAAATTGCTCATACTGTTCCGCTCGGATGAACAAAATGGCCGCAAGAGCTTAAAATAGAAAAACCTTTAAACGACTTCTTCTCCTTTACCAGTGGATGGATTTTGAAATCACTTAATAGGAATGTTCCTTGGGTGGCCCTCCACCAAAATTGCTCAAACAGTTCAGCTCGGGTTAACAAAATGGCCGCCAGAGCTAAAAATAGAATAACCTTTAAACGCACTTTTCTCCTTAACCAGTGGATGGATTTTGAAATTATTTCACCAGAATGTTCCTTGGGTGACCCTTTACCAAAATTGCTCAAACCGTTCCGCTCAGGTCAACAAAATGGCCGACAGAGCTAAAAATAGAAAAAGCTTTAAACGACTTTTTCTCCTTAACTAGTGGATGGATTTTGAAATTACTTCACAGGAATGTTCCTTCCATGACCCTCTCTCGAAATTGCCCAAACCATTCCGCTCGGGTGAACAAAATGGCCGCCAGAGCTAAAAATAGAAAAAGCTTTAAACGACTTTTTCTCCTTAACCAGTGGATGGATTTTAAAATTATTTCACTGGAAGGTTCCTTGGGGGATCCTCTACCAAAATTGCACAAAAAGGTTCCGCTCGGGTGAACAAAATGGCCACCAGAGCTAAAAATAGAAAAACCTTTCAACACCTTCTACTCCTTAAACAGTGGATGGATTTTGAAATTATTTCACAGGAATGTTCCGTTGGTAAACCTCTACCAAAATTGCTCATACTGTTCCGCTCGGGTGAACAAAATGGCCGCAAGAGCTTAAAATAGAAAAACCTTTAAACGACTTCTTCTCCTTTACCAGCGGATGGATTTTGAAATCACATTATAGGAATGTTCCTTGGGTTGCCCTCCACCAAAATTGCTCAAAAATGGCCACCAGAGCTAAAAATAGAATAACCTTTAAACGCACTTTTCTCCTTAACTAGTGGATGGATTTTGAAATCATTTCACCAGAATGTTCCTTGGGTGACCCTTTACCAAAATTGCTCAAACCGTTCCGCTCAGGTCAACAAAATGGCCGACAGAGCTAAAAAAAGAAAAACATTTAAATGACTTCTCCTTAACAAGTGGATGGATTTTGAAATTATTTCACAGGAATATTCCTTCGGTGACCCTCTACCACAATTACTCAAACCGTTCCGCTCGGTTGAATAAAATGGCCACCAGAGCTAAAAATAGAAAAAACTTTAAATGACTTAGTCTCCTTAACCTGTGGATGGATTTTGGAATAACTTCACAGGAATGTTCCTTGGGCGACCCTCTACAAAAAGTGCTCAAACCATTCTGCTCTGGTGAACAAGCTGGCTGCCAGAGCTAAATTATAGAAAACCTTTAAACGACTTCTTCTCCTTAACCAGTGGATGGATTTTGAAATTACTTGACAGGAATGTTCCTTGGGTGACCCACAAAATTGCTCAAACTATGCTGCTCTGGTGAACAAAACCTTTAAACAACTTCTTCTCCTTAACCAGTGGATTGATTATGAAATAATTTGACAGGAATGAGGTTTGAGGTTTTTAGCTGTGGTGGCCATCATGCTCATTTAAGCAAAATATTTTTAGCAATTTTGTTAGAGGGTCACTCATGGAACATTCCTATAAAATTGCTTCCTTTTAGAGAAAGATGTCTTTTGAAAGTTTTGGCCCCCACCCACCTTGGCTGCAAGGTGCTTCTACAGGAGTATTGGTAAACCACTTTGAAGGTTTTAGCCTGTCTAGGCAAAGTGGTGCGAGTGGAACCATCAATACATTTAAACCCCATTGGTTTCATTGGGCGGCAGGGCTTGAGATGTCATTTCATCAAAAATGACTTCTACTTCTCAAAATGACTTCTACTCCTAAACAGGCAGACTGATTTTGAATTAATTTCACAGAAATGGTCTTTGGGTCCAACCAAAATTGCTCAAACCCTCCACTCCACCATATATTACCCACAATTCCGTTTGTACAATAGGATCAGGTGAGCGATCCAGGGCCATCATGGCCCTCTTGTATAGTATTTGACGGCTGAGCATGAAAAAACATGGTAGACCATCAAAAACCATGATGACCATGGTAAACCATGGTTGCTATTTCGCCTGGGTAAGGCCCAGGTCTTTGATATTTGGTGTGAAGCTTCATCTAGTGGACCTCTATCAAGATGGTTTAAATTATAGCCCTTAGGCCAAAAATGCCTCCGCCCAGGGGCCATTTGGTGTTACATAGGCTTATGTAGGGAATGTCTTAAAAAAATATTCTTCTCTGAATCCGCAAGGCCCAGGTCTTTGATATTTGGCGTTTAGCTTCATCTAGTGGACCTTTGCCAAGATTGTTCAAATTATAGCCTTTGCTAATATTTGGTATGAAGCTTCACCTTTTTAGACCTCCCTCAACATTATGCACATTATAACCCTGGGGTCAATAATGACCCTCCCCGGGGCCAACTTCTTACTCTATGGATCAGGTGAGCGATCCAGGGCCATCATGGCCCTCTTGTTGTTTTTTTTTCTTTGGTTTTGGTTTAATGGCCCTTAAGATTATTACACTTATTTTAGGTGATTAAAATCAAAGGTGGGCAAAAACTGGAGTACCCGGAAAAAAACCACCTGACCTTCCATTGCAGAACTTGGCATCTCACATGTGATAGTATTTAAATGGAGACACAAATAATAAAAATCTCAGATGATCATCAAATGAGCAAAAATTGGACTGTTGTTATTTTGCCTGCTTTAAGCATGTATAAGGATCTAATTATCGATCCATTTATCCATTCATTCACTTATTTCATGTGGGTGTCCACTGTTGCATTGTTCCAGTGCATCAGTCTGATGTTCAAAGTTGAAGTAAAACAAAGATCAGGAATTGATACAATTAACTTACTCAACCCATCAAAGACACTAAAGGGAAAGAAACACAAACATGAAGCGACCAGACCATAATGGAAACCTAAACAAAGGATGGCCATAAGGACAATTACTTTCCCACAAAATGGCCAAATGGCCATCCAAAATAAAAAGACACAAGTGATACACACAGTGAGTAGTAACAAACAACAACATAAATAAACCGCCACAGAAAAACCGCCTTGGAACGGTCAGTGGAAAGAATTCCACTGGGAGGCTTAAATCGATTTTACGTGGCCACAATCCTCGCCCTTACTTCCGTCGCGATTTAGACAAATAATTTGTTCAGTCCCCATGAATGCCTCCTAACTCATCAGTGCAACATCCCCGTGAACACAAATAATCAAAGAACCACAGAGGTGAGACAACGGTGAGGACTCAACAGCAAAAAACCACTGAAATGCTGGAGCAAAAGAAAACCAACAGTTAGACTCCGATGGGCTGGATTTGGCCCCACATGTGCAAAATAGCCTTCGGCAGAATTGTTGTCTGTATAATCTATATTGACTCCTGGTATACATAAGGAGAAAGATTCCATTTGGTACAAAAAGGGTTGAAAGTAGTGATTGCATATTAAAGGGTTAACAGTTTCTGCTTTGGACCTCAGCAATAGTGTTATATACAGGTTGTGGTGTTTCTCCATTCTAGGTGTTTCCAGTGAGAATGACTTCGCTTGGCTGGCTCATTTACGTTACTACTGGGAGAATGACAACATGATAGTGAGAATGACCAATGCTACTGTCAGATACTGCTACGAATACCTCGGTAACACCCCACGTCTGGTCATCACTCCACTCACAGATAGATGCTACAGAACCTTGGTAGGGGCGTTCCACTTGAATCTGAACGGTGCCCCTGAGGGACCAGCTGGCACAGGGAAGACAGAGACGGTGAAAGATTTGGCTAAGGCCATTGCTGTACAGTGTGTCGTATTCAATTGTTCAGATGGTCTGGATTATATTGCCATGGGAAAGGTATGATATTTTACTTCTTTCTTTTTTCAGGGAAAAAATATGAATTAAAGGTTGGTTGGTTGTATTGGAGTTTAACGACCCAGTCAACACTATTTAGGTCATTTTTGAGCCAGTCAGTTTACCTATCCACACTTCTCCTGGGCAGGCTTATACGTAAGTGGTTAACCAGGACAGTGCACATTCTTTAACCAGAAACTGACAACTGCCCTTCTTGAATCAGCGGAAGGTAGAGAATGACTGTAGAAAAGATTTCATGATCAGTCTCCACGAAAGAATGTTGCAGACCCCGACAGGTATCGAACCCGCGCCCTCCTGATCGTCAGTCAGAGGCACGTCCGACTGAGCTACCGAGGCAGGCAATGAATTAAAGGAAAACACAGACCTTATGATAAAGTTATCTTCATCAAAAACATTCAAAGACCAAACATTTTCACAAATGCAGCAAATATTTTCACAAATGTTTCATAAAGCAACTGCAGCCAATTATTAATAAAAGTTATGTAGGTTTAAAATTTCTGAAAGTGTAATTCAAAATGAGGTTTTGAGTTAATGATGTCATAGGTTCACGAAAAAAATGATAGTAACGGATGGGGATATGCAAGGGTGTGTGTGTGTGTATTTGAGTTTTATGTCCCACCAACAACTAAGCTCATAGGGACCTCAGTTTAGAGACTCATCAGAAAGTCTGGAGAAGCCTGGAATCCAGCCCACGAATCCTGGTTTATGAGGCAAAATAGAAGTGAAGGCAAGTTGCTTAACCTCTACACAACGTAAGCTTCTGATCTGCAAGGGCAGATAACCACCAGTATTTTGAAAAGTATAATCCCTGTGTCAGCTTTATCTGGAACTGCAGTGTATTCCAGTATTTATGTCCCCCCACCCGAAAGGGAGGGGGACATATTGGTTTTAGTGCGGATCCTGTCGGCATCGGCGTCAGCGTCGGCGTCGGTGTTGGCGTTGCCTCTTGTCTGCACTCTATCTCCTGAATGGATGGATGGATTTTGATTAAACTTACACAGATACACCATTGGGAGGGGGAAAAGTACTGATTAGATTTTGGTGACCTTGACTTAATTTTCAAGGTCACAGGGCTGAAACCATTGTCAAATTTTAGACCAAAAAAGCTTGTCTGCACTCTAACTCCTGCACCAATGGAAGGATTTGGTTCATACTTGATACATTATATCAGTGGGATGGTCTTAAGAACTGATTAGCTTTTGGTGACCTTGACCTAATTTTCAAGGTCACAACGGGAGTTAGACTTTTAAAAATTGGCTTGTCTGCACTCTTTCTCCTGAACCAATGGAAGGATTTGGTTCATACTTGATACATTATATCAGTGGGATGGTCTTAAGAACTGATTAGCTTTTGGTGACCTTGACCTAATTTTCAAGGTCACAACGGGAGTTAGACTTTTAAAAATTGGCTTGTCTGCACTCTTTCTCCTGAACCAGTGGATGAATATTGATCAAACTTGGTACATTATATCAGTGGGCTGGTCTTAAGAACTGATTAGATGTTGGTGACCTTGACCTTATTTTCAAGGTCACCACGGGACTTAGACTGTTGAAAATTGCCTTGTCTGCACTCTATCTCCTGAACCAGTGGATGGATTTGGTTAAAAAAATAATGAGTGTGGTGGGGGGACATGTTTTCTTAGAAAACAATTCTAGTTACCCTGAATATTCACACACTTTTTAAGAAACTTGAGGGGAATGGATGCACCTTCAGGGGAGGCAACTCCTGCAAAAGTATTTTTTCTCCCATATCAATAGGGGTCAACTCATAAAGGAAAGAATTTGCTCCTGAGGAGCAAATTCTTTCCATTAAGAGTAGACCTCCTTTTCAGTGGGACAGGGCTTATAGAAAAACGAACATGAAGTCCCTAAAGTTGTCTCCCTTTGAAAAATGGCGGAAAAATCTGCCAGGTATTTCCATGCCCCTTAATATCTATAGAGACAGTTTTGAAGAATTGGAACCTGGAATAGGATTTTCTTGTCATATAAATTTTGATATGCCCATATATCCTTCTTAAAGCATTTTTAATATTGAATTTCTTTCCAGTTTTTCAAAGGCCTTGCCTCTGCTGGTGCCTGGGCATGTTTCGATGAGTTCAACAGAATTGACCTGGAAGTCTTGTCTGTCATTGCTCAACAGGTAAGAGCTATAATTAAACCATTTTGTAGGGAAATCTCAAAACTGGTTATCGACAAACAGTGCAGGCACAGATCCGACGCTGTGGAAAGCGGCAGCTGATCAAGGCCTTCATTGTTTGCAGAAAGTTCTACTATTTTCCAAATAGAGGATATTATGCAAGTGGTCATGTCATATAAAATTTATGAAATTGAGCCTTTAGCGAGTTTCATAAATTTCATATGAAATGACCACAAATTTAAGATTGTTTATCATATGACCACTTTAAATTGGATTTATCGCCTTTATTTGACATTTTTTTTCCACAAAAATGCATAGTTGACATGGACATCATTATGACGTTACTTAATCCTGCCAAAGTGTTATTACATGTTTGGTCATGCGATTTTTATTACTGGACATTATCCACTGCTTATTAACAACGCCATATGATAACTGAATTTCTAAAATGGACTTCTATTGTATATATGGGGCAGATTCCATTCAGTACAAAATGGGTTATAGCATTAGACCTGCCCCTTATGTGAATAGTGAAATATTTTTTCTTGCTCACTGTAACTCTCAGACAGTTTAGTACTGTGAAAATTTACTGAGGGCAGCCTTCGTTAGATGTCATTTTAGAAAGTTTGTGTCATGATCATACATTTATCAGTTACCCCCTGTATATAGTGCATTGTAACACATTGACCTGATAAAGATATGCTATCTCAGGACAAGTAAGCTTTATCACGTCAACGTGATTTTGCACTTTTTGAATGAACCACACAACCGGAAAAATGGCCGAAATGTTATTATTACTAAAAAATCGGAAAAATTACGTTAAAAGTTACCAAAAGAAAATAACGGTCAGATGATAGTAAATATACTGATCAATTATATTTCGCGTGGGAATGTTGGGACACACTCAGGACATCCGGTAAGTGATCGTAAATTGCCAATTTAAAGAGTTTACAAGGGGATAAACTGATAAATAGAATACCAGATTCGTGTCATTTGATATCAAGTTTATCAGGCTCGGCTTTGAGAAAGCATGTAGAATCGCTCGGCAAGCCTCGCGATTCTACAAGCGTTCTCAAAGCCTTGCCTGATAAACTTGATATCAAAAGACACTCACCTGGTATTCTCTATGTAAACACCACTTTATGTAGATAAAAGTGGGTTTTCAAGGATATTCTTTATTTTCCTTTCAGCTTTAAGGGTTAAGAATATAACTCAGTATTGATTCCTAGCTGTATATTTTTAAACGTTATAAATCTTCTTTATGTATATTTCAGATCCTGTGCATCATTCGAGCTGTACAAGCCCATGTTGATGTTTTTGTCTTTGAGGGTACAGAACTAAACCTTAACCCTCAGTGTTATGTTTGCATCACAATGAACCCAGGTTATGCCGGTCGATCAGAACTTCCTGACAACTTGAAAGTTCTGTTCAGAACTGTTGCTATGATGGTACCGGACTATGCTATGATTGCTGAGATCTCTCTGTACTCCTTTGGGTTTCTTCAAGCTGCGCCATTGTCCGTGAAGATTGTCACAGTCTACCGACTCTGTTCAGAGCAGCTGTCATCACAGTTTCACTACGATTACGGTATGAGGGCCGTAAAAGCTGTGTTGTCTGCGGCGGGCAATCTCAAATTGAAGTTCCCAGATGAAGAGGAGAATATACTGGTATGTTCTGAAACTTTAACCTTTTAACTTTATGGGAAATGTATA
This sequence comes from Lucinisca nassula, assembly GCA_963580285.1. NCBI lineage: Eukaryota > Metazoa > Mollusca > Bivalvia > Lucinida > Lucinidae > Lucinisca > Lucinisca nassula. The sequence continues at coordinate 49,494,892 of OY757016.1, read as the reverse complement.
TGCATGACATATTTTCCATTAAATTTGCAAGAGAGATAACTTTTGGGGCTTCCTGTTTGATTTTGTGCATAGTTTACTCCTCCCAAAAAATTGGGCCTACTCTTAAAGGAAAGAATTTAAATTCTTTAATTTAAAAGGGGTGGGGGGGGTGGTGTTTGTGTTCAGCGGGATGAGGGTTAATAAAAAGATGTGTGTACTCATTGGAATCATATCTATCGGTTTTTTTTTTCATACACACAAAATAGTTTTTAAGATGGAATAAAAAAAGAAATCTCCATAATCATCCCCAACTCTTTCATAAGCCCCCCCCTCATCGGGGCTTGAAGAAATAGATGGGCTGCATGGTGCTTCCACGCAGAGCTGAAACCGACCCGCACACGAGTACTGGTAAACCGCTGAGAGGATTTAAGCCTGCCCAGGCAAAGCGGTGCGAGTCGGCCCGTCCATGCTTATAAACCCTATTGGTTTCATTGGGCGGCAGGGCTTGAGATGTCATTTCATCTCATTGTTGGGTAAAAGTCCCACAAAATTGGAAACAACGTCTCCAAAAATGACCTTTACAGTGTTTACGGGGACGTTAAACCCCAAATCAAACAAACAAATTCATATCACTCTTGCGCTATGGAAAGAATTCCCCAGGCACGAAGAACGAGTATGTATCAGCTTTGGTAAACAAGCCATCAGTGTTCAAATCAATGAAGTTCTAGCATTTTAGGGTTGATTGTTTGTCAATCAGCCCAAACTTACAAAGCACAGAAGCTGTTCAGTGCAGGTGACCACCTGACTACTCACTGATTTATAGGAAATCCAGGTAATAGTTATTTATAGAAAATAGTCGTGCTATTGTTGTTGTGACGTCAGAAAGAATACAGTAAAACATTTGATTTGGCCCATGTGCTGGGCAAACAGTTTAGGCCCAGATTGTGGCATCTGATCAGGATCTAAATTGTTTACTTTCCGTACAGGAATTTAACGGTTAAACAAAACAGCTTTTCAGGACCACTTTCCCAGCTCAAAAACAATCGACCTAACAGTGCTGTCAATGCTTTGATTTATTTATAATGTGACATCGCGTCTGAGAATGTAATAACGCCATAAATTAAATTCTGTAATCCACTAGTGAATTAAATATGCAAATTAGTTACAGTCGAACTTCAATGGCTCGAACACCTTTGGGACCTCGAAAACCTGTTCGAGACAGGGGTAGTTCGAGCCACTGAGGGTTACTGTCAGGAGGCATAACGAGATACTTTTAGACATCTTTTCGGTGTTCTATACTGAAAAAGTAAGCTGTGTGTACTCATTAGAATCGCCTCATCAAGGCGATTCTAATTGATGAGGCGATTCTAATGAGTTCACACAGCATACATTTGCAAGATAAAAGACTAAAATCTCCTTAATTATCCCCACTATTTCTAATGTAGAGAATTTCGCTAGGGGCTCAAGAATGGGTTCGACGCATCCATGGTAAACGAGCCATCGGTGTTCGAGCCATCGAAGTTCTACTGTAGATACACCTTGAAACATTACACATAGGATCTCCTTAACGATGTCCCATTTACTAAAGGGGAAATGTTGACATTTTTGTTAAAAAAAATGTGAACAAAATGCGTTGAAAATGTCATATGATAAACAGAATCTTGTACTTGTGTTCATGTATTATTAAGTTTGTTAAACTCGTTGAGGAAAAGGGATAAAATGCTCGGTACAGCCTAACATTTTATCCCTTTTCCTCAACTTGTTTAATAAATTCAATAATACATGAACACTCATGTAAGATCCTCCATTTTTCCAGCTGCTGAGATCTATCATTGACGTCAACCTACCCAAGTTTTTGTCACATGACATCCCTCTGTTTAACGGTATCATCTCGGACTTGTTCCCTGGACTGACCCTCCCAGAGGCTGACTACAAGATCTTCCTGGAAGCCATGGAGAAAATTTGTGAGAAGAAAAACCTACAATTTGTGGACTTCTTCAAGGAGAAGATAATCCAAACATATGAAATGATGATTGTCAGACACGGGTAAGTTGATGTGAGCCACATTTGTGAAAAGATGACAGCAACAGTTAACGCTTTCAGTACCAAATGTAATCTTCCTCTTTATATACAGCAGGAGTCCATTTCATAATTTAGAGGTGTCAGGTTGTGTTTTCTTCAAAATTGATTTGGAAAATGGCTGAACTTTTTGCAAACAGTGTAGGCCCTGATCAGACGCCACGTTATGCAGCGTCTGATCTGGCCTGCACTGTTTGCCAGGGTACCCGTTTAGGGGTTTCCGGTACCAAATGGATTAAGGTTCGTATTTTGTGATAATTGAATGATAGTTTTTGGCAATTCTGCATAAAAACGTATGTTGTGGGTATTCATTAGAACCGCCTCGATGAGGCGGTTCTAATGAATACCCACAACATAGGTGTACATGGAGAAATAAGGAAAACTATCCGGCAATTATCACAAAATAACAACCTTATCTGTTGCTAGGAGATGAGTATTCTTATTCGGCTGTGATGAAACTAGGGGTTACTCTGTACGTTATATTTCAAAATCCGGCCTGTGTCATAAATTTCTCCTCGGTAATCCCCTGTATAGCACAAGACAAATGCACAATCAAGTCACATGGATGGGACTCTAGGTGATATACTGTGGTTCTAATGTCTTGGACAATGATGGTCCTCCATGACCTAGTAGATTGGGGCACTGTCTCTGGTAGGAGAAAATGAATTTGAGGTTTGTGATAGAGTTTCTGATGCAGACACAGAAATCCAAATCCAAGGGTCAATGACTGTTGTAGGAAGCAGGGCTCTAGAAGTCCGATTTTTCACCGGTCCAGACCGTTTTTTGAAAATGAAAACCGATTTTGCTGAAAAATTTTGCTGAAAAATTGGTCCGAAAAAAAAAAACCCAATAAGCTAAAATCGAAGTGAAAAAACAGAGAAATTATACCTGGTTAGGTGTCAAACTGTTTATTGTGCCAGTAATATAATCCAATTATCACTCTCGGGGATGTATTTGAGTTTGACAGTAAACACGTTTTCGAGATCTCGCCAGGTATCGCAGACTCTCGCGGGATTAAGGCTAATGACAGTCAGTCAGCCAAAACGTGATTAAGCGGTGCGTGATTGTGATATCAAAGAAGCCTTGATCGTGTTTGATCTAATGGCAATCAAACATAATTTGTTTGTTTGTTTTCGTAAACTGTTATACTAAACTATCCTTGTAAGAATTAAAAGTGTGTTAATTATATCGGCACTTTAAATGGCTCGATTGATCAATAGCACTGGAGCAGTTAAAAAACATTATCATGTTTGGAAGTAATTAAAGAATTTGGGGTATATAAGTTGCAGATTTTCATTTGGTTTTCGCTGTTCAATTTTATTGCAATGGCTCAACGTAGCATCTTATCGATGTTCAAAAAGTCAAACGACCGGATTGGCAACCCGGTTCAAGACAAAACCCGGCTTGGGGAACCGGATAAGGGCATAAACTGTCTGCCTGGCAAACCGACTGAAAAACAATCTGAATGTCGGATTGGCAACCCGACACTGATACATGAACAGGAACAAAACCGGCATGGGGAACCGGATCATAAATAAAAAATAAAAATAAAAAAAATAAATAAAAAAAAACCCTGTCGAAGACGGATGTGCTGGGCCTCGACGTGGCACAGGGGCGAACATTACTCCATTTTAGAAAGGCAATACTTGTTGTAATGGCTAACAGCAGCACAACGCATTATGAAGCTGGGTACCAACGATAATTTACTGCATTCAGTAATTCTAAAAATACACCTGGGGAATTTCCAAAATATAATACAGGTACTGGTTCAGGAATAACATGGATAATAGAAAGCAAAATGTGGTACGACTTTCTCTTTATTTCAACTATTTATTTACATAATGAACAACAGATAAATATACACCAAATGATCAAAACATGCCTAAACGAAACATGCACAAACAATCAAACAAAAAACATGCAAAACGAAAAACGAAGCATGCAGCAGAAAACTTGCAAAAAATAAGTCAGTGATGACGTCATCGGTCACCTTCTGGACCGATTGGGATTTCAAAATTTCAAGAGCCCTGGTAGGAAGTGAGGTTCTGCCGAGTTTCCAACTTCATTTTTTTTATTTCTCAGTTTATATCAGAAATGGATGTTTGATTATTTGTCATAGGCCCTGCATGTAAATGCTTTTTAATCGTTTGTTGTTACTTTTATTTTTAGTGGGTATTAAGCATCAAAACGCCATTTAAATTTCTTGTGGAGTTGCATAAGTGAGAATTCTACATCATTTTATCTCTGTCAACACTATTTAAGTCCTTTTGGAAACGATGCTTCCGATTTTGTGCAACTTTTTCCGAACATTGAGATGAAATGACATCTCAAAGAAATCCCTAGGGTTTAAGGAGGGGTCTGGCCTGTAACACTTTTCCTGGGCAGGCTAAGACCTTCTAAGCTGTTAGTTTGGTCTGTTTCAACTCTCATGTAGAAGCACCATGCAGCTCATTCAATTTCTCTAAGCCCTGATAGGCTTGGACGCATCCCCAATAGACAGGGGGATGCATCTTGTTTGTAGGGGAATGAAGATACCTAACATTTTTTACATTTTTACAAGGGTGACAATTTATTTTCATGATTTCCTGTTTGGTTTTCTATAAACTCCTATGCTGTCTAAGCTCATTTACAAGACAGACTTCTCCGGCACAAGCCTCGATAGTGCAGTGGATAACGTGTTCGACTTATGATTGAGAGGTTGTGCCTTCGGATCTGGCCACCGGTATCAAGGTGTATCCTTTGGCAAGACACATAATGACACTGCCCCACTCCACCAAGGTGTAAATGGGTAGCAGTGGTGTAAAAGCCACTGCCTGTCTCTTGCATGCACGTGAAAACACCTGGAATGATTGTTCGAGAGCGATTCGATAAGCTTGAAGCTTTCATCGCAATCAAACTAAAATAAATTAGTATAAACAATAAATTAAACTCACATGTGGGTAAGAAAAAAGTGTTTATCTGTCTTTGTTCTCTTACAGCTTCATGTTGGTTGGTGAACCTTTCGGCTGTAAGACAATGGTACTGGAAACACTCAGTGAAGGTATGACTTTGTTGAACAATCAGGGTTACGATGAAGAATACGAGAAGGTCCTCTTCAAAATCATCAACCCCAAGGCAGTCACCATGGGTCAGCTGTTTGGTATGTTTGACCCAGTCTCTCACGAGGTAAGGTTTTAGAATTGGAGAAGGGACACATTAAAATCTACAGGAAATCCTGGACCCAGTTTTACAAAACGTCAACTTAATGAACTTGTTAATGGTCATAATAATATTAGTTCTTGTAAGTACAGTATCTAATACAATGGTATTTTTTGCTGAAAAAATGTGAGTAGCCTTTGCATTTGCAAAAGCTACTCACATTTTTCCAGCAAAAAATATTAGCATTTATCGTATGACGTTGTTGATAAGCAGTGGATAATGTCGTGTAATAAAAATCGTATGACCACTTTGTCGGGATTAAGTAACGTCATCACAACGTCCATGTCAACAGTGCATTTTTGGTGGAAAAATTGTCAAATTCCAAAGCAATAACATTCATTTTAAAGTGGTCGTATGATAAATAGAATCTTACACTCATAGTCATTTTATATGGAATTTATGAAACTCGGCAAAGACTCGTTTCATAAATATCATATGAATTGACCACTTGTGTAAGATCCTCTATATTTGCCTTACTGAATTATCAAAAGTTTAACAATGGCTTAACTAACGACATTGTTAGCTTTGAACAACTAGCCCGTGCTCAACTCGCAGAGACTCGAATCAGCCCACGCTTTCACTCATTCTGGGCAGGCTTTGCTTGTCACTCAATGGGTAACCCAGAGACAAGAAGGCTTGGGTGATTAGTGAAGTCTTGGATCAGACTTTGTTGATTGCAAAAAAATTTTGTTCCCCTGCCATTTTCAATGAGGTTGGGGAGGCATATAGTATCACCAATGTCAGTTAACATTTTGACCACAAATTACACAATGTAGTGTGTTAAGCTTTTGGGCCCGGGTACTCAGTTTCTTTTCTATAAGAGTAGTCTCCCTTTAAAATGAAATCATAAACTTTCCCTTATGGACTACAGCCTAACTAGTACAGTATTTACTGAGGTTTGTGAATATTTTGTGTCTTCTAAAAATCACTATTTTCTATACAGAGGACCCTTCTTATAGGGAGAGTATCTGTTTCCTGACATTTTGCCATTATAAAGATTTTGCCGCTACAAAGAATCCCAATAAGGAGTAGTATACTACCGATTTCAATATTCATTAGACTTTGGAGTGGACATAATACACAACTGTCTAACCCCAACCAATTTCAAAGCTGTTGATGCATCCTTTGAACTTAAGATCATGATGTCACAAATTTTGATTTTTTGATTTGATAGATTTTGTAAGGTAACTGGGCGCTAAAAGCATATAGGGGCTACCCCTTGATGTCACAAACTGACAAGGATAGAAAAGTATTGGACAAATTATGACACAACAAGTGTGCAGGTATCCAATCAGATACCATTTCCACTTTCAGTAAAATTAGCAGTCCAAGAGGAGATAATCTATCACATATCAGTCACCTGTGACAAATCTGGAGTACAAAAAGGTTGGTGAAAGTTTGATGTATCTTTCTGGTGCATTGACCTCTGAAATTACATCAGATTGTACCCCTTTGAGCTGCTAGTTTTGACTGAAAGTCTATGGATATTGAAATCGGTAGGGATAGATAATAATGGATCTATTTCCCTTAATAACTCTGAGAACAATTGTTGTGGATATTTTTTAGAATTGCCTCACCGAGGCAGTTCTAACAAATTTCCACCCCGAGGCGATTCTAACAAATATCCACAGCATTTGTTTTTTGGAGAATTAAAATATTCTTGCGTATCTCATCTTGGGCTAAGGTTTCCTTGTTAAAACAAGTTTTGTCATTCTATTGAATGACAGTAAAAAGAGAGCTGACTGGATTTAATATTTTTACAGTGGACAGATGGTGTTGTAGCCAATACTTTCCGAGAGTTTGCCTCCACCGATACGCCAGACAGGAAGTGGGTCATCTTTGATGGTCCTATTGATGCCCTGTGGATTGAGAACATGAACACTGTACTTGACGACAATAAGAAATTGTGTCTGATGAGCGGTGAAATTATCCAGATGTCCCCACCTATGAGTCTCATCTTTGAAACCATGGATTTGTCACAGGCCTCGGTATGTATTGAACTACATAACACATTTACTCTTCAAATTTTGGACACTACTTTTCCAGCTATTAACCCTTAAGACGACAAGAAAAACTACATCTGAAAATGTTGTCTGCTGAAACTTCTTGCAAACTTTTTCAAAAATATTTTTGCATACAGGCAAATAGTGTGGACCCAGATCAGACTGCTCCTACAGGCAAACAGTGTGGACCCAGATCAGACTGCTCCTAAAGGAGCAGTCTGATCTGGGTCCACACTGTTTGCAAAAAAATCACTTTTATGGTAACCGGCAGATGGCAAAGCATATAGTTGTCATGATTGGCACTTTATTGGTTAAGAAAAGAATAGAAAATAAAAATCAAAGACAACAACAAACATTAAGCATAGATAAAACAGTATTGTCATTTTAATAGACATTCCCATACTCCTGACTGACACACAGTACTTCAGCTTGCCCTGACTACCTTGTACACCAGAGTACAAGTTAGCCTGGATACAAGATTAATTGTTCTTGCACACCAGATAAGGATATCCATGGTTTTAGCCTGGGATAGAAATTCTGTTCTTACCCCGGTGTTCTTACTCGGGGACAGGGTAAAAATGGAATATTCTCGTGTGTTTGGTATGCACTGGTTGAATATGACCTAAATTGCAACTTCGTTAAGGCTAACGTCATAGCATGTTACCTGAGGTCACTAAACATCACACCATTGTCATCACAATATGGCGGATGACAGCAACTGAATTGACTGCATTAATAAAAATCCAGAAATGAAACGTCTCAAAAATGACCAATACAGTGTTGACGAGGATCAAACAAACAAAATAATCTTTGATTGTATACAACTAAGTTGGCAAACACAGATTATGGTTTGGATAATGTCAATAGTGATATTAACATGTGGAATATAGCAGGAAAATTCGAAAAACATTCTTGAAATTCATTTTGTCATTTTTATTGCAGCCTGCCACTGTGAGCAGATGTGGTATGATTTACCTCGAGCCTTCAACCCTTGGCTGGCGCCCGATTGTCAAGTCCTGGATCCAGCAGTTCAGTCCGGTGATGCAGAGAGAAGGGGCTGAAGTTATTGATGCTCTGTTTGAATGGCTTGTTGACCCGTCCATTGAGTTTGTGAGGAAAAACTGCAAGGTAGGCAACAGTTTAAAGAAGTGGCCCCGCCCTTTGGGGCTTGAAGAAATAGATGGGCTGCTTGATGCAGAGCTGAAATCAACTGCACACAAGTACTGGTAAGCCGCTTAGAGGATCTAAGCCTGCCCAGACAAAGCAAGTCGGACGGTCCATGCTTTTGAACCTTATTGGTTTCATTGTGCGTCAGGGCTTGAGATGTCATTTCATCTGTATGTCAGGTAAAAGTCCCACAAAATTGGAAGCAACGTCTCCAAAATGACCTATACAGTGTTAAACCTCAAATCAAACAAACAAAAAAAAGTTTAAAGAAAAAATAAAAGAAAACTCTCACCATACTGGGTAATTCAATATGCTACGCTCCTCCCCCATTTTCCGCCATTTTTGTTGCATGATTTCAATTTTAATCCTTGATTAGGAAGCCCACTGGAAAACAGTAAAGATCCAGATCAGCTGGCTTCTTAGAAGCCAGCTGATCTGGATCTATACTGTTTTCAAAGAAGGATATGTCTGGGGTCAGCATGGTGAGGGCTAATTTTATAAAGTTACTAGAATCACCTAATGTTGATGCATGCCATAAAATCACTGTAATTGTCCTTAAATTTGAATGAGTTGCCGGCCTCTGTAGCTCAGTCGGATGCACATTTGACTGCTGATCAGGAGGATGCAGGTTCAACACGTGCCGGAGTCGCAAACATTCTTTCGTAAAGATTGATCATGAAATCTTTTCTGCGGTCACTCCCTCCGCCCTCCCTTCCGCTGATTCAAGAAGGGCAGTTGTCAGTTTCTGGCAAAAGAATGTGTGCTGTACTGATTAACCACTTACTTATAAGCTTGCCCAGGAGAAGTGTGGATAAGTAAACAGTCCGGCTCAAAAATGACCTAAAATAGTGTTTACTGGGCTGTAAAACCCCAATACAAACAAACAAAAACACAATTTGAATGAGTTGCCTCTTCTACCTGGCAGTGGTCAGACTTGGCTCTGATTTAGTGATTGATTGAAATTGCCCAGTGAACCATTAAATGTTGTTGAAACAACAGAAATATTTATTGCATTTCCTGTACATATGGTTTTGTAAAATGGTAACCTACTATAAAAGAAAATGTTAAGGTTATAAACAATACATTTAAAAAAAAAACAATTACAGATTGTTTAGTTGGAACAGACTGTCTTGATTCCCAACTGTTATAGGAACTTGATATTGTTTGTTTGCATGTGAGTTAAACGGCCCAGTCAACACTATTTTAGGTCATTTTTGAGCAAGTCAGTTTACCTATCCACACTTTTCTGGGCAGACTTATACATAAGCGGTTAACCAGTACAGTGCACATTCTTTCGCCAGAAACTGACAACTGCCCTTTTTGAATCAGTGGAAAGGAGAGAATGGCAGTCAAAAAGATTTCATGATCAATCTCAACAAAGGAATGTTGCCAACCCCGGGAGGTATCGAACTGGCGTCCTCCTGATCACCAGTCAGACATGCATCTGACTGAGCTACCGAGGCCGGCAGGAAGTTGATATATATGAAGAGACAAAACTTCAGTTGATCATAGAAAAGCATGATTGCTTGTACACTCATTTGCCTGAATTGAGTGATCAATAAGAAAATTGATTGGTCTGCACACCACTACTACTTGCCAGTATGTTAGAAATGTATATGCAGTCTTGCGTTGTTTCATCTCTGTAGTTGTTTGATTTTTGTGTTCACTGAGATGTTGCACTGATGAGTTAGAAGGCCTTCATGCGGACTGAACAAATTATTAGGGCCCCGCACTGAAAGTGTGGGTGCCCTATAGTAATCACTCAGTCTGTCTGTCTGTCCGTCCGTCTGTCCGTCCACAAATTGCTGATAGCACTGCCGGGGCCCTAGTCAGTTTCACTGACAGCTCTAGTTTGTCTTAATCGCGACGGAAGTAAGGGCGAGGATCGTGGCCACGTAAAATCGATTTAAGCCCCCCAGTGGAATTTGTTTCCACTGACCGTTCCAAGGCGGTTCTTCTGTCGCGGTTTATTTTTGTTATGGTTTGTGTTTGGGTGTTTGTGTCGCTTATATTATTTTATTTTGGATAGCCTATTGGCCATTTTGTGGGAAAGTAACAGTCCTTTTGGCTTTCCCCTATTGATGTTTCCATTAGGGTCTGTTGTTTCTTTCCCTTTGGTGTCTCTGATGGGAGCTGTGGGTTAATTGTATCGATTCCTGATCATTGCCTCCACTTCTACTTTGCAGACAATGCTGGTTCAGGCTACTCTTTTGATTTACTATTTAAAAGCTTTCTACGAGTACTATTTATGAATTTTTCGCTTTGTATGAGTGCCATAATAATATTGCCTCTGAGTTTAATAGATTATGGAAAAACATTATATATAAGATTATTGATCTACAGAAGCAAATACTTTTACACCTCTGAATAATGATAGTCTCAGCTTACATAAATTGTTGCTTAAGGGAAATGGGAACACCTGGCAGACTTTTCCGCCATTGTTCAAAGGGAAACAACTTTCGGGACTTCCTGTGTGCTTTTCTATAAGCCCTGTCCCACAAAAAAGGGGGTCTACTCTTAAAGGAAAGAATTTGCTCTTGATGAGCAAATTCTTTTCTTTAAGAGTTGACCCCTATTGACATGGGCACCCACCCATCGGGGCTTGAAGAAATAGATCAGCTGCATGATGCTTCCACGCATAGCTGAAGCCGACCTGCACAAGAGTACTGGTAGACCACTTAGAGGATCTGAGCCTGCCCACGCAAAGCGGTGCGAGTCGACCCGTCCATGCTTATAAACCCTATTGGTTTCATTGGGCGGCAGGGCTTGAGATGTCATTTCATCTCAATGTCAGGTAAAAGTCCCACAAAATTGGAAACCAAGTCTCCAAAATGACCTTTACCGTGTTGACGGGGACGTTAAACCTCAAATCAAACAAATATTGACATGGGAGACAAAAATACTTTTGCCGGAGTTGCCTCCCCTGAAGGTGTTCCCATTCCTCTTAAATCCTGGGACACATGTTCCAGAATCAGGATGGTCATTATGTTGTTGTTGTTTTTTTTAAACACTTTTTAAAATATAATTTTGTAAATATTATTTTAGGAGTATATTCCATCCAAGCCGTCACATGTTGTACGCTCCTTGATGTACCTCATTGACATGTTACTAGCAGAAGCTCTGGAAAAAGACCCCGAAGATAACAGAAATCTACATACCTGGATTGTTGTAAGTGTTCTTGTAACCGCATCATTGCTGCCACTCTTTGACTTTTTAATGTCAAAAATAAGTAAACGTCATCGCAGCCAAACTTTGTATGCATTGACCAGTAACATGATTGGCTACCAAACAAACAATTTTATTGAAAATCTCCTTTCTCTCCCGTGCCTTTATTTATTTATTTAATTATTTATTTATTTATCAGTTTTTTTTTTTAATTGCTAGGGGACAATAAATTTCCTTTTAACATAACACCAAAGTTCAGGTGGTAAACTTTGTTGACTGTTTTGACTTATTTCCACTACAAGGGACTTTAACTTTATCTGCAGATACTCAACTTGCATCCTATACATCATGGTGGATCCTCTCTGAGTTGAAATGCTACACTTCCCAGGGAACCAGCTAAGGAGCTTGATTTGCTTCCAGTAGGGTTCTACTTTGAAAGGAAAGAATTTGCTCCAAAGGAGCAAATTCTTTCCTTTTACAGTAGAACCATTTAAATTGTCATAAGGGGATGGATGCAATTTTTGTATGGAAAAACAAACAAGAAAAATGTGAGAATTGTCTCCCTTGTCTGATTGGAATATAAATTGCCAAGGAGAATTCAGTTTCTTTAAAAACGTAAATTTAGAGTTCCAGAAAAGGCATATTCCTTTCTTTAATAGACCCATTATCTGTTTTAGCCTAAATAAACTTGTACTGAAAGAGTTTATTTTCAATTTTATAGGTGCCAGTTTGAGCTATTTTTAGAAATTTACTTAGAAAATAGCCACTTCACTATACTTATGAGATAGCAAATTCTGCAACAGAAGGTCAGGTGGTTTTTCTCTGGGTACACCGGTTTTCGTCCACCTCAGATTAACCATTAGCTTGAAATAAGTGAATAAAACCAAAGCCAATAAAAAAAAAATACATATATCTCCACTATACTTAGATCAAATCTCAGTCTTGAGTAAGTAAAATGATAACAAAATTTTCAGGGTTCAGAGTAAAGATATTATTTGTCTTTACTTTACAGTGTGTTGTGTTATTTGCCATTCCCTGGTCTATCGGTGCAGTGGTCGATGTTGATGGTCGTCACAAATTTGACGTCTTCTACAAAGAACTCGTCTCAGGCAATCAACAAGATTCTCCAATTCCCAAAGCTGTTGGCAAGGTGGAAGTTCCTTTACCAACTGACAGTGTTTATGACATCTACTTTGAGGTATGTACAGTAAAATTCCTATATTGCACGACCCGCAGAAAAAGCGACCGACTGAAGTCGGTTGATTTTCTAGAGTGCCCTAAAATCACCATGTCATTCTGTCAGTCTGTCTGTCTGTCCGTAACCCGTTTGTGAAAATTGGTGATAGTGACTTAACCGCTTGGAATATTTGAACAATTTTTGGCATACTGATAGATATCAATGAGATCTAACCAATGAATTTGCGAAATATTACATTCCATTAAGTATAGCCTCGCCGAGGCGAAAAATGTGAAAATTTTCGAACTGCTTCTCCTCGGAAACAGTTGGGCCGATTGAAGTCAAATTTCATATGGAGCCTCTATGGGAAGGGGGAAACCAAAATTTGCTCATGGGGTCCAGGTCACATGACCAATATGGCCGCCAAGCCATATATGGTCTGTCTGTCCATCCGTAACCCGTTTGTGAAAATTGGTGATAGTGACTTAACCGCTTGGAATATTTAAACAAATTTTGGCATACTGATAGATATCAATGAGATCTAACCAATGAACTTGCGAAATATTACATTCCATTTAGTATAGCCTCGCCGAGGCGAAAAATGTGAAAATTTTCGAACTGCTTCTCCTCGGAAACTGTTGGGCCCATTGAAGTCAAATTTCATATGGAGCCTCTATGGGAAGCCCGGATATGCTTTATCTTTGAAACAATGTAGATCCAGATCAGATGGCTTCTGACGAAGCCATCTGATCAGGATCTACATTGTTTGCCAGTCAGATTGTGAATTTGTTGCAATAATTTGCATCAAATAATCTGACTGGTTGATAATCGGTAGTGGGAGTGGCATATATGAATATTCAGCAGGACAAGGGTTAATAGCGGGGAGCAAAAAGTATTGGCCCATTTTGTAGTACATACTGTGAAAGATTTTTCTCTTTTTTTTCGAATTGAGGTTTTACATCCCCTTCAACACTATTTAGGTAATTTTGGAGAAGTTGCTTCCAATTTTGTGGGACTTTTACCCAGCATTGAAATAAATTGATATCTCAAGCCCCACCATCCAAACAGACCAATAGGGTATATATGCAGGGACTCTCCGACTCGCACCACTTTGCCTGGGCAGGCTTAGACCTTCTAAGCGGTTTACAAGTACTCCTGTCATTTTCAGCTCTGTGTGCAAGCATCATACAGCCCAATGTATTTCTCTAAGCCCCGATAGGCAGGGGCCATAAAGGTTTTAGACATCATTGAATAGACTAGAGAGTGGTATATTCACAAATACATCAGAATGCAGTAAAATTAAACCATAACATGCCATTCACGACAATTGTCATCTGCTTTGACGTCTGCCGTTAATTTAAGAAGTCATTTTTAACAAACAGTGTGGAGCAGTCTGATCTGAGTCCAAACTGTTTGCAAAAATATTTTCATAAAAGTTTGCCAAAAGATGCAGCAGACAAAATAAACAGACAACATTTTCAGACACAGTTTTTTCTCGGCATCTAAAGGGTTAAACTGCTGTTCAATTGTTTGGATAGTTGGGTTGTGCCAAATGAAAAAAAGAGGTCTTCAGTCATAAGTGCCAGTCCCAGGTCAGCCAACACATTCAGGAAGTCTGAACAGAGTCTTCCCTATCAATTATATGGATGACCAATGGCCCGGTGGTTCATCATATAGACAGAAAGGGTTGTATTCTGACTGAGTGTGTTAGCAGGATGATTTCTGTCTTAAATGATCATAGATGCTCAAAGACGTCTTTTTGCCCGAGATAAGGAGGACTAAGAATGATAATTGAGGGATAATTTTCATTATTTCTGGTTGGAAACATATGTTGTGGATACTTGTTAGAATCGCCTCATTGAGGCGATTCTAACAAGTATCCACTACATACGTACTTATGAAAAGGTAAGAAAATCATCCCAATGTTATCCTTGATACGCCTCTTGATCTTAATAGTGAGGACAGGGATGTAAAACTTCAACACAATAAAAAAACTAGAGCTATGTAAAGTAATCAGTTGGGTGTCCAGGTATTGGTAACTGTGTGTGGCTTTAACTGCTATACTTTGCCCCTGACTGAAAACCACGCCCTACTTCTTGAAAGTCAGACTTTTTCTGTTGGTGCTTGGGTTTTCACCTACAATAAATGAATGAACATCTCAGTGTAAGAGAAATGTTCTGGAAGCATCACAAAATATGGCTTGTCCATGTTTTAAGCTTCAGGGAGGACATCTATTTCAATAATATTTTTGTGACGAGCAGTCTTCTCTTAATAAAAAGAACTTGCTTTGCTCCTCTGGAGCAAATTCCTTCTTTTATTCTGAATAGAGGCTTGTCATGCAGAGGAAGCAAAGTCTATTCTTTAAGAGTAGCCATTTATGACAGGGGAGGCAAATCTTTACATGATTTTTGTCAAGAATAAAATGAAAATGGAGACAAAATTTGGAGAGTAACGTAACCTCCCTTGAAGAAGGACATGAAGTTTCACAGCTCCAGATTAGGAGTGCTTAGGATAATTATGGAGAGAAAAGATCATTTTTCTTATTTATCCATTAAAACATATGGTGTGGGTGCTTGTTAGAATCACCTCACTGAGGTGATTCTAACAAGTACCCACAACATATCTTCCTAATAAGAAAAGCGGTGGATGGGTGAGGCAAAGATAATGTGTATTTTGCATTACTGGGGCGTCCAACTGCTATTGGCTTACAGTTGGACAAGACCTGCTGTCCTTGCAGCAGGTAATTGTAGAGGGTGGAATGTCATTTCTTCTGTTTCTATACTTCCATTCATTTACCTCTTTCTCCTCTGTCCCTCACCTTCATCTAATCTACTATCTCTTCTTTCTCTCTGGGAGATGACACAAAATTACCCACAAGGGTTGACGTGTCATTAAACTGCAAAAAATCAGTCAATCCTAATAAGAAAGAATATCTCTTAATTACCTTTTTTAATATCAAATATAACTACCCATCACTACAATTATAGCCTTTTCACCAGACGCAGGTCTGGGACAGTCTGATACAAAAAAAATCTAGCCAGAAATGCCACCGGCATGTCCCTTTTCCCGTGACCTCCCCAGCGTCGAGTCCTGATTGGTCGCTGATGTCACATGACCTATCAGACCAATAGACAGACGATACAGGTCACGTGACCGCGATTTTCGCGCCGAGAAGATCATTATTTTTTCAGACTTGCTTGGGATAGGATGGTCAAACTACATTCCATGGAAGAATGAATAAACGGATAAGTGTTTTATTCTTTTTTGATTTTGCACTTACCTTGAGTTTCCACAACGTACTTAGGCTTTGTAAGCTTACTGTTTATTCCGAAATTCTTAGAGACTTTATTTCGCGTGTTTCTGCCGACATTACATGTGTAGTGGTTGTCCGCCATTTTGAATTTTCACTTGGAAGTTTTGTTTATCATGTGATCAACCGTTTTTGGTTTTTGATAAGCACCACACTTCTTTTCATGTTTTGTGCCAGGGTATACGCTCGTATTATTCCTGGTAATGTTTTAATAGAAGTCGGCGTTGTGGAAACTTAAATTGCCAGAAAAGAGGACGGTTTTTGTGCGTGTTCCTTCCACTTCCGGTATCGGAAGACGTTGTATCGCTGAATAAAAATTCTCAGCATTAATTTAGTTTTGAACATGTGCAAGACCCGTCTTCGTTTAGCACTTATAAATCCCACGATGCAGATGGATAATATTCAGGTCCCTTTGTGGCCTTTCTATAGTATCTTCTAAACAGAATCCATCCAATTCGTGTGGGTCACCTTTGCCGAATCAAGATGAGCCAGTCTATGTCCCCTCCTCCCATTTGGGCCTGGGTTGACTAGGATAGGTTCGTCGACCGCCCCGTAGAGACCCTGCTCATAATTGCGGGGACTCCGGGGTGCGGGGAACCTATGCCCAAAAATTTTTTCCGAATCCATGTTACATACGAAATTTGGTACGGTTCCGATCCCGGTTTTTATCGGGTAACCTTTCCGGACCTTCAGTACTTAGTTTACCTTGGTCATATGCTTCTTTCCTCTTATTATGATAAATTTTTGTTATCATAATCATTATATGGATTGTTTTCCCTTGTAAAACATACAGACTTGGGCATCGTTTATTGGAATACCGTGACTATTGCAAGTGAATCCGGGACTTTTCGGTACGGAGTCGTTTCGGCCTGGGTCGTTTTCGACCCGAATTTGCACCTGGATCGATTCGGCCTATTTCGGTGGGTCGGTTCGGCCTTGGGTCGATTCGGCCTTGATCGTTTTAGGCACGGCTCCTTGAATGCTCAATTTTGATTCGGCAATTTCGCATGTTCAGTGCACGTTACACAATAAAGGGCCTAACACTGGGGAAGTTTAATTGAGCCTCGAGTGTTTTGCCCCTAGAGCTGAATCTGGGCCTAGTGAATTATCCTCTGGGGATATATCAATACTCAGAGGTTGGTCTTTTTTCGTCCTTACTAATTAGCGATTATGGGAAGGACATATTTAGAGCCTCATCACCTATTGATTCTAAAACTATAAGCGGACCATGTCTTCCCAACGTTTTCAGAATCAAGCTTCAAGACCGGGGGCACTCGTGAAAAGAACTTGGAACATTTGTTCTAACAACAAAAAACATCAATTTTTTGTTCTTATGAAATTCCAAAATTCGACCCAGATTCAGTCTCTGTATATATGACGTCAGGGAAATTGGCATTACTTCCTGTTTCGACGCTCTAACATTGGAGCTTCTTACCAGGACTATTATTAAGTGGGTTCTCATTATGACTGGTATTCTAATTCTACCCACTTTGCCTTCAAACAAGAGCATTCCGACCATATAGCTGCTATTCTAATGCTTTTGTTTATTTCCCGGTCATTTTTTCACATGCCATGGCTGTCTACCACCATGTTGCATGTTTGGCGCAACTCTGCTCTTGATAACTGGTTCAGTTTTTAACTGAGCATAGTAAATGAAAACTTAGAGCCTCAGCGCCTCTTGATTCTAAAACTATAAGCGGACCATGTCTTCCCAATGTTTTCAGAATCAAGCTTCTAGACCGTGGGCACTCGTCTTTTTTGAAGTCTTCGGAGAGCGTATCAAGTACAGGTACCGCAACCAAGAGACGCTCTTCGACTACTTCCGATGACTTTTAAGTGCTTATCACCCTCGACTAGAAGATCTCAATCAGTCCTCGTCTACTAATAGATCATTCTCAGATCAGGGTACACGGTCCTTTCGTTCCAGAGGTCGGACTGGAACGAAATCTCCCAATAGAGGAAGACACAAGTCTAACAAATGACTTTCTTCCTTCCCCTCCTCTTCATCTTCTCCAAGTAGGAGCCGAGCTTTTTCAGTTCTGTCAAGCCTTGGCTTCTTTTATTAAATATACTTTGAGTTTTATGAGTTTTGAGAAAGGGTTACTGGATTGAGTTCGTTAGGAATCCTTTCTCTTTCTCACATGCGAATACTATTTCTGGTAAATAGTATCAAGAAAAGAAATCTTTTTATTGGAAGAGGAAGGGTTCTTCTCCAAAAGAAAGCCGTGTAAGTAGAAAAATTTCTCCTTTCCCCAGGCTTCTACAGGCGGATCTTTCTGGTCGAGAAGAAAATGGGAAAATCGACTCATCATCGACGTCTCACACTTAACACAGATGATGCAAGTCGATCATGTCAAAATGGAAACTTCGTCCTCGATTAGTCAGGTCAATTCTCCCAAATTCGGGGACGATTTCCGTAGTTTTAAAGGACGCTTACCTTCACATCTCCATCCATAGGTCATTACGCAAATTCCTTCGTTTCACCTTGGATGGAATTTTGTGTATCAGTCCGTTGCCTTTCCTTTGTTGGATTTGTCAACGGATCAATGAAAAGAAAAGAAGAAAATGGGAAAATCGACTCATCATCGACTTCTCACACTTAACAAGATGATGCGAGTCGATCGTCTCAAAATGGAAACTTCGTCCTCGATTAGTCAGGTCAAATTTCCCAAATTCGTGGACGATTTCCGTAGTTTTAAAGGTCGCTAGCCTTCACATCTCCATCCATAGGTCATTACGCAAATACCTTTGTTTCACCTTGGATGGAATTTTTGTGTATCAGTCCGTTGCTTTTCCTTTGTTGGATTTGTCAACGGATCAATGTTTTCCCTGTTCACCAACTTAATGGAAATTAATTAAGCAGCTCTCATCATAGAATTAGGCCCCAATCTCGTGTAGTGTTCCGATGATGGGTTTTGTCATCATTTTTACAGATACTGTTTATCATACCTTGTCCTAACGTGTACAGGTTATTGTGAATTTAGATTTCATACACTTTATCGAGAAGTTGAAATTGACTCTACCTCAAAGATACTTCTCCAAATTTTTTCACGCCCCGAAAAACTTTCGATTTATGTCAGGCGTTTGTTTCCCCTTTTTAGAACTTAGTAATTGGATCCAGTTTTTCCCTGGACAATCTCATCTTAGACCTTTCCAGTTTTTTTTTTTTTTTTTTTGCTAATATTATCACTGGAAATACCATACGGTCTATAGGAGCAATAAATTCCATTATCAAGATTGCTCTCTACGATTTATGAATCCCTCAGTATCAAATGGGGTCTCCTCTTTTAGAGACTATTCCCTATTTGTTTGTTCGCATGCCAGCCTTTCAGGTTGGTTTCCCACTTTGAACCTCAGGGATTAGTTGTTCAGGAAACGTGGGGCCTATATTAGGCGGGGCTATATATATATATATGTGTGTGTCTTGTGTATGCGTATATGTATGTATATATGTATATGTGTATAAACATTCTGAAACTTCAGACAAATTTCCTTGGTTTATCAGTCTTCATAGCTCCAAACTGAGGAACACCTTCATTATTGTTACTCCAGACAAATGAATAGTGTAGTTTTTTTTTTCTACTTATCAGGGAGTGACTCATTACTCTTCCCTGTTGGCTTTTACATGGAAGATTATAATTTGGTGTCTTCAGGAAGGTGTGTCTATCCTTGTCGGACACCTCCAGGCAGATTATGTCATTGGGATCGCCCCTATAGACCAGTTCACCATCCGTTCTCTACTGGGCGTTTTCTCAAATGGAGAGAACCTTTATTGGGCCTTTTTTGATCAAATGTCCAAACAACTCGGTTCTCCAATCAACTTCCTTTGTGTTTCAAGTTTCAGATCACCTGGAACATGCAGTTGATTTAAAATCTCTAGATTGGGGGAATCTTTTACATATGCGTTTACACCATTCAACTGAATTCCTCTAGTTCTAGGTAAAAAAATTCAAGCGTCCAAAAGCCGAGCCATTCTGATTACGCCTCCTATGGCCTCAGAGATCTTGGTTTTTTAGTCAGTCTGAGCCTAGTCTCAAGACTTGCAACCCGTCTTCCAGTAGTTCCAGATCAAAATATCTAAAAGGTGTGGGTCAAGCATTCCATTTCAATCCAGAAATGCTTTACTTACACATCCAGATGTTGTCAGGAATCAAACCAGAGGTAGACACTTTTCTGGTTTCTCTGCCGAGTGTATCTTCAAATATAAAAAGATCTCCACTCTCAAGTTTTACTCTGGAAGATGGAAGATAATTTCTAGTTGGTGTAGAAAAAGGGAAATAAATCCAGACAATTCCTCTAGGGATGTTTTTTACCGGATTTCTTTTTCTGTCTGTTCTCTACCCTTCAATTTCTATTTCATCTAAGAGAAGGGTACAGATCAGTAATCTCGAACATGTTAAAATTTTAGTCGGCTTCACACTTTTTCATTAAACCCTACCATCACCAGCTTATTAAAGGGGTTTTTTCACTATGCCGACAGGTTTCCAGGACTTTGTATCCAAATGGAATCTTGCATGAGTATTGTGGTCTTTTCTAAACCACCTTACGATCCGGTGAATTCAGCTTCTTTTATTCATTTGATAGTCAAGCTGTATTTCATTTGACATTTGCTTCAGTTCGTAGAAGTTATAGTCATGCTTTGCCAATTACAGAGGGTTGTTTTCAGGTATGAGAAGAACAATGACTTCTTTTTCTCTTCTCATTCAACCTATTTTTGTTTCAGGCTATAAATAACCTTGTCTGAAACTATTATTTGTCCTGTCATTTCCAGGATTCGTGGATCGTAGGCTAATGTGAATTTTTTGTATACATTAGAATGTTTAAAACGTTTCGAGATTATCATGAGAATTTTTTCTTTTCAATCAAGGGGTTTTGGATATATTTCTAACCATCCTTGATTGCAAAGTGGATTTGTAAAGTGATAAAGCTTCTACCAGTATATGCTAATTTCACTTCTGCCCTATTATCATTCAGAATACAGTATGAGGTTAGAACCTTCTACATTTTGGGCATATTGGAACTCCGTTTTTTTTCTTCAGAATGTTTTTTCTTACTGCGTAATGGATGTTCCAACGCTACTTTTCATCCCTTCACCTAAGGTGCTTGGTTCCCATTCGTAGTGGTACTCATTCCTTGGGTAGTTTAGTAGCTTCTCAATCTATTATGAGCAGCACTTATTTTGGGATTTTATTTTCCTTGGTTGTTTGTTAGCCTGTTTGAATAGGTATGAACCTTCTATTTTGACTCCGGTTCCTGTCCATTTATCTTCTCCACTTGTGAATTTTGGATTTGGATCCCTTGCAGTCATGGTGGATACTCTCTTACTTTACCATCATTGGATGGTTTTAAAAGGGGTATAAACAACCAAGGTTGGAGGAGTTAGGTATGTATAACTTTATTTTTCATCCAACCCTCCACTTGCTTTGAATTCAGGCTATAATTGTAGTGATGGGTAGTTATATTTGATATTAAAATGATATTTTTAATGTAAAATTAATTTTAATTAATAATATACCTACCCATCACTACAATGGTATGTCCCGCCTCCCAGCCCCGCCTGAAATATTTGTTTTCCTGAAAGAAATAATGATCTTCTCGGCGCGAAAATCGCGGTCACGTGACCTGTATCGTCTGTCTATTGGTCTGATAGGTCATGTGACATCAGCGACCAATCAGGACTCGACGCTGGGGAGGTCACGGGAAAAGGGACATGCCGGTGGCATTTCTGGCTAGATTTTTTTTGTATCAGACTGTCCCAGACCTGCGTCTGGTGAAAAGGCTATAATTGTAGTGATGGGTAGGTATATTATTAATTAAAATTAATTTTACATTAAAAATATCATGTTACTCCTCATTATCTGGAACTGTTTTTTTCTGGAGCTGTTTTATTGGCCGCCTTTTCTCTCAATTAATACCTCAATGTCTTTTTGTTACTTACAAAAAGCCGATGGAGGAAGTTCCAAAGGTAACGGTGTTGTTTCTGTACAGTTAGTCAGTTGATGTTGTAACTTGATATTATATGAGCCGGCGCGCGACAAAACCTACAATAGTATATGTGTGCTCAGTGAAGACACAGATCAGCCTGCGCATCCGCGCAGTCTGTTCAGAGTCTTCGCTGTGCACTCTAAGGATAACTAAGGGCCCATTGCTCGTTCGTGCAGCAAGAGAAGTCTCTGGTTAGACTATATGGATGCACAGGCTTATCTGATTCTTTGCTGGGCACACTTGGTCTTATTGTAGGTTTTGTCATGTGCTGGTTCGTATGTCGTGTCAGCTTGATATGAGCATAATCTTCCTACGATTTGGGAGAGCATTTGGATGCTTATTTCAACCATCTGAGTTAAGTTAGAACTGCATTACCTATATGCATTTGAAAGGCTACTACCCAGTGAACATTCATGCTGAGTTTGATATTAAATGGACCATTCTTTATGAAATAATGGCTACCGTAAAAACTCGGCTATAAGGCGATTCGGCTATAAGACGGGACCCCTTTTTCAGTTATTCTAAAGTGGGATTTTGCTTATACTCTTTTATAAGACGGGTCAAATTTTTGCCATATCTGTCGGGGCCTATCTGCTACCGCCAGATGCTATTTAGATGTGAGAAATCGGCCTTTTTTTCGTCAGAAAACCCCTCTACTTACCCCTCATTTCCAGCCACAAAATTTAGAAATATTTGTTGCAGCTTTTCTATAAGTAACTGAACGTTTTTTTTTATCGGGGAACACAACACCTAGCTATTCAGTTTCAGAACCAACGCCCCAGCTAGCACAAAATAGCGGAAAACGTCGGGACGATACGTCGAATCGCTGTCGGCCCGGTACATGCTTTGCTGGCTTAGGCTACTCAAACTTCTATTTAATAGACGACAGGGGCTGACAAATCCATTTCCCGGCCGTCCGGGACAAGACCGAAATCACGCCGGGCAGGTGCACTTTGACCTTATGACTCTCGGTCGGGACAAGTGCAAAAAAAAAAAAAAAAAAAAAAAAAAAAATCGCCAGTCTTTTTGAGTCCTTAAATACGGTAAAAGTAACCCAGTAAGTAAATTGCTGTCAATTCAGAGACAAACCATCTGTGTGTTTATTACGGTTCAAGTATGACACTATTGTTAATCCCTGTTGTATAATTGCCACCCTGCGGTGCGTGTCGATAAGGTGTGAAAATATGGTCAAGTTATGTCTCTAATTTGCGTTTATCCTCCAGTCATAAAATTTAATCCACAATCAGTGTGAAACTGATTTAATTGCTCCTCAGACTATTAGCTACATCTAACGGTAGATGTTTGCATTATAAAATCGGACTTTTCTACGATCTCATGAATGGTTATGTTTTGGCGCCAAATAGACGTTGGCGGGAAAAGTCGAACGCTGTTGTTGGTTATTGACACGGAGCTTCTGGGGATAATTCTGGAGCAGTGCAAAGCACTGATTTTCTATCCACCTCTATTCACAACCGCTTAGCTTTCGGGAAAATATATTTTTACCGGTTCCAAACATTTTATGAAAGAGATACATGCAATGACATTAAACACGTGTGGGGGTAATGGCGTCGGATGACGTCATTTTCCGATCGCGTGCAGAAAAATCGGAGCGGTGGTTTGTGGGCGGCAATTTATATCAATTCATAAATCACCGATCGGCTTTTTCCGTATGTCTGGTCTTCGCCGGACATTGTCGGAGAAAAGCCTGCAGTCCATGACCTCGGCTATAAGACGGGGTCGTTTTTTTGGGCTCATTTTGGAGGGAAAAATCCTCGTCTTATAGCCGAATTTTTACGGTATATGAAGTTGCTGTCCTAGGCAACACTGTCAAAATCAGGGAAAATGCCCAAAGTCCCCATGTGGGAAATGGGTTAAACAGCAAAGGCTCTGGTGATACTGTATGTATTTCAGTCTCACACTGAATACATATGTTATGTGCTATATCTGTTACATATGTTATATGACCATTTTTTCATGATCTCGTTTATATGTTTTGTATATCTATATAAAATTGACCTCACAATGCATTTTATTTCATTCACATAGGACTATATTGTAGTTCTATTAAAAATTACCCAGCTACACTTTGTACACTTGGAACATGGCCTCTCACTAAAAAAGAATTTTTGCCCCATAACTATAAAAAAATTCATGCTCAACATAGCTATGCATGAAATTTGGTGGCTCACAAATGTTAAAACACCATTAAGGCGTAATATTTATGAACTGGACAGAGTATTAATTTTGCTACTTAGTTAAGATGGAAGTGTTTTATTATATAAGGTCACTGTTATTCAGTTGCATAGCATCATGTCAAAAATATTATACAAAAACCCTGAACATAACCTTTTGTTACAAGGACATAACATTGTGATGCCATATGTGACAAATTCATTGACATAATGCCCATCTTCTAGGCAATAAATAGAGGATCTTGCATGAGTGTTTATACATGTATTATTGAATTTATTAAACAAGTTGAGGAAAAGGGATGAAATTCGAGGCCTTGCCGAGCATTTTATCCTTTTTTAGCTCACCTGTCACGTAGTGACAAGGTGAGCTTTTGGGATCACTTTTTGTCCGTCGTCCGTCGTGCGTCCGTGCGTGCATCCGTAAACTTTTTCTTCAAACGACATCTCCTCCTAAACCACTGATCAGATTTTGACAAAACTTCACAGGAATGATCCTTAGGTCAGAATCAGAATCAGAATTGTTACTGGTGACACGTCAAATGACATTCATACACCAGGACCTGTGATGTGGGAAGTTAGTCCCTAGCTCTAACCAAAGAGGTAAATTTAGCTACACAATCATCAGCACCTTCAGCTGTCGAAATAATCGAATCGGGAAGGGCATTCCAATCTCTAATGGTTCTGGGGAAGAACGACTCTTTATAAATGTCAGTTCTTGCGCTAAGGGTCTGAAACGCCAACGAATGGTGATTTCTACAGTATCTAGCTGGGGGAACAAGGTCATCTGTTGGAATGCTGGCAGCACCCTTTAGACCTTTGTATAAAAGGATTAGCCTACTGTCTTTTCTCCTTTTCTTGAGAGACTCCCATTTTAATTTTCCAAGTATTCCAGTCATGCTCCCAGTTTCAAAGCAGTAATTTCCTGTTACAAATCTAGCAGCTCTATTCTGAACTTTCTCAATTTCATCGTTAAGGACCACTCCACTGGGGTCCCAGATACAACTACCATATTCCAAGATTGGGCGAACAAGACCTTTATATGTGGTCCCCTTTCAAAGTTGTTCAAATGGTTCCGGTCTGTTGCACATATAGGTCACAGGAGCCAAAAATAGATTTTTTTCATCGAAAACTTGAAAAATCTTCTTCTCTGAAACCGCAAGGCCCAGGACATTGATATTTGGTATGAAGCTTCATCTAGTGGACCCCTACCAAGATTGTTCAAATTATTGTGCTGGGGCCAAAAATGCCCCCGCACCGGGGCCCTTTGGTTTTACATGGGCTTATACAGGGAAAATCTTTAAAAATCTTCTTCTCTGAAACCACAAGGCCCAGGTCTTTGATATTTGGTATGAAGCTTCATCTAGTGGACTCCTACCAAGATTGTTCAAATTATAATGCTGGGGCCAAAAATGCCCCCGCCCGGGGGCCCTTTTGTTTTACATGGGCTTATATAGGGAAAATCTTTAAAAATCTTCTTCTCTGAAACTGCAAGGCCCAGGTCTTTGCTATTTGGTTTGAAATTTCATCTTGTGGATCCCTACCAAGATTGTTCAAATTATAGTGCTGGGGCCAAAAATGCCCCCGCCCCAGGGCCCTTTGGTTTTACATTGGCTTATATAGGGAAAATCTTTAAAAATCTTCTTTTCTGAAACTGCAAGGCCCAGGTCTTTGATATTTGATATGAAGCTTCATCTTGTGGACCTCTACCAACATTGTTCAAATTATAGCCCTGAGACCAAAAATGCCCCCGCCATGTGGCCCTTTGGTTTTACATAGACTTATATAGGGAAAATCTTTAAAAATCTTCTTCTCTGAAACCACAAGGCTTAGGTCTTTGATATTTGTTATGAAGCTTCAGCTAGTGGACCTCTACCAAGATTGTTCAAATTATAGCCCTGGGCCAAAAATGCCCCCGCTCCGGGGCCCTTTGGTTTTACATAGACTTATTTAGGGAAAATCTTGTTTTACATAGACTTCTTTATGCAGGGTAAACCTTTAAAATCTTCTCTGAAACCACAAAGCCCAGGTCTTTCATATTCGATATGAAGCTTCATCTTGTGGACCTCTACCAAGATTGTTCAAATTATAGCCCTGGGGCCAAAATTGACCCTGCCCGGGGCCCACTTATTATACATTGGATCAGGTGAGCGAACCAGGGCCCTCTGGGCCCTCTTGTTTCTCAATGAGTTTAATAAATTAAATAATACATGAGCACGAATGCAAGATTCTATTTATCATATGACATTTTAAAGGCATTTTATTCCTGATTGTTTTACAAAAAATATCAGTATTCCGCCATTAGAAAACGTGACGTCATTAAGGATGTCGTGCCTGTAACATTATGGTGTATATCTAACTAATTTGCATATTTAACCTCTAGTGAATTATCAAATATATTACATGGCATTATTACATTCTCAGATGCGACATCATATGATAAAACCTATTTCATATGATACATTTTACATGAAATTTATTAAATGTTTGAAACTTACCAAAGCCTTGATTCATAAATTTTTGTAAAATGACCACTCACTTAACATGCTGTATAACATCAATGACTTGAATTTTCTTTTAGCAAAAGGCAAGAGGAGCCTGGAAGCACTGGAATGATTTGTTGAAGGGAGTGGAGGTTAAATCTAAGAAGATTAGAGAGATGTTGGTACCGACGATGGATACGGCGAGATACATGTATCACATGGACCTATGTATTGCTCATGCTAGGTAAGGAGATGAATGTTTTGTTGTCGAATTGAGTTGGGGAACAAGAAAACCTGCAGAAAGACCTGTATGACTAGCTAAGACTCAGTTGCTTATCTGTGCAGTCTAATCAAAATGGGTGCTGCTCATATGAACACTATAGTCCCTTGACTATTATGGCCAAGTTATTCAAAACATCTTTAGCATAACAAACTTGTAACAGGTTAAGATATTATCTACTTAAGCAAGTACACCACAATCTCATTATAACACGGTTCATTATAACACAGTTTGGATATAACAAGGTATCCAGATATATATGTATATATATGTAAATTTGTTGTATTAAAAAAAACTATCTTGCACAATATGTACTGTAACATTGTGTCGGAAGGGGAGGAGGTGCCGACTAAGAAAAAAAAAAAAAAAAAAAAAGGTATCCAGTTGGATTCCAAAAATATGTGGATTATATAGAAAAATGACCATAGCTGGTCATTTTTCTATATAATCTACACATTTTTGTTTGTATATAACAAATTTGTTTAACTAACACGGTTTCTGCTTTGGACCCCATCAGTAGTGTTGTAAAGAGGTTGTGGTGTACTAGAGTGTTAATTTTTGCTGAAAAAAGATGAGTAGCAAAAGCTACTCACATATTTTCAGCAAAAATATTGGTATATTCACCATATTAAATGATCAAAATTTTAACAACATGTTAAATAAGGACATTATTATCTTTGAACAACTTGACCTAGAACAGTGATGACCAAAGATCTAGACCAGACTGTGATTGCACAGTATTATCAGAGTCTCCTCTGATCGAACAGGCCTTCTTATAGGTTTGCTGTGCACCAACTCATTCTGTTTTTGCTGCCCTCCCTCTGAGTCTCTCATTGATCAGTCCCTGCTCAACATAATTCTAGTAGTGTTCACTAGGCTGTTAACTGCCCCAAAAAACTGGCCCCAAGGTTATAAAACTTTTCTCATGCTCAACTCACTTGAGCATGAAATTTATCCTGCTCATAAATTTTAATATGCCAACAAATATTGACACTTTAAACATTTATGAGCCGGATAAATGACATTCTGTGCTGATCTGAGCCGAAAAATTGCCTAATTTGTTTGTATTTTAATAGGCATGAGTATTACAAATTTCATGCTCTGTTGAGTTCTCAACTTGGTATTTTCATTTCAAAATCTAACTTAACCCCACCCCCCACTACCCCAGATTTTCTCATCTTTTCAGATCTAACATTTTCCCCAATATTTCCCCAGCCTATTAGTTTAGTCCTTGTTATTGTTTAACGGTTTGTTTTTAGAATTTGTGTATTTTAAACATTTTGAATTATCTACATTTTATGTTTTGCTGAAGCATTTTCATGATTGTATAAGACCAAGTCAGGCATGTAAAAAGTAATCTAAAGTATTCATTCTAATACATATACATTAAATGTGTGTTTTAAATAATTTATGTTGTGGTGCCTGTATGTCAAAAGGATTATCAGTTAACTTCTATATACAGTAAAATTCCCCTATTAGGACCACCTAAAATTAAGACTAATTATGCTTTAAAAAGCTTATTTTGAAGGGTGCACTTATCTGTCTTTGTGTTTTCTGCCCTCAGCATCCTCTATTCAAGGACCACATTTGGGATTGTTCAAAAGTGGTCTTTAAGACCACTTTTGAACAGTCCCAAAGGTGGTCTTAATACAGGAATTTTACTGTATATATAGATCTAATGCAGAGAAATCTGTCCACTCAGTATGTGTGACGTTGCTTTCTTTTTGTGCACATACTTTATGCTGTGATTAATACATATTTACCCCCAAACCAATATGATTAACCAAGTGTTAAAAATGATGCCCCAAGATCAATATGATAATCCTTGAATTTGATTGGGCTCGGCGACAGTCATGTGCGTGACCTTAACATAACATTGAAGTTAGACATTCATGTCAAACTTTGTACATGTATTGAAATCAACTAAAGACTAAACAACCATCAAACCTTGCATGAAACATTTCCCTGAGCTCCTGACTAGGCAGGCACCTTGACCCGGTGCCCTTGACATATATTTAGCTCTCCAGTGACTTTGACAAAATTTACGTTGATGTTCAAGATCTCAAATAAAAGGCCTACAACCTTGCATAGTGCTTCTTCTAGATGTACTGACTCTACAGGTACCTTGAGGAAGTGACCATGACCTATATTTTGTGCTCCAGTGACTTTGACACATTTTACATCGCCATTCCATATTTTCTCAGCTATAATGCCTACAACCACCAAACCTTGCATAGTGCTCCTCAATGTACTGACTTGGCAGGTACTTTGACCTGGTGACATTGACTTGTATTTTGCACTCCTGTGGCGTTGACACATCATATGTTGACATTTGATATCTCTCAAATATAAAGCCTACAACCGCAAAACCAGTTGCATAGTTTTCTCCTCATTGTACTGACTCAGCATGTTCTTTGACCCGGTGACCTTGACCTATATTTCACACTCCTGTGACTTAAACATTTTACGTCAACATTCCCTAAGGCCAACAACCACCAAACCTGTCATAGTGCTTCTCCTTGATGTACTGATGCAGCAGGTACCTTGACCTGGTGACCTTGTCCTATATTTTGTGCTCCAGTGACTTTGACACATTTTAAGTCAACTATCAACTGCTAAGAATGAAATGAACTTCTTTAATAACCATATTCTGATTGTTGCTCCTGTGAATTTTGCCCCAGCAGGTGCGATTCTGCCTTTTGTGGAATTCTTGTGTAAATTGAAAACACTGCTTTAAAAAAAAAAGTAAAAGAACAGGTCTCAACCCAAAACAAAGTCAGACCAAAATGCACAAAATGGAGAAGACTCTGGCCCAAGTTGTTTTGAAAAGTAAACCAGGAGTTCATTTATTAAAATGTCATTGATTAAAAGATTTTTTATTGGACCAGTTAAGATCCTCAGACATGGCCAGCTGTATAAACCCTCAGCTGCCTTGGATCAATACAGCTGACCAGGGACTGGTAACTGGGTCAATATGAAATCACTTGATTGATAACATTATACTAATATCTTAAGGGGAATGGGAACATCTGGCAGATTTTTCCGCCATTTTTCAAAGGGAGACAACTTTTGGGACTTCCTGTACGCTTTTCTGTAAGCCCTGTCCCACTGAAAAGGGGTCTACTCTTAAAGGAAAGAATTTGCTCCTCAGGAGCAAATTTTTTCCTTTAAGAGTTGATCCCTATTTACATGAGAGACAAAAATACTTTTGCAGGAGTTGCCTCCCCTGAAGGTGTTCCCATTCCTCTAAATTGATGTAATAGATGCATTTTAATGGATCCTGTAAACTACGAAGACATTCTGTTTTGATCAGTCAAACTGATACTCATGACTGGATAATAGCACTTAAAATATTTTTGATTGATGCACAGATTAATTTTTTAAACTGAATCCCAAACATGAATGAAAAGTTCTCAGTTCTTCCATATTGTGTTTTGAGAACTTGAAGGCGTTTTCTTTGCCATGTCAGGGGTGGAGGCAGAGAATAATGGAAGCCAGAACTGATAATGTATGTTAGCTTTTTTCCTCGGCCAGACATTCGAAAACAGGGCTGTGCTCTGACACATTTGGCAGTCGAAATTGGCAACACGTCATCACATACTAGAGCCCGTCTTTGGTCTGATTCCTGCACTCAAAATTCTAAAATCGCTATAGAACTGTGTTTCTTAGGACAAACGCTGTACCTTGGGTGCGATTTGTGCCTTCCTCTGATTAAGAGTTCAGTATATTCCCATTGGTCAGCTGACACCTGTCGAATTGACAAGTGCCAGCACATTGGAGGCCCTGGGAAGAGCAGTTCGTAAACTAATCCCATTTAGCGAGATGGGGGTAGCCCCTATGTGCTTTTAGCGCCCGGTTACCTTACAAAATCTATCAAGTCAACTTGTACGTTGTTTCATGCATGAAGTATTCCTGCAAACAGCAAAGACCCAGGTGAGATCAGGGCCCGAGGATATAAAACTTTTTTCATTCTCATCCTAGCTAAGCATGGACATTTTCCAGTTCATAAATATGAAAATGCCAGTAACGCAGTTTGTGTTTTAATATATTTTTTAGCATGACAAATATCATTCACTTCTAATCTGAGTATCAAAAAGTTGTATTTAGCAGTATTTTCAAAATTATGAGCCATATAAATTTCACGCTGAATTAACCCTTATCCTCCTTTTTCACGACAACCCCTATTTATGATGGGTCACCTGGCGGTTTTCATTAAGTATGACTTAATGACAGATATTGTTTTGGGGTCGGTAAAACTACAAGTACTCTATGTTTCCTTTTATTATCTCTCTCTTTATTCCTTTTATATTTTGGCTAAATGGGACCAGCTCAGTCATTGGCCCAGAAGTCCTAGTTCAGACTGTGTACCAGTGTCTTTTGTACTGGGCCTGACACTGGCCACGCGGTATGCGGACCATGCTGAACCAGGGGGACGTACTTTTCAGTAGAATGAATCATATGCTCACAAACATGGCACTTGCTCTGATCAGTGCGGCTGGCACAGCGCATTTGCCATGTTGGCAATACTTGCATTTGGCTGGAAAAAATGATAATGCTGATTCTCATTCGAACTACTCAGCCAGTGTGAGTGGAAGAGATGTGGTCTTCCAAGCACAGAAACAGAACTGACGTTGATGTAATGTTTGATCAGCCTTTATAATCCATCAGTGTTTGATTTTTCACCACCTTTCCTATGGAGGTCAGACAGCTTGGCCTTTAATATTACCATAGATAATACCTTAGCAGAGTATGGGTTTAAAACAAAAACTATTAGTTGCAGCTTCAAATCTAGATTTAAAGGGTACCCCATCATAAACAAAACTTTATCTCCTAAAATTACTACTTTTGCAAACAGTGTAGATCCAGATCAGATGGCTTCTGAAGAAGTTATCTGATCTGGATCTATACTGTTAGTCATTCAGTTTGAGAATTTAAATTACTCTAATATATCAAGTAATTTGATTGGTTGACAGGCAAAAACGGGTGTGGCAAAATTAAATATTCCTCCAGATGAAAGTTAAAATGAGATTGAAAACAACTTTATAACTTTGGGACCTGGCTTTGCTGTTCACATACCTAATAAAAGAGCGTAGAGAGTGAAGATGCATGTCAATTTGAATGATCATTGGTCACAGTTCATTGAATACATTTATAGTATAGGACTTTTCTTTGTCTGAGATGTTAGCATATATTTTCCTGATGTTATAGTCTATTACCAAGAAAACAGAGGTAACAAAATGTCATGTCATATCATGTAGCCATTCAACCTTCTGGATGCACTCAAAAATACTGGAAAGTTATGTCATTCATTTTATATTAGTTCTAGCCATATCAAAAAGAGCTATGTCCCACACCAATTGAGAAAGAAACCATTTTTAGCTCGTCTGTTTTTTGAAAAAAAACTTTCGAGCTATTGTCATCACTCCGGCGTCTGCGTTGTCTTTGTCGTCGTCTGGCGTCGTCGTTCCAAAAAAACTTAACCTTGGCTATAACTTAAAAAGTATTAGACCTAGCCTCATGAAACTTCATACACACACTCATCATCACAAGAGCTACATTTTGACCAAGGACCATAACAACATTGTTGATTTTGGCTGAATTATCTCCCCTTTTCCAATTTGTTTCTGAAACACATTTTTTGCTCTCATTTTAATACTATTCACAACAGAGCCTTCAAACTTCACATGAATGTTCCTTGGGACAAGACCTTTTCAGTGATACCACACTTTTTGATCTGTGACCTTGACCTTTGAACTTTGACCTATTTTTCGAAAATTTAACCGAAAACCTTGACCATATTTCCAAAAGTATTTGGCCTACCTTCATGAAACTTCATACACATACTCACCATCACAAGAGCTACATTCCCTACAAGTTTTATAACTCCATCTTGCAATTTGATTGCTCTTGTTTGACTTAGAACTTTGGTTTTCTAAAAGAAACTGCAGACGAGCGTTGGCACCCGCATGCGGTGCTCTTGTTTAGAGAATCTGGTATAGAATTTCTGTGTCCCTTTCTCTCTGTATCTGCATTAGGAAAACATGTCCGTGTGAAATGATGGTGTCCAACATGGTGTCAGAAATGACAAATATTAGTTAAAAATCATAAGATCTTTCTTATTTTTGCTCAAAAGCATAGATTGTGGGTGCTCGTTAGAACGGCCTCATTGATTTTTGCTCAAAAGCATAGATTGTGGGTGCTCGTTAGAACTGCCTCAATGAGGCGGTTCTAACAAGTACCTACAATCTATGCTTTTGAACAAAAATAAGGTAGATAATGTATGCCCCTGTAAACCCCACTTTTCTCTATATAAAGTTGGGTTTAGGGAGGTCTTCATTTCACAAACTTGTTATCTGTCTATCTCTGTCAGGCAAATCCATGGGTCTAAAGTTTAAGCTGCCTTGGCATGGAAGTTGATTGATTATGAATCAAATTTCTTTAACGTTCAGTAAGGGCAGTTACCATGACTGCAGGTCAGGGTTTTACCAGACGCAAGTGCCTGTGTTCAAAAACGCATATTTTCTCACCTGTATGCTGAAATTATTTCCATCTGCGTCCAATGGGACACACATTTTTCGTCATTGAAAAACTTCAAATTTGGTATTTACTCGCTTCTAATTTAAGAAATGAACTGGCTGTTAATTTATATTGACTAATAAACAGGGGCACTTTTGTTTTTGACCAAATGTAATGCTGGTTACGGTGTAAGTAAGAGATATGACACTGTCTTTGGAACGTTTGGAAATTGTCGTTATAAATTTAAGTAAAGATAACTTTAATGAAATTCCAACCATTCCAAAGCAAGATAACTTTAATGAAATTCCAACCATTCCAAAGCAAAATAAAACAAACCACTCTAAAAAGCTTTTTTCCTTGGAAAAGAAAACCTTTGCCGGAGTTTACACATTGACAAAATCCACAAAAAAAAAGTAAAATTCATTCAAGGTAGCTTTTTTGACCGTCCATATATTTTATTTTTAGATTTTTAGTTAATTCAGTTGGCAAAAGAAAATGAAAAAAAAGCAACAGATTAATGAGAGCAGTAATGATATAAATTTCCAGTATGTTGGTGACAGAAGCACATTTTCTTCAAGCTGTTGGTATATGTGTTATATAGTCCCTTCCTTCCAGCCTGTCTAGACCTGTATGTCTCAATCCTTGTTCATGTATAAATTATGTAAATATATGTGGGCTTTCAGGGTTTTTTTCCAGCACATTTTAAAAGCTTTCTGCACTTCTTATTCAGTATATTTTATAATTAGAATGTTATATGGTAGATTTTGACAATCTGGCTTCCAGCCAACCATCCATCCATCCATCCATCCACTGTTGTAAGTTTCATCAAGATTGGTCTTCATAATTATTAAGCTCATTGCAAGCAGGAAACCCCTAAAGGGGTAACTTGGCAAACAGTGCAGGCCCAGATCAGACGCCGCAGAACGCGGCGTCTGATCAGGGCCTGCACTATTTGCTGACAGAATTTTCTGTCAAAAGTAGAACAAAATCGAAAAAAATAGGTCTGACACCCCTTATATGACAAATGGACTTGTCCAACATATAGCAATAGAAGAGTCCACTAGCATACAATGGGTTAAGTTCATTTCTATTGGTAGCTGCATCATGATATTGATCTTGCATTCTTCTTAGACCTGATTGCGTGATTACCGGCCCCGATAGCTCAGTTGGTAGAGTGTCCGCTCCGGGGAACGGGAGGTCTCGGGTTCGATCCCGGGCCGCGACATACCAAAGTCGTTAAAAATGGTACTAGCTGCTCCTCGCTTGGCACTCAGATTTACGGGGAAGAGCTAGGACTGGTCGATCCAGTGTCAGGATAATGTGACTGGGTGTGGTATCATGTAATGTGTCTGGGACATGATACTTCAGTGAGGCAGCACTATAAAAGTGAGCATTGAGCTCCCTGTCGCAACCAGACACCGTCGTGATATGACTGAAAAATTGTTGAAAGCGATGTTAAACCCGAATTCACACACACCTGATTGCGTGTTAGAAGTGATGTGGATGAATATGCACATTGATGCACCTGGAAGATAAGGCCTTCCATTCCTAAACTGAGATCATTTTTACAATGAAGATTTTTTGTTGTCCTACTCGTAAAAGAGAGGTAGAGGTAAAATTCCTCTCCTCCTCTCTCTCTCTCTCTCTCTCTCTCTCTCTCTCTCTCTCTCTCTCTCTCTCTCTCTCTCTCTCTCTCTCTCTCTCTCTCTCTCTCTAAGTGGGAAACAACAACATAGATGCACCAACAGGCAGTGACTTGTTCAATTACATCTTAACAAAAGCAGTCAAATTCTTTCTTTAAGCTCATAACAGTCCCATAACAGTGAGAAGGGAAACATATCAAATATGTTGGTTGTCCCTTTGTCTGTCTTTCAGTCTTTATGAGCAGTCTCATTCATACAAAACTGAAGCTCAGTTTTAGCTCGGCTGTTTTTGAAGAAAACGACGAGGTATTATAGCTCTGGCATCGTCTGCGTCGTCGTCTGCGTTGTCGTGCAAAAACTTGGACATTTTGTAATATCTCTGTCATAACTGAACATATTTACTTGAAACTCGGACTAGTTGTTCATTATGAAAAGGGGAACTCATACCAATAGGTGAGGTAACCCTCAAAATATTTTTATACCCCCGCAAACGAAGTTTGAAGGGGGTATATAGGAGTCAGCTTGTCGTCATCGGTCCGTTACAAAAAAGTCTGTTACAAAAAACTTTAACATTGCTCATAACTTCCTTATTCTTTGACCGATTTTTTTAATATTCACACACCACACACCTTGCCACTAGTACTTAAGATTGATATACACAAACCTGACCTTGACCTTTACGTTGACCATCCTCAAGGTCAAATACTTGTAAAAATTTGTTGTTGGTCCGTTATAAAAAACTTTAACATTGCTCATAACTTCCTTATTCTTTGACCGATTTCTTTAATATTCACACACCACACACCTTGCCACTAGTACTTAAGATTGATATACACAAACCTGACCTTGACCTTTACGTTGACCTTCCTCAAGGTCAAATACTTGTAAAAATTTGTCGGACAACGCAAGCGGGGGTATAATTGGCGCCTGTTAGGCGGCAGCTCTAGTTGGCACAGTTATGCCCCTTTTTGGACTTAGAATTTTTGCAGCCGAGCATTGGCACCTGCATGCGGTGCTCTTGTTGAATTGAAGTGATAGAACCTTAATATCATTCTTGTGCAAGGAATATCAGGAGGCTTCAACACTTCCAGGTGATTGCCTTTGAATCTAAATCAACTGCTGCTGAATAAAATCAGTTGAGTCTTAACCACAACACGCAGTCAGGCCTCGAATGACAATCTTATTTGGAGGAAATTCACAGGTTATTGGTTCTTTTTTAACCAGGATCAATGCTCGGTAATGTGTTGCCGAAGAAGTAGTTTTGCTTTGGTGAAGGCTTACTCTTCACAGTTTGCTTTAAGGGCCCCGGGAATGGGAACACCTGGCATATTTTTCTGCCATTTTTCAAAGGGAGACAACTTTAGGAACTTCCTGTTTGCTTTTCTATAAGCCCTGTCTCTCTGAAAAAGTGGTTTACTCTTAAAGGGAAAGAATTTGCTCCATAGGAGCAAATTTTTTCCTTTAAGAGTTGACCCCTATTGACATTGGAGACAAAAATGCTTTTGCAGGAGTTGCCTCCCCTTAAGGTGTTCCCATTCCCCTTAAGCATTATTGAAAGGAAACATAGCTTGGTGTGCTATGACTAGTGATTAACATTGAATCCTAATGCACTTGCAAACACCCATTATGCAAACATGCCTATACAAATACATTGCCACCTTTATCGCCGAAAAAATGAAAATTTTAAGATGAAAAATTGTGATATTTTTCTTATTTCTGCTCAAAATATAGATTGTGGGCACTCGTTAGAACCGCCTCATAGAGGCGGTTCTAACAAGTACCCACAATCTATATTTTAAAGCAGAAATAAGAGTTCTAACGAGCTAGTACCCACAATCTATATTTTAGAGCAGAAATAAGAAAAATAAGGTATACCCCCGGAAACCCCAGTTTTACAATATAAAAGTGGGGTTCTAGGGGGTCAAAATTATATAGGCGTGTTTTCGTGATGAAACTTTTTTGACAGTATATTCAGCAAAATACCGTCAGAAACCAGACATCATTTTGTAGCAGTTTTTTCATTGGCAGATTCAGGTTTCATGCAACTCACTCCACTTGACTTGTACACAATTTAACCCTTATCGTGCTGAACATGACACACCCTGCCTTGGCAAACAGTGTAGATCCAGATCGGAAGCCATCTGATCAGGATCTGCACTGCCATGCAGTTTTTGAAATGAATGATTATACATGTATTCATGTAATTTGATTGGTTGACAGTCAGAAATTGGTGTGGCTAAATAAATTTATTCAGCGGGATAAGGGTATAAACAAAATAAATGAATAAGTGCATTAGACTGGGATGAATAACTGCATTGAAAATTTTCATCTGTGGTGGTAAATTGTTGGTTTTTAGGGGAATTAATACACTGCCACAGGGAGACAACTCTTTTAATTTTGTTTCAGCTCCCATGTGAACAGGGGTCATCTTTTTCACAGAAGCACATTGTTTCCATTCAAAGTAGACCCCCTTTTTCAGCATGGCTTATTTATAGGCAAGCAAACAAAAATTTGGACAGTTTACCTCCTCAAATGGCAATTTTCAGCATGAAACATAGCTTGGTTGCTATGACTAGAGAGTGATTAATTGTAGACTGAAAATGACCAGTTACTGTTTTTAGCTCGTCTGTTTTTTGAAAAAAAACTTTCGAGCTATTGTCATCACTCCGGCGTCTGCGTAGTCGTCCTGCGTCGTCCTGCGTCGTCCTTCGTCGTCCTGCGTCGTTCCAAAAAAACTTAACCTTGGCTATAACTTAAAAAGTATTAGACCTAGCCTCATGAAACTTCATACACACACTCATCATCACAAGAGCTACATTTTGACCAAGGACCATAACAACATTGTTGATTTTGGCTGAATTATCTCCCCTTTTCCAATTTTTTTCTGAAACACATTTTTTGCTCTCATTTTAATACTATTCACAACAGAGCCTTCAAACTTCACATGAATGTTCCTTGGGACAAGACCTTTTCAGTGATACCACACTTTTTGATCTGTGACCTTGACCTTTGAACTTTGACCTATTTTTCGAAAATTTAACCGAAAACCTTAACCTTGACCATATTTCCAAAAGTATTTGGCCTACCTTCATGAAACTTCATACACATACTCACCATCACAAGAGCTACATTCCCTACAAGTTTTATAACTCCATCTTGCAATTTGATTGAATTATCTCCCCTTTTCTCTCTTTTTTTAAATTGTTTTTGTCTCTTATTTCAATACTATTCACAACAGAGCCTTCCAACTTCACATGAATGTTCCTTGGGACAAGACCTTTTCAGTGATACCACACTTTTTGATCTGTGACCTTGACCTTTGAACTTTGACCTATTTTTCGAAAATTTAACCGAAAACCTTAACCTTGACCATATTTCCAAAAGTATTTGGCCTACCTTCATGAAACTTCATACACATACTCACCATCACAAGAGCTACATTCCCTACAAGTTTTATAACTCCATCTCGCAATTTGATTTGACTTAGAACTTTTGTTTTCTAAAAGCAACTGCAGACGAGCGTTGGCACCCGCTTGCGGTGCTCTTGTTGAAATGTTTGTCCCTCATTTGTAATGACTTGTGGGTGATTAATTTGGGCCACGCCAAGCGATTTTGGTACTTATCGCCTATGCGAGCAGCGAAGGTTCAGTCGAGCCTGCGCATCCGCGCAGTCTCGCCAGAACCTTCGCTGCTCGCTCATACAAGCACTAAATCAAGAGGAGCCCTAAGACAGAAAGCCATATCCCTGGCCCCTCTGAATGGCTGGGCATGCGCAGTTAAAATTTGTCATGACGGAATGCTCGAAGACCCAAATTCGCTTGGCGGGGCTCATTTGTATTGACTTGTGGGTGATTAATTAAAGCCTACGAAGCATAACGAGCCATTGCAACAGTGCATGGTCTATATTTGTTTTACAGTATAAGCCCTGACCAGACTATATTTGCCGGTTGACTAGAGTGGACAGATGCCACAAAATGGTCCTTAATCTGTTTTCTATTATTTTCCTCAGGTCACCTGTACAGGAACCCAGTCAGAGCATAGTTGTTCAAAGCACTTATAGCTTTACAAGCCCATTAGTGGTCAAATTGTTAACAGTAACTAATATAGAGTTATATTTGCTCAAAAATGAGAGCAGCTTTTGCATTTGCAAAAGATGCTCACATTTTTTTTTTCAGCAAAAATATTTATAGCATATTTGTCATATTAAATGATCAAAGTTTTAATGAATGGTTAGCTAACAACACTGATAGTTTGGAACAACTGGGCCCTGGTTGGTCCATGTGATAATTACGGTAGTTGTCCTATCAAAATCTGTTGGCACAAAGATAAAACAACAACAGATTAACAAATTTTCCAGTCTCAAATAAATTTTGGCCATGTACCATAACTGCCATGACTGGTGATTAACTTTGAACTGATGCATTGCTTGATTACTACAACTAGATAACTTGAAGATTAAAAAGATTAAAAAGATAAGACTAATTAATTTGCATATTGAAAGAACATAAGGATAAAAGACTAATGTTTCATTAAAACCCTTGTCCTGCTGAGCCAGGATATGTCTTATCTTTCAAACAATGTAGATCCTGATCAGATGGCTTCTGAAGAAGCCATCTGATCAGGATCGTCATTGTTTGTCATTCAGTTTATGAATTGATTGCAATAATTTGCATCAAGAAATCTGATTGGTTGATAAGCAGTGGTGGGTGTGGCATATATAATTATTCAGCAGGTCAAGGGTTAAAAGGTAATCCCTTGGGAGCAAGAACTATGACACAGAACTGGAAAACATCAAGTGTACAAGTTTTTTTCTGGGCCAGACTAGCTAGTTTTGGCCAAAGAAGCTTCATCGGGGACACTACTCTTTACATACTCTTTACAAGGAGCGTGATAGCTCAGTGTTTAATGCACTTGCCTCTGATGCTAGAGGTCCCAGGTTCGATCCCTGGCAGTGGTGATAAAATTTCGGTGTCCGAACATGCTCCATTGGCATCATTTGCAATGATGAATGTCATAAAGTGCACCGTCCTTCGGATGGGGACGTTAATTGGAGGCCCCCTGTGCAGGAAGAACCATCCCCTGTGCAGGTTAAAGAACCCTACTGTAATTACATGATTACTGTGTAGGCTTTCATCCTGCAAAACTGGAGTGTATGTAATATACACTGTCTGTGTCCCCTACTGGGGTTAAGGCAAAACCGGAAGAAAGAAAGAAAGAAAGAAAGAAAGACATACTTGGGGTCAAATGGACACTACTCTCAGACCCGACGTCATTTGATAAATAATAGTAAATTTCCAGCCTTAAAAATCAGAATAGAGAAAATCTATATTTGAAACTCACATTGCATAAAAAGCCAGCTGACATCAAGTCTGTTAAACATTGTCTGGCATACATTGTACCAATGAGAAACCGTGTCTTTATAGATCATGTAATATTTGTGATTATTTTCCCTAGTGTATTATAACAGCTGTATATTTAGTGCTTTTTCTGTTAGATTTGGTACATGCTTTGCATGTCAGCTGTACATACTGCATTGTCAAGCAACATTGCATGTACTGTCGCTTTATATACTACTGCATGAGAATGGTTATAGTATAATGTTATTAAACAAGTAATTTCTTATTGGCCCAGGTACAGGTCCGATGTCTGCTGCATTGGCCCTAGGCCAAAGGCCGAGGGCCAATGCAGCTGACTGAGGACCTGTAACTGGGTCAGTGCAAAATTACTTGATTAATGACAATTTTATTAATTGACACAATTAAAAAAACATGATTATTGCTTTTTGACCTCACTTGACCTCAGTTAATGTTGGTTGACCTTGTGTTAATACGGATGACCTCCGATCAATACATGATAGTCAGTTAATAATGTCTGTAATAATTAATTACACATGTATATTCTTGCGATATGATTATAGGTACATGAAAATGAATGTGTGATAATTCAAATTTGGACTTATAATATTTTTATTTATTTGCAAACATTTCATGTTTGCAGGTTTGCGGGTCATTCAAGAAATAATCGGTCACGGTATGAAAATGACACCATTGAACTGGAATTTTATTATAAAATATATACATGTACAATGTTTTTAAAATAATACTTATTTACAAATAGATTCTAGAA
The DNA here is from genome assembly GCA_963580285.1 of Lucinisca nassula. Taxonomy (NCBI): domain Eukaryota; kingdom Metazoa; phylum Mollusca; class Bivalvia; order Lucinida; family Lucinidae; genus Lucinisca; species Lucinisca nassula. The sequence goes on along the minus strand of OY757016.1, from coordinate 49,453,592 downwards.
GTATAATAATACTGCAGGTGTATGCATATACAGTTGAACTTCAATGGCTCGAACACCTTTGGGACCTCGAAAATCTGTTCGAGACAGGGGTAGTTCGAGCCACTGAGGGTTACTGTCAGAAGGCATAACGAGATACTTTTACACATCTTTTCTGTGTTCGATAATGAATATGTATGCTGTGGGTACTCATTAGAATCGCCTCATCCAGGCGATTCTAATGAGTACACGCAGCATACATTTGCAAGATAAAAGAATAAAATCTCCTTAATTATCCCCCACTGTTTCTTATGTAGAGGATTTCGCTATGGGCTTGAGAACGGGTTCGAATCATCCATGGTAAACGAGCCATCGGTGTTCGAGCCATTGAAGTTCTACTGTATTCATAAGTTCGGGAACGGTTGCCAGTATTACTTAAAAGAAACATGTTGAAGACCTACTAGTTTAATATCTTTAGAACAGCAGGAAACTTTGTCTTGCAGACATAGTTCACATTTGTGTAATAGGTGAAACATCTTTGACTGACAATCTTTGATTGACTTGGTTACATAATCATCTGATAGAGCAAGGAATTCTGTAGACATTGATTGACTTTTCAACTACATACCAGTATAGTCATGGAAGCAATGACTAGCTTGCTAAAAGTCCCACAAAATTTGAAGCAACGTCTCCAAAATAACCTAAATATAGTGTTGACAGGGAAGTTAAACCTCCAATCAAACATAAAAGCTTGCTAGTTGTGGACCGTCATTCAAACTACATGCAGTAAACAAAGCACTGAGAGCACTAGTGTAATGTCTCTGAGTGTAGGCTGAGAAATTAGACCAGGCCCCGAGGTTATAAAACTTTTTTCATGCTCAACTCAGCTGAGCATGAAACTTGTGGTGCTCATAAAAGTTGCATCAGAAGTTGAGAGATTTTTCTTTCTAATATTGCAGAGAATGTTATTTGTCCTGCTCACAAATTTTAAAATGCCAACAATTGTTGGCATTTTAAAATTTGTGAGCAGGACAAATTTCATGCTCAAGTGAGTTGAGCATGAAAAAAGTTTTATAACCTCGGGGCCTGGACTGAGACTAAACTGTTACGTTTAACCCTTATCTTGCTGAATATTCATTTAAGCCACACCCATTTCTGTCTATCAGCCAATCAAATTACTTGATGTAATTTATTGCTACCAGTTCATAAACTGAATGCCAAACAGTGTAGATCCTGATCAGATGGCTTCTTCAGAAGCCATCTGATCTGGATCTACATTGTTTCAAAGGTAAGGCATATTCGGGTTCAGCAGGACAAGGGTTAATTTAGAAGTGGAAGCATTGATCAGGAATCGATACAATTAATCCACAGCTCCCATCAGAGACACCAAAGGGAAAGAAACAACAGACCCTAATGGAAACATGAATAGCGGAAAGCCAAAAGGACAGTCACTTTCCCACAAAATGGCCAATAGGCTATCCAAAATAAAATGATATAAGCGACACAAACACCCAAAGACAAACCACAACAAAAATAAACCGCAACAGAAGAACCGCCTTGGAACGGTCAACGGAAACGAATTCCACTGGCGGGCTTAAATCGATTTTACGTGGCCACAATCCTCGCCCTTCCGTCGCGATTTAGACAAATAATTTGTTCAGTCCGCATGAAGGCCTCCTAACTCATCAGTGCAACATCTCCGTGAACACAAAAATCAAACAACCACAGAGATGAAACAACGGTGAGGACTCGACAGGAAGAAACCACTGAAATGCTGGAGCAAAAGAAAACCAACAGTTAGACTCCGATGGGTCCAACCAGAGACAGAGCATCAGGCACCAAGCAGCATAACATTGAATTAGATCTGTGATTGAATTAGATTTTTTGCCAAAAAGTGAAGCTCATGATCAGACACTGCATTTTGTGATGTCTGACCCTTAAATTCCTGTGCTGAAGGCAAACAGTACAGACCCTGATCCAATGCCACAGAATGCGGAGTCCGATCTGGGTCCATACTGTTTGCCAAGTTCCAGCCCAGATTCTACATATAACCCTTTTATACTCTGGCCTCACTGCGATAAAATTAATGCTGCAATTTTCTATAAATAAATTACCTGGATTTCCTACTGATAAGTGACAGTCACGTGGAATTCAGCACTGAAGGGTTTCTATGCTTTATAATATAAGAATCTAATATGGGTGTGAGGGGTGGATGGAAAAATCCGTCCCGAGGGACCCTGTCCAGCATCACGAGGCTTGCCGAGTGATGCAGGACAGTGATCCCGAGGGACGGATTTTTCTATCCACCCCTCACACCCATATTGGATTCTTTTTCTTGCATACTTTCCATTTCTTAAAGCGGATTTTTAATGCTGCAGTCACTTCGGTTACCAATGTCTGCCATATTGTGTTGACACTGCAGGAATGTTTAGTGACGTCATGTAACGTGCTATGACGTCAGCCTTAACGACGGCGCATACGAGGTCGTAATCAACCTGTGCATTTATCAAACACGCGATTATATTCGATTTTGGGTCGGAACACCAGTGTCAGAACATAAATTTCTATCCCAGGGTAAAATCACGGATTTCCTTGTCTGGTGTGCAAGAAACTTGTTTATCAATTGATCCAAAAAAGACAAGTGGCAAAAGTGTACAGATACTAAAGGGGATTATGTTGAAAAATAATACAATATGTCAAACTCAAATCCTTCAAAATGAGGCTGACATCATATCAATCAGCCCTCATAGCATTGGCTGACTGACTTGTTACTTAATGTAATATAGCAGGAAACACTGACTAACTTGTTATACACTTAGCAGTCACTGACTGACTTGTTACTTACAGTCGCATAATATTGGGAACACTGACTTACTTGTAATAAACCCAGCAATAACTGACTGACTGACATGTTACATTAGCATAATAGCAGTAAAAACTGACTTATTGTAATACCCTTAGTATTGAAGACTTAATTGTTATTTACTATAATAATGAGAATACTGACTTGTTATACACTTGGCATTCACTGACTGACTTGTTACTTAGTAAAATAGCAGGAAAAATAGCAGGAAACACACTTTCTGGCAACACACTTAGCATTCACTGATTTACTTGTTACATTAGTATAATAGGAGGAAGCACTGACTTGTTAGTTACATATTTTAGAATAGCAGGAACACTGACTCACCTGTTATATGAGCCCCGCCAAGCGAATTTGTGTCTTCGAGCATTCCGTCATGGCAAATTTTAACTGCGAATGCCCAGCCATTCAGAGGGGCCAGGGATATGGCTTTCTGTCTGAATGTTCCTCTTGATTCACTGCTTGTATGAGCGAGCAGCGAAGGTTCTGGCGAGACTGCGCGGATGCGCAGGCTCGCCTGAACCTTCGCTGCTCGCATAGGGGACAAGTACCAAAATCGCTTGACAGGGCCCATATATATATTTGCATTTCAGCGAAAACATCATATTTCTTTCTAAACACACATATGTATAACTGTAACAATGACTGACTGATTTATCATACATCTTCGTAAAAATAAAATAAAAATGACTGGCATGTAAATTAGTCAGAATGAGGTTTCGTGGGAAATATCCGAAGCAATATATCTACCTTATAGCAATAAATTTTGACATACTAGTTCTAAATATGCATTAGCATTATACTAATATGGTTTTATTTAAATTCTAAGAGAGTGACTGCAGTTCCAGATTTGTATACCAAAATATAATATCCAGAAATATTGGATATGCCCGAGTGCATTGTAAATGATATTAGATTATGTTAACCTTTGTCCTGCTGAATATTCATATATGCCACACCCACTACCGATTATCAACCAATCAGATTACTTGATGCAAATTATTGCAACAAATTCATAAACTGAATGACAAACAATGTAGATCCTGATCAGATGGTTTCTTCAGAAGCCATCTGATCTGGATCTACATTGTTTCAAAGAAAAGGCATATCCGGGCTCAGCAGAACAAGGGTTTACAAGCCCATGCAGTGAATGTCTTTGTAAACCCATATATAAAGTAAAGCATAAATGACTGTAGGAGCAGTCTGATCTGGGCCCACAGTGTTTGCCTCTGTGCAAAAATATTTTTAAAAAGTTTGCAAGAAGATTCAGCAGACGACATAAGCAGACGGCATTTTCAGATGTAGATTTTCTCGTCGTGTTAAGGTTAATGCAAAGTGGGATGATCACTGGTGTACATTTTATTCACGTTTGTATTACAAAAATGTCAATATTCCACCATTAGTAAACGTGACATTGTAAGGATGTTGTACATGTAACGTTACGGAGCATATCTAACTAATTTGCATATTTAATCCACTAGTGGATTATCAAATTTATTACATGGTGTTAATACATTCTCAGACATGATGTCATATGATCAATTAAAAAAAAAATGCATTCTGACATTACTATTGGCACTCATAGATTGATATGTTGTATGAATTTCTCAGCTCATTTAACTTTTTTGTACTCCAGGCCTCTGCTGTTTGTTGGACCAACAGGAACTGGGAAATCTGTGTATGTCCAGGACAAAATGATGAACGATCTTCCCAAGGACAAGTTCTTGCCTGCCTTCGTGAACTTCTCTGCGCAGACTAGCGCTAACCAAACACAGGTACACCTCTTCTGTTTAAATGCTCTTTTATTTTTAAACCTTATTCCGCTGAATAATAAATTTAGTCCTTACCCTTTTCTGGCTTTGAACCTATCAGATTGCTTTATGTAATTTATTCCTGCAAATGCACAAACTACATGTCAAACAGTGTAGATCCAGATCAGATGGCTTCAGAAGCCATCTGATCTGGATCTGCACTGTTTGCAATGGCAGTGGTTGATGTGTTCAGCGGGATAAGGGTTAAATTTGTTTGGGTACTATATTTGTTTTGCACATAAAGAGCTACCGGCCCCAATAGCTCAGTCACCGGCCCCGATAGCTGGTAGAGTGTCCGCTTTGGGAATGGGAGGTCGCAGGTTCGATCCCCGGCCGCGACATACCAAAGGCGTGAAAAATGGTATTAGGAGCTCCCTTGGCTGATGCTCGCATTATCAGGGGTAGTCCTAGGAAGATAAATGAAGGCAGGTAAGTATTTGTTAAAGGATACCTTGTTTGTCGCATTAAAAGCTCTACAGAGCTTATGTTATTTGTTTCCGATATGCGACGTTAAATAAAGCTTCTTTATCTTTATCTTTAAAGAAGATACAGAAAACAATGAAACACTGCAGTCTGTTTAACAGAAAAACATAAAAAAAAAAAAAAAAAAATTCTTTCGTGGAGATTGATAATGAAATCTTTTCTATGGTCACTCTCACCCTTCATCTGATTCAAATAGGCCATATGTCAGTTTCTTGTGAAAGAGTGTGCACTTTACTGGTTAGCCACATATTTTTAAGCCTGGCCAGAAAAGTTTGGTTAGATCAACTGGAAGGCTTAATATTCCCTAAACAGCATGGACTTGGTTGTAAACAAATACACAATCTCCTTTTAGGGAGACAAGTCTGAAGTACTTTTATCTCCATTATCAATATGTGTCTACACTTTAAGAAAAAAAATCTGCTTCTGGGGAGCAAATTCTTTCATTTAAGAGATGACCCTTTTTGATGGAGGGGGGTGGTTATGATGAGAGGATGAGTTTCAGTGTCATGGTTTAAACAATATTTATGTGAAAAATACATTGCAAAGACTTACATAGATACATACATATGCAAAATGAGACAGGATATTACGAGAACACGCCTATAAAATTTTGACCCCCTCATACCCCACTTTTATATAGTAAAACTGGGGTTTAAGGGGATACACATTATTTCTCTTATTTCTGCTCAAAAACATAGATTGTGGGTACTCGATAGAACTGCCTCGTCGAGGCGGTTCTATCGAGTACCCACAATCTATGTTTTGAACAGAAATAAGAAAAATATCACAATTTTTCATCTTAAAATTTCTAATTTTTTGCCAAAAAATTGGCAATATATTTGTATAGGCGTGTTTTCGTAATGATCTGATGGTATGCATAGTTTTGTGATTATATGAAAAACAGATGTGAAGACAATGATCAGGAATCGATACAATTGCCTCAAACCTCCCATCCCTGACACCAAAGTGAAAGAAATACAAACATAAAATAACTTCACCAGAATAAAAAAGTCACAAGTGGGAAGCTAAAAAGGACAGTAACTTTCCCACAAAATGGCCGAACGACAAACAATTTGTTCAGTCCGCATGAAGGATTTCCAACATATCCAAGAACATCATTTCATTGTCTTGGAAATCAAAACAGGATATTGTGAAAATTTTCTCACTTATACATTTACATTTGGACTTGAGAAAATTGTATGCGTAGACGTGAGAAAATTAGGTTATGATAATGGATTGCACCGCACTGTATCTGGTCATATGTGAGATGACAAATTCTGGAATGGAATGTCAGGTGTTTTTCTCTGAGTTCTCCAGTTTTTGTCGTCCTCTGATTAACAATGTTTTTACATAAGTGAAATATTGTTGAAAGGGTAATAAAATCTATGTCAAAGAAGTCTCACAGTATGAGGAAACTCTGTAGAAAGTAGTATAGAAAGTAGTACAGTCGAACTTCAATGGCTTGAACACCTTTGGGACCTCGAAAATCTGTTCGAGACAGGGGTAGTTCGAGTCACTGAGGTTACTGCCAGGAGGCATAACGAGATACTCTTAGACATCTTTTCGGTGTTCTATAATGAATATGTATGATGAGTGTACTCATTAGAATCGCCTCATTGAGGCGATTCTAATGAGTACACACAGCATACATTTGCAAGATAAAAGACTAAAATCTCCTTAATTATCTCCGATTATTTCTTATGTAGAGGATTTCGCTAGGGGTTCAAGAATGGGTTTGACTCATCCATGGTAAACGAGCCATCGTTGTTCGAGCCATCGAAGTTCTACTGTACATACATTTTAAAGGGTATACTTCCTACCCTATCCATCTCCAAAATATTGGATGTATTGTTTATTCTAGTTCATGTTAGTTCCAGGATTTATTGAGTATCCTAAAAAGTTTGTTTTAAGTATTTAATGTTCATCAAAGTACATGTATAAACAACATCAGGGCACAAGCAATATTGTTCATAATTCAAAGAACATTACCTAAATTATCTTTATTACTAATATTTACGTTATTTCCCATCTATCATATGACAAAAATTCTTGTTTAAGGGGTAGAAGCCTCTGTGGTGTAGTAGTTATGCTACTTGCCTTGTAAACCAGGGATCGCGGGATCGATCCCGAGCTTCTCCAGACTTTAGGATGAGTCTTTAAACCGAGGTCCCATCTCCATATGATCTTAGCTGTTGGTGAGATGTAAAACTCAAACACTCACTCACTCTAGTTAATGCTAGTTCCAGGATTTATTGAGGTATCCTAAAAAGTTTGTTTTAAGTATTTAATGTTCATCAAAGTACAGTCGAACTTCGATGGCTCAAACACCTTTGGGACCACGAAATTCTGTTCGAGACAGGGGTAGTTCGAGCCACTGAGGATTACTGCCAGGAGGGGTAAAGGGGATAGTTTGGGGCTTCTTTTCAGTGTTCTATAACATAAATGTATGCTGCGTGTACTCATTGGAATCGCCTTGCTGAGGCGATTCTAATGAGTACACACAGCATACATTTGCAAGATAAGGAACGAAAATGACCTAAATTTTCCCCTTAATATTTCTTATGTAGCAAAATTCCCTAGGGACTCAAGAAAGGGTTCGACTCAGCCATGGTAAACGAGCCAGCGGTGTTCGAGCCATCGAGGTTGTACTGTATAAACAACATCAGGGCACAAGCAATATTGTTCATATTTCGATGAATGTTACCTAAATTATCTTTATTACTAATATTTACGTTATTTCCCATCTATCATATGTCAAAAATTCTTGTTTAAGGGGTAGAAGCCTCTGTGGTGTAGTGGTTATGCTACTTGCCTTGTAAACCAGGGATTGCGGGATCGATCCCGAGCTTCTCCAGACTTTCGGATGAGTCTTTAAACCGAGGTCCCATCTTCGTATGACCTTAGCTGTTGGTGAGACGTAAAACTGAAACACTCACTCACTCTTGTTTAAGAGCTAAAATGAAAGAAGAAAACAACTGCACACAGTTTTCGTACTGACAGCAGAACAGCGTTGTTGGCCCATAATGTCGCCATCATCCAATCATATTGAAAAGAACCATGCATTGTTCATTTCGACATCACTGACATCGTGTGAGTCAGTGTATTCATTGAAGTATGAACAACATTGCTTCCCAGTGGTTAACTATAGGGGTTTTCTGTAGGAGGTCCGCTGTTCACAGTCTATTTGAACTGATTAAAGTTACTGGAATAAGAAAGCAAAAAAAAGCATGTAAATGCATTATGATGGTAAATATTTCTTGTAGAACATCATTATGTCAAGACTTGACAAGAGACGTAAGGGTGTCTATGGACCACAGATGGGAAAGAAAGCGGTGATCTTTGTAGATGATATGAACATGCCACAGAAAGAGGTGTACGGAGCTCAGCCTCCTATTGAACTGTTGAGACAGTACTTAGATCATGGAAACTGGTATGCATCTGTTTTGGGGTCCTGAGTAATGCCGTATTTATTGTTTGTAATCGGACTGATAGACCTGAGGAAATGGTGCAGATCCAGATGAGATGCCACAGAATATGGCATTCTGCGGTGTCTTGTCAGGGACTACACTTGCCACTCATCCTGCATTTTTAGCTCACCTGAGCCGAAGGCTCATGTGAGGTATTAGTATACCACGAGCCGTCGTCCGTCATCGTCGTCGTCCGTCGTCCACACTTTCAAAGAAGTATATCTCCGGAACCAGTGGGCCAATCTTGATCAAATTTCATGTGAAGCATTATCAGGTAGGGGGAAAGGCTGCATACTGTTTTCGGGCAGATCGGATTGGAACTCTGGTTGCCATGGCAACAAATAGCTCCCATAGACTTAACATAGGAAAAAGTTTGTCATCACTCTAGCTCCGTCAATTTTTTTCTGATCGACTTCATTCTTGCAGATAACGAGGACAGGCATGAAATCTCGATCAAGTTTGATTTTGGGCTGAATCGGATTATTCACTCAGGAGTTACGTGCCCTTGAGCCTTCTTAACATAGGATAAAGCTTGTCATCACTCTAGCTCCGTCAATTTTTTTCTGATCGACTTCATTCTTGCAGATAACGAGGACAGGCATGAAATCTCGATCAAGTTCGATTTTGGGCTGAATCGGATTATTCACTCAGGAGTTACGTGCCCTTGAGCGTTGAAAAAATTGCCTATTGACTTAACATGGGGAGAATGTTGTCATCACCGTAGCTGCTTCAATTATTTTCAGATTGGCTTTATTCTTGCAGATAACCAGCACAGCCATGAAATCTCGGTCAAGTTCGATAACTGGCAGAATCGGATCATTCACTTAGGAGTTACCTGCCCTTGTGTGTTTTTGCATTAGGGTTAATGGGAATTTCAAAAATGTATATCTTAAAGACTACTTGGCCAACTTTGATCAAATTTCATGTGTCGCATTATTGGGCAAGTGGAAAGGCTTCATTAGGTTTTCAGGCAGATCTGAGTGGAACTCTGGTTGCCATGGCAACATCTAGCTCCCATAGACTTCACATTGGAAAAAGCTTGTCATCACTCTAGCTCCGTCAATTTTTTTCTGATCGACTTCATTCTTGCAGATAACCAGTACAGGCATAAAATCTCGGTCAAGTTCGATTTTGGGCCGAATCGGATTATTTGCCTTGGAGTTACCTGCCCTTGAGCATAAAAAAATACGTTGTGACCACGATAGCAACTTTATTTTTATTCAGATCAGCTTCAAACTTGCAGGTAACGTGGACAGGCATAAAATCTCAGTTAAGTTCGAATCGGAATATTGACCTCGGAGTTACATGACCTTGAGCGACAAAAAATTTGCCCATAGACTTTACATAGGGAAAATGTTGTGACCACGATAGTGACTTGAATTTTTTTCAGATCAGCTTGAAACTTGCAGGTAACGAGGACAGACATAAAATCTCGGTTAAGTTCGATTTTGGGCCGAATTGGATTATTTGCCTTGGAGTTACCTGCCCTTGAGCATAAAAAAATACGTTGTGACCACGATAGCAACTTTATTTTTATTCATATCAGCTTCAAACTTGCAGGTAACGAGGACAGGCATAAAATCTCGGTTAAGTTCAATTTTGGGCCGAATCGGAATATTGACCTCGGAGTTACGTGACCTTGAGCGACAAAAAATTTGCCCATAGACTTAATTAGGGAAAATGTTGCGACTACGATAGCGACTTGAATTTTTTTCAGATCAGCTTCAAACTTGCAGGTAACGAGGACAGACATAAAATCTCGGTTAAGTTCGATTTTGGGCCGAATCGGAATATTTGCCTTGGAGTTACCTGCCCTTGCGCATAAAAAAATACGTTCCATGATAGCAACTTTATTTTTATTCATATCAGCTTCAAACTTGCAGGTAACGAGGACAGGCATAAAATCTCGGTTAAGTTCGATTTTGGGCCGAATCGGAATATTGACCTCGGAGTTACGTCACCTTGAGAGACAAAAAAATTTGCCCATAGACTTAACGTAGGGAAAATGTTGTGACAGAAATAGCGACTTGAATTTTTAGCTCACCTGAGCCAAAGGCTCCAGTGAGCTGATAGTACACCAAGGCTCCGGAGTCCGTCGTCTGTCGTCCATCCATCCGTCGTCCACACTTTCAATGAAGCATATCTCAGAAGGCAGTCGACCAATCTTGTTTAAATTTTATGTGTAGCACCATTGGGCAAGGGGAAAGGCTGCATTAGGTTTTGGAGCTAGTCTGGTTCATTTGTTCCTTCATTCTTCTTTCTCTCCATATAGAGATAATAGACCAATGTTAAATTTTTAATCAAAGATTTCTCAGGAACTATAAAAGCTAGAAGCATCAAATTTGGTATTCAATAGAATAATGATGACTTATTTTGTGTAAGAGACATTGGGCTTTCTCAGCTTATTTGTTCATCTGTTCTTTCATTCTTCTTTCTCTCCATTTTGACCAATGTTAAATTTTCGTCAAAGATTTCTCAGGAACTATAGAAGCTAGAAGTCTCAAACTTGGAATGCAATGCAATAATGATGACTTATATCCTGTAAGGGTCAATGGGCTGGATTTTATTAGCAGATTTAGTAGTCAAGTCTGTGAATTGTTAAAACTTAAGTTCCTCAGGTGAGCGGTTTAGGCTCATTGAGCCTCTTGTTTTTTTAGACACAACATCTGGAAGTAAATACATGTAATACTGGTTCAAGTTTTAGAACAAGTATGGTAAGGAAATTAGGTGTCCAAATTCTTAGGGTAAATATGGTAGGTGGAGAAAATATACATTATTATGTTGGTGAGGCAACACAGTATTATACTCAGTTGAGTTTGAAGATATTTAATAAATGTGCCGCATCCAGATTATCAGATGATATTTTCAAATACCGTAATCGCCCTAATTACCGCACATGCTCCTTTAGGCGCACACCAAAGCTATTTTTGAAAAGAAAATGCATAAGTGCACACTTTACAGTAGCCTCCCCTTGAAGCTCTCACAGAAAATCTATAAAAACTTACTGTTATTTCTTCAACAGTGAAGGCAATGCTTTAGTATCCTGTTTTCTGTCCTATTAATTATCAGTATGCATCATCTCAGAAGCTATTTTCGCACCGTATGTGCACTAATAAGGTACATTTTTCATCACCAATTTTTGACACAATTTTGAAATAACTAAGCACGGTGGGGAATTAGGGCGAATACGGTAATACTTAATAAAATGTTTATTTCTGTAATGCATCGTTCACTTTAAATTATGTCCTCAGACAATTAGCCCAATTAACTGTCCTTTTCTGGATATTAAAACATCTTTTGTCTTTCTATCCTGCTGTCACTGTAGTAACTAACATTATGTCCTGACATTGTGTTGTATGATGTTACATCAACAGACACTGAAGTAAGTTTATTCAGTCATCACGAAAACACATCTATATAAGTTTGACCCCCTTGAAACCCACTTTTATATGGTAAAACTGGCATTTCCGGGGGTATACCTTATTTTTCTTATTTCTGCTCTAAAATATAGATGGTGGGTACTCTTTAGAACCGCCTCGATGAGGCGGTTCTAACGAGTGGCCACAATCTATATTTGGAGCAGAAATAAGGAAAATATCACAATTTTTCATCATAAAATTTTCATTTTTTCAGCGATAAAGGTGGCAATGTATTTGTATAGGCGTGTTTGCGTAATGGGTTCATTAGCCTTGTTGGAGCCATTGAAGTTGGACTGTATGTAGTAGAAGCCTCTGTGGTGTAGTGGTTTATCTACTCCTCATAAAACCAGGGGTACTGCATTTGGTTTCAGACTTGTTGGTTGGTTGATTTGATGTTTGACGTCCCTGTCAACACTGCATAGGTCATTTTGAAGATGTTGCTTCCAATTTTAACAGCCTTTTACCCGACATTGAGCTGAAATGACATCTCAAGCCCTGTCGCTAAATGAAAACAATAGGGTTTAAAAGCATGGACGGTCCGACTCGCAATGTTTCGCCTGGGCAGGCTTAGATCCTCTAAGCTGTTTGCAATTTCAGACCAATGGATGTCTGTTTAAATTGAGGTCCCATCTCCATATGGCCTTAGTTATTGGTAGGATGTAAAACTCAAGCACATACACTGTTTATAGAAAAACACTTTTTTCCCCAATAGGTATGACCTAAAAGACAAGTCAAAGATTGTCCTTCAAGACATTCAGTTCTTTGCGGCCATGGGACCACCAGGTGGTGGCAGGAATGATGTCACACCAAGGTTTCTCCGACACTTCCAAGTCATTGGAATGAACCCCTTTAATGATGAGACTATGATCAAAATCTTCTCAACAATCATGAATGCTCATTTGAGGGTAAGTATTTAAGCATGTTGCATGGCTTAGCCTTATGTGTTGGATAAACACTTTATTGCTTGGCTTAGCCTTATGTGTTGGAAAAACACTTTATTGCTTGGCTTAGCCTTATGTGTTGGAAAAACACTTTATTGCTTGGCTTAGCCTTATGTGTTGGAAAAACAGGTAACCAGACCCCCCTGACCTTAAAAGGTCAGGGGGGTCTGGTTACCTGTTTTTCCAATATTGACAATGTGTGTTTGGAGTGCTGTCTAATAGCAGTGGCCATGGTGAATATTTCAGTATGCTATACATCTCCTTATGTTGCATGATTTCAGGTTTTAACTTGAATTCAAAAGCAGAATGAAAAACATTATAGGTCAGGATCAGCTGGCTTCTGAGAAGCCATCTGAATCTATATTGTTTTTAAAAATGGATATATGGGTCCCTGGTCCCAATTTCTAGATTGTTTGTCTATGTAGTACAATGCCTTACTTAGGTCCGAGTTGTTAATTTTTGTTTAATGATTGGCTCATATAAATTGAATAATTATATAGAAAAATGACTATAAAATTCATACATTTTTGTTTTGATTTAACACAGTGGTTTAACTGACCAAGTATCTTCTTTGGACAAAGTGCAATCAAGAACTTGGTGTTAAATTCTATTTGAAAGAAGTGCAACACCTATTGAAAAATCTGTTGAAATTTAGGTCTTTGTGCACCAAACATCTCAGATTTATGAGATTAAAAAAAAAAGAATGTTGATAAACTAGAAGGCTTAAGATTATGCCAACATTTCGACTAAAGCTATCAAAATGTACAGTGAATATGAGAGGTTAATTGATGATGGTTAAATGGTGAATTAAGGCACTTTATTGTCATCTATGCTGACTTAAAGTGGATAGAAACCTGAAAAAATTACCCACCATGCCTCAAAGAAAGATTTTCCGAGAATCAGGAAGTGGCTTTCCTGTTACAGCATTTTCAAAAAGGCTTAACTTGAAGGGAAGACTTTGCTTCCTGTGGAGGAATGGGAACACCTTGCACATTTTTCCGCCATTTTTCAAAGGGAGACAACTTTTGGGACTTCTTGTTCACTTTTCTATACGCTCAGTTCCACCAAAAAGGGGTCTACTCTTAAAGGAAAGAATTTGCTCCTGAGGAGCAAATTCTTTCCTTTAAGAGTTGACCCCTATTGATATGGGAGACAAAAACAGTTTTGCAGGAGTTGCCTCCACTGAAGGTGTACCCATTCCCCTTAAATGTAGCCCCTTAGAGGGAGCATATTTCTGTCATTGAAATGGAGTCACGTGCAAAAAAGGAGACAGATCCTTTAATACTAAAGAAACTTTACTTCAAAGTGTATTCTTTGGCCTTACAGTTTACACTTTGGGCTTACAGTTATTTGATATTTATTATTGGTGTGGGTGGATGTTGCAAAGGTTTTGTGTATCTTACGTCCTTCGGGTGTCCAACTGATATTCACTTGCAGTTGGGCAAGACCTGCTATCCTTGCTGCAGATAATGGTAGATTGGAAATACATTTATTTATTACATTTCTTTACTTCCATTTATTGTCCTCTTTCTTTCCTGTCCATCTTTTTCATCTCCTCTGCTATATCTTTCCTCCCTTTCCCTGGGAAATGAGACAAATTAATTCACAAGGGTTGATGTGTTAAGCCCCAACATTATCAACCCTTGTGGGTATTTAAGAAATAGATCAGCTCTAGCAGTGATTTGTTGAGTTATATATCACTGTTTGGAGGTCAGTTGTAAGGTAGATCAAATCACGAGCGCATAGCATGAGTGATTCATCTACTTACAACTGACCAACAAACTGTGATATATTACTTTACAAATAACGCAACAGAGCTGATCTATTTCGATTCTAACACACTGAAAGTAGACTAAATACTTTTTTATGCCCCCGGAATCTAAGAGATTCGGGGGCATATAGTTTTTGGTCTGTCCGTCTGTTTGTCCGTTTGTCCGTCTGCAAAAACTTTAACATTGGGCATAACTTTTGAATGGTAATAGATAGAGCTTTCATATTTCACATGTGTATACCTTATCACAAGACCTTTCCAGTGGTACCATAATTTTTGATTTCGTGACCTTGACCTTGACCTTTGACCTATTTTTTTCAAAATTTTTGAAAACATTAACATTGGCGCTGTCCGGGGGCATCAGTGTTTCACAAACACATCTTGTTCCTTCATATTTTCTCAACATTCCTCCACTGTTTGAAGAATTCCTGCCTACATGTTTGACTGTAACACATGCAGTTACCTGTTTTTGTAACATGCTTGAATGACTTAAAAAATACGTTACTTTGTCTAACATCAAGGAAACAATCAATGACGTCGCAAAAGTCATAAAATGGCGGCTCTTCGTGTCACATATTTTTGCCTAATGATTTGTCACACAATATATCATTGGATTTAACCATTGGCTATATAGGCGAACAATGTTAGAATTTCTATCAGTCAATCACAATCAATCAGTCAATCAATCAGTCAATCAACCAATATTTATTTATTTTCAGAATCAAGAATTTACCTCAGATTATATCACTCTTGGCAACTTGATAGTGTCAGCTACATCAGATATGTATAAACAGGCTATTGCCAATCTGCTGCCTACTCCAGCCAAATCTCACTACGTATTTAACTTGAGAGATTTCTCCAGAATTATTCTTGGTGTCTGCCTCATCAAGAAAGCTCAGGTGGAGAATAAGAGAGTCATGATCAGGTAATTTCTTTCAACATTTGAGCAACAACCTGTGAAATATCCTTAAATGCACTGTATAGGAAGCAGATATTTCCAAATTGTTGTCACTTCTTTGATCTGTTTATCATTACTTGGACTTGCTATATATTTTACATATTATATATACAGGTACAAGAAGTGATGCTATTTATTTTACATATTATAGACACGGGTATATGAAGTGATGCTATATATTTTACATATTAAAGATATGGATACATGAAGTGATGCTTAATATTTTACATATGCTATATATTTTTAATCCCCCACCGCAAAGCGGAGCAGGGATTATAGGAATGGCCTTCGTCTGTCCTTCAGTCTGTCTGTCTGTCTGTAACACTTTCTTGTCTGCTCCATATCTCCTGAACCCTTTGATAGATTTTCATTAAACTTTGGTCAATTATTCGTCTCAGTGAGCTGGTGTGCAGAACCTATAAATGAACCATGCCGACTCAAGGTCAAGGTCATGGTTGAAGGTCATGAGTTTAAAACTTGGAATTACATTTAGGGGGCAAACAATTTGGACAGTTTGACACTTAAGTATATATTTGTGAGTCCAAATGGACTTTATTCCGTTATTTTGGTACTTAAGTGGCAAAAATTGTCTCTTAGGTGGCTTGCTGCTTAAGAGAATTTGCCGCTTAAGTAGTCGATATGCCGACGCTTAGCCACTTAAGTATCCATTTGTGAGAACGTCCGTCCATCCGTCTGTCCGTAACTTTTTCTTGTCCGCTCCGTATCTCTTGAACCCTTTAATAGATTTTCATTTAATTTTGGTCAGTTATACCTCTCAGTGAGCTGTTGTGCAGAACCTATAAATGAACCATGCCGACTCAAGGTCAAGGTCATGGTTGAAGGTCATGAGTTTAAAACTTGGAATTTTATGTCCGTTCCATATCTCCTTTACCCTTGGAAGGATTTTCATTAAACTTTGGTCAAATAGTCTTCACAGTGAGCTGATATGCAGAAGCCATGTCTGTCCATCCTGTCAGTCTGTCCGTCCGTCCGTCTATCCGTAACTTTTTCTTGTCGCTCCATATCTCTTGAACCCTTTAATAGATTTTCATTTAACTTTGGTCAGTTATCCCCCTCAGTGAGCTGATGTGCAGAACCTATAAATGAACCATGCTGACTCAAGGTCAAGGTCACATTTGAAGGTCACGAGTTTAAAACTTTGAATTTTTTGTCCCTTCCATATCTCCTTTACCCCTAAAAGGATTTTCATTAAACTTTGGGTCAATTATCCCCCTCAGTGAGCTAACAATGCCAACTCAAGGTCAAGGTCATAGGCGAAGGTCACAAGGTTGAGCCTTGATACAAAATGCGGTGGGGGATTTGGCTGTCCTCCAGACTGCTTTCTTGTACATATAGATATGGGTACATGAAGTGATTCTATATATTTTAAATATTATAGATCTGGGTACATGAAGTAATGATATATATTTTACATATTATAGATATGAGTACATGAAGTGATGCAATATATTTTACATATGCTATATATTATACATATTATAGATATGGTGCTATATATTTTACATGTTATAGATATGGGTACATGTAGTGATGCTATTTATTTTACATGCTATGGGTACATGAAGTGATGCTATGTATTTTACGCATTATAGATTATGGGTACATGAAGTGATGCGTGTATTCTATGATCGTCTCACAGATGATGCTGACAGAAAATGGCTGTTTGAGTGAGTATCACAATATGACAATGACAGCCTTTTTAGAGGGTGGGGAAAGTGGTTTGGGAGGAGGAGGTTTGGAGCCAACCGTTAATTGTATACCCCCACCGAGCTGTTTTTGGTGTGGATTCCATCGGCTTGGGCTTATGCGTCGGCATGACACAATGACGTGAACGAGGCCCGGACCTACAGCAGTGGGAGATGGAATGAATAAGAGACAGTGCTTTTACCCACGAGGCTATAGGTTTATATCAGTTTTGTATTATCTAGTGGCCCATACACCGACTATCTGGTCTCACAGAAGCACTACATTAAAGATACATAGTCTATTGCTGGGTTGTAAAGCAGCATTTGAGTTACCTAGTCCAGACATTAAAATTATTATAAACAGATTACATTTATATAAACTATGGTAAAAAAAATGCATAGATTATGTGGAATAAATGGCCATTTAAGGTCCACTTTCTGTATTAGCTACTCATTCTCTGTATTATCTGCTGATTTTAATTGCATACAGTATTTTTATGATCAATCTTGCTGTGTTATATCTGAAACCAGACACAAAAATTGTTTCCCTCGCAAATGAAAATGGCAGAAAATATGTCTTGTATATCCCTTTACTTTTTACAAAAACATGCCTATTCAAATATATTGAATATTTTACCACCAAAACAATGAAAATTTTCTGATAAAAAATTCTGATATTTTTCATATTTCTGTTCAAAAATAGAAAGTGCAAACTCATTAAAATCACCTGAGCGAGGCAGTTCTGGAGAGTACCAACAAGCTATGTTTTTGAGCAGAGATAAGAAAAATAATGTATACCCCTGTAAACCCCAGTTCACTATATATAAAGTGGGGTTTAGCAGGGTGTTTATTTCACAGACTAGTTCACGTGATGTACTGAATTCTTTACAGGTCAGCTCGTAAATCAGTTCGAGATGTCTTCAAAGAGAATTTTGATGGTTTGTTTGAACACCTCAATCCAGAAACTGGAAAGGTATGTGCTAATTTTGACTAGAAGATGGCATTTTCAAAGTATATTATTAGTTACTTTGATTCATAACAGGAAACATGGGATCACATTCACACCTGGGAGCGGTATTTGCATAAATACCTATGCGCATGGCTGTTTGAAGCCATTGTCAAATGTACTGAAAGCTGTGCTCAAACAGCAAAAAACCATGTTCAAATCATGAAATTCGCGTGCTGTTTGAACATAGATTTTGAGCTTTTGATATCACAAGACAGGCCTTGCTTTGTTTACATATGTTGAGCGAAGTAACGTTATCGCCCTGAATGTAGCGTTTTAAAGTTCTATGACTGCATGACAACAACATTGTAAACAACATTCTGAACTGGCCGCCATTTTGGTTTGCCTATCTCATTTGAAGAGTTTATAGGGAATTTATATGGAGCTTTTGGGAGTTTTCGTCAAAATTTGCTGTCGGATTTGTAAGTTATGCAAGAACAACGATCATCCATGGTTATTTCATTGCATTAACATTTGCCGAATCCCGAGGAAGCTGTTCGAACATGAGGCCGCTAATCCCGAGGAAGCTGTTTGAACATGAGGCCTAGCGGCCTCATGTTCAAACAGCTTCCTCGGGATCTGGCAAATGCTAATGCATGAAAAACCATGGGTGCAAGCCATTAAGTAGAGGACAAAGATCAGGATGGGAAATTTGATTCCATGTTCCCCATCAAGAAATCAAGAATCAAATAACGAATTTGCTATACTGCAAAGCTTTTCCCAACATTTTGTACATTGTTGCAATGTTTTCGAAAAACAAAAATACTTTTCAGTGGATGTTGTGAGAAATAAATGTACATGTGGCTTCATCAAATGGGCCCTTCCACACACACTGCATTTATCATGGTGCTCAGGCGGAAAACGTTATCATCATGTTAGACTTAGAATTTACTAATGGAAAACAATGAAATAAAAATCTAAAAGAATTAAAAACTATCAAAAGTTTTTCTGTTATCTAATAGCTAAAAATTATTGTGGTGCATGGAATTAGTTTGCTTTTATTTCTTAATCAACTATGCAGTAAATCCAATATGGGAGATATCGCAACTCAGCAAAGGTGAGCACAAGAGGGCATTATTTTGCAAATTCTTCAATGTTTGATAAACAGAATGTTTCAGTCTTTTTGTTTATTTGATATTTGTTAAGATACCATTTGTCACGTGACTTCCGGTGAATGGGAGGTTGAGCTAGCCCGGGGCTCCGTTCAGCCTCACACACACCCAAAGGCAGCGTGCGTCAAGATAGACGAGGGGTGGTCTAATCGAGAAAGAACAAGGTCCAAGTAACACAAATATTTATTTACAACATCACTTCAATAAAACAGTACACGTTACTTCAATAAATCAGTACACAACACACACTCACTTATGGAAAACAACAGTTACTTATGTCTTACATTTAAGACACTATGCTCTTAGGAGCAATAAGAGAATTCCTTTTCTGTTCCCATTTTTAGGACTAATATACGAGATGTGTTCATTTTTTGAACCATACACGTTTAAGGAGATCTCTCTGATACACGGAACGCCCGTATGCCTCCTTCACACGTCCTTCATGTTGGAGATTCTTCCTTCATATAAGAGATTTGTTTCTGACTTCGTCAAGTATGGGTTACCCTCTTGGCTTGACAAAATAGTCGATTAGATGCTACTACGGGCCACAGGCCATTGGTAGATCATAAAGCCTTGTAGATGTCTGAAATTAACGAACATCTCATAATAATCTCTGCTAACCTCAACTTTTCAAATTCTCTCCCTGATGTGTGATGCCATGCCCGCACAAGTGTGGGGTTGTGAAACTTTCAGGATAATTTGACCTTTGACAAATGCGATAAATGAAAGCCACCCCTCATTGCACGGGAAACCTGCATAACAGATCACTAGGAGCGGGCAAGCGAGCGTTATATTAACGTATATTCGACGTCAACGGTCATGACGTCAACGTCAATTTGACGTCACGACGATGCGGCCGAATACACGTGGTGGGACTGATATAACCTCAGTGCACCAAAGCTTATTACATTTAAGACAAAACTATTACACTTAAGAAACGAGCTTATACATGTACAAATAAAATACAGAAACATTACACTTTTAAATGATTGGAATTTGTTCCTTAGAACGACATTGCGCAAACAACCAATGCGTTACCATAAATATAATGTTCTTCTAACAAAACATATGGCTGAAAATGACGGTGCAAAAGTTTGCCATTGTTCCCTACTTCTGCCCAGAATACGGCCGCGTCCACACGTTAGAACAGTATCACTGGGTGAGGCCGTTCTAACTAGTACCCACAATCCGCATGCCAAAGCAGAAACACGAAAAAATGAGTGCACCACCGTTATTTTAACACTGCAGCGACAATGTATCGCTTGGAGTACTCTGATATAAGTACACCGACTCTAAACTAAGGATAAAGGGTACTAACTCATGATGACAACCAGCCATAGATGCTGGGACTCCTCGCCTTGCCAACAGACGGCGAGTAAAGGACATTATTTTGTCATCCATAATCGAGTACAGTATGCTCGCCCAGTCTTACAGGCTAGACCCGTGAGCAAAAATGTACTCCCCTCAAAGTATCTGGAAAATCTGCTTGGAGCCATATGATTGGTAAAAAACATATCGCGCGTAGACGCAGGTGGCGTCTGATCAGGGTCTACAGAAAATGCACCCTGGCACTATTTCATTAAAACTTTCATTGGATCTGAACAGTCTTCCAACGAAAGAAGAGAAAAAAAAACATGTACAATAACATTATTGCGAAAATTCAGTGCTGCGTCTGATCAGGACCATCAATGCAATGAAGCGCCGATAATGATGGTATGTGTGACCTTAAACTGCGCCTGATCAGAATCCACACAAATTATATTGCAAAAAGATGCGTGCGTGCGTGCCCTATGAACAAACGCAGTCTTACACGGTATCTTTTAATCCTAACGCAGTTATCTCCCCTACTATGAACGCGGGTACATAAATCGCCAAAATTATCTACCCTTACAATAGATGGCGATCCATGTAAGCAATAGATCCAGCGCTTAAGTTCCATTTCTTCTCTGCCCAACACTAAGGTGCTCCCCTTATGTGCTGTACAGGGAAAAGAAATGGCAATATTAACACAAGAAGGATACTGACAAGCAAGAATAGCGCTGCATCTAGGAATCAAAGATAATAAATAAAAATCATTTTACTCACTGCTATCGGCCTATGCTCGATACTGCAACATCAGCTCTGGAAATAATGTCCCACACCCGATGTTGAGCGGTCAGCCACTTATATAGGGATGGGTCAATACAGGTGTACGATCATGCGATGGCCTTGCCACAATAGCTCGCAAAGTCGGGTCGCCTGATCGACACGCCACCTGTATGGAGGACCACATAGGCCAGCCAGCAGAGAATAACAGAGGGTTCAAGAAGGTTAGTTGGTTAGAAAATACGCCCTCTTAACAAGATCTGTCTGATTTGACAGACGTAACTTCCATCAAGAACATATGTTGAGGTGTGTGCAGGTCCGAAACCGTCTGAAAAGAACGAAGAAACCTACGTTTATCAAGGAAAACATAATTGGACAGCAAGGCCTAGCTACCGTAGCACAAAAAAATATAAGAATTTGGTTAACTTGTAAACATGTCAGTATTGCTCTCTTGTAAGAGAACAAGTAGTTACATGCCTATAAGTTTCGGGTTGAAAATAAGAAACTTTGTCGTGACACCATTAAAAAAGAGAACACATACAAGATTATATACATTTTTGCAGATCTGTAATACAACCGGACCTCGTTATAGCACTATTCGTTACAGCACGAATTCGGATATAACACGGTTTTGGTTTGGACCCCATAGTTTTCCCAACCAACATTTATAAATATACTACTCAAAGTTTGCTAAGGATCACATTTTGTAATGTCTACTACTTTTAATAGATTGAAACAACATGAGGAATTAGATCATTTTTGGAACTGTTATTAGGGCCCCGCACTGAAAGTGTGGGTGCCCTATAGTAATCACTCTGTCTGTCCGTCTGTCTGTCTGTTCGTCCGTCTGTCCATCCACAAATTTTCCTACTCGTCTGATAGCGCTGCCGGGGCCCTAGTCAGTTTCACTGACAGCTCTAGTTCATTTAAAAATTCATTTTGATAAAAGTAATGACCAAGTAAGTGTTCATTGATGCATGAATATGGCGGATGGATCGTAAGGGTCAAAAATCAACATTTTAGGTTTGCTGGTGGAAATCTGAAAATCAGGTAAATCACTAGTCTGTGAGTTTTAGCTAAGTAAATAGTGTGTATGATGCCCGTGGGCATTGATTACGCCCTGACTTCGCCGTCCCATGCTTCCTTAAGGTTTCTGGAGCTCATGCTGAGGAAGCTGGGCCCACTCCTCAATGAGAGCCTCTCTGAGTTTCTGGACAGTTGCTGGATGGACCTGATGAGAAGAAATGGCTTTCTGCAGCATATCCCATGCATGTTCTATGGGATTTAAATCAAGGGATCTTGCTGGCCAATCCAATCGCACAACTGTAGCTTGCTCAAGGTGCCGGTGTTGGTGATGCGAGCCCTATGTGCATGGGCATTATCATCCATCAGAATGAAAACAGGACCTATAGCACCTGCATATGGGCGAACATGAACATCCAAAATTTTATTGACGTACCTCTCTGCCGTTAGTGTGCCATTATCGATGACGTGCAGGTCCGTTTTCCCCTCAGCGCTAATTCCCGCCCACACCATAACTGAACCCCCGCCATAGCGATCATGCTCTGCAATACAAACTTCAGCAAAATGTTCATTTCGCATCCTCCAGACCCAAGCCCACCTGTCGGTGAAGTCCACACAAAACCTGGACTCATCAGTGAAAAGAATTGGGGTCCAGTCATTAAGGGCCCACGTTGCATGATCTCGTGCCCAATCTAAACGCTCCTGAACATGGTGTTGTGTCAATGGGATGCATAATGCAGGTTGTCGTGACCTCAAGCCAGCTTCATGCAACCGATTTCTAATGGTCTGTGTACTTAAACGAACACCGGTAGCACTCTGCAAGTCGCTACGTAATGTTGTAGCATTGTTGAACCGGTGAGGTTGGGCTTGTAGAGGGATAAATTGGTCTCGAGCTCGAGTTGCTGAGCGTTCACGACCTCCGGCGTGCTGATGCATTACGTTTCCAGTCAAATGGAATTGAGTCCACATTCTTGAGACAATGCTCTAGGTCACCCCAAGAACATGAGCAACCTCCCTCTGTGACAACCCAGCCTCAAGCATTCCAATGCCCCTAATCATCTCTTCTTCGCTTAGACGCCTAACTTGTCGGTCTGCCATACCTTACGTTAAATTTGATCAAAATTTGACGATAAGACAAGCAAAACCATGTTTCAGGTACACATGTACATGAAAGCAAATGGCCATAAATCAGCGATTTTCAAGGGTAGTCCTCTTTCCATAATTCTCGTGCAAAATGTACATGTCAAATCAATAACTGCATTGCACATTTATGAGGCCCGAACATCGATTTACCTTTAGTAGCTATTTGATTGTATATGGTGATAATATGAACAAAATATCTGACGTCAAAAAGTACGCCTTAGCAAACTTTGAGTAGTATATTATCCAAGGATTCTGTCAGGTTTCAAGCACAACAACTTTATTTTCCTCCCCCTTTTGACTGCGGGAATACAGTAGCTAACACGGTCTATAACGGTACTTTTTGATATTTATTGGAGGCCTCCAAACAGTTGAATATACAGTATATAAACTTGTTTAGCTTGACACGCATGACAAACACAAACTGCCATCAGCACAATCAAAGCGAGATAAAGAGATTAAAGAATTCAGTTATGCAACCGAAATAAAATATTTATCACCACTGTCGACTGCTCATTAGAAATTTTAAACATCGATGCAGACGATGTGATCAGTCAACTGCAATAAAACTGATTGATTTTCTAGAGCCGCATTTAATTTGAATAGACCATAATGCAAGAAAACGCTTCCTATCTTGGGTTTATTTTTTTTCTGATGATTTATAATAATCATTCTTATATTTGATAAAAACATAGGTTGTTCCGATTAGTGTCTGCAATCTCTGTTTTTTTTAGTAAAAATGGGGAATGTAATGTATACCCTCTATGAGCAGAAAAGAGAAAAAGTAGGGAGATACAGGTTTAAAAGAATATGTGGGAATTGGATGTGTGATTCTTACAACGGTCAACAACATTTGTTTCTTGGAATAACTGAGGGGAAAGGTCCTGTTTGTTCCCCAGCACTTTAATGTTATAAAGAATTTGTTGGTAATAACCTACAAATTCTTTATAACATTAAAGTATTGGGGAACAAATACTGCCATTGTAACAAAGGTCCTCTGTATATTGTTTCTTTAAACAGATAAAAGAAGAAGATCTGAGAAGTTTAATGTTTGGAGATTATATGAACCCTGATGCTGAGCCGGAGGAGAGAGTTTACAATGAGATTATGTCCCTTGATGACATGTACAATATCGTAGAACAGTGTCTGGAGGAGTATAATAACACCCACAAGAACAGAATGAATCTGGTTATATTTAGGTGTGTAACAAAAGCCCAAGTGAGATTTGGGGGTAAAATGAGAATTCTATTTTTTGTTAAGGAGAAAATGTACATCAATGAACCAAGAAGGGCAGTTGTCAGGATTAAGAGTGTGTGGGGGTGGGAGGGTTTACAAGGATAATTCAAAGATCATTTTTCTTATTTCTTCATGGTGAAACAATGTACATTGTACTGGTTATTCAAGTCTGCCAAGGAAAGGTGTGATTAGACAAACTGACGGCTCAACATGACCTAAAAATTGTTGACTGGGCTGTTAAACTCCAAACCAGAACCAGCACCAACAGGGGAGGCAACTTTTTCAAGAAATTGTATCCTTATAATTGGGGATCTAATCCTAAAAAAGGCATTTGCTCCTCATGAGTGTATTATTTTTTCTTTTCTGTATGAGTGGACTTTTTTGGGGGGGGGGGAGGAGATTCAATTTACGGAAAGTCTTGAAAGTTGCCTCCCAATTGAAAATGACTGTAACTATTGAGCCCCGTCACATGAAAACCTGTCTCAGAGGTTTGTAGCCAGCTAAGACATAACCTGGCCTGTCCAGCTACACAGACTAGCAAGACCTTGAAATCTTGAGGTTTTGTCCTATATGGGGCCATTTGTTCAAAACTAACAACGTCTTTAGGTAACAAATTGTTAAAACTTTGATCATTTAATATGGCAAATATATCAATTTTTTGCTGAAAAAATGTGAGCAGGTCACATTATTTCAGCAAAAATAACAAAATTTTAGGTATTAAACTTGCTAGAATAGTTAACAATTTACCACTAATGAGCTCGTTAAGCTAACGAGGCTTTGAACAACTGGGCCCTGCTTATCTACAACTTTGTTGTTTGCAAATGGAAAAAAACAGATTTTCTCACGATGTGGCTAATATATCATGTAAGGTGTATCCATTCCTGTTAAAAAGTATGAGGCCCACCATAATAAATCATATCTTTTGACATGTAGTGAGTAAAGACTCGGATAAGTCTTTGCATTCAGTCGTTCTGACAGTAGCCTTTGCTGAGCAGTCTGGATAGACATAGAGTTGCTGGTATTCAAAGAATATAAGAATCTTATGTGGGTGTGAGGGGTGGATGGAAAAATTTGTCCTGAGGGTCACTGTCCGGCATCACGAGGCTTGCCGAGTGATGCCGGAGAGGGATCCCGAGGGATGGATTTTTCTATCCACCCTTCACACCCATGTAGGATTCTTTTTCTTGCATTCCTGCCATTTCTGAGCATGGATTTTTGATACTGCAGTCACTTCGGTTGCCGACGTCTGCCATATTGTGATGACACAACAGTGATGTTTATTGATGTCACGTATTGGCTGTGAGGCCAACCTTAACGACAGCTCATATGAGGTCATACTCAACCAGTGCATTTATGAAACATGCGAGAATATTCGATTTTGGATAAGAACACGATGATTCGAACAGAATTTCTATCCCAAGCTAAAAACTATGGATTTCCTTATCTGGTTTCAAGAATATACAGTCACAAAAGTTGCCTTAGAAACATGTTGAAAATTTGCCAGGTATGTTCAATCTCCTTTATTCTCAATATTTCTTTTTATCTCACAGATACGTTTTAGAACATCTGTCCAGAATCTGTCGAGTGTTACGTGTCCCAGGTGGCAATGCCTTGTTAGTTGGTGTTGGTGGCAGTGGACGACAGTCTTTGACCAGATTAGCTACAGCTATGGCTGGCTATGGCCTGTTCCAACCAGAAATCTCTAAGAATTATGGGAAGACAGAATGGAGGGAAGACATCAAGGTAATGTGTTTAAAAAAATACCTAATTCCCCAAGAATAAGAAATAAATTTAATGAGTAGACATTTTGAAGAAGTACTTGTGAACTGTTGCAAATGATGGAAGTATGGAATACCTGAATTCCCTTATATTATCCATGTAAAACATATATCATTCAGTTCAGAAAAAGCTGTAGTAATTTTTCTTGAAAAAAAAAAAAAGGATGAGAGCAACAATGCCAGTATACTTGCTAGAACGGTTACCATTTCTATCACTTAGGAGTTTGTTCAGCAACTATATTTTGGACAGCTGGGCAAAGAACACTAATCAGTCTACCATGTAGTTTGTACCATAAAAATCCTAAAAAGTTTGACACCTTGAGGACTTGCTGAAATTCTCCTTAAATTTTAACAAGTTTGTTTCACGATCCAGAAAGTAGTCCAGAAAGTATAGATGGAATGGCAGACGGTGTAGACCCTGATCAGACTGCTCCTTCAGGAGCCGTCTGATCTGGGTCTGCACTATTTGGTTAGGCCTTGTCTGTTCCACTACTTAGGATCATTATGGTAACTACTTCAGAATATTGAACATCAAACAACTATTTAGTGAGATTGAGGGTTTGTTATAGCATCTACAACTGCAATATTGGAGCTACTATTGTTCCATTTATATCCCAATTTGTATTTTTAAACACCAGAGGTCACTCTCATTTCTTATGAAGAACATTACCTGAAACCTTAAATCTTGCAATACAGTTTCTACCTAGCATAACTTGGGATGGTTGGATGTGGCAGAAGTGTTATGTATCTTAAGTCACTGGGTTGACTTACAGTTGGGCAAGACCTGCTGTAACAGTAAGAAAACACACCTATACAAATACGTTGTCACCTTTATCGCTGAAACAATGAAAAATTTTAAGCTGAAAAATGGTGATATTTTTCTTATTTCTGCTCAAAATATAGATTGTGTGTACTCATTAGACCCGCCTCATTGAGTACCCACAATCTATATTTTAGAGCAGAAATAAGAAAAAAGGTTTACCCCTGCAAACCCAAGTTTTACTATATAAAAGTGGGGTTCAAGAGGGTCAAAATTATATAGCTGTGCTTTCGTGATGATTGGTAGATGCGAAATGTTTATTTTCACTTTTATTCTATTTACTCATTCTCCCCTCCTCAGGTATCTCTATATCTTTTCTCCCATTTTCAATGGTTGAAATGCCATTAAACCCCGCCATAACGTCCTAGGACAGCTATCCTTTGAATAACATAGGCATCAGTTTGGGATGCCAGAAGATGTGACACTTCCTTCTAGATATTTCCGGGGTGGTTGGGTGAGGCAAAGGTGATGTCTATCATGCATCACTGGGGGGTCCAACTGGTATTTGCTTACAGCTGAACAAGGCCTGCTGTCCTTGCAGCAGGTAAGGGTAGAGGGGTACTGTTGTTATTTCTTCTGTTTTTACACCTCCATTCATTTTCCCCTTTCTCCTCTGCCCCTCACTTTCGTCTCCTCTACTATCTCTTCTATCTCTTTTCTCTATTTCTCTGGGAGATGACACAAAATGATCCACAAGGGTTGATGTGTCATTAAACCAATCAATCAAATCTAGATATTTCACTAGAAGAAATTGTGGTTTGCTATTTTATTAGTAATCATTATTATTTATATACAGAAAGTTGTAAAAATGGCAGGAACGAGTGAGGTAAAGTGATGTTGTTTCTGGTGAAATTGTCAGTGACATTATGTGACATGAACACACGCAATTTAATAAATGCACAAAGTGTTTGCATCCAGCTTATGAAAGTTCCTTACCACACACAGAATGGCATTCCGCGATTAGAAATACAGTGAAATTCCGCTATTAAGACCACCCAGAATTAAGACTAATTCTGCTTTTAAAGCTTATTTGGTAGGATACAGTTATTCTTTCTCTGTGTTTTCTGCATACAGTGTCCTCTGGCTGGAGACCACCTTTGGGACTGTTCAAAAGTGGTCTTAAAGACCACTTTTGAACAGTCCCAAAGGTGGTATTAATATAGGAATTTTACTGTACATACACCAGCTAGGAACACACTACTTGTCAATGAAAAGGGTTGATAGCAGCTGTTAACTTTCTCAAAGGTCTGACATTTGCTTGTTGATGAAATATTAGCCCAATCTATAGTATGTCATGAAAATATTGTCTGCTTTTCACAAGTGTCGTAAAATGTGCTTTCTATGTTGTCAGTATTCATATTCTCAGGCACTACAATCCATAGCTTCAGAAAAGATGTGTAATTGGTGATAATTAAAGGATAAGTTTCCTTATTATGTCCCCGGTAGCGATAGTGGGGACATATTGTTTTTGCCCTGTCTCTTTGTTGGTTGGTTTGTTTGTTTGTAAGTGGACAACTTTAACGCTGGTCATAACTTTTGAACCGTTTGAGATAGAGTATTCATATTTGGCATGTAGATTCCTTTTGACAAGAGCTTCACATTCATGCAAAAAATTTTGACCTGTGACCTTGACCTTGATGTGTGATCAACTTGGAAAAAAAAAGCCTTGACCAGGGACATGTTCGTGTTTCACAAACACATCTTTCTTGTTTTTCCATTTAAACCTAGTTTGTGGGTATTCATTTGAACCGCCTCACTGAGGCGGTTCAAATGATTACCCACAAAATAGGTTTTTATGAATAATTGACAAAAATTATCCTTTAATTATCATCAAATACCCACCTTATCTGTTTCTATGGTGTCAATCACAGACTGATTTTTTTCTCTTGGAAAATAATGATTAGGACTGCACAGTTATATTAAGTGTAAAATTGAATGTTGATTTTCCTTAACTCTTAAAGTGGCACAAACAGTTTTGGAGAAAACAAAATTTTATTTTCTAAATTATTTTTAAGAGTAAATAAAACATAAATATTTGAAATGACATTTGAAATATCGTGCTTGGCAGTTCAGTTGTTTACATTCCATGAAAGTGAAACTGGTTACATTACGATAACACACCCATGCGGCATAGTGCATTATTCACATCTCCAAAATGGCTACTTTTCTGATGAAAATCTGCAATATTTTTCTTATTTATACTGCAAACATAGGTTGTGGGAGCTCTTCAGAACCGCCTCATATTTTCCCCAACCAACATTTATAAATATTATCCAAGGATTCTATCAGTTTTTAAGCACAACAACTTTATTTTCCTCCCACTTTTGACTGCGGTAATATGGTAGCTAACACGGTCTATAACGGTACATATTTATTGCAGGCCTCCAAACATGTCAAATATACAGTATATAAACTTATTTAGCTTGACACGCATGATAAACATGAACTGCCATCGGCACAATCAAAAGTGTTGGCTTAGGAGATAAAGAGATTAAAGAATTCAGTTACACAACCGGAAAAAAGTATTTATCACACTCTGTTAAGGATCACTGCTCAGCAGAAAGCAGACGATGTGATAGATCAACTGCAATAAAACTGATTAACTATAGCCGTATGTAAAAGATAGTCAGATTTATTCCAGCTTAAAAGCAAATGATAAAACATATTCATGATCGATTTTCGCGGTAAAAAAAATCATTCAAAGACTTTGTGCGCCATTAAAAATCGTTTCAAATAAGGGTAAGACATTTCAAGGGAAGTAATTCAAATTTCTCTAAAGCGTTGACGATTGTCTGGTTCCGAACCCTAACCCGGTAATTTTACCATTGAAATCTATTAACGGTACTGTAGTTCGGTTCAGTCCGGATTCTCAGTAACAACAAAGTTAGCCAGGAACCAGCTATCAAAATGGCGTCATACTCGCTGTCAGATCGGACGATTTTCTCGATATAAACATGGTTTATCAGCTGATTTTGATTGAAGTGACTGGTTTGACTTGATGGGCCATGGTATTTACTGCCATTGATTAGTTCTAAACACATTTTAGTCGGGAAATATGGTTATTAACCGGACCGCACATCATCTTGTTTGGAAAACTATTGATCACCATGTCAGTGGTTGATCTGTGACTAATACGGTCGGCATTTATAACACGATTCGGTTAACTAACACGGTCCGTTGGTTGAACCCGGAGTTCCCTGTCATAACGAGGTTGACATGTATTTGGTTTTAGGTTTAAATGGGCAGAACTGAGTGATCAGATTTAGAAGTACATAGTGTTGACGGGGACGTTAAACCTCAAATCAAACAAACAAACAAAATAATGTTACTTAGTGTTTGCTATGTTGTCAGATGGTCAGTTACACATAAATTGTTACCTTTACAGAACTTACTGAAGTCGGCTGGTGGAGGAAAGACAATGGTGTTTCTGATCACAGATACTCAGATCAAGGAAGAATCTTTTCTAGAAGATATTGACAGCTTGCTAAACAGTGGAGAGGTCCCAAATATATTCGCTGCTGATGAAAAATCAGAAATTATGGAGGTCAGTCAACACATATACATCAGAGCCTCTTTGTAGCATTGTTGATTTAAGAAATGAATTTTATTTTTTCTGCTGTTCATAAAAGTATGAACGACAGCGGGTCGCTAGCAAAGTTTACATGAACCCCGAATGGGGAAAATTAAGTTTATTTCTTATAATTACATTCTTTGCTCCTCATCTCTGGGCGACAAAATGCTTATGGGGCAAACTTATAAAGCTGAAAATCATTTACATGCTGTTTATCTACAAAATGCGAAACAGCGTTAACGTCACCAACACCCAATCAGATTGTAGAGAGCCATGGTTTAGATTGACGTCACTTGTCGTCACTGAAAATCATGTGACTCGATGTGTTCATGGAAGCATGAACTACATTATTTATAGACTGCTTTGAAAAAGTTGGAGCTATATTGGATTTGCCTTGTCCTTCTGTGATTCCGTAATTCCGTTAAATGTTATGAACTTGTAGCAAACTAAAATGAAATTGCCACAAATATTATTGGACATAAGCTGTTTTCCAAGTTAATGCAAGTCACATGTAATATGGTTTATGGATGGTTTCAAAATATTGGTTAGCAGAAAGCATAAATGAATCTTTAAAGAAACCTAGAGGGTTTGAGATATTATTTCTCGTTTCTCCAGTTGCTAAATAAAACTCCTTTCATAAAGTGCTTTTTTGAGATGCCCACTCATCAATGGGTTCACTGGCTAATTTTGGTCTTCACCCAGTAGAATTTTTGCTTGTTCTGGTTCTTTTATGTAATTAACCTTTGTTCTGCTGAATAAATTAATCTTACCACACCATTTTTGAGTATCAGCCAATCAAATTATTTCATGTAACATTACAAAAACACACCCATGTGCAATAATGCATTTTTTAACATCTCCAAAATGGCTACTTTTCTGATGAAAATTTGTCATATTTTCCTTATACTGCAAACATAGTTTGTGGGTGCTCATTAGAACCGCCTCAATGAGGTGGTTCTAATGAGTACCCACAACCTTTGTGTTGGAGCAGAAATAAGAAAAGTAATGTATACCCCCATAAACCCCAGTTTTCTCTATATAAAGTGGGGTTTAGGGGCGGGGTTGTTCATTTCACGGACTAGTTCACGTGATGATTTATTCATGTAAATTCAACAGTTGAATCATAAACAGTGAACATCTAGATCAGATGGTCATGGCTTCTTCAGAAGCCATCTTCAGAAGCCATCTGATCTGGATTTTCACTGTTTGCTTAGGTAGAGCATATCACAATACAGCAGGACAGGGGTTAAAACTGACATATTCCAATCTGTTCAATTTTCACAGAGCATCCGTCCAGCCATGCAGGCAGTCAGTGAAGCTGAAGGTAAAGGGGGAGAAGATTTCAGCCCTCTCGCTATGTTTGCCTTCTTTGTGAATAGAGTGAAGGAGAACCTGCACATTATTATTGCCTTCAGTCCCATTGGAGATGCTTTCAGGAACCGGCTGAGACAGTTCCCCTCTCTCATCAACTGCTGTACCATTGACTGGTTCCAGGTAGGTTAAAATTTTATTTTTTCTTTATCTGCAGGCCTGGCCTAGACGGAGGATTCACATGCAATGTCAAGCATGCAATTTCATTAACTGTGCAATTTTGCTGCTTGGCTTTAACCATTAAGATGCCAATCACAACAAATTTTGTCTGCTATGTTGCCTGCTGGTTACTTTAACAGTCATTGTTGTAAACAGTGAAGACCCAGACCAGACTGCAGTCTCATCAGGGTCCACACTGTCTTCATGGAAAAAAAATATTTTTAAAAGTTTGAAAAAAGATGCAACAGGTGACATAAACAGACATTTTTAGATGCAGTTGTTTCTTAGCATCTTTAGGGTGAATGAGAAATCATTGAAAATAAAGTTAATAAATAGGGTGGGGATGCTTTAAAAGAACAATTTAACTCTTATCCTGCTGTTCACAACAACCCATATCTTTGGAAACAGTGTAGATCCAGATCAGATGGCTTCTGAAGAAGCCATCTGATCAGGATCTGCACTGTTTTACATTCAGTTTATGAATTTGTAGGAATAAATTACATCAAGTAATCTGATTGGTTCAAAGTCAGAGATGGGTGTGGCTAAAATGAATATTCAGCAAGAGAAGGGTTAACTCTTGACAGACTGGTAAAAGATTGTCAAAAGCCTATAAGTCTTGTTTTTCTGTTTTCAGGCCTGGCCAGATGATGCTTTAGAAAGAGTAGCCAACAAATTCTTGGAACATCTGGATCTAGAAGATGACCAGAAACATGAGACTGTTAAATTGTGCAAACATTTCCATCAGAGTACAAATCATCTATCTGTACAGTATCTGTTGGAGCTTGGCCGACATAACTATGTGACTCCCACATCCTATCTAGAGTTGATTAACTCATTCAAGTCTCTGCTTGGAGCAAAGCAGGAAGAAACTTTGAAAGCAAAGAGGAGATATGTAGTTGGTTTGGAGAAACTGGCCTTCGCAGCATCACAGGTAAGCTTTTTTCTGATTGTTAATGAGTTTACTGCTTGACAGATGAGCTGTAGATAATGAGGAATAATAAAATATCAATCATGAAACAATAAAGCAAACAAAACAGCAGAACAGAAATCTACAAAGGAACTGTGAAACCATTTTATTGCATACCAGATAAGGATTTGGATATTTGCTGTAATCATATGGATATACTGGATTTGCAATTTCATTCCGTGATTCTGTCATTCTGTGATTCTGTGACTGCAAAATTAAAATGCATTTTGCTTAATAACTTTTTTGTTTGTAGTTCAACTTTGATGAAACTTATACTAAACTTGGTCTGTAAGGCAAGGCAGGTGTAGTAGCAGAATTGTGACCAAAGAATTGAAACTCTTGGAGTTATGTCCCATGTCAGGTTACGAGGACTGTTCAAATATGAATGCAAGTAGAACGTTTTCTCATGCACTAATGCGAAAATCACCTGGAAATAAATATCACAGCGTAGAAAAACATTTTACCTATACATTGATACTAAACCTCTTAAAATCCGTCCACTTTAGCCATGTATATCTCTCGATAAACACTGTCTACTCTTGTATACTAATACAAAACATGGTTGGAAGAAGGTCAGAGTACGCCGTTGAAATACGGTCCTATATTAAGAATCGTTGTATTCTTGGTATACGGTGCAAAGACATTTTTGATGAAATATGTTCGGTTTATTGGCATAATGAAATGTCTTTTCCGACAGTTTTTCGTTGGTGTAAGAAATTCAGCTGTGGGCTAGGCTCAACAGAAGATGCACCACATGATCGTTGGCCGAAAAGAGCAACATCTGCCAAGATGGTTGCTAGAGTGAAAGAAATAGTTGCTACCGATGCATGATACACCGCTAGGCAAATAGCTAGTATGGTTGGCATCTCATTAGGAGCAGCTCATACAATTCTGAAACGGGATTTGAAAATGAGAAAGATCTGTGCTAGATGGTTTCCCCATCTGTTGACAGATGAGCAGAAAAAGACACGCGTTCAGTGCACCAAGAAGTTGCTTAAAAAGTTTCCAAATTACAATGCACGGTCTTTCGCTAATGTCGTCACAGGTGACGAGACATGGGATCACTTTTTTGAGCCAAAACGAAAGATTCAGAACAAAATATGGGCAACAAAGTATTGCAAAAGACCATGCATTGCAAAGCCGACCATGAGCGTCGAGAAGGTAATGTATGCCATATTCGTTTCAAATCGGGGCCCTGCTATTCAGGTTGCTGTGCCTAAAGGCAAATCTGTAAATGCAAAGTTTTACAAGAATAAAGTTCTTCGAAAATTGATGAAATATTTCAAAGAACGAAGACCCGCATCTGGTTTGGCCAATGTCAGATTGCTACATGACAATGCGTCATCGCACAAGGCGTTCATTGTGCAAGACTATCTGAAGCAGGAAAAGGTTGTTGAACTCCCTCACCCCACGTATTCCCCTGACCTTGCCCCGTGTGATTTTTTTTGTTCAAGCCGCTGAAAAAATACCTTTCTGGTCGAAAATTTGTACAGCACAAACACCTCGGTTATGCATTATTCCAGTGCCTTCATAGTATACCTCGAAAAGACTACCAAAATGCATTCAATGATTGGATCAGAAGACTGAAAGTTTATATATCTGTTAAAGGGGAATACTTTGAGGGGACAAAATAAATTTTTCATCGAAATCTATCACAGAATCATTTTTATGTGCTTAGTTGCATTCATATTTGAACAGTCCTCGTATCAAATTTTGTCATTCATGATAACTTCAGTGACAGATTTCTCAGGAACTATGAGAGCTAGAAAGCTGAAGTAAGTATAAACATGAACTATGACGGGATGTATTGTGGATACAAGAATAGGGGTCAAGGATCTATAACTCTTTGAGTTATATCCCTTGATAGTTTCTCAAATTTTGCCATTCGGATTTCTCAGGTAATACATAGGCAATGACTAGTGCATCCTTTGTACCTTAATAGGGACCAAGGGTCCATAACTCTTGGAGTTATATTCCTTAGTTGGTTTTCAAAAAATTAAAATACATTTTGTTCAATAACTTCTGTGTTTGTGGTCCTACCTCAGTGATTTACACGGCCCTGATAGATCAGTGGTAGAGTGCCCGCTTTGGGAATGGGAGGTTGCGGGTTTGATCCCCAGCCGCTCCATCCCAAAAGCATGAAAAATGGTACTAGGCGCTCCCTTGGCGGACACTCGCATTATCAGGGGTAGTCCTAGGAAGATAAAATGAAGGCAGGTAAGTATTTGTGAAAGGATACCTTGTTTGTCGCAATAAAAGCTCTACATAGCTTATGTTACTTGTTTCGGATATGCGACATTATATAAAGTTTCTTTATCTGAGCTTTATCTTTATTGAAACTTATACCACACTTGGTCTCTGAAAAATAAGGCATTTTGCTGAATAACTTTTACATTCGTTGTCCTATTTGATGAAGCTTTTACCGATTCCTCAGAAACAGTAAGGGTTACAAAGTTGAAACATGGTACACACATGAACAGTGGGTTGATGAATTGTGTATACCATAATTAGGGCTTATGGCCCACAACTCATGGAGTTAAATCCCTTCTTGGTTTGTTTGATTTAAGGTTTATGTCCCCGTCAACACTGTATAGGTCATTTTGGAGATGTTGTTTCCAATTTTGTGGGACTATTACTCAACATTGAGTCCCTTGATAAGTTTTATGTTGCCATGTACCATGTTCTACAGTGATGTTTTCTGGTAAGCATGATTTCAAAGTATTTCAACACTACAGGCTTTTCTCTTCTAATGGTACTGCAGTGGGGCTACAGTCAGATCCTCAGACATCTCTAGTTTATTACAATAATAATATCATTGCAAAGTAAGACTACACTGGCCTCCATGGCCTAGTGGATAAAAGCGCTGTCTCTTATTCATTAGGTCTCTCACCGCTGTGGTTCAAGCCGCGCTCGGGTCACATGTGAGACGCCAAGTTCTGCAACGGAAGGTCAGGTGGTTTTTCTCCGGGTACTCTGGTTTTCGCCCACCTCTGATTAACGATCTGCTCGATATGAGTAAAATAATCTTGAAAGGGCCGTAAAACCAAAATCAAAAAAGAAAAAAAAGTAAGACAAGTAATGATACAATTTGGGACTAGAACTTATGTTGTTCTTCTCCCAGAAGACATTTACCATCTTACCCTATATATCTCACCCTCCTTATCCCACCCTGCTATATACTATTTGTAAGGTGTACTGGTAGAAAGCCATGACAGAAATGCAATTGGTAATTTGCATTTTATGCATTAAAAGCAATAAAGAACCAACTTAGTTTGCATTTGGTTTCCCTTCTGCAATGGGTTAACAAACTGGGTCTCACCTATTTTATTGCACTTTTCGAGTGTTACGAGCCAGGCGTAGCAGAAAGAAAAAGCAAACAAGCCTTTTGGAAAAATTCAACAAAATTTATTTACAAGTTAACTTCAACCTGTAGAAGTAAGAAAATTAAATGTACTTAGCTCTGTTATGAAATATCCTGAATGAATCTATTTTCCTTGATCCCACAGAATTCACAGTCCAAAATGAAAAGTAATATCCTTTAACAATCCAACACAGAATTTAGAAATAACTTTCCTTATAAGCCCAAACATCAAACTCCAAAGTCTGACTCAATGAGAAAAATCATGCTCTTTTATAGACCCTAAGATTTCTCTAGAATGTTCCACAGGGTTGTGGAATAAGATGAGGTAATCTTCTAAAAATAATGCAAACCTGAACTTTCTGGAAGGTTCTGAAGTACTTTTCCTTGTAAACATGTTGTTTACAAAAAAGAAATTAATCTGTGACTCAGTTTTCTAGAATCTTCTATAAAAATATTAACAAGATATTTATAGCACTATTAGGTCACAGTGGGGTGAAAGTGGGAATCAGAAAAATAAATTCTTATGCATAACACTCCCCCTCTTCGAGGAAAAGAAAGATTTATGTAATAAAGCTTTCTTTTGCTTTAAGAATAATAAAATATTGAGCATAGCATATAAAATTACATGTATCTACAATCCACTTTAGTAGGAAAGAAAAACACAACTCCTGACACTGCTCAAGCTCTTGAAAGGGCATCAGGGATAATGTTATCTCTCCCTCTGATATGTCTTATGTCTAAATTATACTCCTGTAGCATAAGACTCCACCTGAGCAACCGCTGATTTTTGTTTTTCATTTTATGTATGAAAGTCAGTGGATTGTGATCACTGAAAACAACAATCGGTGCAGTAGTAGGGGTAAGATAAACTTCGAAATGTTGCAGAGCAAGAATCAGAGACAAGCACTCTTTCTCTATGGTAGAGTAATTTCTCTGATGCTTATTAAACTTTTTGGAAAAGTAGCAAACTGGATGATCCACACCATTTTCATCTTCCTGCAACAAAACACTACCTGCACCTACGTCACTAGCATCTACAGCTAGCTTAAACTCCTTTTCAAAGTTTGGTGCTAAGAGAACTGGTTCACTCTTGAGTATGGCTTTAAGTTTATCAAAAGCATTTTGGCATATTGCATTCCAATGGAATTTTGTTCTTTTGCTGAGCAAATTTGTCAAAGGCTCAGCAATGACAGAGAAATTATTACAGAACTTTCTGTAATAACCAGCCATACCAAGAAATCGCATCAGCTGTCTTTTGCACGTGGGTATGGGAAAATTTGAGATAGCCTCAACTTTAGCATCAATGGGTTTCACATGACCTTGACCTACAACATGACCTAGAAATGTCAAACTTGCATGGCAGAATTCACTTTTAGCAAGATTTATTGTCAATTTGGCATTACTCAGTCTATCAAAGAATGCTCGAATAGTCCCAAGATGTTGATTCCACTGGTCGCTGTATATGATAGCATCATCGATATAAGCACTGCAGCCTTCCAGCCCCGCAATTACCATGTTTATTAAGCGCTGAAACGTTGCCGGAGAGTTTTTCGTTCCAAATGGCATGACTTTATAGTTAAATAATCCGTCTGGTGTTGTGAATGCCAAAACCTCCTTTGCTCTATCTGTAAGTGGAATTTGCCAAAATCCTTTCAGAAGGTCGAATTTCGTTATGTATTTGGCATTCCCGATGTTATCAATGCAGTCATCCATTCTTGGAATAGGAAAGCTATCTGTTTTACTTAAGGAATTAACTTTCCTAAAATCTGTACACATACGATATGTCCCATCAGGTTTTGGTACAAGAATACAAGGAGAACTCCACTCACTTTGACTTGGTTCAATAAAGTCATTGTCTAATAGATACTGAACTTCTTCTTTAAGATATTTTTGTTTCACAGGATTCATCCTGTATGGGTGTTGTTTTACAGGTTTAGACCCATTTATGTCCACATCGTGAAATATTTTGTCTGTCCGTGTTGGAATGTCAGGAAATAAGTGTTCATATTCAAATATCAGCTGTTTCAGTTCATTCCTCTGATTTGGCTCTAGATGTGACAGTTTCTGGTCAAGATTCCGTAGAATGTCAGAATTCTGAAGTTTTGATGATGTGGGATCCGACTTCACTGAATTAATATCCTCACAGTCATTGTCACTTGAATTAAGTGGAATAGAGCTAACTAGATTGACTGATGTTAAAGATGTATTGTCCCTATCTATGTATGCCTTAAGCATGTTAATATGACATAGCTGCTTTAGCTTGCGCCTCCCAGGAGTGTTTATTATGTAATTTACGTCACTGATCTTTTTGTCTACAGTGAATGGACCATAATACCTGGCCTGCAACGATTTTCCTGGAATAGGCAAAAGAGCTAGTACCTTATCACCTGGTTTAAAATTCCTTTCTTTTGTCCCTATGTCATATAGCTGTTTCATTTTCCTTTGAGCTGACTGAAGATTGGCCCGAGCAGCCTCACAAGCTTTTGAAAGTCTAGTTTTGAAATCAGACACATACTGAAGTAAATTCAGGGAGGTGTCATCATTGGAGAGAAATTTCTCTTTGAGAAGTTTCAAAGGACCACGAACAGTATGGCCAAATACTAATTCAAATGGACTGAAGCCAAGAGATTCTTGCACAGATTCTCTAACAGCAAATAAAAGGAGATGGATGCCTTCATCCCAGTCCTTCTCTGTGTCAAAGCAATATGATCTTATCATGTTTTTCAATGTTTGATGGAATCTTTCAAGGGCGCCTTGACTTTCAGGATGATAGGCCGATGACTTATACTGTACAATGCCAAGTTCATGCATTACTTGTTGAAATATTCCAGACATAAAATTTGAGCCTTGGTCTGACTGAATAGATTTAGGAAGCCCAACAAATGTGAAAAACTTCACTAAGGCCTTGACGATTGTCTTAGTTTTGATATTTCTTAGTGGAATGGCTTCAGGAAAACGTGTGGAAGCACACATAATAGTCAATAGATATTCACAACCAGACTTTGTTCTGGGCAAGGGACCCACGCAGTCTATAATTATTCGACTGAAAGGTTCATCAAAAGCAGGTATAGGCTGCAAGTGAGCCTTAGGTATAGTCTGATTGGGTTTTCCTACCATTTGGCATGTATGGCAGGACTTACAATGCTGAGAAACATCTGATTTTAACCCAGGCCAGTAAAAATTATTAAGAATCTTGTGATAGGTTTTATTGACACCTAAATGTCCTGACATGGGAGTTTCATGTGCCAAGTTTAAGATTTCGGGACGGTAAACCCGTGGAACCACTATCTGATGGTTGGCAGTCCACTCGTCTTCTGCTGAGACGTCTGGTGGACGCCATTTTCTCATAAGAATGCCATTTTTGACATAATAACAGACTGGGACCTGGGATACTTCCTGTTCATCCAGAGCCCTTTCAAACAAAGGCGAAATTTCAGGATCCTTGTGCTGTTCTATAGCTAGTTGAGACCCGGACATTTTGTCATGGCCTAGATCGAAAGATGAGTTATTCTCATGAAAATCTGCCTGCTTATCAGGCAGGCTTGAAGACAGAGACCTTGTTATCTCGTCATTAAAAGACTGACCCAAAAAGGTATCAGTTAAATCAAAATCCTGTTTCCCATCAGTTTGCTTGGCCTTACGTGCCATCGCCCTTGTGACTGCACAAGATGGATAAAGATCAGGGATTTCCTGCTCAATGGGATCAGGCGGTTGGTCTATGCAAGGATTAGTAGTCAAAAGTGGGTTTACCACAACCTTATCTCCAGCTAAGTCGTTGCCTAGCAACAAGTGAACACCTTTAAAAGGTAAAGAAGGTCTAATACCAACAGCCACTGAACCGGATACCAAGTCTGATGACAAATAAACGTTATGAAGCGGAACATTAACAAATCCACATTCCACACCCTGAATAAGGACACTTTGGCCCAAAGAAGTCTTCTCAGAAAAAGGCAGAGTATCTGCAAGAATAAGAGATTGAGAAGCTCCGGTATCTCGTAAGATTTTGATAGGGGTAGGATGGGCATAACTGTCACCATTAAGTGACACAAAACCATCTGATAAGAATGGTTCATAAATCTCCATAACCGAATCAGTCTCAGATAATTTGATATCAGAAAGAGTTTCCTCCCTTACACAAGACTGTGGTTTTGGCCTTATAGAAGTCAAGCCTGTAGGCTTAAGTTCCTCTTGTCTTTCTCTTTCTTTCCTTCGCTTTAATTTTAAACACTCAGAGATCAAATGACCTGTATTTTTACAATAATAACAAACTACTTGAGATTGAGATAAGGGATTCTGGTCTTTGTTTTCACCAGAAGGTTTGGAAAAATTCTGGCTTCTGTTTTCACCAGAAGGTTTTGAAGGATTCTGGCTTTTATTTTCACCAGAAAGTTTGGGCAAAGTACCAGATGTATGGCTATAACTACCAGAAGGATTACTGGGATAGAATCTTGGACCTGTCTGTGGATTATAAGGTTTTCGAGGATAAGGCCTGTTCACAAATGAGACTTTATGAGTCAAAGCATAATCATCTGCCAAACGAGAAGCTTCCTCCAAAGTTTCAACCTGTCTCTCATCGAGAAAAGATTTAATGTCTGAATTTATGCACCGTTTGAACTCTTCAACAAGGACAAGCTGTCTAAGTTTGTCATGATCAGAGCCTACTTTTTTAGAAGAACACCACCTATCAAATAGCTGTTCTTTGGTTCGAGCAAATTCTACATGGGTCTGGGAAATTTCTTTTTTACAATTCCTAAATTTCTGCCTGTAAGCCTCAGGGACCAACTCATATGCCTTAAGAATAAGCTCCTTAACCAAATCATAGTCTGAGCTTTGCTCGACAGTCAGCTGAGTATAAATATCTCGAGCCTTTCCGACAACAACGCTTTGCAAAAGTAAGGTCCAGTGCTCTTTTGGCCATTTTAAATTTTCAGCAACTTTTTCAAAATGCAAAAAATACTTATCTACCTCTTTTTCCTGAAATGGCGGAACTAATCTGATGTGCTTTGTGGCATCAAAGTAACTACCAGAGTCAAAAACAGGGGTAGGTTTCACCCTATCTTGACCCTGGAGTTCCATTTCCTTCAGCCTTAATTGAAATTGCCTTTCCCTTTCTTTTTCTTCAATACTATATCTCATTTTTTCCTTTTCTAACTCAATCCGTTCCTCCATTTCTCTTTGTTTTTCTTCCTGTTCTAATTTTTCTTTTCGAATTCGTTCTTCCATTTCTAATCTTTCCATCTGCATTTGTCTCTGCATTTCTCTTTCTTTTTCCTTCTCTCTTTCTTCCATTTCTCTTTGCTTTTCCTTCTCTCTTTCTTCCATTTCTAACCTTAACTTCTCTAATTCAATTTGCCTTCCTATTTCAATTTGTCTCATTTGTAATTCAGTATGTGAAACCATAATGAGAGACAAAGCAGATGGATCGAAAAGTTCTTCATCAACAAAAAACTGTACCAAAATATTCTTAATTTCATGCTTCTTCATGCTTGTTTTGACAGCAGTGACCCCATAATGGGAAGCAATATCTAACAAATCTGTCCTTTTGGCCAGATTAAACAACTCCTGGGTAGGCTGAGCCAAAAAACTTCTCAAATCAAACGACATGTTTGCTTTTTGTTTGTTTTATAAAGTAATTATAGTAATAAAGATTGAGGGTAATTTGACAAAGTTTTTTTTTTTTTTTTTTTTTTTTTTTGAAATGACAAGCCCAACAAGAATTTCACATGAAATGACAAGTACTATTTCACCTGAAAAGACAGTTCACATGAAATCACAATCCCCTATATGCTATGGGAAAATACAAATTTTGTGAAGCAACTGCCAAGTCTATTTATTAAGAAATGACAATTACCTGCCGTCACATGAAATGTCGGTTTTAAAATGCTCGAAATGGTTTATCCCGGACGAGCCCCCAATTTCTGTTACGAGCCAGGCGTAGCAGAAAGAAAAAGCAAACAAGCCTTTTGGAAAAATTCAACAAAATTTATTTACAAGTTAACTTCAACCTGTAGAAGTAAGAAAATTAAATGTACTTAGCTCTGTTATGAAATATCCTGAATGAATCTATTTTCCTTGATCCCACAGAATTCACAGTCCAAAATGAAAAGTAATATCCTTTAACAATCCAACACAGAATTTAGAAATAACTTTCCTTATAAGCCCAAACATCAAACTCCAAAGTCTGACTCAATGAGAAAAATCATGCTCTTTTATAGACCCTAAGATTTCTCTAGAATGTTCCACAGGGTTGTGGAATAAGATGAGGTAATCTTCTAAAAATAATGCAAACCTGAACTTTCTGGAAGGTTCTGAAGTACTTTTCCTTGTAAACATGTTGTTTACAAAAAAGAAATTAATCTGTGACTCAGTTTTCTAGAATCTTCTATAAAAATATTAACAAGATATTTATAGCACTATTAGGTCACAGTGGGGTGAAAGTGGGAATCAGAAAAATAAATTCTTATGCATAACACGAGGCACCATTTTGAGATGCAAGCATAAGCTAAATTTTATTTATCCACTCTCGGGGGTGGGTGGGGGAGATAATTTTCTTCCAGATATGCCACTGTTGGGCCTCCGTGGCTTAGTGGATAAGAGCGCTGACTCTTAATCATTAGGTCTCTCAACCACTGTGGTTTGAGCCTGACTCAGGTCACATGTGAGATGCCAAGTTCTGCAACGGAAGGTTTATAGTTTTCACCCGCTTCTGATTAACTGTCAGCTCGATATGAGTGAAATAATCTTGAAACCGAAAACAAAAACAAAAAAATGTAGATATGCCACTGCTAGTAACAGATATTGACCTGTAAATTCCCATGCATGCTGTTATTTCAAGGTTGCTGACATGCAAAAAGAGCTGGAAGAATTACAACCACAGTTAGTCGTGGCTGCAGAAGAAAATTCCAAGATGTTAGTTGTTATTGAGAAAGAATCAGCAGAAGTAGAAGAGACCAGTAAACTAGTGAGAGCTGACGAGGTCATTGCCAATGAGCAGGCGGCACAGGCCCAGGCCTTGAAAGATGAGTGTGAGGCTGATCTTGCTGAGGCCATTCCTGCCCTAGAGGCTGCTATAGCTGCCTTGAATACTCTAAAGGTTTGTGATGCAAACGTCTAAAATTATGTACA
Source organism: Lucinisca nassula (assembly GCA_963580285.1). Taxonomy (NCBI): domain Eukaryota; kingdom Metazoa; phylum Mollusca; class Bivalvia; order Lucinida; family Lucinidae; genus Lucinisca; species Lucinisca nassula. Next base: position 49,409,443 of record OY757016.1, on the reverse strand, counting down.
CCACAACCTCTTTATAGCTCTTTTAATGGGGTCCAAAGCAGACGCTGTGTTAGTTAAACAGCCGTGTTATATCCAAACAAAAATGTATAGATTATATAGAAAAATGACCATTTAGGGTCATTTTTCTATATAATCTATACATTTTTGGGATCCATCTTGAAACCGTGTTATATCCAAAACTATGTTATAACGAGGTTGGGGTGTAACTCCAAAGCTATTGTTGGGTAGAAAACTAGATACCATTGGTGTTTATGTCACATGTGCAAGCCATCTCAAATGTTACTTGATTATTTCTTTGATGTATTAACACTTATCCTGCTAAATAATTTAATTAGCCACACCCATTTCTGACAATCAGCTAATCAGATTCCATGATATTATGTTTTCATTCAAATTCACAAACTGAATGACAAACAGTATAGATCCTGATCAGATGGCTTCTTAAGAAGCCATCTGATCTAGGTCTACACTGTTTGCAAAGGTAAGGGTTTTCGTGAACAGCAAGATGAGGGGTAACCCATTTTGTACTGAATGGAATCGTCCACCTAATATATAGCAGGAGTCCATTTCAAAATTCAGGGGTGTCAGGTTGAGCTATCTTTTAAATTAAATTGGAAATTGGATGAAAATTTTGCAAACAGTCTAGGAATTGATCAGATGTCGCGTTCCGCAGACAGTAAGTGTCATGTGTACATACACAGCATGACTCAAGATTCATGATCAATCTTCACAAAAGAATGTTGCTGACCCGGCAGGTATCGAACCTGTGACTTCCTGATCATCAGTCAGACACGAATCCGACTGAGCTACAGAAGCCGGCCAGATTCATAAAGTAACTTTGGGCTAATTGAGAGCTGACAAGCAACAGCTGGAACAGTCAATCGAAAAAGCTTATATAAAGGAAAATTGGTACACTTTCAGTGGAGTCATCTCTTTCTGAAACACTTGATGGTGGTCTACCCTTAACTCTTATCCTGCTGAATAAATTAATTTTGCACACCCTTTTCTGACAATCAGCCAATCCGATGTACCTGATATAATGTTTCATTCAGATTTGCTAATTAACAAACAGAGTAGATTATTCAGAAGCCATCTGATCAGGATCTACACTGTTTGCAAAATTAGGGGTTGCCATGGTCAGTGGGATAAGGGTTGAAGAAAAGAATTTGCCCCTTCTCTTCTTTTTGATTTTGATTTGATTTGAGGTTTAACATCCCTGTCAACAATTTATAGGTCATTTTGGAGACGCTGCTTCCAATTTTATGGGACTTTTACCCGCCATTTAGATGAAATGACATCTCAAGCCCTGTCGCCCAATGAAACCAATAGAGTTTATAAGCATGGACGGCCTAACACCCACCACTTTGCCTGGGGAGGTTTTGATCCTCTAAGTAGTTTACCAGTACTCATGTGCGGTCGGTTTCAGCTCTGCGTGGAAGCATCATGCAGCCCATCTTATTTCTTCAAGCCCTGGTGGGTGTGGTCTTAGAAGAAAGAATTTGCTTGTATGGAAGTGAAAAAAATAAACATTGAAGACATAAACATGTACAATCCACATTTCAGCCTGCTGACATCACTATTGTGAAGTCAAATACAATTCACATTTCAGCCTGCTGACATCATTATTGTGAAGTCAAATACAATTCACATTTCAGCCTGCTGACATCATTATTGTGAAGTCAAATACAATTCACATTTCAGCCTGCTGACATCACTATTGTGAAGTCAAATACAATTCACATTTCAGCCTGCTGACATCACTATTGTGAAGTCAAATGCAACTCACATTTAAGCCTGCTGACATCACTATTGTGAAGTCAAATACAATGCACATTTCAGCCTGCTGACATCACTATTGTGAAGTCAAATACAATTCACATTTCAGTCTGCTGACATCACTATCGTTAAGTCAAATACAATTCACATTTCGGCCTGCTGACATCATTATTGTTAAGTCAAATACAATTCACATTTCAGCCTGCTGACATCACTATTGTGAAGTCAATGAAAAACCCTCCTGCCGGTGTCAAGATCGTAATGGCTGCAGTCTGTGTTATGAAAGACATCAAACCTGACAAAATCAATGACCCAGACAAACCTGGACAGAAGATTCTTGATTACTGGGGACCGTCAAAGAAACTTCTTGGTGACATGGCTTTCCTTGCCATGTTGAAGGAATATGACAAGGATAACATCCCAGTAAGTCATATTGTGTTTGCTAATACAGTGAAATTCCGCTGAAAAGAACACCTAAAATTAAGACTAATTCTGCTTCAAAAACCTTATTTAGTAGGTTTAAGTTGTTCTTTCTCTGTGTTTTCTGCGTACAGTGTTCTCTGGTTGGAGACCACCTTTGGAACTGTTCAAAAATGGTCTTAAAGACCACTTTTGAACAATCCCAAAAGGGGTCTTAGTATAGGAATTTTACTGTCCTTTCAAGATTTTCTTGGGATAATTTTGCCATTTCTCCATGAGAACATTTATAAATTTTATGTCCCCCTACCAGAGGGAGGGGGACATATTGTTTTGGGTGGGATTTCGTTTGCATTAACGTCAGTGTAACATGTTAGAAGCACTATATCTCCTGACCACATGGATGGATTCTGACCAAACTTGCATGGTTACATTATTATGATGGGAGAAAACAGTCATTAGGTTTTGATGGCCTTGACCTCATTTGCAAGGGCACAAGCTTCCAAAAACTCAGTTTTGGGCTAAAATGGCCTGTCTCATGAACCAACAATTGATGAATTTTGGTCAAAGTTGGTACACTATATATCACTATTATCTACCAAAGATTTGATTAGATTCTTGTGTCCTTGACATTATTTTCAAGGACACAGACCCCCCTCTCCACCCCATCCCCACCCCCAAAACTCAATTTTGGCTTGTCTGCTGCCAATCTCATGAAGGAATGGATGAAACTTGGTACAATATATAATTCCAACCTACCAAAGATTTGATTAGATTTTGATGACCTTGACCTTATTTTCAAGGGCACTGGCCCCAAAAAACTGTCAGTTTTAGCTTGTCATGAACGAGTTGATGAAATTTGGTCAAACTTGGTACATTATATCAAGATTTGATTAGATTTGGATATTTTTGACCTTATTTTCAAGGGCATAGGCCCCCAAAACTCATTTTTCCTATCTCCTGAAAGAATTGATGAAATTATACAGTATATCTTTGCAAGCTATCAAAGATTTGATTAGATTTAGTTGACCTTTACCTTATATTCAAGGTCACAGGCTCCCAAAAACTGTCATTTTGGGTGTGTGTGTGGGGGGGGGGGATGGCTTTTCTGCACTCTATCTTGTTTAAGAATTGATGAATGTTGGTCAAACTTGGTACAAAATAGCATTACAACCTACCAAAGATTTGATTAGATTATGGTGATCTTGACCTTTTTTTAAGGTCACAGGCTTCTGAAAACTGTCAGTTTTTGGCCAAAAATGGCGTGTACGTATCTTAGATTTTAGTGACCTAGTTTTCAAAGACGAATGGGTGTTTAACTTGTATTTATGTTGGGGGGGGGGGGGGGGAGGGGGCACTGTTTTCCTCTGAAAACATTTCTAGTCTGACATAGATTTTGCATTATGAGTACATGTATTTTTTGTCTCCTAAAATAAAATTGTTTGATCACACATTACATGCAAGTGAATTATTAAGTGCATAAAATACACCAAGATATTTTTATATTTTTGCTAAAGTGGAACTTTTTACAGAATGCAAGCTGGTCACAAAATTATTAAGTGATTTCTATTTTATAGTTTCCAAAGCATTTCATGTTTCATTTATGCAGTATCTTTCTTAAACTAAAATGTTTGAAATATGGCTATAATTAAACTGTTTATCATATGATGTCGTGTCTGAGAGTGTAATAATGCCATGTAATAAATCTGATAATCCACTAGTGGAATAAATATGCAAATTAGTTAGCTACACCCTGTAATGCTACATGTACAACATCATTAATGACTTCGCGTTTACTAATGACGGGATATTGACATTTTGTCAACAGATCATGAATAAAACCGGTTTTTAATGTCATATGATAAATAGAATCTTGCATTCGTGCTCATGTATTATTGAATTTATTAAAGAAGTTAAGGAAAAGGGATAAAATGCGAGGCTTGTGCTCATGTATTATTGAATTTATTAACCTCATTGAAGAAAAGGGATAAAATGCGAGGCCTCGCATTTTATCCCTTTTCCTCAACTCATTTAATAAATTCATTAATATATGAACACTCATGTAAGATCCTCTATTTCTTTTGAACAGCCACACATTATGCAGAAGATCAGAAAAGAATATATTGGCAATCCAGAATTTGACCCAGCCAAAGTTGCCAATGCTTCCTCTGCTGCAGAAGGCCTCTGTAAATGGATCTTAGCCATGGAGATCTATGACCGTGTTGCCAAGGTTGTAGCACCTAAGAAAGCTCGTTTAGCTGAAGCTGAAGCTGAACTAAGTACAACAATGAAAACCTTGAATGCCAAGAGAGCAGAATTAGCTGCTGTTGAGAAGAGACTGGCTGACCTGAAAGCGACCTTCAAAGAAATGACAGATAAAAAAGAGCAGCTGGAGTTTCAGGTGGATTTGTGTGGGAAAAAATTAGTGCGTGCCGAGAAACTGATTGGTGGGCTAGGTGGTGAGAAGAATAGATGGACCAAAGCTGCTGAAAATTTGCAGAATATTTTTGACAATTTAATTGGTGATGTGTTGATATCAGCTGGTGTGATTGCATATCTTGGACCATTTACCATGGCTTTCAGAGACAGATGTACTTCGGAATGGGTTGAATGCTGTCAGGTATGTGTGTCTGAGATGGTCATTGTTTATAAGGTCAAAGTGGTATATGAAAAAAAAATAGCATAAAAACTTTTAAGATTTATTATTTTTTTTTTTTTACAATGATTTTTATTTACCTATAGAGACATTTTCATAAATGGCTTCATTTTAGCCGGTCATTATTGACATCATCTGAATTTACAATTTTACCATGTTTCTTGGAGAGTGGTCTTTGTTGAAAACAAGCCAAAACCACCAGTGTAATTATTCTTCATTTGAAGATCATAAGTTTATAAGGATAAGTGTACAGTTAATAACAGCAGGATCTGGGCTAGTCTGACCCAGAAAAACTTCTTGGTTTTTAGTTCAAGGATATATTCTTTGCTTCCAAAGGAGTAGAATTTACTGTGTATTTTTGTTCTGCCTGCTTTAAGCATATAGGAATCTATTTTTCCATCTGCTTATCCAGCTGTCAACATTTCAACCACCCTAACTTTCACCCTAATGTTCAAGCCCATATGGGCATGACATAGCCTTCGACAGAATCCTTGTGTAGGGTTCCCTGCCCTACATCGTAGTGTAGTTTATATTTTCTTGTCCTTTGGGATCATTGATTCCATTGTGAAATTTTGAAAATATTTGAGGGTCACTGATGAGGCCTAATTGGCCAAAACTATCTTGTCTGGCCCAGAAAAACTTGTTCACTCCGTACTTTACATTTCTGTGGTGTATTCCTTGCTTCCAACTCGAAAACACGCCTATATAATTCTGACCCCCTGGAACCCCTTTTTTATACAGTAAAACTAGCGTTTACCCGTAGTAAAACTTGGATTTACAGGGGTAAACCTTGTTTTTCTTATTTCTGCTCTAAAATATAGATTGTTGGTACTCGTTAGAACCGCCTCACTGAGGCGGTTCTAACGAGTACCAACAATCTATATTTTGCGCAGAAATAAGAAAAATATCAAAATTTTTAATCTTAAAAGTTTTTTTTTTCAGTGGTTAAGTTTATAATGTATTTGTATGGCGCGTTTTCATAATGAAAAGGCTAACCCTTTCATAGAGCATATTTCAGGTTTCCTGATGATAATCTTATACATGTACATGTAATTATTTCTTTTGTGCAGAAAGTAAAGATACCCTGTTCTAAGGAGTTTTCTTTGAGTAAATGTCTTGGTGAGCCAATCAAGATCCAGGCATGGAATATCTTTGGTCTACCCAGGGACTCCTTCTCCATAGACAATGGTGTCATAGTTGCCAACTCAAGAAGATGGTAAGTCTGTGGCATAAACAAGAGGAATATTGCACAACAATTCTGAGATGATGTTTCTTATACACATTCAGGGAACGCAAGTCTTTCAGAAATATATTTGTTTCTCTTATTCACAGGGATCTATCTACTCTTAAAGGAAAGAATTTTCTCCACTCAGGAGCAATTTCTTTCCTGTATGAGCCATCTACTCTTAAAGGAAAGAATTTGCTCCACTAAGAAGCAAATGCTTTCCTTTAAGAGTTGACCCCTTTTTCAGAGCATCTCATTTTTAGGAGAGCTGTGAAAGGAAGTTGTCTCCCTTGATAAAATGACAGATGACGTGTCAGTTATAGGACAAAAATATTGTTTGACATTGTCTGAGATTAAGGGGAATGGAAACACCTGGCATATTTTTCCGTCATTTTTCAAAGGGAGACACTTTTTGGGACTTCCTGGTAGCCCTGTCCCACTCAAAAAGGGGTCTACTCTTAATGGAAAGAATATGCTCCTCAGAAGCAAATTCTTTCATTTAAGAGTTGACCCTTATTAACATGGGAGACAAAAATACTTTTGCAGGAGTTGCCTCCCCTGAAGGTGTATCCATTCCACTTAAAAGCACACCATTATGTACACATCATAATCATACTCAGATACTGAATTATCCAGAGTAACAATTTATATCATGGTGATGTGATATTACTTGGATAATTTTGTATTTGACTATTACCTGGCTCAGGTGGCTTCGGTAAAGGTGTTGGAAATATGATATTCATTTTGCAAATTCTCATACATGAAAATATATGCAGTCTAAAAGCTCATGTATTTTGTGCAGGATCATATCCTTTGGACACCTTTTGTATTGTATTATTTTACCTATTGTTATGATTACTTGTGGAATCGGAAGTGTAAGAAGCATTCTGATTATTTATTTATCTCATTACATAGAGGATCTTACATGAGTGTTCATGTATTATTGAATTTATTAAACAAGTTGAGGAAAAGGGATAAAATGGGAGGCTTTGCCAAGCATTCCATCCCTTTTCCTCAACGAGTTTAATAAATTCAATAATACATGAGCACGAATGCAAGATTCTATTTATCATATGACATTTAAAACGCATTTTATTCATGATTGTTTACAAAAATGTCAATATTCCGCCGTTAGTAAATGCGACGTCGTTAAGGATGTCGTACATGTAACGTTATGGGACGTATCTAGCTAATTTGCATATTTAATCCACTAGTGGATTATCAAAAATATTACATGGCTTTATTACACTCTCAGACGCGATGTCATATGATAAAGCAAGTTTCAAACTTCTGTAATCTTAAAAGAGGAAACTTCAGCAAATTTCTTTTATTCATCAGATTTCATTTTAACCTCTGAAATCTGATGCAATAACATTGATGCTTATTTCATGCACATATGATATTTCATGCTTATATGATATTTATTATTTAAACTCCTAAGAAAGTCAGTGATTTGGTTGCCAGGGCTTACAAAAGAAATTTACTCATGAACCTCTTTATAAAACTGTTTGGGATACAACATGGTTTAAATATGGAGCCTAATAATGTAGGGATTATGTAGAAAAGTGACAATAAATTGTAATTACATTTTTGTTTGGATATAACATGCTTGTTTAACATGGTATCTTGTTTATCAACCTTATTGCTGCCAAACATAAATGTCTTACAATGTTGAGAGCGGTTTTGCATTCTTTTTTGTCCCTTAACAGGCCATTAATGGTTGACCCCCAGGGACAGGCCAACAAGTGGGTTAAGAACATGGAAAAAGAACACAAGCTGTCAATCATTAAACTGACAGATTCTGACTACATGAGGACCTTGGAGAACTGCATAACTTTTGGGAACCCCTTGCTACTGGAGAACGTTGGAGAAGACCTAGATCCCTCTTTAGAACCCTTATTACTGAAACAGACATTCAAACAAGGTAAAATTTGAACCTTTTAACTTCCACTTGCGTAGATTTTAGATGATTGAGTTGAACTGGTGTGGGTTGAAATATTGCTAGTTGGTTTTAATCAGCAAGACATGAACTCATTCTCTGTACTGTAAACCTAGTAAAATTTGTGGAAATTTCACATTGGAATACAAAGGGGCTACTAAATTTTGGAAATGGTTTGCAGTTAATACCATTTATCTTTTATTATGCAAAGCTTAACTGCCAAGCAGATGGCATCTCAAACTTTTTTTTCTGTCTAAGAAAATCTGGATGGATGTGTGTGCTCATTAGAATCACCTCGAAGAGGCGATTCTAATGAGTACCCACAGCATACATTTTTATTATAGAACATCGAAATTCTGTCCCCAAATTATGGATCCATGCAGATACCCTCAGCGGCTCGAACTGCCCCTATCTCCAACAGATTTTCCAGGTCCCAGAGGTGTTCGAGCCATTGAAGTTCATCTGTATTATGATTTGCTAGTGTCTAGGTTTACAGTATGTTTTGCATATCTGCGTTAATTTTCTTACAACATTGTGTTCGGAATTTTTACACTAGATGTGTTCTAACTGAAATGGTTTAGCAATAGATGTTATCCTTTTCTTTCTGTGAACTCTTAATCTTTTCCCTTTCATCTTTAGCACCACCAACTTCATTAAAGCAGGAGTGTCAACAGGCAGTTTTTCTAGTCATCATGAAAACACACCTATATAATTTTGACCCTCTTGAACCCCACTTGTATATAGTAAAACTGGGGGTTTACAGGGTTAAATCATACTTCTCTTATTTTTGTTCTAAAATATAGATTCTGCATACTTGTTAAAACCGCCTCAATGAGGCAGTTCTAACAAGTACCTACAATCTATATTTTGAGTAGAAATAAGAAAAATATCACAATTTTTACCGTAAAATTTTCTTTTTTCGGCGGTATAGTTTACAGTGCATTTGTATAGGCGTAATGTACACCTCAGCTTCTTTTTAACACTGTTGTTGGATTCCAAAACAGAAAGTGTATTAGTTAAACAACTGTTATATACAAACAAAAAATTGTTTTTGTTTGTTTGGAGTTAAATGGCCCTGTCAATACAATTTAAGTTATATCCAGCTGGTCAGTTTTCCTAACCTCACCTTTCCTTGGCAGGCTTATACATAAGCAGTAACCAGTACAGTGCACATTCTTTGCCAGAAACTGTATATATGGGCCCCGTCTGGGTTTGGGTTTGCACTGTTTGCTCTCGCCTGTGTGTCTGGGTGCTTGCAGTAAATATGGAACTTTGTTCGTTGTAAAATTTGTAAATAATTTGAGGGCCGCAAGGGAGATTAGTTATTGTTCTAATTGTGTTACCCTCTTGAAATAAAGACTTTATTATTATTATTATTATGTCAAGCGATTTTGGTACTTGTCGCCTATGCGAGCAGCGAAGGTTCAGGCGAGCCTGCGCATCCGCGCAGTCTCGCCAGAACCTTCGCAGCTCGCTCATACAAGCAGTGAATCAAGAGGAACCTTCAGAGAGAAAGCCATATCCCTGGCCCCTGTGAATGGCTGGGCATGTGCAGTTAAAATTTGTCATGACGGAATGCTTGAAGACACAAATTCGCTTGGCAGGGCTCATATTATATAGAAAAACAAATGACCATCTATGGTATTTTTCTGTATATTCTATACATTTTTGGGAGGATTCTTCTTTATACTGTGATATATCCAAAACTGTCATAATGAACAGTGTTATAAAGAGTTTGTGGTGTCTCTTTATAGAGTCCCTTGATTATGAAATATCTTGTTTGGAATCATACAAAATACCATGTTAAATTGTGTCAGTATTATAGCCATAATAGAATATATGATCTAATGACTATTTTGGGTGGCAGTACACAGGGCATTATGTCAAAAACTATGTATAATGAATTGCATTTTATCAGTTACTCCTTACATTAATTACATTGTAACACCTTGATCTGATAAACATATGCTATCTCAGGACAAGTGAACTTTATCAGGCTTACGATTCTACAAGGGTTCTCGAAGCCTTGCCTGATAAACTTAATATCAAAACACCTGGTATTCTCCATATAACACAACTTCACCGTATATGTTAATCATTTTTTTGCAGAAATAGCTGATATACAGACATAATATAAATTCCTGTGGAATCATTAGTTACTGTAGTAGTTGTGATTTAAAGCGAATAACTTGATTATAATTGTATGTATTTAGGGGACCTAACTGCAGAGGGTAAGCTCTTAACACTGTTAAATATTGTCAGTCCTACATGTGATGTACTGCAGGCAAAATATCTTATAAAATCTGTGGCTTTCATTATTTTAAAAAGACTGTTGCAGTTAAGCTTAGATTTTGCATAATACATGTAATACATAAAGAACATGTGAGCCCCGCCAAGCGAATTTGTGTCTTCGAGCATTCCGTCATGACAAATTTTAACTGCGCATGCCCAGCCATTCACAGGGGCCAGGGATATGGCTTTCTGTCTGAAGGTTCCTCTTGATTCACTGCTTGTATGAGCGAGCAGCGAAGGTTATGGTGAGACTGCGCGGATGCGCAGGCTCGCCTGAACCTTCGCTGCTCGCATAGGCAATAAGTACCAAAATCGCTTGACGGGGCCCATGTAACAAATATGGGAATTTATTTTGTAAAGTATTTCAAAAATGTGATATATAAGGAAATAATTGTTTTTGCAGCCATTTTAGCTTGGAGAGTGCTTAAGGTATATCTCTGCATTAAATACATTCCATCGATATTTCATTTAGTTTGAAATCAATATTATAAAATAATAGGTTAAATTCTATCTTTTCTTTTCATTCTTTTTATGGCTGGTGCCCCTGTTGAGATGTACATGTCCCATTTCCCAAGTTTTTAACAGTGTTTATATAAGCCAGTGTGTTTGTGTAATTTATCTAGAGCTGGCAGATGGTAAGAATCATACAGATATTGTCCATTATTGTTAAAATGAAACTGTAGAATTATTCTGAGTAGTGTAATGTAAAAAATATCTACAGAATCTTGTGAGTGTGAGGAATCTTATGCAAGGCTCATTAAAAATATTATGTCGCATTTGCCAGGTCATCCTTGAAATCAAGCAATCCAAGCACTGGCTGCGATGTCTGTTGCTTATCATCTTAAAATAGCCAACCAGTCTACCTGCATCACTTAAGTATTGTATATCAGTCATCATTGGCAGCATAACACTCATCAGTACTGATTGCATTTGAGCTAAGAGACTTGCTGCATAACTCCCCTTTTCACCAGAAGAACTGTCAGAGTGTCAAGTCAAATGTAAAATTATGACCAAAATCAGTATAACATGTGTACGTGTACTTGTCAAATACAAGAAGCAATGAGTAAAATTGTAAGGATTTTTGGATGCATGTAAGAATTCCACCGATAAATAAACATTTTAGCACAGTTTCTTTGCAGATACATTGCAAACCTTGGCAAGTTAAAGCTATATCATGATGTTGAAATAACAAAATATTCTCAGCTGCTAAATACATTGATAACAGTATAGCAACTCTTAGCAGAAGCTTTCAGTTAGTTTAAACTGGTAAGAAAAGGTCACTCAGGAAATGCCACAATAAACAAATGCAACCATATCAAGTCACCTAAACAAAGTAAGTGATATGGAGACGCACACAAAAACAGACAAACATGAACCAAACAACACAAAGCCAATTAACCTTTACCCTGCTGTAGGCGACAAGCCCTATCTTTGCAAACAGTGTAGATCCAGATCAGATGGCTTCTGAAGAAGCCATCTGATCAGGATCTACACAGTTTGACATTCAGTTTATGAATATGTAGAAATAAGCTGCATCAAGTAATCTGATTGCTTCAAAGTCAGAAATGAGTGTGGCTTAATTGAATATTCAGCAGGTTAAAGGTTAACAAGTAAGACACAGCAAAAGAACTACCGCCTTGGGACAGTCAGTAGTAAAACTAGTGGGGCCATCAAAATTTCAACCCTCACCCTCAGTTCCAGTGTTGTATCAAATATAATAACAATAACATGTTAATCTGCATGGAGGCTTAAACCCAGACTGCTGTTGTAAATGTCTTAACCCTTGTCCTGCTGAATATTCATATATGCCATACCCACTACCAATTATCAACCAATCAGATTACCTGTAGCAAATTATTACAACAAATTCACAATCTGAATGACAAACAATGTAGATCCTGATCAGATGGCTTCGTCAGAAGCCATCTGATCTGGATCTACATTGTTTCAAAGATAAGGCATATCCGGGATTAGCAGGACAAGGGTTAACTGTTACTGCTTTTGGAAAATATCATGTCCCTATAGAGATAAAATGTACAGTTATTAAATTCTCATTGACTTTAAATTTATTGTTGAGTGTTGATAAAGATATTGATAATGATATTCTGTTTTAAATTCAGAGTACCAGAGATGCTCTATCAGAGTTTTTAATACTGGTTGTAAGTTAGGTGTAAAACCTAACCTTCTATGAAATGTCCTGTCACTATTGTATAAATACATGTTATATTGTCTGTGATCTTGCCAACCTAAAATTGTTTTTCAAAAACCTTGATAATATCTTGTTTTATTTCCCTAGTGTTGTTGATAAATAATTGAACATATGAAAAAAAAATGTGTATGATATTCCTCATTCATTGTAAAATAAAAATAAAGAACAATATCTAAATGTTGTCTGGTATGTATGGCCATCTACAGTCATATTTAAATTCACTCAAATGTCAATAGAAAGGTCTAGCCCAGAAGGGAGTCTTTCAAAATTGCTACCAAAAGGCATCACAAAGTTTTTTTTTATGTTTTTTTTCTTCTGGTGAGCTTTGTAGCTTTGTTGTGGGATGCAAGATTGTATCTTTCCCAAATACACACTTCCTGATACTGTTGTTCAAGGCCTTGTCAGCTAAAGAACTTCTCAGTGGTCCAGACTTTAACTGTTCCACCAAGCACAATATCTAATACAGTGTTTTTTTCTGTTGTACTGTTAAGGTAACACTAACCAATGACTTCACCAGCTTTTAACAACTGAAGCCTGATGAAAGATTTAAAAAGGCTTTTATGAAATAATTCTCCAAAAGACATTGCAAGTTCATTGTAAAATGACAAATGTTATGTTAAATTTTCATATTTTTCAACATAGAATCTCTAGCAGCCAAAGTTGCCCAGCTGCCTGGTAAGTTAAATAGAAGACAGCTTCTGCAGATGGACCAGACAACTGAAGATGGGGCAGGAGGGATTATTGTTGTTCCATAATGCATAGTGGAATAATTGTTGTATAAGCTCACTTTCAAAAATGTCCCCTTTCTCTTCCAAACTGCATTGAGAAATGATTCAGGCACATACTGAGGACTTACATTTATTTTTTTTTTTTTTATAGAAATTTTATGACAAACATACATATAGAAGTTAACACATGTACACAGTTGATAGTTTTCTTACTCTCTTTACATATATAATACATACAAATATATGATTGTCAAAGGAGTGGCTGTTTGCAAGTCTATATGTGTCCTCTCCTAGGACAGAGAATTTAAAAACAGTGCATAAAATTCATAATGTTAAAACATACACATATCTACAGATTCATGTTTGAAGTGATAATGTCACAATAAATTGCTACTGTATACATATTGAAAGGACCTTGATACAATTTACATACATGTCTTTACTTTCTAAACTATTAAGTAAACCAAATTCTGCAGAATTCTGTTTCCCTGGTAAAGGACTAACTGCATATTAGGGAAAGTAGTATGAGATATTTCCAGTTTGATATCAAAATGCCAATCACGGCAATTATGGTCTACTTTGCCGTCTGCCGGTTACCTTAAAAGTAAATTTTTTGCAAATAGTATGGGCCCAGATCAGACTGCTCCTGTAGGAGCAGTCTGATCTTGGCCCACACTGTTTGCCTGTTTGCAAAAAATATTTTTAAAAAGTTTGCCAAATTATTGAGCAGACGACATCAGCAGACGACATTTTCAGATGTAGTTTTTCTTTGTGTCTTAAGGGTTAAAATTGCAATACCACTTATCAGATTGCACACGTCTTTGACGTTGTTTATATACACGTAGCTTTCAGCAACACTTCAGCATATATTTGTATTGACAGTTGAAACTAGCTTACAGTTGTTATTGTTATTTATATACAGACAAGGTGTTGTCTTGATCAGGGTCTCAGTCAGTTGTTGTGCAACTTGTTTTCAACAAAAATGATTACAATTCAGAAAATTCTTGTTGTTTCTGTGGAAAAATCATTTTAGAAAAAGGATAATTTTGTTCCATACTTTATAAAAATATCCTTTTTTTAAATTATTTAAATTAAAAAATGCCAAAACTTTACAAATTCTGTTGGATATCAAACCTGAGTGTTTCATCTAAAATTTGAAATGTGAAACATTCTTTCCAAAAGGGCTTCTCCAGACTTTCTGATGAGTCTTTAAACCGAGGTCCCATCTCCGTATGACCTTAGCTGTTGGTGGGACGTAAAACTCAAACACTCACTCACTCTTTCCAAAAAAAGCACAAATCCATGGTATGAGTTCCATAGCAAACCCCACTTTATACAGGAATAGGTGGGATTTTCAGGAGTATGCAGAATCTTTGGAGCATTGTATTATATAAGCCACCGCACGACAAAATCTACAATAAGACATGTGTGCCCAGCGAAGAATCAGTTCAGCCTGCCCATCCATATAGACTAACCAGAAACTTCTCTTGCTGCATGAAGGAGCATTGGGCCCTTAGCTATCCTTAGAGCGCACAACAAAGACTGATCAGACTACACAAATGCGAAGGCTGATCTGAGTCTTTTTGTTGGGCGCACATATCTTATTGTAGGTTTTGTTGTGCACTGGCTCATATGATATTGGAGTAAAGCCATCTTTACTGTCTTTAGTTGCAAGCCACCATCTATAACACCATGGCAGAGAGTTCCTTGTCAATTCAGTGGCAGTTGGTGTCACCACCAGGCCAGAACCTGAGGTTATAAAACTTGTTTCGTGTGCATCTCAGTTGAGCATGAATTTTTTGTCATGCTTATAAATGTTAAAATGCAACTGAACAAGGCAATTTCCTGCTCAGATCAGAAAATATTCTTTGTCCTGCTGCTTATATATATATACTTATCAGTTACCCCCTATATATATTGCATTGTAATGCATTGACCTGGTAAAGATATGCTATCTCAGGACAAGTGAGCTTTATCACGCCAACGAGAAATTGCACTTTTATGAATGAACCGGACTACTAGAAAAATGACAAAATATGTTATTGTTACTGGGAAAAATGTAAGAAATGCTTGAAAAAAAATATCATAGGAAAATTGTGGTCAGCTGATACTAAATATATCGACTGCCAGAATGCTGGGGCGCACTGAGGTCCACCAGTTTCTGTTCGTTAATTGCTAATTTAAGAGTGTACAAGGGGATAAACTGATAAATAGAATACCAGATTTGTGTCATTTGATATCAAGTTTATCAGGCAAGGCTTTGAGAACGCTTGTAGAATGGCGAGGCTTGCCGAGCGATTCTACATGCGTTCTCGAAGCCGAGCCTGGTATTCTCTGTATATGCCACAATGCCAAAGCTGAAACCATGTTAGCTAAACAACAATATTTTATCCAAAACAGTAATGAACAGTGTTAACCTTTATCCCACTGCATAAATTAATTGAGCCACTCCCATTGCTGCTTATCAACCAATGAAATTACTTGATATAATATGTTTGTTCAATTCACAAACTGCATGACAAACAGTGTAGATCCTGATCAGATGGCTTCTTCAGAAGCCATCTGATCTGGATCTACACTGTTTACAAAGGTAGGGGTTGTCGTGAACAGCAGGATAAGGGTTGGGCAGGGCAATTTCTATGCTCAACTGAGTTGAGCATGAAATATTTTTTGAAATATTTTTATAACCTGGGTACGGGCCTGAATATTTTTCAGTGCCAGTTATATTTGGTGCCCAACATGGAGATATAAAAAATATCAAACAGATCTCTGTGGCCTAGTGATAGGAGCACCGACTTTTAATCATCAGGTCTCACACCACTGTAGAATGAAGCTTGTCTCGGGTCACACTTGAGATGCCAAAGTTCTGCAGTGCAGCAGGGGAAAGTCAGGTGGTTTTTCTCCAGTTACTGTGGTTTTCACCTACCTGATTAAATGACCAGCGCTTTAGAAATGAAATAATATTGAAAGGGCTGTAAAACCCAAACCAAAAACAAAAACAAGCCAAAAAAAAAAAATTACAATATCACATCTGAAGAGCATCATTCCTTATGTGATGTACAGATATAAAAAAATGTTCTGGACAATGGTGCTTCATGACATGAACGGACCATAATTTTGACCCTTTTCTTGTCAATCTTGTCCCTGGGTAAGAGAAGGTGGATACGATAAGAATTTGGACTCTTATGAGACTTATGCCTGTCCTTACCTCTTTTAGAAGCCTCTGTGGTGTAGTGGTTATGCTACTCGCCTTGTAAACCAGGGATCACAGGATCGATCCCGGGCTTCTCCAGATTTTCGGATGAGTCTTTAAACCGTGGTCCCGTCTCCGTATGACCTTAGCTGTTGGTGGGATGTAAAACTCAAACACTCCTTACCTCTTTTACAACCATTTTAACCCATTTGGTAACGGAAACACTAAAACGGGTACCCTGGCAAACAGTGCAGACCCAGATCATATGCCGCAGAATGCGGCATCTGATCAGGGCCTACACTGTTTGCAAAAAAGTCCAGCCAATTTCGAATCAAATTTTGAAGAAAACACAACCTGACATCCCTAAAGTTTGAAATGGAGTCCTGCTCTATATATAAGGAGGAAGATTCCATTTGGTACAAAAAGGGTAAAAGAATATTGTTGGTTCACTGAAGAAACCCTTCAGAAAGGTTTTCACAATAAAGAAACTTACCATAATGTATTAATTTTCTTTCTTTCTCTTTGTCAATTGCAGACGGTAAGGAAAATATTTCGAATTTTTCCATTCAGTTTACTTTTTTTGCTTTGTTGCTTCAGTTCTTGAGAGTTTTTAACAATGTTAGTTTTAGTGTCAGAAGCATGCGTACAGTTGTATTATTCATAATTATGTAAATTAGTTGGCCATAATTCTAGTTATGAAGGGGATTTGATACACTTTCAGGGCAGGAAACTATTTTCAAAAATATTTTGTCACCCTGATCATTGGGGGATCTACTCTTTAATGAAAGAATTTGCCTAGGAGTAAATTCTTTCCATTAAAAGTAGACCCCTGTATTTGGATGGGCTCAGTTTATTAAAAAACAGACAGTTAGTCCCAAAAAGATGTATGCGATGTAAACAATAAATGGTGGGAGCCTCCACCCAATCGGGCTTAGAGAAATAGTCTGGGCTGCAAGAGCTGAAACTGACCAAGCACTTTAGTACTGGTAAACTACTTACAAGGTCTAAGCCTGCCAAGGTAAAGTGGTACAAGTCTCACTGTCCCTTAAAATCTAGCGGTTTCTTTGGGTGATAGGTCTTGAGATGTCATTTCATCTCATTATCGGGTAAAAGTGCCACAAAATTTGAAGCCATATCTTCAAAATAATGCTGATGGGGATATAAAACTTCAGAACAAAGAAACAAACAAACCATGATGGAAACTATGCCTGGTAGGTCAATTCTCCTTTATTATGCAATTTGTACACATTCCACATTTTGACCACAGAAGCATTTCCCATTTGCTTTTGACAGGTACAGTTTTAGTTAGTTATGCATGTGCAGAGTAGAACAGTTTAAATTTTGTTGCAAAAGGTTTTGATGAAAATGATTATTCAAAGCCTCATAGATAATGATATTAATAATATGTACCTTAGTATTAATTTGTTCTTTAAAGCACCGGTGATTATTCAAAGCCTCATAGATAATGATATTAATAATATGTACCTTAGTATTAATTTGTTCTTTAAAGCACCGGTCGTGATTTAGCAGATGGCATTGTATTAGTCCAAAGTTTCACACCCCTCATTGACCTTTCAGTCAGGGTCAGAGGTTTACAGAGGATCTTACGTAAGTGTTCATGTATTATTAAATTTATGAAATGAGTTGAGAAAAAGATAAAATGCGAGCTGTGCCGAGCATTTCATCGCTTTTCCTCATCAAGTTTAATAAGTTTAATAATACATGAGCACAAATGCAAGATTCTATATCATATGACATTTAAAACATATTTTATGATTGATTTTTTTTTTTTTTTTTTTACAAAAAAAGTGAATATTCCACCATTAGTAAACGCAACATAGTTAAGGATGTCCTATGTGTAGCATTATGGGCCTTATCCATCTAATTTGTATATTTAATCAACTAGTGGATTAGTGGATTACCGAATTTTATACATGGTGTTATTACATTCTCAGATGCAACGTCATATGATAAAGAAAATTAGTCCCTCTCTGACACTGACTTTCGATATTTGAGTCTTGAACATTCAATGTCCTCCCATGGTTCTTTTGCTTAACTCATTGCATGTGGGGAAACCCCTAAAGGGGTACCTTGGCAAACAATGCAGGCTGAGATCAGATGCCGCAAAATGCACGTCTGATCAGGCCCTGCACTATTTGCTAACAGAATTTTCATCAAAAATAGAATAAAAATGAAAAAATAGGCCTACCACCCCTTATATGACAAATGGACTTGTCCAACATATAGCAACGGAAGAGTTCACTTGCATACAATGTGTTAACTCTTGTCCTGCTAAGCCCGGATTTGTCTTATCTTTCAAACAATGTTAGAAATGTATCTACCAGGCAATTCCAACAAGCACCCACAACATATCATTACGATTACACACCTGTGCGACACAGTACATTTTTCTAATCTCGAAAATGGCAACTTTTCTGATGAAATTCTGTCATACCTTTGTTATTTTTACTTCAAACATAGGTTGTGGGTGCTCGTTAGAACCACCTCATTGAGGTGGTTCTAACGAGTACCCACAACCTATGTCTTGAAGCAGAAATAAGAAAAATAATGTATATCCCCCATAAACCCCCGTTTTCCCCATATAAAGTGGGGTTTAAGGGGTGTTCATTTCACAGACTTGTTCATGTGATGCTTTTTATGAAGCAATATGAAATAATTTTTATTACTCCTCATCTCATGCCATGGCTGCCTTATCAAACAAGTTATTTGATGTACCGGTAGGTATCACTTATTTTTTTTCATGCATCAATATTTGCTGGGTCAGAAAGAAGTTATTAGAATATTCAGCCACAAGCCCTGTTTTCAGACATCAGCAATGAAAATGTTGATGCCTTCTCCAGACTTTTGGATGAGTCTTTAAACCAATGTCCCATCTCCGTATGACCTTAGCTGTTTGTAAGATGTAAAACTCAAACACTCACTCATGAAAATGTTAATGCAATAGAAGAAACATGGTTGATTTCTTGATTGCTATTCTTGCATAACTTACATACCGTAGATCAGTTTTGTCAAACTATTGAAAAAAAAAATGGAAAATCATACAAAATCATCATGGTGGCAAATTCAGGATATTACATAGTATACAATTACATCAGTTCTACAAATATCAAACTGGCATTGTTGTTAACAAAAGATTTTATATACGGCCGGCAAGCTATGCAGCATAGGGACACTATTCAAACAGCTCATGAATTTTACATGGCTTCATAGGAATTTGATTACTCGAACACAAAGCTAAGTCCATTTGAGAATGGTGTAAAATAGCTATATGCATGAGTATTTATGCTTTTAATGATCTTCATATTATACTACAATTATTATTTTTATCACATATTTTCATTGCTGAATACTTAGGTAGATGATAGTAAAAAAAGCATTTCTGTTTTCCAGGAAAATATTTTATTTACATGATTGTATTGAACCTTCTTTTTTGTATATATATAAAAGTTTGGGTGTTATCATTTCCACTGGTTTTTCAAAATTTGTTTAAGGAATTTAATTAAAATTTTAAATAAAGGATATACTCTTTCTGTCAGCTATACAATAGAGGTGTAATTAAATGTGTTTATTACATATACCATAACTCAAGATACACAGAGCTCTGTTGGCTTAGTGGATAAAAGTGCTGCTTTTACCGTATGTTTTCGGACAGACAGGCCAGAGCAAACAGTGTAGACCCAGATAAGAATGCGGCATCTCATCTGGGTCTACACTGTTTGCCACTCCTCCCGCTATTCTTAGACAAAACATCAGGTAGTAAATTGTACTTGCTCAAATTTTACAAGCATGGTAAGGAGTTAAGGTGTCCGAATATTTAGGGTAAATATGATAATCCTTACCTAACCTTCCTCACCTTTCTACTTGACAATGTTTATATTAGGTTCGGTACTAAGTTATTTAGACAAATTGTGGGCATTCCGATGGGTACGAATTGCGCACCTATTGTGGCTGATCTATTCTTGTATTGTTATTTGGATGATTTATTAAATATTGATAATACCTATTTCGATGGTTTGATCAGTCAGATTTACCCCCCCCCCCCCCAGAACTTCAGTTAAATAAAGCAAATTCTTCTGATACAAAGGCCCCGTTTTGGGATTTACATCTATCTATTGTAGATGGGTTTGTTTCGTGCAAAATTTTTGATAAACGTGATGACTTTGATTTTGAGAATGTAAATTTTCCTTTTTTGGATGGTGATGTTCTTCGTGCGCCATCCTGTGGCGTTTGTGTTTCGCGGTTGATTCGATTTGCTTGGGTGTGTGGTCGTGTAACTGACTTCAACACTCGTAATAAATTTTAACGGCTAAACTTCTTAATCAGGGTTATCGGTACCATAAACTACGCAGGGCCTTTTCAAAATTTTACAGACGCCATTCTGATTTAATTTCAAAATTCAATATTGGACTTAAATCTCTTCTGCAACAAGGTCTATCGGAACCCGAATTTTATGGTGACTTAGTATATAAATTCAGAAAAATATATAACCGCAATGACTTTAGCACCCAATTTCGTAAAATCATTCTTCGATATAAAATGATTGGGCACAACATGGATATTATACGACAGACAGCATGCATGGTAGTTAACCCAATCACGGTTGGCAACTTTGCTTCCCTCTTAAATTGCACGCCAATGGGTCAGGCCTCAGATTCTATGACGGTTCCAACGTAAAGGCTTATTGAGAATTAGAGAGATCTAATTCAATGTAATGTTGGTTGGTGCCTGATGCTCTGTCTCTGGTCGGGCCCATCGGAGTCTAACTGTTGGTTTTCTTTTGCTCCAGCATTTCAGTGGTTTCTTGCTGTCGAGTCCTCATCGTTGTCTCACCTCTGTGGTTCTTTGATTATTTGTGTTCACGGAGATGTTGCACTGATGAGTTAGGAGGCATTCATGCGGACTGAACAAATAATTTGTCTGAATCTCGACGGAAGTAAGGGCGAGGATTGTGGCCACGTAAAATCGATTTAAGCCCCCTAGTGGAAATCATTCCACTGACCGTTCCAAGGCGGTTCTTCTGTGGCGGTTTATTTATTGTGTTGTTTGTTACTTACTGTGTGTATCACTTGTGTCTTTTTATTTTGGATGGCCATATGGCCATTTTGTGGGAAAGTAACTGTCCTTATGGCCTTCCTTTGTTTAGGTTTCCATTATGGTCTGGTCGCTTAATGTTTGTGTTTCTTTCCCTTTGGTGTCTTTGATGGGTGGAGTAAGTTAATTGTATCGATTCCTGATCTTTGTTTTACTTCTACTTTACATCTCTCACCACTGTGGTACAAGCCTGGCTCGGGTTACATGTGAGACCCCAAGTCCTGCAACGGAAGGTTAGGTGTATTTTCTCCAGGCACTCCAGATCAACGATTGGCTCAATATAAGTGAAATAATCTTGAAAGGGCTGTAAAACCAGAAAAAAAGAAATCGAACCGGGAGCCTCTAATATTAGAGGCAATTGCACTAACCACTGAGTTGAGATGCATCATTCTAACATACCCACAACATACGTTGCTTATGTGGTTAATTATCCCTTAATTATAAATTGTTATAACATCTTCTCTGGAATTGTTTTACTTGTCTTTCTTGTATTAACCCATAATATGTCAGTCATGACAATTGTCATCTGCTATTTGTTTTTCGTCTGTCGGCTACTTTAAAAGTGATTTTTGAAAATAGTGTGGGCTCAGAGCAGACTGCTCGGAGCAGTCACTGTTTGCCTGCATACAGAAATATTTTTGAAAAGTTTGTAAGAAGATTCAGCAGACGACATAAGCAGACGACATTTATAGATGCAGTTTTTCTCGGCAGCTTAAGGATTAAGATAGCCAAATTATGATCAGTTAATGGTCATATGATCAGTTGATCACCAATTACACATGACTCCCTATTGATGTTAGTTAACATCGCAAACATTCTGTTGAAGCATTTTGGCAATCTGCATTACAGTGTGATTTTTTGAAGACATTTTCATTTTTTCTGCAGAAAAAAGAAAAACTGATCATTATTATGACATATTTATAAACAAATTCTCACACTAGTGATCATTTCATATGAAATTTATGAAATGAGCCATTTGGCTCATTTCATAAATTTTATATGAAATGCACACTCCTGTGAGTGCCTTGATGTGTCTTACATTTGCTTTAATGCTGAGCTTGTTATATTCTCAGGTGGGGTAGAAATGATCCGATTGGGTGAGAATGTGATTGAATACAGTAAAGATTTCCGGTTCTACATCACAACAAAGTTGCGTAATCCCCACTACCTGCCGGAGGTTGCCACGAAAGTTTCACTTCTGAACTTCATGATCACCCCGGAGGGCCTGGAAGACCAGTTACTGGGTATTGTGGTGGCAAAAGAAAGGTAAAAGAAGCCTGAATGATTTCCCAGCTTTATATCTTAACCCTTCTCTTGCTGAATATTCAGTTTAGCCACACCCATTTCTGAATTTGAACCAATCAGATTACTTGATGTAATTTATTCCTACAAATTCATAAATTGAATATCAAACAGTGTAGATCCTGATCAGATGGCTTCTTCAGAAGCCATCTGATCTGGATCTACACTGTTTCCAAATATACGGGTTGTCGTGAACAGCAGGATAAGAGTTAGTTGTTATTTATCCATTACAGAAAAAACAAGTTCATTTAATTGAAAGTGATTAGAAGGCTGTGAAGAATCCTTATAATTTTCAGAGCCGAAGCCTAGCTAGTCTGCTAGTAGCTTACCCATATTTTTATCTTTTCTGTTGATTCAAGAAGGGATGTTGTCAGTTTCTGGTGAATGTGCACTGTACTGGATAACCGCTAATGTATAAAAATAGTGGCGAAGGCAATGGTCAGGAATCGATACAATTACCCAAGACCTCAAATCCAAGACACCAAAGGGAAAGAAAGACAAATGTAAATCAACTTCACCACATTGAAAATGCCACAAGTGGAAAGCCAAGATGACAGACACTTTCCCAAAATGGCCAAATGTCTATCCAAAGTAAAAAGATATTGGCAATACGTGCATGCAAAGACGAACTATAGCAATAATAAACCACAACATAAGAATCTCCTTGAAATGGTCAGTACAGTAGAACTTCGATGGCTCGAACACCGATGGCTCGTTTACCATGGCTGAGTCGAACCCGTTCTTGAGCCCCTAGGGAAGTCCTCTACATAAGAAATGGTGCGAGATAATTAAGGAGAGTTTCGTCTTTTATCTTGCAAATGTATGCTGTGTGTACTCATTAGAATCGCCTCGATGAGGCGATTCTAATGAGTACACACAACATACATTTTTCATTATAGAACACTGGAAATATGTCCGAAAGTATGTCGTTATGCCTCCTGGTAGTAACCCTCAGTGGCTTGAACTACCCCTGTCTGGAACAGATTTGCGTGGTCCAAAAGGTGTTCAAGCCATTGAAGTTCGACTGTATATAAGTTTCAGAATCCCAGTATGTGCTCTGTTTAACCTTTGTCCTGCTGAATAGATTGATTTATCCACACTCATTTCTGTTTATCCATTGATATAATGTATTTGTTCAGTTCACAAACTGCTGACAGACAGTGTAGTTTTGGATCTACACAGTTTGAAATGTTGAGGGTTGTTCAGCAGGCTTGGGGTTAAAGAGACCAGACAGTATCAAAACTACAGTGTAGTGAAGTCTTTTACAGTCTACACAGGAATAACAACAGCTATAGTTTACATAGAGGATCTTACATGAGTGTTCATGTATTATTGAAATTATTAAACGAGTTGAGGAAAAGGGATAAAATGCGAGGCTTTGCCAAGCATTTTATCCCTTTTCCTCAATGAGTTTGATAAATTCAATAATACATGAGCACGAATGCAAGGTTCTATTTATCATATGACATTTAAAGCGCATTTTATTCACGATTGTTTACAAAAAATATAAATATTCCGCCATTAGTAAATGCGACGTTGTTAAGGACGTCATACATGTAACGTTACGGAAAGTATCTAGCTAATTTGCATATTTAATCCACTAGTGGATTACCCAAAATATTACATGGCGTTTAATATTACACTCTCAGACGCGATGTCATATGATAAACTAATTTATTTTAGTTCGATCGCGATGAAAGCTCCAAGCTTATTGAATCACTCTCGAACACTCATTCAGGATGTGATCATGCGCGCGTGAGAGAGGCAGTGACTTTTACAGCACTGCTACCCATTTACACCTGGGTTGAGTGAGGCATTGCCATAATGTGTCTTGCTCAAGTACACACCTCCTCTCCGGTGGCCGGATTCGAACCCACAACCTCTTGATCATCAGTCAAACCCGCTAACCACTGAACTATCGAGGCCTGTAGATTTCTATTTAACACAAGTTATAGTGAAAATAAGTGGACTGCATATGTCGTAAAAATACCGAGGTTTGTATATGGTACATGTGCTGTAATAATGCACAAGTCCCAGCCATTTTCATATATATGCAAGCCCACCAACTGTGTAATGCATAATTTATCATCACATCTGCATGCACACAATAAGCTATTCCATACACAAGCTTTAGTACATGCATTTTATGTATTATGTAATAATGCTTTTTTGTCTATTATGTAATAATGCTTCTTATTTGGATTTCAGACCTGAACTGGAAGAAGAGAGACAAGCCCTGATTATACAGAGTGCTGCTAATAAGAAACAGCTGAAGGAAATTGAAGACAAGATTTTACACACTCTTTCAGCTTCTGAGGGTAATATTCTGGAGGACGAGTCAGCGATTCAGGTTCTCGACTCCTCCAAGATCCTCTCAGATGAAATTTCAAAGAAACAGAAGGTAGGAACATAGCCCCAGGTAAGAGGGGGTATCCAAACATTATTTTTCTTATTTCTGCATGAAAACATATATTGTGGGTACTCATGAGAAGCGCCTTGCCAAGGAGACAGTTTGCATGAAATGTCAAATCCTGTTTAAGAAATAGATTAGCTCTAGCTGTGATTTGTTGAGTAATAAATCACAGTTTGGAGGTCAGTTGTAAAGTAGACAAATCACTAGCGCGTAGCGCGCTTGATTTGTCTACTTACAACTGACCGACAAACTGTGATTTATTACTCAACAAATCACAAACTAGAGCTGATCTATTTCGATTCTAACAGGCTGAAAACCGGCAATAATGCTGTTGTTTCCTTCAAAATCTCACAACTTTTCGCCATTGTTAGAAGGAATCCCGCTAAAATTTTCGACTGGAACACATGAATTTTTATCCTTTTCTAACGTTTTCGATGCGAGAAAATGACGTTACACCGTCTAACGTCAAGGAAATCGACTAGTGACGTAATAAATTGGGATTTTTAATGATGTCACCTATCACGCTCTTCTGAGCCATGATTTGTTGCATAATAATTCACAGTTCCTTTCCATTGCCTATATAGGCGCGCTGTGTTAGAATTTCTGGTAAAATAAGAAAAATATTTTGAAATGTCATCTGCTGAAAAAAATATATAACCAGCATGCAGAGCTTTAAGTAGTCGTCGTTCAGAGCCCAGTTGTTCAAAACTACAAATAAGATATCGTTAGCTACCATACCATCAAAACAGAGATCATTTAATTTGGTAATTAGTACACTAGTATTTTGCTTGGAAAAAAAAAATGTAAATGGCTTTTGCACTTAAGTTATTCAGCAAAAATACCATTCCATCACATTAACATGTCCATGAAATGAACACCCCCATCTTTATATGGGCCCCGTCAAGCGATTTTGGTACTTATTGCCTATGTGAGCAGCGAAGGTTCAGGCGAGCCTGCGCATCCACGCAGTCTCGCAAGAACCTTCCCTGCTCGCTCATACAAGCAGTGAATCAAGAGGAACCTTCAGACAGAAAGCCATATCCCTGGCCCCTATGAATGGCTTGGCATGTGCAGTTAAAATTTGTCATGACAGAATGCTCGAAGACACAAATTCGCTTGGCGGGGCTCATATAGAGAAAACTGGGGTTTATGAGGGTATTCCTTATTTTTAGCTCACCTGTCACGTAGTGACAAGGTGAGCTTTTGTGATCACATTTTGTCCGTCGTGCGTCGTCCGTCCGTGCGTCCGTAAACAATTTCTTGTCCGCATGATAGCATCTTCATTTATGATTTGATTTTAACCAGACTTGCACACAACTTGTACCCCCATGAGATCTAGGTTCCTTTCTTGAACCAACCATATCCCATTATATGTTACCGAGTTATGGCCCCTGTATGGACAAAAATTGCCTATTTTGGTCTTGTCCGCAGTAAAGCATCTTCATTTATGATTTGATTTTAAACAGACTTGCACACAACTTGTACCACCATGAGATCTGGGTTCCTTTCTTCAACCAGCCATATTCCATCATGTGCTACAGAGTTACGGCCCTGGAAAGGGCAAAAATTGCCTATTTTGGTCTTGTCCGCATGATAGCATCTTCATTTATGATTTGATTTTAACCAGACTTGCACACAACTTGTACCCCCATGAGATCTAGGTTCCTTTCTTGAACCAGCCATATCCCATCATGTGTTACTGAGTTACAGCCCCTGAAAGGGCAAAAATTGCCTATTTTGGTCTTGTCTGCACGATAGCATTTTTATTTATGATTTGATTTTAACCAGACTTGCACACAACTTGTACCACCATGAGATCTGGGTTCCTGTCTTGAATCAGCCATATCCCATCATGTGCTACGGAGTTACGGCCCCTGAAAGGGCAAAAATTGCCTATTTTGGTCTTGTCCGCACGATAGCATCTTCATTTATGATTTGATTTTAACCAGACTTGCACACAACTTGTACCACCATGAGATCTGGGTTCCTTTCTTGAACCAGCCATATCCCATTATGTGTTACGGAGTTACGGCCCCTGAAAGGGCAAAAATTGTCTATTTTGGTATTGTCTGCATGATAGCTGTTTCATTTATGATTTGATTTTAACTAAACTTGCACACATTTTGTACCACCACAAAATATCTCGGTCAAGATCGAATATGGGTCATGTTGGGTCAAAAAGTAGGTCAGTAGGTCAAACAAGGAAAAATACCTTGTGAAGACACTAGAGGCCACAGTTTTGGTCTGATCATCATCAAACTAGCCCAGAATGATCATCTTGACAATATCTCAGTCAAGTTCGAATATAGGTGTTGTCGGGTCAAAAAGTAGGTCATTAGGTCAAATCATAGAAAAACCTTCTGAACACACTAGAGGCCACAATTTATGTCCAATCATCATCAAACTTGCTCAGAATGATCATCTTGATAATATTTTAGTCACGTTCGAATATGAGTCATGTCGGTTTAAAAGTAGGTCAGTAGGTCAAATCATAGAAAAACCTTGTGAACACACAAGAGGCCACAGTTTTGGTCCAATCATCATCAAACTTGCTCAGAATGATCATCTTGATAATATCTTGGTCACGTTTGAATATAGGTCATGGCAGGTCAAAAAGTAGGTCAATAGGTCAAATAAGAGAAAAACCTTGTGAACACATTAGAGGCCACATTTTTGGTCCAATCATCATCAAACTTGCTCGGAATGATAGTCTTGACAATATCTCGGTCAAGTTCGAATATGGGTCATTTCAGGTCAAGAAGTAGGTGAGTAGGTCAAATCATAGAAAAACCTTGTGAACACACTAGAGGCCACAGATTAGGTCCGATCGTCATCAAACATGCTCAGAATGATCATCTGGACAATATCTGAGTCATGTTCAAATATTGGTCATGTCGGTCTAAAAAGTAGGTCAGTAGATAAAATCATAGAAAAACCCTCTGAACACACTAGAGGCCACAGTTTTGGTCTGATCATCATCAAACTTGCAAAAAATGATCATTTGACAATATCTCAGTTAATTTTGAATGTGGGTCATATCTGGCCAGTAAGTAGGTCAGTAGGTCAGAATGCTGAATAACCTTGTGTACACACTAGAGACCCCAGTTTTGGTCCGATCATCATCAAACTTGCTCAGAATGATCATCTTGACAATATCTGGGTCAAGTTTGAATATGGGTCATGTCGGGTCAAAAAGTAGGTCAGCAGGTCAGATCATAGAAAATGTTTTGAACACTCTTAGAGGCCACAGTTTTAGTCAAATCATCATAAAACTTGCTCAGAATGATCATCTGGACAATATCTCAGTTAAGTTCGAATATGGGTCATGTCAAATCAAAAAGTAGATCAGTAGGTTATTTTGTCATAACTTTTGAACTGTTTGAGATAGAGCTTTCATATTTGGCATGTAGGGTCCTTGTGGCAAGGGCTTCCCACTTATATAAAGATTTGACTTGTGACTTTGACCTGTGACCTACTTTATCATAACTTTTGAACCATATGAGATAGAGCCTTCATATTTGGCATGTATGTTCCCTGTGACAAAGTTTTCCCAATCATTCAAAATTTTTTAGCCATGACCTTGACCTTTGACCTACTTTGTCATAACTTTTGGAGCATTTAAGATACAGCCTTCATATTTGGCATAAAGGTTCCTTCATAGGAGTGAGTGTTTGAGTTGAAGTCTCACCGAAAGCTAAGGTCATACAGTGATGGTACCTCTGTTTAAAGACCAATCTGAAAGTCTGGAGAAGCCTGGGATTGATACTGCTACCCCTGGTTTACAAGGCAAGTAGCATGACCACTCCCCCATGAAGGCTTCTAAACTTCATTGGAATGTTGTGCAGATGACCCTCTAGGAAAATAACATAACAATTAACAAATGGTCACAAGAGCTAAAAATAGAAAAACATTGTGAATTTGCTTCAAATGCTAACTCCTTCTAAACCTTTGGGCCAATTGGATTTTAAACTTCACAGGAATGTTGCCTAGGTGACTCCCTACCAAAATAGTTAAACCTTATTCCACTCCAATGAACAAGATGGCTGCCAGAGCTTAAAATAAAAAAAATCTTCAAATGACAATTCCTTCTGTACTCTTGGGCCAATTTCATTCAAACTTTGAATTAATGTTGCTTAGATGACCCTCTACCAAAAAGGCTAAAACAATCCCGCGCTGATGAAAAAAATGGCCACCGGAGCTAAAAATAGAAAAATATTGTAAATCTGATTCAAACGTGAACCCCTCCTAAACCCTAAGGCCAATTTGATTCAAACTTCACAGGAATGTTACCTAGGTTACTCCCTACCAAATAAGCTAAAATCACTCTGCTGATGAACAAGATGGCCACCATAGCTAAAAATAGAATGTACTCGAGACAGTGACAGACAGGTGAGCGAACCAGGGCCCTGTGGGCCCTCTTGTTCTTATTTCTGATCCAAGACATAGGTTGTGGGTACTCACTAGAACCCCTTCAATGAGTACCTACAACCTATATTTAAGTGAAAATAAGACATATATCACAAATTTTCATCAGAATATTAACCATATTGGAGAAACGAAAGAACGCACTATGTAACACAGATGTGTTATCGTAATGTGAATGTTGCACTTGCTAGCTAACCTGCTTTGAACAACTGGTACTAAATAACAAGAGACAAAAAAAATGTTTTGAATGTGTGCGTTATAATGGTGCCAATATTTCAGATTGCAGAAGAAACTGAGGAGAAGATTGAGGCAAGTCGTATGGGCTACCGACCTATTGCGAAGCACTCCTCCATTCTGTTCTTCTCTATTGCTGACCTACCGAATATCGACCCCATGTATCAGTACTCTTTGACGTGGTTTGTGAACTTGTACATCATGTCAATCCATGACAGGTATGGCATTTCACTTAGTAAATTCAAGTCTAAATAATGACAAACAAAATATCCTGTACTTAAGAAAATGTAATAATCTTTTTGAGTGCTCATTTTAAATGTACATGTTTAGGCCTAAAACAAAAACTACCTGTGTTTCCACTAACATAACGAAAATGGGTATGGGTCGGTAGGTCTCAAAAACTTTTTATTTTTTTGTCAAAATTTTATTCGATGAAAAAAGCAAAAACCATTAAAATGGGTAAATTTTAACTATATTACCTGAAAACATTCAAGTAACAAAATTAAAAGCACCCAAAGAGGCAAAAGAACAGGGTTTCAAGTATTAGTTTAGCTATTTTGACAGTTTCATGAATTTCATGAATTTTTATCAAGTGCTAGAAACTTGAATCAAACTTCAGAGCCAACATTGGCAATTTTTTTTAACAATTGTTTTCTTACATTTCAGAGAAAATAAAGCTTGGCATTTCATATAAGGCTTGACATTTCCTGGGAATTGTCTGCTAGAAGACAATTCACAGGAAATGTCAAGTCTTATTTTGAAAATAAGGCTTGGCATTTCAAATAAGGCTTGACATTTCCTGTGAATTGTCTTCTAGCAGACAATTCACAGGAAATGTCATTTCATATAAGGCTTGGCATTTCCTGTGAATTGTCAGACAATTCACAGGAAATGGCATTTCATATAAGGCTTGACATTTCCTGTGAATTGTCTTCTAGCAGACAATTCACAGGAAATGTCAAGATAAGGCTTGGCATTTCAAATAAGGCTTGACATTTCCTATTTCAAATAAGGCTTGGCATTTCCTGTGAATTGTCTGCTAGCAAACAATTCACAGGAAATGTCAAGCCTTATTTTCTCTAATGTATAATAAAAATAATTGAAAATACATTGTTCAGTCAAACTTCAGTGGGCTGGGAAAATTTGTTTGATATGGGTAGTATAGGAGATAAAAGTGAGGGACAGGACAGAAAGAGGAAAATAAATGGAAGTGTAGAAACAGAAGAAATAACAACATTCTGCCGCTACCTGTACCCGCTGCAAGGACATTAGGCCTTGCCCAACTGTAAGCACCGCCCCGCCCATAGGGGCTTGAAGAAATATATGGGCTGCACGATGCTTCCACGCAGAGCTGAATCTGGCCCGCACACTAGTACTTGTAAACCGCTTAGAGGATCTAAGCCTGTCCATGAACCGCAGTGCGAGGCGGACCGTCCATGCTAATTAACCCTATTGGTTTCATTGGGCGACAGGGCTTGAGATGTCATTTCATCTCAATGTTGGGTAAAAGTCCCACAAAATTGGAAGCAACATCTCCAAAATGACCTTTACAGTGTTGATGGGAACGTTAAACATCAAATCAAACAAAACCCGCTGCAAGGACATTAGGCCTTGCCCAACTGTAAGCCAGTATCAGTTGGATGCTCCAGTGATGGAAGATATTCAAAACCTTCTCCTTACCCAGCCACCCCATACAGCCATTGACCTTGTATGAGTTGTTCTTGGTGGTTTTATGGCTAACATAATGTTAGAATATTATAGATTATGAAACAAATTACATTTACACCATAACCTCATTATAACACTGTTCATTTTAATACCGTTTTGGATATAACACAGTTTCAAGATGGATCCAAAACATGTATAGGTTATGTAGAAAAATGATCATTTTTCTATATAATATATACATTTTTGTTTGGATATAACATGGGTTTCTGCTTTTGATCCCATTAATAGTGTTATAAAGCGGTTGTCGTGTATATGAATTCACAATTCATGAGGCATTTCAAATGAGCACTCAAAATCTATCACAAGTATACAAATCTTTATCTGAAAAACAAAAATATTCTAGAATTATGAAAGATTGCACATTGCATTTTATACCTATGTTATCCTTATGGGAAGAAATAAAAACCAGTTTTAGTGCATCATCTGTTTAGTTGGGTATAAAATTTGAACCTGTGCTCAGGAAAAGATGCAAATATTAAGTCATGGATAGGCCTGCACATATGGACAGTTTGATCAAAGTCTTCCTACACTGCTTGATGGGCTTTGCAAACAGTGCAGAAACAGATCAGATGGCTTCTGAAGAAGTCATCTGATCAGTATCTGCACTGTTTGACCTTTAGTTCATGAATCTGTAGGAATTAATCTGAATGGTTGAAAGTCACAAATGGTTCTATTCATTTAAGGGGCAGGTGAAAGCTAAGGTGAGCCTGCAGTCTTGCCAGAACCTTCCCTGCTAGCATGCACAATAAAATGTCCCAAGAGCAGGTTCAGTCAAAAATGTTGAGATGTTTCTCTGCTGACAGGCTTTCCGATAATGAAGCACAGATACAGTAGTGATAACATATCCATTATGCATTGGGAAACAACATCCATGTGAGGTTATAGGGCCCCAGCCCATTGGGGATTGGAGAAATAGATTGGACTGCATGGTACTTCCACACAGAGCTGAAGCCCACTGCACATGAGCACTGGTAAACCACTTAGAAGGTCTAAGACTGTCCAGGCAAAGTGATGTGAGTCAGACCATCCATGCATATAAACCCTATTGTTTCATTGGGTGGCAGGGCTTGAGTTGTCTTTTCATCTCAGTGTCAGGCAAAAGTCCCACAAAATAGGAAGCAGCATCTCAAAAATGACCTAAATAGTGTTGATGGGGGCATTACACCTCAATTCAAAGAACCTAAAACCATGTGAGGGTATAAGAATATGTCATAAGTATGGGCTTGATATAGGCATTTTCAACCAATGGAATGCCAGGGCTGATTCTAACTGTGGCTTAGCCATAGTTCCAATCAGTCCGGGTATCCTTAGAATTGGAAATGTCTATATCAAATCCATACAAATAGAAGGTTCTTTTCTTGCATACCACCACTTTTTCCTTTCTAATAATTCATTATCTTTATGTTTGTTTCTTTCTGTGAACCGGATCACCTATCGCATGTTTGTTGTTGCATTGCCAAGACAAATGATGTAATACTACACCCTATAAATAGTGCTTTGTAAAATACGGTAAAACACAGTAGTCAAGATAAACTGAAAATAAAGAAATAAAACATAGTAATGGTATTGAATAAAATTTAATGCATTAACCAATATCCTGCTGAACAAGATAAACCCTACCTTTGCAAACTGTGTAGATCCAGTTCAGATGGCTTCGATCTGATCTGGATCTACGCTGTTTGTCATTCAATTCACAAATTTGAATGAATACATTATATCAAGTAATTTGATTGGCGGATTGTCAGAATGGATGTGGCTAAACCAATTTATCATATGACGTTGTGTCTGAGAGTGTAATAATGCCATCTAATAAATTTGATAATCCACTAGTGGATTAAATATGCAAATTAGTTAGATATGCCCCGTAACGTTACATGTATGACGTCCTTAACAACGTCATGTTCACTTATGGCGGAATAGTGAAATTTTTGTTAAACAGTCGTAAATAAAATGCATTTAAAATGTCATATGATAAATAGAATCTTGCATTCGTGCTCATGCATTACTGAATTTATTAAACTTGTTGAGGAAAAGGGATAAAATGCTTGACAAAGCCTCGCATGTTATCCCTTTTCCTCAACTCGTTTAATAAATTCAATAATGCATGAGCACTCATGTAAGATCCTCTCTTTATTCAGCAGTATAAGGGTAAAATGCAAATTTTTATTCAGTTTTGATATCGCTGTCTGCCAGAAAGCCTTGTAAACAGTGCACAGATGGGTGGAATAGGCAGGATGAGAATATAAGAATCTTATATGGGTGTGAGTGGTGGATGGAAAAATCTGTCCTGAGGGACAATGTCCGGCATCACAAGGCTTGCCGAGTGTTGCCGGACAGTGATCCCGAGGGACGGATTTTTCTATCCACCCCTCACACCCATATTGGATTCTTTTTCTTGCATACCTTCCATTTCTTAAAGCGGATTTTTAATGCTGCAGTCACTTCAGTTACCAACGTCCGCCATATTGTGTTGACACTGCAAGAATGTTTAGTGACGTTGCTGTGACATCAACCTTAACAATGGCGCATACGAGGTCGTAATCAACCAGTGCATTTATCAAACATGCGATTATATTCTATTTTGGGTCGGAACACCAGGGTCAGAACATAAATTTCTATCCCAGGGTAAAATCACGGATTTCCTTGTCTGGTGTGCAAGAAAAGAAAATATTGGGGATGCAGGAAGTGTTTACTTTCATGTCTCTGAAATGGCCTTTTCTTCCTCAAAAGTTGGGGTATGTAAAATGATGCACATTAGAACCACCTGTTGTAAACTTTTCCTTTCCCATTAAAAGGGTGCTTGTTTGGACTTGGGGATGTGATGCAATCTTTTTCAGGCTCAACTTAACTGAGCATGAAATTTGCATAGGTCATAATTTTTAAGATACCAACATAAAAGAGTTTTATTCAGCTCATATCAGTTGGGAATGATACTGAAACTCCAAAAATTGTAGGCATATTAACATTTAAGAGAAGGAGAACTTTTCTGCAAAGTTTAGTCGAACAAGAAAGAATTTTACATAAAGCCCCTGCTCTGTGATTGTCTCTATGCTTGATGTAAGTACCATATTTACTTTAAGTATTTTGACACCTTAACTCCTTACCATACTTGTTCTAAAATACATTGTATGAAAAAATACAATTTACTACCCGATGTTGTGCCTAAAAGTTGCCAGATGAGTGGCAAACAGAGTAGACATGCAGTGTGGCGTCTCATCAGGGTTTACTCAATTTGCTCAGCCCTAGCTGTCAAATTACTTAAGGTAAATATGGTTAGTATAAAATCCATCTCCATATTTTAATTGCTGTCTGTGTCTGTTTTTATTTCAGCAATAAATCGAAGATTCTTGAGCGTCGTCTACGCTACCTTAATGATCATTTCCAGTATCAGTTATTTGATAATGTCACTCGCTCACTGTTTGCAAAACATAAAGTTGTGTTTGCATTCCTCCTTTGTGCCAATCTCCTTCTGTGAGTACGGCAGCACGAAAGTTGTTAGTCGAATGTCTGCTGCTATATCAAGCAGACTAGTTCCTGTTATTCTGTTCTAAATGGTATCTGCAACATATACAACAACTTGATTAACCATTTTTATACTGAATTGATTCATCCACCTTATATATAGCCGGAGTCCATTTCAAAATCTAGGGGTGTCAAACACCATTATTTTTAGAAATTTATTCTGACAATTTTTAAAAAAAGTGAAGGCCATGATCAGGCATTGATTCTGCAGCATCTTATCTGTTTGCCAGTGTTCTATTTACGGATTTCTCTTATAAAATGGGTCAAAGAAAGAGGTGTAAGTTTAAATCCTTAGCCAATGAGAGGTAAGCTTATCCTCCACCAATGAGATAGAAGGGTTTGTTTGACATCTGGCATTTTGTTGAAAGTTAGGTGTTACAGATACCAGAATATATTTTAGTTTTTATTAGGCTGTATAATCATATAATCTAGAAAATTTATTTTCATAGGTTACACATTTTAGGGAAGATTGAATTACTCTTTTTTGTCTTGTTTTAAGACACTCACAGCTTTGAGACTATCTAATTTGATAAATTTAGCCATATATGAACCTGAAAAGTGGACAGGAAATTCAAAAATTTGTCCCCCATTTTTTTTTTAAAAAAGAAAATTTGCTAGATGTATCCTTCCTTAATGTGATAAATGTGTAACCTATATTGGTAGCCCTAGATAACTGGATCCCCACATGTAACCAAGTTAATTTTGGTATTATTAGATGGGAACGAACTTTGTGCTAATTTAGTTTAGCAAAAGTTACATTTTCTGTTCATCTCATTTTTAGGTTGCTCAGATATACTCTTTTTAGTTATTGTGCATTTTAGCAAGTTAGCTAGACCCAAAACATCCTTATAACACTTCTATAGTAGTCGCAGGTAAGATTGACTAGGCGGAGCTATCGTTTGTACCTGCCTTAAGAATATTGCATTAACAAAAAGGTAAACCAAGTCACCCAAGTGTATGAATGCGACTGTAACACAAGCATAGCTGTGGCGTATATATCCATTTCGTCCGCTTGAGGAAAGCGTGCGAAAGGCACTCTACCGAATCTTCTGGTGGACTCAGCGAATTTGACATATATAGACAACACCTGAATAGCTCAGCCCAGTCAATCTTATCTGTGACTACTATACTGGCATCCAAAATCTTTATTTAGCCATGTCACTTTGGTCAATCTTTAAACTATAGCCAAGTATTAAAACCTGTGCAAAGAGTGTAGATTCAGATGAGATGGTTTATAATGAGCACATCATATGAATCAATAATTTATCATCTTATTAATGATTTGGACTGAACTGCCTATTTACAAGGATGGATGGGTCCAAACTGAAATGTGGAAGAGTTCACTTAAAATATTTGGGGTGAAATGGTTAAAAAGTTTGACAGGTTCAGCAGTCGAATTTGTCACTTTTGAATTCAGCATTTCATCAGTTGAATTAAAAAAAAAAAATCAGCCTCTCCACATGATCAGTCTTGTCTGATTTACCATGATCGACCTTGTCTAATCTTGACAGTTTCATTCAGCCTGTTTACATTATCACCTTGTCTAATCTGACAGTGTCATTCAGCGTTTTTACATGATTGACCTTGTCTAATTTGATTGTCACTCAGCCTGTTTACATGATCAACCTAGTCTAATTTGACAGTGTCGTTCAGTCTCTTTACTTGATCAATCATGTGTAATTTAACAGTGTCTTTCAGCATGTTTACGTGATCAGCTTAGTCTAATTTGACAGTGTCATTCAATCAGTTTACATGATCGACCCTGTCTAATTTGACAGTGTCATTCAACCTTTTTACTTGATCAGTCTTGTCTAATTTGACAGTGTCACTCAGCATGTTTACATGATGGACCTTGTCTAATTTGACAGTGTCATTCAACCTGTTTACATGATTGAACTTGTCTAATTTGACAGGGTCATTCAGCCTGTTCACTTGATCAATCTTGTCTAATATAGCATGTTTTCATGATCAACCTAGTCTAATTTGACAGAGTCACTCAACCTGTTTACATGATCAATCCTATTTGACAGTGTCATTCAGCCTATTTACTTGATCAATCTTGCATTATTTGACAGTGTCATTCAGCCTTTTTACATGATCAATCTTTTCTAATTTGACAGTGTCATTCATCCTGTTTACTTGATCAATCTTGTCTAATTTGACATTTTCATTCAGCCTGTTTGCATGATTGATCTTGTTTGATTTGACAGTGACCTTCTGCCTGTTTACATACACAATGAATCTTTTATAATTTGACAGTGTCATTCAGCATGTTTACATGATCAGTCTTGTCTGATTTGACAATGTCATTCAGTCTGTTAACATGATCAATCTTTTCTTATTTGACAGTGTCCTTCAGCCTATTTACATGATCAACCTTATCTTATTTGACAGTGTCATTCAGCCTGTTTACATGATCATTCTTGTCTAATTTAACAGTCTCAAATTACACAAGATTGAATGTGTGAACATAATCTTTGCTTAACAACTTATCAAAATAGGGTAGATTGTAAAAAAAAAAAAATGTTTCCCCTTATGGCCATCTTTTAGTACAATCTACTTTCCATCCAAAGCTCTTACCTTACTTTCATGAAAAGTGTTATAAGGAGGTTTATAGGTACCTAGTTTAATTTTTCAGCACTTCCATCATAACTGTAGTGATAGATATATATGTATGTCTTCTGTATTTTCTTTTTTAGCAATCGCTCGAAGATTCTGGAGAGACGTATTCGTTATCTTTCTGACCACTTCCTTTACAGTCTTTACTGTAATGTATGTCGGTCACTTTTTGAGAAAGATAAAATTCTGTTTTCATTTGTTCTTTGTGCAAATATACTTCTGTAAGTACGACACATTTCTGGTTGTTGTGTATATTTTTGTTAAATTTCTTTGTTATTGTTATATTTTTACAGTAATCGTTCAAAGATTTTGGAGAGGCGTTTACGTTACCTGTCCGACCACTTTACTTACAATCTGTACTGTAATGTGTGTCGATCTCTATTTGAAAAAGACAAACTTCTGTTCTCATTTTTGCTCTGTGCAAATATGCTCCTGTAAGTATTGGCATCTGGTGTGTTGGTTGAGGCTAGTTAAACCTGCCTTTCCTGATTGTTACTAATCCAACCTTAATGTGTGATGCGTCTGCTGTAACAGTTGAAACTGGTTCCCTGGTCCTATCAGTGTTACATCTGGTGCAGAATGGGTTTTTTAGGGACCAGTATTTATGAGAATGCTTTGCTTTACTTATACCTTCTACTAGACATAAAAATACCTTTCTCCAATTTGTAAGTTGATCAGGAGCCCAGGGCACAAAAAGGTTTCCCCTTGAAAATCTCATACAAAAACTAGTTGATACTTTAATGGCCCAAATATTGGGACTAAAGTAACCCTTATCCTAGTGTTCATGTCAACCCCTACCTTTGCAAAATGTGTGGATCTAGATCAGATGGCTTCTCTGATCAGGATCTCATCATCATCATCAACGGATTTTTGATTAACATGCAGATACAGGGGCAACGTCCACATAAGTGGGCCCCCTTCCAGGTAGCTGGCTTGCTGCACGCATGGCAGATCTTACACCAGATCTCCAGGCTTGTCTATCATGAGGATCGATAGCAGAGAGCTTCCATTCTCTGCAATCTCTTTCTGTTAGCTGCTTCCAGGTCATCTTGGGCCTTCCCCCCCCCCCCCCGCTTTCCACTTACCTGTATGTCACAGGCAGTCTTGATTGCACCGTTGGAGCGTTCCACATGTCCATACCAGCGAAGTCTTCTCTCTTTCAGGATGAGGTCCAGGTCCTCAATGCCAAGACGCTCAAGTAACTCACTGGACCTGATGGTGACAGTGTCCTGTGGCTTGACATTGCAGGATCTACACTTTAATTTAGTTTGTGAATTTGAATGAATAAATTACATCAAATGATTTTATTGGTTCATAGTCAGAAATGGATGTGGCTAAATTCAGTGCGATAGGGGTTAAAACTTATTGAATGCTCTGGTTTCTTTAGATGCTGGAGGAAACCAGAGTACCCAGGAAGCACCATTGACCTCAGATTTGCAACTACATGTTGTCTTGAATTGGCTGAACAAACAAAGAAAACTTCCTGTGCTGTCCAACCCTTTTATAGAACATATTTAACGTCACTACGGCTGGTGTTAAGGGAATGTGTGGTGGCCATAATAAGTCTCCCTGCCCTTCATCATAGTGTAGTTTATATTTTCTTGTCCTTTGGGATGATTGATTCCATTGTGGAATTTTGAAAGTATTTGAGGGTCATGAAAACTATATATACATGTAGCTTGTATGACCAAGAAAAACTTGTGCACTCCATACTTTTCAGTTCTGTGGTGTATTCATTGCTCTCAAAGGATAACCCTTTAACAGCACATATTGAACCAGTGCTGTGCTTAGAGGTGTTTAGAAAAATATTTAAGACACATATCAGACTGCATTTTAGTCTGCCCTGTTTGTGTAGGGATTTCTGTCCCCAACATTAAAAAGAAGGAAATTAAGATGCCTGTAACTTTCTGGCCTGGATGTATAGAATTTTCTTGTTTCACTGGTTTAATTTCATTACTAGTAAGTAAGTAAGTAAAGACTTTATTTATAGAGGGTGACAACATTTAGCACATACAAGTACAAAATACAAGTAACAGCTAATCTTCCATGAGGCCCTCAGTATAAACAGTATTAACAGTACAATAATAACATGTGTAACTACATTTATACAAGTAGACATTAAAACCTGTTTATACCTAAAAAGTTTGAGGTAACACCCATGAAGGTTTAGAAACACAGAGTGGGTATTCCCTCAAACCTTAAACATAAACTTCTTTACTGTATTAACCTGTGAATATATTGAACATTATAATAATTTTTACAATACAAAGAAATACATAGTTACCAAACACCAAGAAGTGAGTAAAATATTAATATATACATGCAGTATGTGCAGATGAGTGATGTCCTCACTCAAATAAATCATGAAAATACCTGTCTGTTTGCAGGATGGGGCACTTAAAGTTGATCAGTAACCAACCACTTTAAGCATCTGTTGTGGAATGTCTCAAGAGTGGGGGAATTTTTAACCTCTTCTGGGAGACTGTTCCACACCAGACACCCAGAGTATCTTAAACTGTGCTTGAAATATTCTGTCCTGGGCTTAGGTGGGACAAAACACCTAGCAGTAGATGATCTTAAGTGAACTGTTGTGTTAAGATTATTTCTAAGAGTGAAGTTTTCGGAAATGTACGTGGGAGTTACATTATTGTAGACTTTAAACATAAATTTAGCTTTTCTTACTGTGATCACAATTTGCAGACAGACTGTTAAATGTTGGGTATCCATAGCCAAATACATGTAGTACATATTTTAACTTATAGTCCAATTAATTCTGAGTGTTTGGCCGACTAACTCACTATTTGTTATTTTATCCCTTTGTTTTTACCAATTGTTGTTTTTTTGTGAATTTATATCATTATGTCAAGCATAATATATGAGTTGTGACTAGCAAATAATTATATGTCATGAGACATGATGCTGCCCACGCATAGCCGAAACATCCGCACATGAGTAAACCGCTTAGAGAGCTTAAACCTGCCCAGGCAAAGTGGTGCGAGTAGGACTGTCCAGACATATACTGAACCGAAAAAGAAACGCAACATTTTAACCCAAAAGATTTTCATGCAACCATCAGGTTGACTGAAAAATCATTTTGCGATTTACTTTCATACTTTTTAAACTTCCTTATGCAGAAAACATTTGGGCGATATCTGTACAGTTTAACGCTCCACTTGGCAATTCGTTGGTTTCAACATTTCCTCAGACAGTACATAAAATGTATGCAGTAACCTCATCATATTGGCATATTGTGTTACCTGGAGTTTAGGTTTCAAAAGTCCGGAATATGGTACGTTTGACGCAAGATCAACGTAACATAGCGGTCCAAACGCTTCTATGTGGGACGTCTCAGGCTGTCATCACCAGGAACTTCCAAGTGAGTAAATAGACAATAACTCCCTTGTACCGGCGTCTACGTCAAACAGGAACGACAACTGACAAGCCCAGAAGTGGACGTCCACGCGTCACGACACGTTGACAGGACCAATTCATCCGTCTAACCCACCTTCGTAATCGGTTCCGAACAGCCGTCGAGACGTCTCAGGTGACACCAGGAACGCACAACAATTGAATAAGTGCAGATACTGTCAGAAATCGCCTTTGAGAGTTTGGCTTACGTCCTTGTCCTCCTTACGTTGGTATGCCATTAACACCACAACGACGTCAGGTTAGAATGGCGTGGCTGACACAACATAGGCCAAACCTGTTTTCCCTTCGTCAGTGGCGTAACATAATGTTTTCTGACGAGTCCAGGTACTTGTTGTACAGAGCTGACGGCCGTCAACGTGTGTATAGGCGTGACAGAGAGCGTTATCGTGACAAGTGTTTGGTTGAATGTGATCGATTTGGAGGCGGTTGGTTGATGGTGTGGGCTGGCATATCTTTTGGTCTTAGAATGCCCCTGGCATTCATTGATGGATCTTTGACAGCTCAGCGTTACATTGACGTCGTTTTACGACCTGTAGTTGTTCCATATATACGACAGCAAAATGTTGCGTTTCAACAGGATAACGCTCGGGGGCATGTAGCAAGGCTGAGCATGGCATTTCTTCAGCAAAACAACGTTGACGTGATGCACTGGCCTCCGTATAGTCCAGATCTCTCTCCTAGAACATTTGTAGGCCGTCTTGGATAGGCGCCTACGTAACCACCCCCAGCAGCCAACAATGCGTCAAGCATTGCGTTTCGCACTCTTACAGGAGTGGAATGCTATCCCCCAGGCAGAGATCAATCGTTTAATCCTGTCCATGACCAGGC
Source organism: Lucinisca nassula (assembly GCA_963580285.1). NCBI lineage: Eukaryota > Metazoa > Mollusca > Bivalvia > Lucinida > Lucinidae > Lucinisca > Lucinisca nassula. Next base: position 49,367,396 of record OY757016.1, on the reverse strand, counting down.
GTGTGCGTTAAGGACTGAATGCAAACGGAGGACATACTCGCTATTAACTGCTTATGTTTTGAACTTGTGAAATGACTACCTCTATGACAAAACGAATTTGTGTTCCAAACATTCTGACTGGAAATTGAACCCCCTATGTTAGTTACATTCAGGAATGATTATATTATTGTCATTAAATCGATTTTCTGCAAGCATGATTATTTATGCAAATACTTGCATTTATATTTGGAGTTGCGTTTCTTTTTCGGTTCTGTATATAATATAAACCCTTTTGGTTTGTTTGGGCAGCAGGGCTTGAGATGTCTTTTCATCTCAGTGTCAGTAAAAGTCACACAAAATTGGAAGCAAATCATTTAAAGACCTAAATAGTATTAATGAGGATGTGAACAAACAAAAGACAGCCAAAAATATAAGTGGCAACTAGCAAATAATTCTATGTCTTTGGACATGTCCTCACTGAAGACTCTCTGAAAACTATTCAATCTGATCAGAAACTTGGGATATTTGTTGATCCCAAGTTTCGTCAAGCAGAAAGGGGCAGCTGTATTCAGGCTTAATGTTTATACGGTGAAAACATGCCTATTCAAAAACATGTATATGGGAATTTTATCACCAAAAATTGAAAGTTTTCATATTTTCTGCTCAAAACACAGATTGTGGGTACTTGTTAGAATTGCCTTGTCGAGGCAGATCTAATCAGTACCCACAGTTTATGTTTTTGAACAGAACTAGGGAAAATAACGAATGTATACCGCTGTAAACCCCAATTTTGCTGTATAAAAGTGGGGTTGGGGGAGATTGGCGGTGGTGGTGTGGGGGGGGGGGGGGGCATGTCTTCATGATATATGTCTTGGATGACTGCTCATCTTTAAAGACATGTTTTCGCATTACTGGTGTCAGTTGCAGGGAAAGGCTGGGGGAGTGTGTGGTTTCTAATCAGACACGATGCCAGTTGCAAGGAAAAGGGTGGGGGAGCATGGATTTCTAATCAGTAACACAGGTATCTTCATTCTAATACCCAGTAATGTTCAAAATGCATTAAACTCTGGGTAAGTAAGTAAGTAAAATCTTTATATAACAAGGATAAAAGCATTTGGCTCATTAAAATGTGCAAAAAAAAAAAATAACTAGGATATTGTTATGGTTGTATGTAGTACTTATTTCTCACAGACTGAATTATGGTTCACATGATTCCAGTTATAAGAGTTATCAGAGAGTATTTTCAATGAGAAATTGCTTCTTTTTCAGCTTAACTTATAACAGAGGACATCCTTAGACTAAATTTATCTTTGAAAAAAAAGCCATTAATGTGAATTTGTTGACATATCAGTTGAAAGATTTAAAATAATTTTCTTTCAAAACATTCCTTTTTTGTGATCGCTGTTTTTGCTTTACCATAGTTTGGATTCATTATTTCATGAAAGTAGATGTGCTAGAGTATACTGTCAACAAGCAGACATATTTAATTTTTTCTATATAATGGAATATTTCAAGGTTTTGCATTTTTCAAAAATTGATTATCATTATAATGATGTTATATTGATAGGGATAAACAGTATGTAAAAGCTAAAATGGCTATGATGTCACTCAGGTATATTGTTTTCAGACATTTTTTTTTCATGGTGAATGAGATGGCTATAGCATTTGGGGAAGAAATATGGTATTTATCCATTATACTTGGACAGATAGGTCGGAGCAAACAGTGTAAACCCAGATGATATGCTGCAAAATGTGGCATCTCACCAGGGTCTACACTGTTTGTCACTCATCAAACTATTTTTAGCTGATCTAAACACGAAGTGCTCAGGGTGAGGTATTGTGATCATTGAATGTCCGTCATCTGTTAAGCGCCGTGCGTCATCAACAATTTGATTAAATGCAAACTCCTCCTAAACCCTTAGGCCATTTTGATTCAAACTTCACAGGAATGTTGTCTGGGTGACTTCCTACCAAAATAGCTAAAATCGTTCTCGTTTTTAGCAAGAGCTAAAAATAGAAAAATCTTTAAACGCCAACTCCTCCTGTGCCCTAGGGCCAATTTCATTCAAACTTCACAGAAATGTTGCTTAGGTGACCCTTTACCAAAATAGCTTAAGCGGTTCCGCTCCAATGAGCAAAATGGCTGCCAGAGCTAAAAATAGAAAAACATCGTAAATTTGCTTCAAGCACGATCTCCTTTCAAACCCTTGAGCCATTTTGATTCAAACTTCACAGGAATGTTGCCTAGGTGACTTTCTACCAAAATAGCTAAAATCGCTCTGACAAACAAGATGGCCACCAGAGCTAAAAATAGAAAAAATCTTTCAATGATAACTCCTCTTGTACCCTTGGGCCAATTTCATTTAAACGTCATAGGAATGTTGCTTAGGTGACCCTCTACCAAATTTGCTAAAACCATTCTGCTCCAATGAGCAAAATGGCCGCCAGAGCTAAAAATAGAAAAACATCGTAAATTTGCTTCAAACGCGAACTCCTCTTAAACCCTTTGACCAGTTTGATTCAAACTTCAGAGGAATATTGCCTAGGTGACTCCCTACCAAACTAGCTAAAATTGTTCCACTCTGAAGAACAAGATGGCTCCCACAGCTAAAAATAGAAAATAAATCTTTAATGGACAACTCCTCCTGTACCCTTGGGCCAATTTCATTCAAACTTCAAAGGAGTGTTGCTAAGGAGACCCTCAACCAAAATAGCTCAAAGAGTTCTGCTCTGATAAGCAAAATGGCCTCCATAGCTAAAGATAGAAAAAAATTGTAAATTTGCTTCAAACATGAACTCCTCCTAAACCCTTAGGCCAATTTGATTCAAACTTCAAAGGAATGTTTAGGAGGTGACTCTCTACCAAATAGCTAAAATCGTTCCTCTCTGACAAACAAGATGGCCACCAGATATAAAAATAGAAAAAAATCTTCAAACGACAACTCCTTCTGTACCCTAGTGCCAATTGCATTCAAACTTCATAGGAATGTTGCTTAGATGAACCTCTACCAAAATAGCTAAAACCATCCCACTCCGATGAACAAAATGGCTGCCAAAGCTAAAAACAGAAAAACATCATAAATTTGCATCAAAAGCGAACTCCTAAAGCCTTGGGCCAATTAGATTCAAACTTCACAGGAATGTTGCCTAGGTGACTCCCTACCAAAGTAGCTAAAATCATTCCACTTTGACAAACAAGATGGCCACCAGAGCTAAAAACAGAAAAAATGACAACTCCTATACCCTTTGGCCAATTTCATTCAAACTTCGTAGGAATGTTGCTTAGATGACCCTCTACCAAAATAGCTGAAATGATCTCGCTCTGATGAATAAAATGGCCACCAGAGCTAAGAATAAAAAAAACGTAAATTTGCTTCAGACACAAACTAGCTAAAAAAGTTCCACTCTGAAGAACAAGATGGCCTCCAGAGCTAAAAATAGAAAAAAAATCTTAAATGGACAACTCCTCCTGTACCCTTGGGCCAATTTCATTCAAACTTCATAGGAGTGTTGCTAAGGAGACCCTCAACCAAAATAGCTAAAAGAGTTCTGCTCTGATTAGCAAAATGGCCACCATAGCTAAAAATAGAAAAACATCGTAAAGGGGGAGTTCCAGCCTATAGTAAATTTCCATAGGGTTCTGCCCACGCACAGATTTCCATGATGTTGTGCATAATTAATACCTGGTAAATGACTGTTCATTATTTAGCTATTTCGCTCTCATATCTGTGTTCATTATAAATCTACAATGTTTTGTTTATTTCTGCACCTGAAAATAGGGGTGCCCCCAAACAAGTATACATATACACAACAGCTTCTTATGTTTTGGAGTTATTTTTTTCTCAGGCATCACTGTAGTCATTTGAGATTATTTTTGTATCACATTTTCTATTGTTCAGGTAAGGTTCTATAGACCATGTTCAATTTCACATGCAGGAGACCCTAGACTTCACAACCATAAAATCTTTTGGAGTATGTTTGACTTTTGATTTCATACTGTTGCAGTTCTTGTCACCTCATAATTTTAAAATGAAAATTGCCTGTATATGTGTAGAACATTTTATCAAATTTTCTTGAAAATCTGAGACCGGTAACATACTGCATTTGAACATTGAATAGTAATGGTCAGATTTTTATTTTTTTTCAAACCATTTGTAGATATGATATAACACTTTCAATCGAGAAATTGCTCGCAAATAATATATATAAACATGAATATATGTTTGTTAACACCATGATGTGTATAGTAAGAGCTCATATAATCAGCAGCTGTATTAGTTATGGTATCCTGAGGGACACCAATAACACAATTTATTTTGAGTGTTCATTAACATTTCAATAATATATATTTCATTATATAACAAGAGTTTTTGTATTCAATGTAAACTTAAAGCTTGCTAAAGCTTATTATGACAAAAACTGTTGAATTGGCAAGTAAAATGGATGGTTCTGTAAACCAGACAATTTTCTTGATTCTGTAATAGTATGTATTATGCAGTATTATAAGTATGATGCAGTCAACTTAAAATGTTTGAAAAGTCTGTCATACCGGAATGGCACAGCTTGTTTGAATAGCCAAGATTTATGATGTTTTTATTATGGTGTGCCAGGTAGTTCATAATACCACAGACTTTTGGCCCACTGTATACACAGATTACCGTAGACAAAATGGAAACACTGTTGTTTTGGCTCTTTTGCCACTCTGACAATGTCCCCTCAAAATCTGAACTAAGCTACAGTCTACTTAAAACGTAACAACTGTTGCCTGCTGTGAAAATCCGTGTAAGAAAGTAAAATTCTTAAATATGAGCTGGAAAACAACCAGTTATTTTTGAGTAACATGATTTAATATAATAGAGAAGACTATTCATACTCTCAAACTATTTCAGAGGAAGAAAAGCGCCAACAGTATATTTGCTATCAGTGCTATAGAAAAACATAAAGCCTACTGCAGATTTTGAGTTAGCAAATATGCTAGTAGTACAGCTCACAGCTGATTCACGCCATTTGTAAAACTGGCTAGAAAGCTTAACATTGATGGCAGGTACTGCATACATATGACTAAAAATGCGAATGGTATAGCTGCATCTAAATATAATATCAGCTATAAAATAAATTTGTTACAACAACTTGCCTTCCACCTATTTCATTTAGGGAAGTGTATGCCATAATGACAATTCTACAACTAGTTCCAGTGTGACTAGCTCTGCATTTATTTTGAAGACTAAAACATTGTACCTTACACTTTTGCAGATGTTATAATGAACCTAGAAAAAAATGCAGAAAATTCTTTCCATGATCTCACAAAACATTTGGTGGGGGGGGGGGGGGGGGGTGGGGGGAGGGGGGGAGTGTGAGTCTCTTTTTGACCAAGTGATGTAAGACAACATCAACAATACAAGGACCAATCAATCATAAGAACAAATCAGAAAATCAGTCTGTCCCTTCAAGTTTTCAAATTATTGACTGGTTTTATTTTAAAGCAGAAAATGACACCAACAAAAATAATTAAGGAAAAAATAGGATTATGAAAGTAATTAATTAAGCAAATCCATAACGTCATTGAGTATTACTGACATCAAGTGTCTTTGTATTGCAGGGTTTAAAATGTACAAGAAGGCCAAATAGAATAGAGTAAAAAGATCCACCATGTCTTATTCCTATTGTGTCATAATGAAATTTTTCATCAGCAATATTGTCAATACTAACATTCATCATGGACAGTGCATGAATGCATTTTATTTTTCTCTTTAAACTTTTTGGATAAAACTTGACTTGTATATGTTGATAATGTATGTTCTCATTTACTTTTTATTTTTTTATTTATTTTTTTTATTTATTATTATTTTTTTTTCCTTTTTTTTGGGGGGGGGGGGGGTGGGGGGGGTTGAGTTTTTATTATATAAATGCCTATGCTAAGCTTTGTATGATAAGGTGGCCCTAAATTGACATAAAGCACAATAAAAATACACTTTAAGGAAATCTTGTCCCCTGGTATTGAAACTGATTTTGGCACAAAAATTGACCTGAACCCATATCTAGCTTTCAAAAACATTGTTACCGGTTTCTGATTTTATTGAAATTTGTTTGCTATATAGAGCACATATGTGGCCTATTTTATATGCAATATCTTGGGGTGACAAGATCAGTAACACATCTAATACTTATGATGAACATCTTAATCTTTGCAAATTTTCATGAAAAATAGAAGAAATGTTGTAAATAAATTTATCAGGAAGATTAAAAGACATAGACAAATTTACATTTTTTGTATTAGATTAATCCTTATGGAGTTCTGCTGCCAATCAAAGCAACAACATTTGAAAATAATCATACCTATTGATTTAAGACTGAAAAGTTCACAGGTGTGTATGACCTCTACAAGGGATTACCTCAGGGACCTCTCCTGAGACCTATAGTAATTTATCAAATGAAACAAAGTTATATGTATAGTTGTTTGACCTCAAGTAAACAACAACTGAAGTTTCAAGAAAATCTGTGCGTGGGCAGATTTGGAACTCCCCCTTTACTTCAAACATGAACTCCTCCTAAACTCTTAGGCCAATTTGATTCAGACTTAAAGGAATGCTGCCTAGGTAACTCCCTGCCAAAATAGCTAAAATCTTTCCAGTGTGATGAACAAGATGGCTGACAGAGCTAAAAATAGAATGTACTTGAGACTGCAACACACAGGTGAGCGAATCAGGGCCCAGAGCTCTTGTTAAACACAACATTGAGTAGTAAATTCTACTTGTTCAAACTTTAGAACAAGTATTGTAAGGTGCTGAGGTGTCCGAATATTTAGGATAAATTCAGTAGCACTATGGATGTGTTGCACAATGAATGGACCTCATAAAGTTGTTCTGAGTTATATTTAGTAGTCAAAACACCAATGAATATTACAATTACCGATAACCCAATAAGCACCAACGTAGAATGCGCAGCGGATGGCACTCATTTTTCAGAGAAATTACACTTGCTCGCAGAGGATTCACATGAAATGTCATGTGATTTTTTTCTCTTCAAAATAATAGCAATATTTGAAAATGACATCTGCAAATAGTAAATCATTTAATGCCAGTATCCAAGAGTACTTCAGGTCTAAAATAAATAAGAAAAAAAAACACAAATAATTTTTTTTTATCCTACCTTTATGTGTAATCATTTAAAATATTGTGATCATAAACAAATTGCAGTCAAACTTCAATGGCTCCCTACAACTTTGAGCCAACAAAATTTTGTTCAAAATAAGAGAAGTGGGTGCTCGGTCATGACACCATGCCATTGGCATAATGAAATTAATTTAGTTACATATTTTTATGTGCTATATTATAAAGATAGTGCCCCCGACCATCAGAGCTTGGAGAAATAGATTGGGCTGCATGGTGCTTCCACTCAGAGCTGAATCTGACCTTACATGAGTACTGGTTAACCGCTTAGAAGGACTAAGCCTGCCCAGGCAAAGCGGTGTGAGTCAGATCGTCCAATTCATATAAGCCTTCTGGTTTAATTTGGCAGCAGGGCTTGAGATGTCATTTCATCTCAATGCCGGGTAAAAGTTCCACAAAATTGGAAGCAACGTCTCCAAAATGATCTAAATAGTGTTGACGGGGATGTTAAACCCCAATTCAAACAATATTATAAAGATATGTTGTGTCTACTCATTAGATTTGCCTCATTGAGGCAATGCATTTGAATACACACAACATATCTTTTTTAGGATACCTATGCAAGCAGTGTAGATCCAGATGAGATGGCCCATAATGAGCCATCTCATGAGGATCTACACTGCTTGCTATCCAGAATAAATTATTATTGACCATATGACAGTTAATGGAATGGATTTGTCCAAATTGAAAAATGGAAGAGTCCATTATAGAAGTTCAGGGGTGAAAGGGTTAAAAAAAAAGAAGATATTGCACTGGATGTGTGTCTGTTTGTTTTTTGAGTGTGCACGTTTTCAGGTAAGCTTAAGGTGACTATAATCCTCCAGTGGAGGTTACTCTTATGTGCTTTCTCCATAAAGATTACCTCCAGTGGAGGTTACTCTTGTGTGCTTTCTCCATAAAGATTCCCTCCAGTTGAGGTTACTCTTGTGTGCTTTCTCCATAAAGATTACCTCCAGTGGAGGTTACTCTTGTGTGCTTTGTCCATAAAGATTACCTCCAGTGGAGGTTACTCTTGTGTGCTTTGTCCATAAAGATTACCTCCAATGGAGGTTAATCTTGTGTGCTTTCTCCATATAGAATCTTCATGGAGAAAGCACACAAGAGTAACCACCACTGGAGGTTTATAAAGAATCTTATCAGAGTTATTGCTGTAAAATTTGCCTGGCACTGTTGCAATGGCTGTCTGGTAGACTCAGCATTACGGTAATACACCCATGTGACAAAGTGCATTTTTTCACATCTCCAAAATGGCTATTTTTCTAAAGAAAATCTGTGATGATTTTCTTATTTCTACTGCAAACATAGATTGTGGGGGCTCGTTAGAACCGCCTCATTGAGGCGGTTCTAACGAGTACCCACAACCTCTGTCTTGGAGCAGAAATAGAAAAAATAATGTATACCCCCATAAACCCCATTTTTCTCTATATAGAGTGGGGTTTAGGGGGGTGCTAATTTCACGGACTTGTTCCCGTGATCGTATCCTTTCAGCATATTCATACAATGTTACAGCTGGCTTATCTGTATCCTTACTCATGATCTAGTATTTCTTTTTTTTATGCTCAAGAATATATCGTTTTCGGTATATTCCACTCTATGAATATTATGAGATAGACGTAGAATCGGAGGAAATCGTAATTGAAGGATTTGACTTCCTGCGAATGACGGGGTTGGTCATGATATTCGTGTAACAGTCTATGATAATATTGTTGAAATATATATTTGTTGTCAGTTGATGTCATATAATTACATGTATATAAAATACAGTACAAGTGAGTTTAACTTAAACACTTCTTATGCCTAAGTGCGTGTTTAAAGGTATTCAATAAATGTATAAATATATTTCTATACATATTTTAGCTTTTTAGGAAAAGTATAATTATTACTCTAAAAATTATAAATAAACTGATTTGAAAAAAAAAAAAATACTTGAAAGCTTTTCCATATGAAAATAATTTAATTTAGTATGTTGTCATTTTACTTATATGGTTGCCAAATTTTGTATATTTATTTGTGAAGTATAGTATTGTAAGTAAATATCAGAGCAATCTGTACATTTTTTGCTGACATTGTCAAATTCAGCTCAGAGTGTCTACACTTACCCCACTGGCAAATACAGCATCCTTAAAAGATATACCGAAATGATCCAAAGTATTGGGACAGACAGGCCTAACCAAACAGTGCGAACTTGGATCATATTTGCCATTCCATCTGCACCTTTTGGACTCCTTGCTGGATCCTGAAACAAATTTGTTAATTTTTTGGTGAATTACAACAAGTTTCCAACGTGTCCAAATCTTAAGATGCACGTCTGAGTGGTGATGTGCAATGCCTGATGGGTTGGCAACATTCTTTCATGGAGATTGATCATGAAATCTTTTTATGCTCCCGTCATTCGAAGAATGGTGGAAAGGGCATGTAGCGTTGCCCCTGTCCATCCGTCCGTTCGTCCGTCCGTCCGTGCGTCCGTCCGTGCATCCGAAACTTAAACGCAGTCAATAACTTCCTCATTTCTTGATGGATTTTAAAATTACTCAGCAGAAATGTTAACCATCATGAGACGACGTGTCACATGCAAAACCCAGGTCCGTACCTCGAAGTTTTAGGTCATACTTAGAGATTAAAGGTAAAAAAAAAACGGTCCGAAACTTAAACGCAGTCAATAACTTTCTTATTTTTGGATGGATTTTGAAATTACTTTGTAGAAATGTTAACCATCATGAGACGATGTGTCACGTGCAAACCCAGATCCGTACCTCCAAGGTCAAGGTCATACTTAGAGGTCAAAGGTAAAAAAAAGGGTCCGAAACTTAAACGCAGCCAATAACTTACTTATTTCTGGATGGATTTTAAAATTACTTTGAAGAAATATTAACCATCATGAGACGATGTGTCACGTGCAAACCCAGATCCGTACCTCTAAGGTCAAGGTTATACTTAGAGGTCAAAGGTAAAAAAAATGGTCCAAAACTTAAACGCAGTCAATAACTTTCTTATCTCTGGATGGATTTTGAAATTATTTGGCAGAAATGTTGGCCATCATGAGACAATCTGCCTCATTCAAAACCAAGGTCCTTACCTATAAGGCCAAGGTCATACTTAGAGGTCAAACATGGAAAAAGGGTCCAAAACTTAAACAAGGTCAATAACTTTCTATGGATGAATACAAACATAGACATATTTTCAGGCGGGGGCATCCGTGTCCTATGGACGCATTTCTAGTCTACAATCATTCTCTCATTTCTGCTGATTCAAGAAGGGCAGTTGTCAGCTTCTGGTGAAAGAATGTGTACTGTACTGATTCACCAGTTATGTTAGGCAAACTGACCAGCTTGATATGATTTAAAGTGTTGACTGGGCCATTAAACAAAACAGCCAAAAGAAGATATATACATGTATCCATGTATCGCATTAAGGAAAAAACAGCCTGTCCACATGGTCCTGTTAACCCTTGTGCTGCTGAGCCCGGATATGTTTACACTTTGAAACAATGAAGATCCAGATCAGATGGCTTCTGAAGAAGCCATCTGATCAGGATCTTCCTTGTTTGTCACAATAATTTGTATCAAGTAATCTGATTGGTTGATAATCTGTAGTGGGTGTGGCATATTTAAATATGCAGCAGGATAGGGGTTAAACATCATGGAAACAAGAAAACATAAAATTTGTGCATTATAAGATTTTAAAAAGCATTACATCTAAACAGAAATTAGTGCATTATAAGATAATAGAAGGTATAACAGCTTATATGATAGTTTCAAAGTATTGTATTGTGTATTTGTTAACCATTGAAGATTAAGAGTGATTTTACAAGTTTTACGAATAATTACATGTATATAAAATTTATTTATAACTGCAAAATAAGATTAAGAATGAGTTTCCAAGTTTTACGAAGAAATACATGTATATAAAATTTGTTTATAACTGCAAAATTTTTAACAAAAGACACCATGAGCATTCATAGTTCTTGAGCTTTTTCTAAACTTTATATTGTTCATATATAACATATATTGTTCATATATAACACTGCAATGAGCTTTCATAGTTCTTAAGCTTTTCCTAAACTTTATATTATATTGCCATGAGCTTTCATAATTCTTAAGCTTTTCCTAAACTTCATATTATTTTGCCATGATCTTTCATAATTCTTGAGCTTTTCCTAAACTTTATATTGTTCATATATAACATTTACTAAGCTTTATATTGTTCATATATATTTCCTAAAGTTTATATTGTTCATATATAACACCAGGGCCAAGTAGTTCAAAGCATCATCTACTTCACAAACTTATTAGTACTGCATTTACCATATGTATTCGGACAGATAGTCCTGAGCAAACAGTGCATACCCGGATGAGATGCCGCAGAATGCGGCATCTCATCAGGGTCTACACTTTTTGCTGTACATCCAGCTATTTCTAGACAAAACATTGGGAAGTAAATTGTCATGGTTTATATTTTAGGACTATTTTAAGGTGTCTGAATATTTAGACAAAAAATTGATTTGTTTGTTTGATTTGAGGTTAAACGTCCTCGTCAACATTGTAAAGGTCATTTTGGAGACGTTGCTTCCAATTTTGTGGGACTTTTACCCGACATTGAGATGACATGACATCTCAAGCCCTGTCGCCCAATGAAACCAATAGGGTTTATTAGCATGGACGGTCCGTCTCGCACCGCAGTTCCTGGACAGGCTTAGATCCTCTAAGCGGTTTACCAGTACTAGTGTGCGGACCGGATTCAGCTCTGTGTGGAAGCATCATGCAGCCCATATATTTTTTCAAGCCCCAATGGGCGGGGGCCGCGTCAAAACATTGAATATTCTGGCATATAAGTGGGATCGTCATGTGTAGCCTAGTGGTTTGGAGTGCTGACTTTCAAACATTAAGTCTCTGCTGCGGGTTTGAGCCTCACTCACCTGTGAGACATCAAGTTCTGCAATGGATGGACAAGTGGTTTTTCTTTGGGTATGCAGTTTTTCACACACCTAATCAATGATCAACACAGTGTAAGTGAAATCATTTTTAAAGGACAGTAAAACCAAAATCATAAAGTCTTACTACATTTGTATTTTAGCTGAAAAAATGAGAGCAGCTTAAATTATTCACTCTTTTAGCAAGAACATAAGAGCATTGTTAGCTTAACCAGCCTGTTAGTTGTCGAATTCTTAACTGTTCTGGCAACTCCAATATTTGATACTCTAGTATTTTTGCTGGACAAATATAAATAGCTTTTGCATATTTTTTCAGCAAAAATACTGGTTTATTTGCCAAAATAAATGATCAAAGTGTTAATGATACATTAACTAATGAAATCTTCATTGTGGAAGAACTGGACCCAGTTTTTGCCATATTGAAGTTTCAATGAAATAAATGTTTACTAACGCTTTATTAGCTTTGAACCATTAAGCCCTGATCTCTGTATTTGAGGATTATTGCTTATTTATTCAATCATTGAATTATGTTGTAGATCTAAGCATGAGTTGGATCGTGAGGAGTTCATGTTCTTCTTGACGGGAGGTGTAGGTCTAGAGAACAAGTTGGCAAATCCTGCACCAACCTGGCTGACAGACAAAAGTTGGGATGAGATCTGCAGAATGTGTGATCTAAAACACTTCAAGAAATTCAGGTAAAGATCAGTAATATGAAGAACACTTAAGCCATGCATGTCTGGTAAAAGGAGGTTGCAAATTTATTGTCTTGCTGGGTTGGCAACATTCTTTCATGGTGATTGATCAAGAAATCTTTTCTAATTCATTCACTCCCTTCTGCTGATTTAAGAAGGGCAGTTGTTAGTTTTTGGCTAAAGACTGCACTGTACTGATGGACTGATCATGTGATAAACCTTCCCAGGAAACGTGTGGTTAAGTACAACAGTCTGGCTCAATATGACAAGAATAGTGTTGACTTTGTTGTTTAACTCCAGGGGCCAGTTGTTCAAAGCATCATTAGCTTAATGAGCTCGTTAGTGGTCATATTGTTAACTGTTCCAGCGAGTTTAATATCTAAAATTTTGTTATTTTTGCTGATAAAATGTGAGCAGCTTTTGCATTTGCAAAAGCTGCTCACATTTTTTCAGCAAAATTTTTAGCATATTTGCCATATTTAATGAACAAAGTTTTAACAATTTTTTTAACTAATGACGTCGTTAGTTTTGAACAACTGGCCCCAGATGTGCATCTGACTGGTGGTCAGAAGAATGTGGGTTCAGTACCTGCCAGTCGGCAACATTCTTTCATGGAGATTGTTCATGAAGTCTTTTGTACTAACATTCTCTCCTTTTTGCTGATTCAAGAAGGGCAGTTGTCAGCTTCTGGTAAAAGAATACTCACTGTAGTGGTTATCCGTTTATGTATATGCTTGCCCAGAAAAAGTATGGTTTGGTAAATTGACTGACTAAAAAGGACTTTCTGGGCTGATAAACTCTAAACAAACAAATAAGAGACAAAAGGGTCTTTGGGATTCTCTGACCTCGCACATGTAGTAATGATTTGTTTTTGTTTGTTTGATTTGAGGTTTAATGTCCCCGTCAACACTGTCAAGGTCATTTTGGAGACGTTGCTTCCAATTTTGTGGGACTTTCACCCGACATTGAGATGAAATGACATCTCAAGCCCTGCCGCCCAATCAAACCAATAGGGTCTATAAGCATGGGCTGGCCAACTCGCTCCGCTTTGCCTGGGCAGGTTTAGATCCTCTAAGCAGTTTACAAGTACTCGTGTGCGGGTCGGTTTCAGTGGAAGCATCATGCAGCCCATCTATTTCTTCGAGCCCCGATGGGAGGGGGGCGTGACTAGTAATTAGGAATCAGCTGCTGTAGAGCCAGATACAAGTCATTGATGTTTGAAATAGTCGTAGACCCATGGTTATAGCTATAAAACTTTTTTTCATGCTCAACTCGATAAGCATGAAATTTGTTGCACAAATTTGAAAAAGTCAATACTTATATTGTGTTCTGTTTATTTCTTCCTTTAATAAATGTTAATTAGCTGATATAAAAAGGCATTGAGATTTGAAAGAGAAAAAAAATCAAATTCTGTGAGGTAAATCTAACAGGTAAACATCACGAAAACATGCCTATATAATTTTGACCCCCTCGAACCCCACTTTTATATAGTAAAACTGGGGTTTGCGGGGGTGAACCTTATTTTTCTTATTTCTGCTCTAAAATATAGATTGTGGATACTCCTTAGAACCGCCTCGAATATAGATTGTGGATACTCGTTAGAACCGCCTCGATGAGGCGGTTCTAACGAGTACCCACAATCTATATTTTGAGCAGAAATAAGAAATCACGGGGGTTCTAACGAGTACCCACAATCTATATTTTGAGCAGAAATAAGAAAAATATCGCAATTTTTCATCTTAAAATTTTCATTTTTTCAGAGATAAAGGTTACAATGTATTTGTATAGGCGTGTTTTCGTAATGTCTCGCAATATCAAATTCTGTGAGACTTATCTCACAAATTATGTCAGATTCCCTGATGCAAATTTCACTGTGTCACAATCTGTGAGATTTATATCACAGTGATTAGTTTAAATCATGTCTGAATCAGGGTATCTGGGGAGGTTGTGCAGTCAAAAATATTTTTATCTGCCATATGAAAGGGGTCAACTGTTAATGGTTATCTCCCATATGAAAGTGGGGTCAACTCTAAAAGGAAAGAATTTGCTCCTTCAGAGTAAATTACGTGGGTTTTTTTTTTCTGTGAAAGCAAATAGGAAGTAACAAACTTTGTTACGCTTGAAGTAAAGTTTCAGATGTTTTTTATTAATCTTGATTGTTGTTTCAGAGAGCACTTTGTAAAGAATGTTGATGTTTGGAGCCAGTATTATAACTCTAAGGAACCTCATAATGAAGAACTTCCTTCCCCTTGGAACTCTGAACTCAACGATTTCCAGAAAATGATTGTACTTCGTGTCATTAGACCGGATAAGGTTTGTAGTTTCTGAGTTTCATTTTGCCACAAACCAACTTCTAAGAGGTTGAAAGAGCATATTGGTTCTGTCATGTATGTATTTCCATCTGCTGTGCAGCTGTCTTTAAATCCATTGATTTGTCTGTCCTTTTATCCATTGCTATAACAAAATATTAATCAAGATATATGGTACACTTGAGAAAATGTTCATGAAATTTAGTTGGCACTTTTAGTAACCTGATTACCATAAAAATCATGTAATTCTCCAAAACTATCAACAAGGTAGTTTCACGATCAAGCAAAGAGTCCAAAAGGTACAGCTGGACTGGTAAACAGTGAAGACACTGATCAGACTGCTCCTGAAGGAGCAGTCTGATCAGTGTCTTTACTGTTTGCTCAGGCCTGTCTGTCCCGATACTTAGGATTATTGCGGTAACTTCATGTGTTGTCATATTCCAGGTCCTGATAAAGTTAATTGAAAGCGAAGCTGGAGGCCTAGAGCATTCAGGCATCTTCTGAGGGACCTAGTAATTGTTATCCAATAAAACCAATTGGGTTGTTCAATATTCTTGCATAACTAATGATTTCATAACATAAGTCAAAATTATGCCACATATAATTGTGGGCACCTGCCAATCGGGGCTAGAAGAAATAGATTGGGCTGCATGGTGCTTCCATGCAGAGCTGATACCGACTGCACATGAGTACTGTTATACCACTTAGAGGATTAAGCCTGCCCAGGCAAAGTGGTGTGAGGCAGACTGTCAATGCATATATTGGTTTCATTGGACGGCAGGGCTTGAGATGTCATTTCATATCAATGTTGGGTAATGGAAGCAACATCTCCAAAATGACTCATATAGTGTTGAAGGAACCTTGTAGACACCATTCAATAATGTTAATTTTATGACTGTCGAAAATTACATGTACATCAGCCAACTACCAGTATATGCATTCATACTTTTGCATGAATAAATATTTGATGTGGTGTCTTGCATTTTCACAGGTCAGTGCAGCCATCACCCTGTTTGTCATGAGTAAACTTGGGAAGAAGTTTGTGGAGCCGCCACCATTTGACCTGGCGAAATCATATGCTGACTCCAACTGCTGTGCTCCACTGATCTTTGTCCTGTCTCCAGGGGCTGACCCAACCATGGCCCTGCTCAAGTTTGCAGATGATAAAGGATTTGGAAGCAATAAATTCAACTCTATTTCCCTAGGACAAGGACAGGTATATAAGATTTAGATCCTTAACCCTTACCGTGCTGTTCACGACAATCCCAACCTATGCAAACAGTATAGACCAGATCAGATGGCTTCTTAAGAAGCCATCTGATCAGGATCTACACTGTCATTCAGTTTGTGAATTGGAAAGAAAATATTATATCATGCAATCTGATTGGCTGATAGTCAGAAATGGGTATAGCTAATTAAAATATTCAGCAGGATATGGGTCAAAGCACCAAAGAAAATATTGTTGCAGATGGCAACCATTTTTTTCTTTCTATTTTTGTGTTGTTGTTTTTTTTTTTTTTTTTTCAGAGAAAGTCAGACACAACATTTCGTATGACTTGTCTGCCTAGCAAAAAATCTTGTGGTGTTAAATAAAATACAAGTGAAGGCAATGATCAGGGATTGACACAATTAGCCCACACCACCCATAAGAGACACCAATCGGAACCCTATGTATTCAGCCACCTCATCTCCTTACCATACTTGCTCTAAAAGTTGAATAAGTTCTTAAGAGCACCCACAACCTATGTTTTGAGTTGAAATAGGAAAAATATCACAAATTTTCATCATAAAATCAGTCGTTTTAGGAATCTGAAAAATGCACTGTGTGTTACCATGATGGATTGATTAAAGATTTAAGTGTAAAACTGGACAATCAAACTGTTATTTTTGAATTATCACTCATTATTAATGCTTCAGCTTCAAACCTGTATCAAAATTCTGGAAATCTAATTTAACCCTTAAATTGCTACAGAAAACTGGAGAGCAGATGACAGTTTGTTTGTTTTTCTCAGAAAATAAGACTTGAAATTTCATTTGAATTGTCTGCCCAGTATCAGTTTTACATTGCTGTAAAACGAAATTTCTGACATATACGAGGACTGTTCAAATATGACTGCAAGCAGAACGTTTTCTCATGCACTAATGCGAAAATCACCTGGAAATAAATATCACAGCGTAGAAAAACATTTTACCTATACATTGATACCAAACCTGTTAAAATCTGTGCACTTTAGCCATGTATATCGTTCGATAAACACTGTCTACTCTCGTATACTAATACAAAACATGGTTGGAAGAACGTCAGAGTATGCCGTTGAAATACGGTCCTATATTAAGAATTGTTGTATTCTTGGTATATGGTGCAAAGACATTTTTGATGAAATATGTTCGGTTTATGGGCATAATGAAATAACTTTTCCGACAGTTTTTCGTTGGTGTAAGAAATTCAGCTGTGGGCTAGACTCAACAGAAGATGCACCACATGATCTTCGGCTGAAAAGAGCAACATCTGCCAAGATGGTTGCTAGAGTGAAAGAAATAGTTGCTACCGATGCACAATACACCACTAGGCAAATAGCTAGTATGGTTGGCATCTCATTAGGAGCAGCTCATACAATTCTGAAACGGGATTTGAAAATGAGAAAGATCTGTGCTAGATGGATTCCCCATCTGTTGACAGATGAGCAGAAAAAGACACGCGTTCAGTGCGCCAAGAAGTTGCTTAAAAGTTTCCAAATACAATGCACGGTGTTTCCCTAATGTCGTCACAGGTGACGAGACATGGTTTCACTTTTTTGAGCCAAAACGAAAGATTCAGAACAAAATATGGGCAACAAAGTATTGCAAAAGACCATGCATTGCAAAGCGGACCATGAGCGTCAAGAAGGTAATGTATGCCATATTCTTTTCAAATCAGGGCCCTGCTATTCAGGTTGCTGTGTCTAAAGGCAAATCTGTAAATGCGAAGTTTTACAAGAATAAAGTTCTTCGAAAATTGAAGAAATATTTCAAAGAATGAAGACCCACAACTTGTTTGGCCAATGTCAGATTGCTACATGACAATGCGTCATCGCACAAGGTGTTCATTGTGCAAGACTATCTGAAGCAGGAAAAGGTTGTTGAACTCCCTCACCCCCCGTATTCCCCTGACCTTGCCCCGTGTGACTTTTTTTTGTTCCTACGGCTGAAAAAATACCTTTCTGGTCGAAAATTTGTACAGCGCAAACACCTCGGTTCTGCAATATTCCAGTGCCTTCATAGTATACCTCGAAAAGACTACCAAAATGCATTCAATGATTGGATCAGAAGACTGAAAGTTTGTATATCTGTTTAAGGGGAATACTTTGAGGGGACAAAATAAATTTTTCATCGAAATCTATCACAGAATTAATTTTATGTGCTTAGTTGCATTCATATTTGAACAGTACTCGTAACAGACAATTCATGTCATTGCATGACAATTTTATGTACAGTTATCCCCTAAATACAGGATCAAGGTATGTGTATCTCCAAAGATTTTCGGCTGAGTCTTTAAACCAAGGTCCAGTCTCCGTATGACCTTAGCTGTTGGTGGGACTTAAAACTCAAACACACACTTATATCTGCACTTGACTGGAGAGGATTGTACATCAATGATCTGAGAGCAATCGTTTCTGCATGGGCACTTTTCAGTCAAACTATGCTGGTAATAATAAATAATAGATAAAACATTTTTTTTCATTGAAACTGATCATGAAATATTTTTACAGTCATTCTTCCCCTTCTGCTGGTTCAAGAAGGGCAGTTGTCAATTTCCTGCCAAAGAATGCAAACTGTTCTTATAAGCAACATACATAATAAGCCTATCCAGGAAAAAAAAAGTGGCTAGATGTTTAGTGTTGTCTAAACTGTTGAAATCCAGATCAACCAATGTTAATACAGTTAAATTCGTTTATTAAGACCACCTTTGGGACTGTTCAAAAGTGGTCTTTAAGACCACTTTTGAACAGTCCCAAAGGTAGTCTCTTTAATAGGAGACACCAGGTCTAGAAAACACAAGAAAGAATGATAAAACCTTCTCAATAAGCTTTTAAAAACAGCTTTAGTCTAAATTTTAGGTGGTCTTAGTAGCAGAATTTTACTGTACATGTATTTTATTTTCAGGGTCCTATTGCTTCTAAGATGATAGAGCGTGCTCGGAGTGAGGGTACATGGGTAATGTTACAGAACTGTCACTTAGCAGTGTCCTGGATGACACCGCTAGAGAAAGTCTGTGAAGACTTCAACCCTGAGAACACTCACCCAGAGTTCCGACTTTGGCTCACCAGTTATCCCTCAGATAAGGTAAAGTTCACAGCTGTTCCTCATTAAGTAAGTCCACAGCTATGCAACAAAAAGAGGAAGTTCACAGCTCTCCCCCAGGTAAAGTTCACAGCTATTTCTCTTAAAGTAAGTCCACAGCTATGCAACAGAGCAAGTTCACAGTTTTCCCTCATGTAAAGTCCACAACTATTTATCATAAAGTAAGTCCATAGCTGTGCAACAGAGTAAGTTCCTCGCTTTCCCTCTGGTAAAGTCCACAGCTATTTCTCATAAAGTAAATCCACAGCTATGCAACAGACAGCTGTTTCTCATAAAGTAAGTCCACAGCTGTGCAACAGAGTAAGTTCCTAGCTTTCCCTCATGTAAAGTCCACAGCTATTTCTAATAAAGTAGGTCCACAGCTATGCAACAGAGTACGTTCGTAGCTTTCCCTCAGGTAAAGTCCACAGCTATTTCCCATAAAGTAAATCAACAGCTATGCAACCGACAGCTATTTCTCATAAAGTAAGTCCATAGCTATGCAACAGAGTAAGTTCCTAGCTTTCCCTCAGGTAAAGTCCACAGCTATTTCTCATACAGTAAGTCCACAGCTATGCAACAGAGTACGTTCGTAGCTTTCCCTCAGGTAAAGTCCACACTATTTCTCATAAAGTAAGTCCACAGCTATGCAACAGAGTAAGTGCCTAGCTTTCCCTCAGGTAAAGTCCACACTATTTCTCATAAAGTAAATCCACGGCTATGCAACCGACAGCTATTTCTCATAAAGTAAGTCCATAGCTACGGGCCTCCGTGGCCTAGTGGATAAGAGCGCTGACTCTTAGTCATTAGGTCTCTCACCGCCGTAGGTTCGAGCCTCGCTCGGGCCACGTGTGAGACGCCAAGTTCTGCAACGGAAGGCCAGGTGGTTTTTCTCCGGGTACTCCGGTTTTCGCCCACCTCTGATTAACGATCGGCTCGATATGAGTGAAATAATCTTGAAAGGGCCGTAAAACCCAAACCAAAAAAAAAAAAAGTCCATAGCTATGCAACAGAGTAAGTTCCTAGCTTTCCCTCAGGTAAAGTCCACAGCTATTTCTCATACAGTAAGTCCACAGCTATGCAACAGAGTAAGTGCCTAGCTTTCCCTCAGGTAAAGTCCACACTATTTCTCATAAAGTAAGTCCACAGCTATGCAACAGAGTAAGTTCACAGCTTCCCCTCAGGTAAAGTCCACAGCTATTCATCAAATTGAGTAAGTTAAGAGCTATTCTCTCAGATAAAGTAGATTCACAGCTATTCCTCATTTAAAATATTGTCAATTTTAAAGAAAGTTCATAGCTATCCCTCAGATATAGTAAGATCACAGCTATACCCTCAGATAAAGAAAGTTCCTCGGTTAACCCTTCTCCTGCTGTTCATGACAACCCCTACGGGCCTCCGTGGCCTAATGGATAAGAGCGCTGACTCTTAGTCATTAGGTCTCTCACCGCCGTGGGTTCGAGCCTCGCTCGGGTCACGTGTGAGACGCCAAGTTCTGCAACGGAAGGTCATGTGGTTTTTCTCCGGGTACTCCGGTTTTCGCCCACCTATGATTAACGATCGGCTCAATATGAGTGAAATAATCTTGAAAGGGCCGTAAAACCCAAACCAAAAAAAAAAAAAAAAAAAAATGACAACCCCTACTTTGCATCAGGATCAACAGTGTCATGCACTTTTTGAACTAAATGAATATAATATATCAAGTAATATGATTGGCTGATAGCTGGTAATGGGTGTGACTTAATATATTCAGCAGTATATGGGTTATCATATTCTCTGCAGATATTGGAATTTTTCCGAGGGACTCAAGAACGAGTTAAAAACAGCCATGGCAGATGAGCCATTGCTGTTTGAGCCATAAAAGTTTTTGCTGTATGAGCTTTTCTTTTTTCTTCAGTTCCCAGTAACAGTGCTACAGAATGGAGTGAAAATGACGAATGAGCCTCCAACAGGATTAAGACAGAATTTACTCCAGTCCTACTTGAATGATCCAATCAGTGACGAAGAGTTCTTTAATAACTGTCCAGGGAAGGAACCAGTAAGTATTAAAATGTGGAACTGCAAAAAAGTAGTTCCAGTTGCAAGATGACTGTAAAATGTGTCTTTTGGGTTGTCCGATCAGCCTTCATATTGGTTAATGCTCAAGTGCTACAGAAATATTACAGCTTGACATTGTGTGTGAATCATCTGCCTCACTGACAGTTCTGATATGAGACTTAGACTGTTTCATTTCACCCTTAAAGTCCAGTAGTCAGTTGTTCAAAGCATTGTTAGCTTAACAAGCTAGTTAGTGGTCAAATTGTTAACCATTCTAGCAAGCACAATATCTAATACTATTTTTGCTGAAAAAGTTAAGGCTTAGCCTCTATTCTGAGCGACACGGGCTTCCCTCGGGTTGGAAATGCCCAAATCGAATCTATAGTCATGAAAGATTCAGCCTCGATAGGGCAGTGGTTAGCGCGTTTGACTCACAATCGAGAGGTTGTGTGTTCGAATCCGGCTACCGGTATCGTGGTGTGTCCTTGGGCAAGACATGTAATGATACTGCCCCACTCCACCCAGGTGTAAATGGGTAGCAGTGGCGTAAAATTCACTGCCTCTCTCTCGTGCGCGCGTGAAAACACCCGGAATGAGTGTTCGAGAGTGATTCAATAAGCTTGAAGCTTTCATCACAATCGAACTTAAATGAATTTGTATAAACTAAAGATTCTTGTAATTTAATACTCTGTTTCTTGGAGTAAGGATGTGGAAAAGACCTTTTATAACCTATCATACTCCTAACTGGGATTCTTTATAACGGCAAATTCATTATAATGGCACAATAGTAGGGAACAAATACTGTCGTTATAACGCGGATCTTCTGTATATTATCCATATGCTTGTTATTTTTCAGCAATTTGAGAAACTGCTGTATGGTCTGTGTTTCTTCCATGCTTTGGTACAAGAAAGGAGAAAGTTTGGACCACTTGGCTGGAATATTGCTTACGGTTTCAATGAGTCTGACCTGCGTATCTCAGTCCGACAGTTACAGGTAGGTAGCTAGGTCAGGGTCTCATAAGCAAAACCTATACTCATTTTCTTTTTTCTCTGGGATAACATTTTAGGAGGTTCAAGGGGAATGGGAACACCCAGAACATTTTCTGCCATTTTTCAAAGGGAGACAAGTTTCGTGACTTTCTGTTCGCTTTTCTATAGGCTCAGTCCCACCGAAAAAGGGGTCAACTCTTGAAGGAAAGAATTTGCTCCTAAGGAGCAAATTCTTTCCTTTAAGAGTTGACCCCTATTAACACTTTAGGAGGAGTTGCCTCCCCTGAAGGTGCTCCCATTCCCCTTAAGAATTATCAGATGTAATTTATACTTTATACTGGATAGATAAATACAGTAGAACATCAGTAATTTGAATGAAGTCTAGGATATTAGCTGATTTTGTTGAATTATTGAGTCTTTGAATTATTAAGGGTGAAAATATAAACTTTTGGTATCATTCAAACTTCAAAATCACTTTGAATTATCAAGTAGTTTGAACTACCAGAGTTTGAATGATGAATGTTCTATTGTAGTCAGTGATTTAAAGAACAAAAAGCTTCTGATGCAAATTGAAATCACTCAGCCTTAATCTTTGTTGTCCTGCTGAGCAAATTAATTTTGCGACACCCATTTCTGACTATCAGCCTGATGTAATTCATTCCTGCAAATTCTCAAACTGGATGACAAACACTGTAGATCCTGATCAGATGGCTTCTCTAGAAGCCATCTGATCTGGACCTACACTGTTTACAAAGGTAGGAGGTTGCCTGGTTCAGCAGGACAAGGGTTAGAAGAAATGAACATAATTCTGTTCATTCTCATAATTCTGTTCATTCTCATAATTCTATTCATTCTCATAATTCTGTTCATTCTCATAATTCTATTCATTCTCATAATTCTGTTCATTCTCATAATTCTATTCATTCTCATAATTCTGTTCATTCTCATTATTCTGTTCATTCACATAATTCTGTTCATTCTCATAATTCTGTTCATATATTTTCGCTCACCATCTATGAATAATATGAATAGAATTTTTCTGAAATTCAAATTCATACCCCATTAAAATAAATAAAAAAATAAATAAATTTACATCTGGTTGTGAAAAAATTCAGTTTTAATATACAATTTTATGTATAAACAATACAATTTGTGACACAATATGTGATGTTCAGTGGGTTCACTAAACATTGACAAGCATTTGAGTGAATATAAACAAAACAGTACAGAACAGATTTAGTGACTTTAAAATGCCAAGCATATAAAATATAAATAGAAGGAATCTAATTGTTTTCATATTCAAGATATTTAAGTGAAGGTTGTAGGAGTTCGAGAATTGATTTTGTGTCTTTATTTGTGAGATTCTCTCGAGTATTTAGTCAAATATTTCAAAAACATCTACGGAAAAAGTATCTTCACTTGAACAAGTTTGAGAAATAAAGACCCCCCTCCCTAAACCCCACTTTATATAGAGAAAACTGGGGTTTACGGGGGTAAACATTATTTTTCTTATTTCTGCTCCAAGACATAGGTTGTGGGTACTTGCTAGAACCGCCTCAATGAGGCGCTTCTAACGATCACCCCTAACTTATGTTTGTTGTATAAATAAGAAAAAATATCAAGGATTTTCATCAGAAAAGTAGCCAGTATGGAGATGTGAAAAAATGCACTATGTCGTATGGGTATATTAACGTAATGTGTTGCAACAAGCAATTGATAGTTGAATTACTCCTTAGGTGAACAGAGTCAGCGAGACAAGTATCAGCGCAAATTCATGGCACTGTTCCAAAGACAAAGCTTAATAGTCTGTGCTTGTACCAGCAACATTGAAAACATAAACAAAGGAGAAAAAAGAGCGAAATTGCTAAGGAAATTATTTTCTTTAAGAGAAGGTCCCAGGCCTAACAGGATGATTCACTCAGGAAGCAACTTTCTGACTGAAGTTTTCTCCCTTTCAAAGAAAACTAACAAGATTTTTCAGATATGTTTGGTTTTTATCATGGATACATAATACAGTATAGTTCCAATATATCACGTTCCGATATTTCGGGATGTCCAATCTATCGCAATCGCGCCGTGGATCCCGTTTTTTTTTCCCTTAAAAATTCATAATAAAAAAAAAATAGAGTTTTAAGTTGTTAAAATTTATTTAAAACCAGGTTTAACCAGGCCCCAACAGCGTTTGACTTTTCCCGGCCAGCGTCTGCTATTTGGTGCCAAAACATAACCATTCACGAGATCGCAGAAAAGTCTGTTTTTATGATGCAAACATCTACCGTTAGATGTAGCTAATTGTCTGAGGAGGGATTAAATCATTTTCACATTGATTGTGGATTAAATTTTATGATTGGAAGATAAACGCCAATTAGAGACATAACTTGACCATATTTTCACGCCTTATCGACACGCACCACAGGGTGGCAATTATATGACAGGGATTAACAATAGTGTCATACCTGAACCGTAATAAATACACAGATGGTTTGTCTCTCAATTGACAGTGCAGCAATTATTGCGATTTACTTACTGGTCTAGTTTTACCATATTTAAGGACTCAAAAAGACTTACAGTTGTAGACGATTTTTTTTAACACTTGCCCGCTATCAAAACACAATAAAATGATAGTTTTGTTGTTGTATAGTTTTTCGGCCCGTGGTAGACGTTAAATAATTTTTTTTCCAACCGCTACTTGATCTGGCAAGCCAAGGGAAACAACTAGAATTGCTTTAGTGCTTAGCGCTTATGGTAGTTGCGCCCCTTGGCCATCACCCGTTAAAGACAACCAGGGGAACCCGCAAATAAAAAATGGCATCCTGTTTTGACATTTTAGCAATCACATGTTTTCAGACGCAGATTTTCAGCTGTTCTTGAATGTAAGTTAATCGGTAGACATAGTCCCCTTTGTTTGTTCTGTCACTGAGTAATTCTGAACCTTCTTTAATGGTGAAATACGGCCGATAGCATTACTGACAGCCATTAGTGTGGATTGATAAACGGTTCGCACCAAACTATCACCGGGACTTGTAGTGGCATCTCGCTAAACTACCGCGACTTATATCGCGCTCCGACCACATCGCGGTTTTCGGGCTATGGCTCCTGACTACCGCGATATATTGGAGCTATACTGTATGTACAAATTTTTCAGATGTTTATTAATGAATATGAGGAAGTTCCATTTGATGCAATCACCTACATGACAGGAGAATGTAACTACGGTGGTCGTGTCACGGATGACTGGGATCGGCGATGTCTCCGAACTATCCTATCCGATTTCTACACTCCACATATAATTCAGGATCCTAAGTACAAGTTTTCTAGCAGTGGGTTATATTACTGTCCACCAAAAGGGAAATATGAGGATTACGTTGACTTTATCAAGGTTTGTCTTTAAACTGTACTTAACCTTTAACCTACAGTCAAACCTGTCATAGTTGCCACCTCTTTTAAGCATGAAACCTCTCTTAAGCAAGAAAGCATTTAGTTCCCGAAAAAGGCAAATGCATTAATATTCCCCTTTATTAAGCAAGCACCTGTCTTAAGCAAGCGCATTTTGATCATCCCTGGGGTGGTTGCTTAACACAGGTTGAACTGTATTTTGCACCAGAAGCCCCAAAAATGGGTACCCTGGCAAACAGTGCAGGCCCAGATCAAACGCCGCAGAATGCGGCATCTGATCAGGGCCACCACTGTTAGCGTAAAGTTTGGTCATTTTCCTAATAAATTTTGATGAAAACACAACCTGACACTCCTAAGGTTTGAAATGGACTCCTGCTATATATATAAGGAGGAAGATTCCATTTGGTATAAAAAGGGTTAAGATGCCAGTCACAACCATTGTCTTCTGCTTTATTGCATGCTGTTTTAAAATTCATTGTTGCAAACAGTGTGGACCCAGATCAGACTGCTCCTATAGGAGCAGTCTGATCAGGGTCCACACTGTTTGTCATAGCAGTCTGATCAGGGTCCACAATGTTTGCCTGTATGCCAAAATATGTTTGAAAAGTTTGCAAGAGTGGTCAGCAGATGACAGCAGCCCCCGCCCATCAGGGCTTGAAGAAATAGATGGGCTGCATGATGCTTCCACGCGGAGCTGAAACCGACCCGCACACAAGTATTGGTAAACCACTTAGAGGATTTAAGCCTGCCCAGACAATGCGGTGCAAGTCGGACCTTCCATGCTTAAAAACCTTATTGGTTTCATTGGGTGACAGGGCTTGAGGTGTCATTTCATCTCAATGTTGGGTAAAAGTCCCGCAAAATTGGAAGCAACGTCTGCAAAATGACCTTTACAGTGTTGACGGGGATGTTAAACTCATACGTAAAATACAATCAGCAGACGACATAAACTAGCAACAGACAACATTTTCTGATGCTGATTTTCTTGTCGTACTAAGGGTTAATATTTCTCAGCGGGGATGGTTGGGTGTGACGAAGATGCCCTGCTTCTTTCGGCATAGGGTCAGCCAAATGATACTTAGTTATCCTTGTGGCTGATAGGGATAAAAGCAGAGATGGTGGATGTCATTTTTGTCGTTCCTGCTTTAAGAATGGGACAGTATAGGAGTCCGGATTTCCATCTGTTCATTAGTCTGTTTGTCCATTCTTTTATCAATCTACAGGAGCAGTCTGATTTGGGTCCACACTGTTTGCCTGTATGCAAAAATATTTTTAAAAGTCGCAAGAAGATTCAGCAGATGACATAAGCAGACGACATTTTCAGATGTAGTTTTTGTCAGCTTCTTAAGGGTTAAATATATTGATAGCAGTTGTGGGTCGATTGCCTCTGAATGTGGGCTTGGAAAATGACCCTGGACAGAGACAGAGACTGTTTCATTTTATTGTATAGCATCTGATCAGGGTCTACACTGTTTGCCATTGTACCGACACATGAGTCCAGTCCATGGTTTACAAATACCCCTCTTTACACAGCTCTCAGGGTCCAGTTGTTCAAAGCTAACAATGTCGTTAGTTAACAAATCTTTAAAACTTTTGATCATTAAATACGACATACCGACAAATATTTTTGCAGAAAAAATGTGAGCAGCTTTTGCAACAGCAAAAAGCTGCTCAAATTTTTTTCAGCAAAAATACCAATAAACAACTCGGCCCAGATGTCGCAGCAACAAGAGTAACACAGCTATAAATAACAATTACCAGGGGCCAGTTGTTCAAAACTAAAGAAGTCATTAGTTAACAAATCATTAAAACGTTGATCATTTAATATGCAATTATACTAATATTTTGCTGAAAAAATGAGCAGCTTTTGCAACAGAACCCGCTCAATTTTTTTCAGCAAAAATACCAACAAATTTAGATATTGTACTTGCTAGAACAGATAACAATATAACCACTAACGAGCTCATTAAGCTAACATGGTTTTGAACACTGGATCCTGGATTTCATACATGTCAGTTATACAAGAGGGGCAGTTGTCAGTTCATGTACAGAAAGAATTTGCACTGTACTGTTAACAGCTATTTTGACTAGGCATCACGTGAACAAGTCGTGAAATAAAGATCCCCCTAAACCACACATTATAGAGAAAAACTGGGGTTTACGGGGGGTAAACAATATTTTCCTTATTTCTGCTCTAAGACATAGGTTGTGGGTACTCATTAGAACTGCACTCAAAGAGGCGGGTTCTAACGAGCACCCAAAACCTATGTTTGGAATATAAATAAGAAAAAATATCACAAATTTTCACCAGAAAACTTGCCTTTTTGGGGGTTTAAAAATGTACTATATCACACGGATGTGTTTATATTAATGGCAATTCATTTCCAAGCAAACAAATAAGCAATAGAGAAAAAAAGTCTATATCTATATTCTAAGTCTGCTTAACAGACAATTCACATGTTGTTTCAAGCCTTCTTTGCTCTGAAAAAACAAGGAAAAACCGTCAAGAGTGTTGTCTGCTGTTGTGATGACTGATGCCTCAAGGATTTACATGCAACAGCGAGGTTATATTTTTATAAACAGCAAATTTGAACAGAACAGCGATTCAGAGAAGATTTTCTTTTTCAGAACTTGCCTGCATCTCAGCTACCGGAGGTATTTGGTATGCACGAGAACACAGATATTTCCAAGGAACTTCAGGAGACCAAGCTTCTCTTTGACTCCGTTCTTCTTACTCAGGGTCGCTCAGGTGTTGCTGGTGGTGGTGACACTGATGAACAGCTGAATCACATTGCTGGCGACATTCTATCTAAGGTGAGATCAGGGGTCTGGTTATACCAGCTTAAGGGGAATGGGAGCACCCCATAGGGGAGGCAACTCCTGCAAAAGTATTTTTGTCTCCCATGTCAATAGGGGTCAACTCTTAAAGGAAAGAATTTGCTCCTGAGGAGCAAATTCTTTCCTTTAAGAGTAGACCCCTTTTTCAGTGGAACAGGGTTTATAGAAAAGTGAACAGGAAGTCCTTTGAAAAATGGCTGAAAAATCTGCCAGTCATTGTCATTCCCCTTAAATATGTAGTAGATTATTCAGTTGTTGTAAAGGGGAAAGTCTGACAATCAACCCACTCTTACTGGAAACCCATACTAGGGTCAATGGCAAACAGTGTAGACCCTGATCAGATGCCACTTAATGTGGCATATGATCAGGATCTACACTGTGGCATCTGATCATGGTCTACACTGTGGCATCTGATCAGGGTCAACACTGTTTGCTAATGCGATTTTCTGTCAAAAATTAAAACAAATAGATATGGCACTTCTTGAATGACAAACGTACTTGTCAAACATAACAGTTGAAGAGTCCACCAGTATAAAATTAAAACACATAGATATGGCACTTCTTGAATAACAAATGTACTTGTCCAACATAACAGTTGAAGAGTCCACCAGCATAAAATTAAAACAAATAGATATGGCACTTCTTGAATGACAAATGTACTTGTCCAACATAACAGTTGAAGAGTCCACCAGTATAAAATTAAAACAAATAGATATGGCACTTCTTGAATGACAAATGTACTTGTCCAACATAGCAGTTGAAGAGTCCACCAGCATAAAATTAAAACAAATAAATATGGCACTTCTTGAATGACAAATGTACTTGTCCAACATAACAGTTAAAGAGTCCACCAGTATACAATGGGTTATAACTACAGTTGTTCTTAAATGGCTCTAACAGCCTGGTGGTGTGTGTGTGTGTGGGGGGGGGGGGGGGGGGGGGGGTGCTGCTGAAATCATGAATAGTTTGAGCCCGTGAGGTTGCCAAGTCAGAAGATACTGGCATATTGTGTATATTCATTTGACTCACCACAATTAGAACATTATAAATGGGTACACACTAAATACATTTTTCTTTCCAAGCCGATCAAGTCAAATTACAGTCTCCTTCAGTTGATGTCCTATACACTAACCCTTATCCCACAGAATGTAACAACCCCTTCCTTTGGAAATGGTGTAGATCCAGATTCGATGGCTTCTGAAAAAAACCTGTCAAATCAGGATCTACACTGTTTGTCATGCAACAACCCCTACCTTTGGAAATGGTTTAGATCCAGATTTGATGGGATCAGGATCTGCACTGTTTGTCATGCAGTTTGTGAATGGAATGAATGCATTATATCAAGTACACCACAACCTCATTATAACACAGTTCATTATAACACGGTTCATTATAACACGGTTTTGGATATAACACGATTTCAAGATGGATCCCAAAAATGTATAGATTATACAGAAAAATGACCATAAATGGTCATTTTTCTATATAATCTATACATTTTTCTTTGCATATAACACCATTGTTTAACTAACACGGTTTCTGCTTTGGACCCCAACAATAGTGTTATAAAGAGCTTGGGGTGTAATTTGATTGATAGATAGAGAGAAATGGGTGTGGAATAAATTTATTCAGCAGGATAAGTGCTAAAGCTATTTATCAGATGATGTCACGCCTGAGAGTGTAATAATGCCATGTAATAAATTTGATAAATATGCAAATTAGTTAGAAACACTGTAATGTTACACGCATGACGTTCTTTATGACGTCAAGTTTACTAGTGGTGGGATATAGACATTTCTGTTAAAAGTCACGAATAAAATGTGTTTTGAATGCCATATGATAAACAGAAACTTGCATTCATGCTCATGTATTATTGAATTTATTAAACTCATTGAAAGAAAAAGGATAAAATGCTTGGCAAAGCCTCGCATTTTATCTCTTTTCCTCAACTCGTTTAATAAATTCAATAATACATGAATACTTATGTAAGATCCTCTATGTCATTTTGCCTATTAGAATTGTTGCAATGAGGTGATTCCGATTAGGGCATTTCCAAAATAAAACAGATGTGTACAGTTTCAACCAAGTATTTGAGGGGTGCAGGCCCAGACCTACGATGTGTATGACTTGGGTAACCATCAAAGACTCACATATTTTGATCAGTACCATTGCTGATTGCATGTGCCCTCTGAAGCCTGCAGGCTATCCAAAGAGAGATCAGTGAAAGCTGCGTGGATGATTCTGAGTCTTGTTGCAAGTTTTGCCTTGTGCTGGCTCATTTGTGACTTATCAAATAACCATTTAACTCTTAAAGTGCTGCAGAAAATTCTAGAGCAGATGGCAATCTTTTTTCTTTTTTTTTCACTATTTTCAGTGCAAATGTGGCTTGATATTTGATACAAATCATCCCCCTAGCAGATGGTTGACATGTAAGGTCAAGCCCATTTTTGCTGAAAAATAAGAAAAAAAATGCATTGAAAATATCATCAGCTAAACATGCTTAGCACTTGAAGGGTTAACCCTTGTCCTGCAGAGCCCGGATATGTCTGCTGAGCCCAGATATGTCTGCTGAGCCCAGATATGTTTGATCTTTCAAACAATGCAGATCCAGATCAGATGGCTTCTGAAAAAGCCATCTGATCAGGATCTTCATTGTTTGTCATTCAGTTTATGAATTTGTTGCAATAATTTGCATCAAGAAACCTGATTGGTTGATAATCTGTGGTAGGTGTGGCATATTTAAATTTTCAGGAGGTCAAGGGTTAATAATGCTTTGTTTCAGCTGCCACCGAATTATGACATAGAGCAAGCTGTTAAGAAATTCCCAGTAGAATACTCGGAGAGCATGAACACTGTTCTAGTACAAGAAATGGAGAGGTTTAACAGGTAGGTTAAAGTTTTGTTTGTTTGATTTGAGGTTTAATGCCCCGTCAACACTGTAAAGGTCATTTTGGAGATGTTGCTTCCAATTTTGTGGGACTTTTACCCGACATTGGGATGAAATGACATCTCAAGCCCTGTCGCCCAATGAAACCAATAGGGTTTATTAGCATGGACGGTCCGCCTCGCACCGCGGTTTCTGGACAGGCTTAGATCCTCTAAGCAGTTTACCAGTACTAGTGTGCGGGCCGGATTCAGCTCTGCGTGGAAGCATCATGCAGCCCATATATTTCTTCAAGCCCCTATGGGCGGGAGCCAAGGTAGGTTAAAGTGAAGGCCATTTTCATGATTCAGCTGCTCAGTTATATGGAGACTGAAACCTCACCATACGGCTGGCCTCGGTAGCTCAGTCAGATGCGTGTCTGACTGGTGATCAGGAGGACGCGGGTTCGATTCTTTCATGGAGATTGATCATGAAATCTTTTCTACAGTAATTCTCTCCCTTCTGCTGATTCAAGAAGGGCAGTTGTCAGTTTCTGGCAAAAGACTGTGCACTGTACTGGTTAACCGCTTGCGTTTAAGCCTGCCCAGGAAAAGTATGGATAGGTAAACTGACCGGCTAAAAAATGACCTAAAATGGTGTTGACTGTGCCGTTAAACTCCAATACAAACAAATCCTCACCATAAGGGCCTCTGTGGCCTAATGGATAAGAGCACTGTCTCTTAATCATTAGGTCTCTCACCACTGTGGTTCAAGCCTCACTCTGGTGACATTTGAGACATCAAGTTTTGCAATGAAAGGTCAGGTGGTTTTTCTCCAAGTACTCCAGTTTTCCCCCCATCTCTGATTAACGATCAGCTCGAAATAACTGAAATAATCTTTGAAGGATCATAAAACAAAAAAAAAAAAAAAAAACCTCACCACGCTGAACTTGGATATATTATTTTTCTGAACACATTATAGATCCAGATCAGCTGGCTTCTTGAAAGCCACATTATGAAAACACGCCTATTCAAATAAATTGGAAAAAAATTACCACCAAAAAATGAAAATTTTCAGATAAATTTTCCATATTTCTGCTCCAAACATGGATTGTGGGAACTCGTTAGAACCGCCTCTAACGACTTCCCACAATCTGTTTTTGAACAAAAAAAAAATGTATACCCCTGTAAACCCCTGTCATACTATATAAAAGTAGGGTTTAAGGGGTCAAAATTATATAGGCATGTTTTCATGATGCTGATCAGGATCTATACTGTTTTCTATTCTGGTTGTGAATCCACTGTAAAAAAATGATATCATGCTACACAGATGGCTGAAAATTGTGGAGGTGTGGGTTAATCATTGCTTCAGTAGTCTGATTAGAGTCTACACTGTTAGCCATTAGTCTACACTGTTTGCCATTCTGTCTGCATCTTTTGGACTCCTTGCTGGATTTTGATACAAATTTGTTAAAATTTTTCGGATAATTATAGCAAGTCTTCAAGGTGTCCTAATTTTTAGGATTTTTACGGTATCTGCATTACACTACAACTGCTGTATAACACTACCTGTGTAGTTGAGGTTCAAATCAGAAACTGTGTGAGTTCAACAAGTCTGTTAGGTATAGATTATATGAAAAATAAAAAGAAAGCTGTCCATGTCAATCTACATTTTTTTTTTCTTATTGAAATTCATTTGAACTTATATAGCAATAAGATCTGATTTACCATTGTTATGTGATAAACAGAATATTACACTCCTGGTCATTGATATGACATTTTTTAAACACTGTCTAACCAGACGCACATTTGATAAATTTTATATGAAATGACCACAAATGTAAGATCCTTCATGTATTTTAACATCCAACCCTCTTTACACCGACATTTGTTATAACGGCAAAACTCGTTATAATGACAATTTCATTGGAATGAATTCTTAGCTGAAGGCTTAGCCTTGCTTCTGAGCGGCGTGGGGTTCCCTCGGGTTGGAAATGCCAAAATCGAAAGCATAGTCATGAAAGATTCTTGTAATCTACTACAAGAAGCATTTATGTTATAGATATTTGTTAGAATCGCCTGAGGCGATTCTAACAAATGTCTATAACATGTTTTTTTGAGTAATGATGTGGAAAATCCTTTTTATTACTCTTTCATACTCCTAACTGCGATTCTTTATAATGGCAAGTTCTTTATAACAGCACAATAATAGGGAACAAATACTTTCTTTATAATGATGGTTCTACTTTAATAGGTTTTAGATTTTCAAAAATACATTGTTTGTTTGAACAGGTTGACAACCATTATCCGAAGCAGTCTTCAAAACTTGCAGAAAGCAATCAAAGGTCTTGTAGTGATGTCAGCTGAACTTGAACAAGCGGCAGGAAGCTTGCTGATTGGTAAATTACCAGCCATCTGGGCCAAACGCTCTTACCCATCACTAAAACCTCTCGGAAGTTACGTGAACGATCTGTTGGAGAGACTGAAGTTCTTGCAGGTTTGTTTGATATACTGATTTATAAGAATTTAAGAATCTTTAGTGGCTGAAAGCTGTGGACTGCAATTCTCTCTGTAAATTCTAACTTCAATACAAAGCTGACAGTTACGGAACCCTGGAAGAGACATGCAATTATATGTTGTGTGAACAAGATAATATCTAGTGGGCACAAGCTATTATCTTGTTTAAACAACAACATATCTTGTGCACAACTTATTAGTTTGTTTGGACAACATAATATCTTGTGCGTACAAGATACTATCTTGTGTGCACAAGTTATTATCTTGTTTCCACAACATATTATCTTGTTTGCGTGCAGACAACATAATATCTTGTGCGCACAATATATTATCTTGTTTGCACAACTTAATTTCTTATGAGGACATCATAATATCTTGTGCACACAACATATTATCTTGTGCACACAAAATAATATCTTGTTTGCACAACTTAATATCTTGTTCGCACAACATATTAAAAAAAAATTGCATGTCCCTTCCCGAGTTCCGTAGACAATGAACAAGGAAGACCAAAATGAACATGCTGCGAAGCAGTACCTGAACATATACTTTCCTTGTTTATCTCAGTAATCTTTATTAACCCATAACATGCCAATCACAACAATTGTCATCTGCTTTGTTGGCTGCTGATAATATTAAAAGTCATTTTTGCAAACAGTGTGGACCCAGATCAGACTGCTCCTCTGATCTCGGTCCACACTCTTTGCCTGTGTGCTAAAATATGTTTGAAATGTTTCCAAGATGATTCAGCAGAAGACGAAAACAGACAACATTTTAAGATGCAGTTTTCTTGGCAGCTTAACAGTTAATTTTGAAAAAGGAGTTCAGAACTCCTCACTCCTACTCTGTAGGTCTCACAATGCTCTGTTTTAGATATTGGGTCAAGTGTGAGATGCAAAGTTATGTTACAAATGCCAGGGCCAAGTTGTTGAAAACTAATAATGGCATTAGTCGATGTACCATTCATTTTCTGACCATTTTAATGTCACTTATTATATAATATGCTAGTATTTTTGCATTGCAGAAGCTACTCATTTTTTTTTTTTTTTTTTCAAAAAAAAAAGCATAAAAACACATAAGAACTGTATAAGAAACTGTTCTTGCTAGAACACAGTTAATATTTCGACCCAACCACCCCCCTCTCTGCATACTTACACTTGGCTTGCTACATGTATTAGTTTTATATTCTGAAAGAACCACAGTGTCTGAATAAAGAGAAAATTGATGCATCTCCTGGAAATCTTTATGGTTTGTGGCTCCTTCTGCTGTCAGCTGCGGCCAGTTGTTCAAAGTCTTGTTAGCTTAATGGGCTCTTTAGTGGTCAAATTGTTAACTGTTCTAGCAAGTACAATATCTAATACTCGGGTGTTTTTGCTGAAAAAAATGTGAGCAGCTTTTGCATTTGCAAAAGCTGCTCACTTTTTTTTAGCAAAAATAATAGCTTACCTGCCATATTTGGTGATAAAAGTTTTAATGATAAGTTAACTAACAATACCATTGGTTTTGAACATTTGGCCCCAGGTTTTTCCATTTCCACTTACAGCAATGGTATGACAGCAACAAGCCTGAAGTATTTTGGATCTCAGGATTTTTCTTCACCCAAGCTTTCTTGACTGGTGTGATGCAGAACTATGCTAGGAAATACACAATTCCTATCGACACACTCGGATTTGACTTCCTTGTCCAGGACACAGATACAAAAGATCATCACCCTGATGATGGAGCCTATGTATGGGGATTGTTTCTAGACGGTGCTAGATGGGATAGACACAAGTAAGTACCTTAATTAGGGCTGGTTAATCGGAGCTGAAAAGATAATCGATTATCAGTCCTGTCATTGTGATCGATAATCGATTAGTAATCGCGAAGTTTTTTGTCATAAGTTTAACTGTCTGGCTTTCTGTCTGAGCATGACTCTTACCATATGTGCACTTTACCATATGTGTATTTGAACAGACAGGCCTGAGCAAACAGTGTAGACCCAGATGAGATGCCACATAATGTGGCGTCTCATCAGGGTCTGCACTGTTTGCCACTCATCCAGCTATTTTAGATATAACTTTGGGTAATAAATTGTACCTATCAAGAAATCGATTAAAAGCAAATAAAAAATGATAATCATTTTTGTGGAAAATATCGATCGATTAATCTATTATACCATTAATCATGTCAGCCTTAGCCTTAATAGTCTTGAGTTGAAGCAGGATATAGAATGTATGCTTAAACATTGCAGGATATTTGGTGTATGGTAAAATATATAGAGAATACCAGGTGAAAGTCTTTTGATATCAAGTTTATCAGGCAAGGCTTCCAGAAAGCTTGTAGAATCGCGAGGCTTGCCGAGTGATTCTACTATTAAACATGCGTTCTCGAAGCCGAGACTGATAAAATTGATATCAAATGACACGAATCCGGTATTCCATTTATCAGTTTATCCCCTTGTGCACTCTTAAAATAACAATTTACGATCAGTTATCGATGGTCCTCTGTGGGTCCCAACATTCAGGCGGTCGATATATATTATCAGCTGACCTTAATTTTTCCTATAATATTTTTTTTTTTTCAAGTAATTTCTTCCATTTTTTTCCTGAAATAATAACATTTTTGCCAATTTTTCTAGTAGTCCGGTACATTCATAAAAGCACAATGTCACATATACCTGATAAAGCTCACTTGTCCTGAGATAGCATATCTTTATCAGGTCAATGTGCTACAATGCAATTAAATATAGGGGGTAACTGATAAAGCAAGTTATAAAGTGTATGCTAAAACAAAGCAGGATAAAGGGTTAAAAACTTAAGGAATTATTTCTTCATTCGATAGTTCTTCTCAGGAATTTTCGGGATAAAATTGTGATTACCATATTTATCCTATACATTTTGACACTTTTAATGCTCTTAAAGTATCAGAGATTATTTCTCATAATTATTTTGCCACAAAGACATTTGCTCAGCGGCAAGCAGTGTATAACTTGATCAGACAGCACAGTCTGTATCTGTGTCTACACTGTTTGCTCTTATTTTTATGACTTAAGAGACCGAATATTTAAGAACATACCGGTATTGTAATAGTTCAGAAATCTGCATGTCTGATACCCATGGGTAATGCTGCCACCTCGCCCTGTTCTAGAAAATAATATAGATAGGTTGGGTCGGCAACATTCTTTCATGGGGATTGATCATGAAATCTTTTCTACGGTCATTCTGTCCCTTCCGCTGATTCAAGAAGGGCAGTTGTCAGTTTCTGGTGAAAGAATGTGCACTGTACTGGTTAACCGCTTACGTATAAGACTGCACAGGAAAAATAGGTAAACTGACAGGCTCAAAAATGACCTGAATAGTGTTGACTGGGCCATTAAACTCCAATACAAACAAACAAAACCAGAAACCCCAAAAGAGGTAATTAGCAAACAGTGCAGGCCCAGATCAGACACCGCAGAATGCGGCATCTGATCAGGGCCTACACTGTTCGAAAAAAGTTGAGCCATTTTCGAAACAATTTTTAAAGACAACACAACCTGACACCCCTAAATATTTAAATAAACTCCTATATATAAGGAGGAAGATTGCATTTGGTACAAAAAGGGTTACCTTTACCGTATACATGGTATTTTCTTATTTTTCAGGGATGTACTGGGAGAACAACTTCCTAAGATCCTGAATGATTCTCTCCCCGTTATTTGGCTTAAGCCTGATATTCGAGACAACATTGACGAATCAGACAAGCGTTACAAATGCCCGGTATATAAAACCAGTGAGCGTAAAGGAGTGTTGTCAACTACAGGCCACTCAACCAACTTCGTTTTGGCTATGTTGTTGCCGACAGACAAGCCGGTACAACACTGGATCAAACGAGGATGTGCTATGCTGTGCCAGCTGGATGATTAGATAGCATTCAGTTATTACAAACTTGAATTTACATTTCATTGTGGTTAATATTCATTTTTATACCAAGGACAAGTAATTCAAAGTGATACATTTTTCTACAAAAAAAAATACACAAATACATATAATACATGTATTTCTTAATATAACTCCCTGAATCAGTGGGAAAAAATTCTGCTATTAGCAGACAAAATATTTAGCTGTTTTACTGATGATCTTTCTGGATTGAATGATTTTTTTTTTCACACCTTGTATATTGGAATATGGAACTCCTACAACTTTAAACATAAAGAAATTTTGACTTACAGTATCTGGTGAACAGATAACTCATTGATTTTCCACTATTTTTTCCAAAGGAGAGTTGGAAAGAATTACTTCCCTTAAGGGGAATGGGAACACCTGGCATATTTTCTGCCATTTTTCAAAGGGCGAAAACTTTCGGGACTTCCTGTCTGCATTTCTATTAGCCCTGTCCCACTGAAAAAAGGGTCTACTCTTAAAGGAAAGAATTTGCTCCTGAGGACATGGAAGTTTTGCAGGAGTTGCCTCCCCTGAAGGTGTTCCCATTCCCCTTAAGTGTAGTAAGAAATAAAAAGAACCAGTGGGTCTAGCAGTTGATATTTATGTATGGGAAACCTCAAAACAGGACTTGGCAGACAGTGCAGATCCAGATCAGATGCTGCAAAATGCAAGATCTGATCAGAGCCTTCACTGTTTGCAAAAATTTCAGCAGTTTTCTAAGTACATTTCCAAACATGTGGTTTGACAACCATTACGAAAACAGGCCTATTCAGATAGACTGAAAATTTTACCTGCCGAAAAAATGAACATTTTCTGAAGAAAAATTGTGATATTTTTCTAATTTCTGCTCAAAATATAGATTGTGGGTACTCGTTAGAACCGCCAGTTCTAGCGAGTACCCACAATCTCTCAAAGTATAGATTGTGGGTACTCATTAGTACTGCCTCATTTAGGCGGTTCTAGCGAGTACCCACAGTCTATATTTTAGAGCAGAAATAAGAAAAATAAGGTTTACGCCTGTAAACCCCAGCTTTACTATATAAAAGTGGGGTTCAAGGGGGTCAAAATTATATAGGCATGTTTTCGTGATGACAGCCATGAATGTTATCATTTTCTTTGAAGTGCTTTACCAGTGAAATATCAATATGAACTATATTAACACACATTGTTCCAGATTTGACAATCACCATCTTGACAAATGTTGTACGAAGTGTTTACTTTCGAAATAGAAAAGACAGAAAAAGTAAAATGATTGAGCTTTGCATTTAAGATGTGTCATGAAGAGATGGAACTATAGTTATATGTAAACATTTTTTTTTTGTATTTTATAGATTTATTTAATTTAAATGTTGATGTGATATTCGACACATTCCAGTAAAAAGGCGGGCTTGTTAAGGTGGATGATGGATATTTTTTTATGTTTGCATCAAAACGTATCTTCAAGATTTGCCTCAGAGGGCGAACTAAAAATAGCTTTGAACTAAAGCAATACCCATTGCAGCATATACAGAATGGGGTATTTGTATATAAATCATTGAAATTTGTAATACGGTGATGCTGCTGTATCGCCTGATAGTAGTTGCCAAAATAGAGAAGCTTTTTCCGTCCAAAATATATTTATATTTATTGTTTATTATTTTTTTTCACATATTTTGTTTTATTTTAATGACTGACAAAGAAAAGGCTTAATTCTTACCCAGCTGATCACAACCCCTACTTTTGCAAACAGTGTAGATCCAGATCAGATGGCTTCTGAAGAAGCCATCTGATCAGGCTCTACACTGTTTGACATTCAGTTTGTGAATTTGTAGCAATAAATTACATCCAGTAATCTGATTGGTTCAAATGCTGAAATGAGTGTGGCTGAATCAATTATTCAGCAGGATAAGGGTTAAACGTCTAACTTTGTAATGATTTGGGGAAGGCACCAGGTCCCAGTTGTTCAAAGCATTGTTAGCTTAACACCCTCGTTAGTGGGCAAAATATTAACTGTTCTACAAGTAAAATATCTACTACATGGCTATTTTGGCTGAAATACATGTGTGTGAGTAGCTTTTACAGTTGCAAAAGCTACTCACATTTTTTCAGCAAAAATATTAGCATATTTTGCCATATTTATTAAATGATCAAAGTTTTAACGATACATTAACAAATGACATTGTTAGTTTTGACCAACTGGGCCCAGACCACTTAGCATATCCCTGTAGCTTATATTGTCATGCTCTTATTTGCTCATGTAGCATTAGGAAATCAAGGCTAGCCTCCTGTTAAGGCTAGACTTCTATTATGGCTAGACTCCTTGATAGGAGTCTAGGTTGAAGGAAAGAATTTGCTCCTTAATGGATTCTAGCTTAACCCTTATCCTGCTGAATGAATTAATTTAGTCACCCATTGCTGACTATCAACCAATCAATTTATTTGATATAATGTATTCATTAAATTCACAAAATGCATGACACACAGTGTATATCCTCATCAGATGGCTTCTTCATTCTGAAGAAGCCATCTGATATGGATCTGCACTGTTTGCAAAGGTAGGGGGCTTTTCATGTTCTACGGGGGTAAGGGTTAAATGAAAGAATTTGCAGCTTAAAGGAAAGAATTTGATCCATAATAGGAATCTAGGTTAACAGAAAGAATTTGCATCTTAATAAGAGTCTAGCTTAAAGTAAAGAATTTGCTCCTAAACAGGAGTCTAGCTTAAAGCAAAGGATTTGCTCCAAAACAGGAGTCCAGCTTAAAGGAAAGGATTTGCTCCTTAATAGAAGTCTAGCTTAAAGGAAATAATTTGTTCCTCAGGATTCTTCCTTTTGACAAAATATTTTAAAAGATTTGCCTCCCCTGAAGTGTAAGATTTTGTTGCTGCAGTCTTCACGTGAGATGACTGGGAGAACGGCTGACATGGAATTCCATGCATTGTTTTCCTTCACATATTTTACAAGGAAGAATGGCTACTCTTAGTGGTAGTGGACATGGTTTCTGTCATTTGATAATTGTGTTCTTCCAAAATATAATTTTTTTATCAAAGGCAAACAGTGTCAGTCCAGATATCTCAATATAAGGCATCATATCTGGGCCTGCTCTATTTGCATAACTGTCTGTACCTGTCTACAGGGTTGAAAGAGTTCACTTCTCTTTAGGTGTATGCTCATATTGATAATATCCAGTGGCATAGTAAGAATTGTCTCCCCTGAGATGTATCAATTCTTTCTTTTAAGTGTACTAGAAAAAGGCAGCTTAATTAAGGGGAGTGGCGACACCTTCAGGGATGGCAACTCCTGCAAAAGTAGTTTTGTCTCCCATGTCAGTAGAGGTCTACTCTTAAAGGAAAGAATGTGCTCCTTAGGAGCAAATTCTTTCCTTTAAGAGTTGACCCTGTTTTTAGTGGGACAGGGCTTATAGAAAAGCAAACAGGAAGTCCCAAAAGTTGTCTCTCTTGGAAAAATGGTGGAAAAATCTGCCAGGTGTTCCCATTCCAGTTAAGTGTACCAGAAAAGTACATTCTTTTCTCCTATCTTCCATTGATAGTGCAGCATCTGAGGCACAACCTTCTAGGACAGTCCTGTAAATTTTACCTGTAACAAAGCCTTTTTATGCCCCCGGAATCTAAGATTCTGGGGGGCATATAGTTTTTGGTCTGTCCGTCTGTTTGTCCGTTTGTCTGTTTGTCCGGGCAGACTAGAGGTACCTAGTGGGGTTAGGATTCTGCCCAATTCAACTTAATGAGGTTTATTCCGTAAGGCACAGTAACTTTTTAGTTAGTGGGGTTAAAAATTTCGTATGTGGGGTTAAAACTCTGTACAGTGGTGCGTTATGGGGTTAAAGTCTCCATAGACTTTACATTAGTAACCCCACAAGGTACCTCTACAAAAGGACGGACGTTTGTCCGTTTGTCCGTCTGCAAAAACTTTAACATTGGGCATAACTTTTGAATGGTAAGTGGTACAGCTTTCATACTTCACATGTGCATTCCTTGTCACAAGACCTTTCAAGAGGTACCATAAATTTTGACCTCGTGACCTTCACCTTGCGCTGTCCGGGGGCATTTGTGTTTCACAAACACATCTTGTTTACCCTGATCTCCCATTGAAATAAGAAAAGTAGAAGCCGTCCATTATTATACATTTACTGAAACTATATTTATTTTGTGAAGTTGCATTCCAGTATTTTACTGTTATTAATCCACTTGAAGTCTGTGATAAAATAAAAGTTGTCTTTAGATTGTTCTGTTGTTTTCTTTAGAACCCTTTTCTCGTATCATCACGTAAACATGTCTGTGAAATAAAGACCCCTAAACCCCACTTTATATAGAGAAAACTGGGGTTTACAAGGGAATATATTATTTTTGTTATTTCTGCTCCAAGACATAGGTTGTGGGTACTCGTTAGAACCACCTCAATGAGGCAGTTCTAACGAGCACCCAAAACCTATGTTTGAGAATAAATAAGAAAAATATCACAAATTTTCATCAGAAAAAGTACCTTTTTTGAGGTTTGAAAAATGCACTGTATCACATGGATGTGTTATTGTAATGTTGACTGTAAAGAATACGCATAAAGCTCTTTAACCCATTTTGTATCAAATGGAATCTTCCTCCTTGTATATAGCAAGAGTCCATTTCAAAATTTAGGGATGTCAGGTTGTGTTTTCTCCAAAATCGACTTGGAAAATGGCTGAATTTTTTGCAAACAGTGCAGGCCCTGATCAGGGGATGCAGCATTTTGTAGCTTCTGATCTGGGCCTGGGCTGTTTGCGAATTACCCATTTTGGTGTTTCCAGTACCAAATGGGTTAACGTTAGACCCAATATGTACAGACTAGTCACTAGGCTTTAAGTGATGCTATTTATTGGAAAAATGCCACAAAATTTTGGCATGATACAGTTTCATTGCTTGAGCTATCCCTTATTTCAACAATCCTACAGGTAAACAAATTAGGTCTGACAGTGACGTCAAATCAATAACAAAGCTAAAAATAGAAAGGATTTTCCAGTATAAATTTGCGCTTGGGTTTATTGTATGAATAGGACACAGCCACTGATTATACAGCAGTCGCAACGGCCCAGGGGATCTTAACGCTGCTTGTCATGCTGACGGTCCATGTTCGAATCTCACTGATTGCGTTTTTTTATTATATATTTGTTCATTTTTTCGTATTTTTAGCTCACCAGAGCCGAAGGCTCCCGGGGAGCTTGTAGGATAGGCAGTCGTCCTCTGCGTCTGCGACATCTCCTCTGAAGCCACTGGGCCGATTGGGCCCAAATTTTATCAGTAGCATTCTTGGGCTGGGGGATTGAAAGATTGTGTTTTTTTTTATGAAAATTGGCTCATTAGTTTGGTTGCTATGGCAACTTAGCGTTTCCATAGACTTTTAGTGGGGAAAATTGAAAAATGGCATTTACTGCCAAGCCTCTGCAGATATTTTGACAAAACTTTCATAGAAATGTTCCTTAGGCAATCTACTAACTGCCATAGGAATTTAGGCCTACTGCTCATTTTTAGCTCGTCTGTTTTTTTAAAAAAAACTTTCGAGCTATTGTCATCACTCCAGCGTCTGCGTTGTCGTCTGGCGTCGTTCCAAAAAAAACTTAACCTTGGGTATAACTTAAAAAGTATTAGACCTAGCCTCATGAAACTTCATACACACACTCATCATCACAAGAGCTACATTTTGACCAAGGACCATAACAACATTGTTGATTTTGGCTGAATTATCTCCCCTTTTCCAATTTTTTTCTGAAACACATTTTTTGCTCTCATTTTAATACTATTCACAACAGAGCCTTCAAACTTCACATGAATGTTCCTTGCGACAAGACCTTTTCAGTGATACCACACTTTTTGATCTGTGACCTTGACCTTTGAACTTTGACCTATTTTTCGAAAATTTAACCGAAAACCTTAACCTTGACCATATTTCCAAAAGTATTTGGCCTACCTTCATGAAACTTCATACACATACTCACCATCACAAGAGCTACATTCTCTACAAGTTTTATAACTCCATCTTGCAATTTGATTGAATTATCTCCCCTTTTCTCTCCGTTTTTTTTTTAAATTGTTTTTGTCTCTTATTTCAATACTATTCACAACAGAGCCTTCCAACTTCACATGAATGTTCCTTGGGAAAAGACCTTTTCAGTCATACCACGCTTTTTGACCTGTGACCTTGACCTTTGAACTTTGACCTATTTTTCGAAAAATTAACCAAAAAACTTAACCTTGACCATATTTACAGAAGTATCTGGCCTGCCTTCATGAAACTTCATACTCACACTCACCCATCATCACAAGAGCTACATTTTGACCAAGGGTCATAAATATATTATTGTTTTTGGCTGCATTATCTCCCCTGTATTATCAAAAAGGCTATATTTTGTATAAGTTCAATAACTCTATGATGCAATTTCACTGATTTGTCTATGTGACATGGAAAAACAGATGAGCATGGCGCCGCTTGCGGTGCTCTTGTTATTGGTTGCCATGGAAACCAAAATGAAAAAAAATAGATATTTTGACAAAACTTACATAGAAATGTTCCTCAAGTTAACTTCTCTTATCCCTATGCTTTTTTGCCAACCTGGGGGTTCCCTAGGTTGTGCTGGGGCCATGCCCTGCCCCCTCCACTTCATAAAATGCCTTATATCTCAGAAACCTTACAGATCCTCACCCCTAAACCATATATATTCTTGCTCCTTATGATAAGATGCATTAAGTGACACCAACTTGGAGGTCCCCCAGGATATGCCGGGGACATGCCCCGACCACTCCGCTTCATGAAAGGCCATTTATCTCAGAAATCATTCAGATCCCCACCCCTACACCATATATATTCTTGTTCCTTATGATAAGACATACTAAGTGACACAAACCTGTGGGTCCCCCGGGATGTGCCAGGGACATGCCCCACCCTCTCCACTTCATTAAATGCCATTTATCT
The DNA here is from genome assembly GCA_963580285.1 of Lucinisca nassula. Classification (NCBI taxonomy): domain Eukaryota; kingdom Metazoa; phylum Mollusca; class Bivalvia; order Lucinida; family Lucinidae; genus Lucinisca; species Lucinisca nassula. The sequence continues at coordinate 49,322,514 of OY757016.1, read as the reverse complement.
CAGAAACCATTGAGATCCCCACCCATAAACCATATATATTCTCATTCCTTATGATAAGTTGCATTCAGTGACACCAATTTGGGGGTCCCCCGGGATGTGCCTGGACCATGCCCAACCCCCTCCACTTCATAAAAGGCCAAATATTCCATAAACCTTACAGATCCCCACCCCTAAACCATATATATTCTTGTTCCTTATGATAAGACTGATTCAGTGACACCAACCTAGGGGTCACCCAGGGCACACCCAGGCCATGCTCCACCCCTTGACTTCACAAAAGACCATATATCTGAGAAACTGTTCAGAGCCCCAACCCTAAACCATATATATTCTTGTTCCTTGTGATAAGACGCAATCAGTGACACCAGCATGATGGTCTCCCCAGGGTGCCACGGGCCATGCCCCACCCCTTTACTTCATTAATATCCATATTTCTCAGAAACTGTTCAGATCCCCACCCCTTAACCATATATATTCTTGTTCCTTATGATAAGACTCCACTTCATAATAGGCCATATATCTCAGAAACCATTCAATTCCCCATCCTAGTATAATCACATATATCCTTGTTCATTGTTAATAGACACATTCAGCCATCCCCGTCTTGTGGGGTCCACAGGGGCCATTTCTCATCCTGCCACTCATAAAAGGACCTCATATCTCAGAAACCATTCAGATCCCCACCGTTTAACCATATATACTCTTGGTCCTTATGATAAGACATATTCAGTGACAACAATCTTGGGCTGTTCTGGGGTCTGCCATGCCCGAATCCCTCCATTGCTTAAAAGGCCTTGCATCCCAGGAACCATACATATCCCCACTGCTAAACCATATATGTCTCTGTTTCTTTTGATAAGATGCATTTATTGACACCAACCAGGGCTCCATTGGGTCCATGCCTCACCCTCTTTACTTTATAAAACACCTAATATTTCAGATCCGTCCACATGGGTGCTCATTTGGGTATGGGGTTTGTTTGGGTGACTTTATAATTGGTATATTAAAATCATATGTTATAATACATGTCTGCCATTGGGCAGTGTCCACCTGAGCTCTAGTTTATGAAATTTAGCTCTTTAGCTCTTGGGTTGTTTGCTATGCCAAGTTAAGAGTTTCCATTGACTTATAATGGGGAACATTGAAAAATGACAATGTCTTTCAAGATATTTTGCCACACTTTCATAGAACTGTTCCTTTAATAATGTTCCTTTTGGCCTATTTGTTGCCACAGATGGGAAATTGTCAATTGTCATCTGTTGTCAGGCAACAACACATTCAAGCGACATAAGAATCTGAAGCCACTAGGCTGATTGGATCCAAATTTTATCTGTAGCATCCATGGGCACAGGGCTTCCATGGTTAATTAAAATACATTGCTGTCAGTGGGCAGTGCCCCCCCCCCCCCCCCCCCCCCTGAGCTCTGGTGAGCATTGTGGCCCATGGGCCTCATGTTATATTTTACTGGTTTAAAATCTATAGTAAATTTTGTATACATATTTTTTCTATTTCACTTTTTTCATCTTTATTTCTCATAAACAAGTTTTATGCAATCAAGTGTTATGTGCTTGAAAATGAACAAGAAATATGTTCTGTACACATTGTAATTATCCACTTTTAACATGCCACACAGATTATTAACAGATTTCAAACGTTGTGTGTGTGTATTACGAGGTAAAAAAAAAATAATAATAATAAATCATTCGACACGTGGGTTTTGAACCAGCCACTTCTTGGGTCTGTAGAACAACCCCTCTACTCTCTTGGCCACGAAATCCACAAAGCTTTGGCGGTATGTAAATAATCTTAGTCCTAGGTTTCAAGTAAAGGCCATATCATATTAATATTCGAGTAAACTAATTATGACATAACTGCTAGGAATTCCGTGTCGGACTATATATTATTTTACTTTTAAAAAGCAAAACTTGAGTCAAACAGATTTTGTAAACATTAATGAAAAATTAGGTACAAAAAATCTTAAACATAAAATGATATTTTTAATGTAAAATTAATTTTAATTAATAATATACCTACCCATCACTACAATTATAGCCTTTTCACCAGACGCAGGTCTGGGTCAGTCTGACAAAAAAAATCTAGCCAGAAATGCCACCGGCATGTCCCTTTTTCCGTGACCTCCCTAGTGTCGAGTCCTGATTGGTCGCTGATGTCACATGACCTATCAGACCAATAGGCAGACGATACCGATGTACCTAAATACAGTAATGATGCGTAATGTGGCGTAATGATGCGTAATGTGGCGTAATGATGCGTAATGTAGCGTAATGATGCCTAAAATGGCGTAATGATGCCTGAAAAAGCATAATGATGCGTAATGTAGCCTATTTTATGAATTTATATTTACTCCAGAACAGATAAAGTTTTTTCCCGCATCCTGATACCCACAGTCAATAGCCCAACTCCAAGTGAGGTTTTCGCGATCCATGGTGGAGATAAACTAATAGAGTTTAGAATCGCCTCGTTGAGACGGTTCGTACGAGTACCTACAACCTATATATTGCTATAAGTTGTGTGCGCTCATTAGAACCGTCTCGTTGAGGCGGTTCTAACGAGTACCCACAACCTATGTCTTTTCTCTCTGGCGAAAATCCGTTGAAGTTTTCTTATTAAAACTGCAAAAAAAAACAAAATCGTGGGCGCTCGTTAGAATCACCTCGTTGAGACGGTTCTAACCGAGTACCCACAACCTTTGTCTTGGTATAAGTCGTGTGCGCTCATTAGAACCGCCTCGTTTTTTGTTGTTGAAGTTTTTATATATCGTAACTCCATAACACATCAGTGTGCTAAAATGGCCCATATTAACTTTTTTCGCCAAAATAATGAAACCCCCCGTAAACCCGATTTTTTTTCTCTGCATCAAGTATGGTTTAGAGGAATGTTCATTACACGGACTTATTAACCCGATGTGATAACATTCCTATGTAATATATGAAAAAATTTCGTATTTCTATTCCAAACATAGATTGTAAATGCGTACTCGTATCATCGAGGCGGCTCAAACTGTACCACAACGTATGATTGTAGTATAACCATGAAAATAATGCATAGGGGACCTATTTAAACCCCACATCTTATCAGGTTTAACAACTTAGCGATTAATATATTAGTTTTGGCTTATTATCAAGATCTATACTTGCAATGTAAGGGAAAGAACACAAAATATTGTTCAAAGAATACAATCATAAGTTATGTCATATTCATTCCAAAATGACGATAAGTCCAATTTATCTTTCAGTTCATTTTAATTTCCTTTTTTTTTCTTTCCTTCTTTCTCTATTAAATGATTTTCGCACCTTCTTTAATTGGGCGCGCGATTAAAGGTGCTCGTGCTGATTTATATTAACATGCTTTTCACACCTGAAGCGAGACGGGCAGGTATCCATTGTTTAACAGAATGCCGACAAGACATCATACACTATTATCATTAAAGACAAATGCCGAATCATAAAGTCATTAAAATTCACACGTTGAAGTCCGTTCATTTGTATTTATTTGGTTTGATTAATTTGGTTTGATTAAACTAAGAAGATCATATTGGAGCAGATCAGCCTAAGCAAACAGTGCAGACCCAGATCAGAATGCTCCTGAATGGGGAAGTCTGAACAGGGTCTACACTGTTTGCCATTCTCTGTACCTTTTGGGCTCCTTGCTGGATTGTGAAAGATTTTTATTAAATTTTGGATAATTGCAGGAAGTTCTCAGTGTCAAAGTTAGAGGATTTTTACGGTATCCCTATTGGCAAACAGTGCAGGCCCAGAGCACTGTCTGATCAGGGCCTCCACTATTTGCTGGTATCCTTTAACCCCAAAACCTATTGGCAAACAGTGCATGCCCAGAACACTGTCTGATCAGGGCCTCCACTGTTTGCTGGTATCCTTTAACCCCAAAACCTATTGGCAAACAGTGCATGCCCAGAACACTGTCTGATCAGGGCCTCCACTGTTTGCTGGTATCCTTTAACCCGAAAACCTTTTGGCAAACAGTGCATGCCCAGAACACTGTCTGATCAGGGCCTCCACTGATGAAAATCGGCCCCCGCCCATCGGGGCTTGAAGAAATAGATTTGCTGCATAATGCTTCCATGCAGAGCTGAAACTGACCGCACACGAGTACTGGTAAACCGCTAAGATGATCTAAGCCTGCCCAGGCAAAGCGAGAGGCTAAGAAATGGTCTGCTTCAGTTACAGCAACAAGACCTAGTCAGACCTCCACGCGACACAAGAGCGACGTCAGTCAAAATGAAGACTAAACTATTCATACTGGAGATAATCCTTATGCATTTATCATGAACAAAACAAATACGTTCGCTCTTGTGCGGTGCCAGCTGGAAACTATGGATAATATATCATCTATAGGCTAACATGACAGGTCGCTTATTAATTGGGATGGTATCTCATTCGACATCAAATTATCTAAAACAAGAGGGCCATGATGGCCCTGGATCGCTCACCTGATCCATAGTGTAACAAGTGGGCCCCAGAGAGGGCCATTATTGGCCCCAGGGCTTTAATGTACATAATGTTGAGGGAGGTCTTAAAGGTGAAGCTTCATACCAAACATCAACAAAGGCTAAAATTTGAACAATCTTGTCAAAGGTCCACTAGATGAAGCTACACATCAAATATCAAAGACCTGGGCCTAGCGGTTTCAGAGAAGAAGATTTTTAAAGATTTTGCCTATATAAGCCTATGTAAAATCAAAGGGCCCCGGGACAGGGGCATTTTTTGCCCCAGCACTATAGTTTGAACAATCTTGGTAGGGGTCCACTAGATGAAGCTTCATACCAAATATCAAAGTTCTGGGCCTTGTGGTTTCAGAGAAGAAGATTTTTAAAGATTTTCCCTATATAAGCCTATGTAAAACCAAAGGGCCCCGTGGCAGGGGGGGATTTTTTGTCCCAGCACTATAATTTGAACAATCTTGGTAGGGGTCCACTAGACGAAGCTTCATACCAAATATCAAAGTCCTGGGCCTTGTGGTTTCAGAGAAGAAGATTTTTAAAGATTTTCCCTATATAAGCCTATGTAAAACCAAAGGGCCCCGGGGCAGGGGCATTTTTGGCCCCAGCACTAAAATTGGAACAATCTTGGTAGGGGTCCACTAGATGAAGCTTCATACCAAATATCAAAGTCCTGGGCCTTGTGGTTTTAGAGAAGAAAATTTTTAAAGATTTTCCCTATATAAGCCTATGTAAAACCAAAGGGCCCCGTGGCGGGGGCATTTTTGGCCCCAGCACTATAATTTGAACAATCTTGGTAGGGGTCCACTAGATGAAGCTTCATACCAAATATATAAGACCTGGGCCTTGTGGTTTCAGAGAAGAAGATTTTTAAAAATTTTCCCTATATAAGCCAATGTAAAAGCAAAGGGCCCCGTGGCGGGGGCATTTTTGTCCCAGCACTAAAATTTGAACAATCTTGGTAGGGGTCCACTAGATGAAGCTTCATACCAAATATCAAAGTCCTGGGCCTTGTGGTTTCAGAAAAGAAAATTTTTAAAGATTTTCCCTATATAAGCCCATGTAAAACCAAAGGGCCCCGTGGCGGGGGCATTTTTTGTCCCAGCACTAAAATTTGAACAATCTTGGTAGGGGTCCACTAGATGAAGCTTCATACCAAATATCAAAGACCTGGGCCTTGTGGTTTCAGAGAAGAAGATTTTTTAAGATTTTCCCTATATAAGCCTATGTAAAACCAAAGGGCCCCGGGGCGGGGGCATTTTTGGCCCCAGCACTGTAATTTGAACAATCTTGGTAGGGGTCAACTAGATGAAGCTTCATACCAAATATCAAAGACCTGGGCCTTGTGGTTTCAGAGAAGAAGATTTTTAAAGATTTTCCCTATATAAGCCAATGTAAAACCAAAGGGCCCCGTGGCGGGGGCATTTTTTGTCCCAGCACTATAATTTGAACAATCTTGGTAGGGGTCCACTAGATGAAGCTTCATACCAAATATCAAAGTCCTGGGCCTTGTGGTTTCAGAGTAGAAGATTTTTGAAGATTTTCCCTATATAAGCCTATGTAAAACCAAAGGGCCCTGGGGCGGGGGCATTTTTGGCCCCAGCACTATAATTTGAACAATCTTGGTAGGGGTCCACTAGATGAAGCTTCATACCAAATATCAAAGACCTGGGCCTTGTGGTTTCAGAGAAGAAGATTTTTAAAGATTTTCCCTATATAAGCCAATGTAAAACCAAAGGGCCCCGTGGCGGGGGCATTTTTCGTCCCAGCACTCAAATTTGAACAATCTTGGTAGGGGTCCACTAGATGAAGCTTCATACCAAATATCAAAGTCCTGGGCCTTGTGGTTTCAGAGAAGAAGATTTTTAAAGATTTTCCCTATATAAGCCTATGTAAAACCAAAGGGCCCCCGTGCGGGGGCATTTTTGGCCCCAGCACTATAATTTGAACAATCTTGGTAGGGGTCCACTAGATGAAGCTTCATACCAAATAACAAAGACCTGGGCCTTGTGGTTTCAGAGAAGAAGATTTTTTAAGTTTTTGGTGAAAAAAATCTGTTTTTGGCTCCTGTGACCTAGATGTGCAACGGACCGGAACCATTTGACCCATATTCAAACTTGACCGAGATATTGTCATGATGATCATTCTGAGCAAGTTTGATTAAGATTGGACCAAAATTGTGGCCCCTAGGGTGTTCACAAGGTTTTTATATGATTTGACCCGCTGACCTACTTTTTAACCCGATATGACCCATATTCGAACTGGACTGAAATATTGTCACAATGGTCATTCTGAGCAAGTTTCATGATAATTGGACCAAAACAGTGGCCTTCAGAGTGTTCACAAGGTTTTTCTATGATTTGACCTACTGACCTACTTTTTGACCGGACATGACCCATATTCGAACTTGACCAAGATATTGTCATGATGATCATTCTGAGCAAGTTTGATTATGATTGGACCAAAATTGTGGCCTCTAGGGTGTTCACAAGGTTTTTCTATGATTTGACCCGCTGACCTACTTTTTAAGCCGACATGATCCATATTCAAACTTCACTAAAATATTGTCACAATGATCATTCTGAGCAAGTTTGATGATGATTGGACCAAAATTGTGGCCTCTCGAGTGTTCACAAGGTTTTTCTATGATTTGACCTACTGACCTACTTTTTTACCCGACATGACCCAAATTCGAACTTGACCGAGATATTGTCATGATTATCATTCTGAGCAAGTTTGATGATAATTGGACCAAAACTGTGGCCTCTAGTGTGTTCACAAGAAAAAGTTTACGCACGACGGACGACGGACGACGGACGACGCACGACGACGCCGGACATCTTACTGTCACAAAAGCTCACCATGACCTTCGGTCAGGTGAGCTAAAAAAAAAAAAAAAAAAACCTTTCCTTTCGTAGCGAAAATCTTCCGTTCGCGAAAGGAGCCTTCCTTTCGCGAAAGGAAGGTTCCTTTCGCAGATCAATCCGTCTTTTTTTAGACATTTTGGATTAACAAGTCTGTAACAAAGATAGGTGGTCATTTTCAGGCATAAATTGTTCATCTTTACGCTACATTACGCTACATTACGCATCATTACGCATCATTACGCTACATTACGCATCATTACTGTTTTAAGGCAGACCCAGACGATACAGGTCACGTGACCGCGATTTTCGCGCCGAGAGGTCATTATTTCTTTCAGGAAAACAAATATTTCAGGCGGGGCTGGGAGGCGGGACATGCCATTGTAGTGATGGGTAGGTATATTATTAATTAAAATTAATTTTACATTAAAAATATCATTTTAATATCAAATATAACTACCCATCACTACAATTATAGCCTGAATTCAAAGCAAGTGGAGGGTTGGATGAAAAATAAAGTTATACATACCTAACTCCTCGACAGCTGAAGGTGCTGATGATTGTGTAGCTAAATTTACCTCTTTGGTTAGAGCTAGGGACTAACTTCCCACATCACAGGTCCTGGTGTATGAATGTCATTTGACGTGTCACCGGTAACAGTTCTGATTCTGATTCCTCTAACCTTGGTTGTTTATACCCCTTTTTAAAGTTCAACGGAAACGGTAATTTTACCACCATATCTTTATTAATTATCCATGTAGCACAGATAAAAATAAGCAATTACAAAAAGTCGCGAGAATTCAAAAGGTTATATAGGGGAAGTTATAAGCCAATAAAGTTACGTGATTTACCGTTCTTTCGCACCTGTCCAAATTTAGATTTTCACGCATGCGCACTTGCGCGTGACGTCATTTGTAGACACATTTCGAAGTGACAGCTATGGCGGACAGTGCAAATCTTAGAGAGTTAGAGGAGAATGACGGTGATTCTGTTTTAGCTGGGTCAATCAGGCCGGTACAGCCGTATCAGTTTGAACCAAGAAGAGAATCTGCGCCCGATTACTCGGAAGATTCCGAATCGGACACATCTAGCGAGTCAGATTTGGAGGGCCAGCTGAGCGATAGGCTCGGCAACACAGACTGGTAAGTTAGCGAGAATAATAAACAAAAAAAAATGCATGACGAGGAAAAAATAAGTTCGTCCACTTTACTACTGATTAGCCCAATATTAGTAAGGTTCCGTTTCGTATTTTGATAGCCGAAAATAACGTAAGGAAAGGAGGAAGTAAATAAAAAAATCGGGGGGGGGGGGGGGGGGGGCGTGGGGGGGCGGGGGGCACTGGTTGAGACAGTGGGGGCTGACAACTGTTTTGTCATCTTTACAACCCGCAATAGGGCCAAATACTTTCAATAGAATGAGCCAGAAAGCCAAGATAATTCCTGCTCATTCATTGTTTATGAAAAGTGGAAAAATTTGCACCCCCACCCCTTGTTGAAGTGTGAAATTATTGGCTTGCTTTTGTTATTATAGTCTCTATATAGATATTTACACACCAAAAATGCCACAGATAACCTACAATGTAACAGCAAAACATTGGACTTATCTTCTTCTGTCATCCCTGGCGACAAGTGTGTGTTGAACCCAAAGTGGGGTGATACCCGGGTGTATTTTAATCATTACTGCAACAAGTAACCGGCCGGCCTCTGCAGTTCAGTCAGGCGCGCATTAGACTTGTGTACAGAGGACCAAGATTCGAGACCTGTGAGTGTCAGCATAACTTTTCGTGGAGATTGATCATGAAATTACTTTAAAAACATTCTCTCCCTTCTGCTGATTCAACCAGGGTAGTTGTCAATTTTTGGCCAAAAAGTGCAATAAATTAGCCTGTCCAGGAAAAGCATGGATAGTTCATTGACATGCTCCACATAACCTAAATAGTGTTGGTTGAGTCATTAAACTAAAAATAAAAAAAACAAAAGGTAAATACTTATGTGCTAGATTCAGCAAAAAAACTCCGGGATTAACCCATGTCCTGCTGAATATTCAGTGTAGCCACACCCATTTTACACTCATTTTTTACTTTGAGCCAATCAGGCTACTTGGATAAGTTTATACCTACAAATTCATAAACTGAATGTCAGTGTAGATCCTGATCAGATGTCTTCTTCAGAAGCCATCTGATCTGGATCTACACTGTTTGCAAAGATGACTTGTGTAATAAATTAAATTGTAATTTCTGGCAACACATGCTAATGGTCCTTGCCCACAGGGCTTGAAGACATAGATTGGGTTGCATGTTGCTTCTACACAGAACTGATCCACACAAGGACAGGGTAAACCCTTTCGGGTTCAAAGCAAGACTTGCACCACTTTTCCGTGGCAGGCTAAGAACCTCCCAGTAGTACTCATGTGCGATTGGTTCAGATCTGCGTGGAAGTAATATGCACCTAATCTATTTCTCCAAGCCCCAATACATGAGGGTAGTAGGCCAAAAGCAGAGTGCACAGAGAAAAAAAAAACATCAAGTTAGCATGTAACATTGGCGTCTGACCCTATATTTGTATGCCATTTTATTTTTCAGGTGTGAATGTGGATTTTGTATTCCCATGCCATCTGTAGATGAGAGCACATGCTGCAGGGAGATTGGTCTCATTGACAACTTAGTAGAAGATCAAGACCTTCAGTGCATCACACAGCATCCTGGCTATGAAGGAAATTGTCTGAACCAGTATGTTATAGAGACATCCTTCTATGAATTCTTGGACAACTATGGTCATGTTGGTGATGATGAGCCAATTCATGAGTAAGTATGAGCCATTGAATGTGTTTACCAGCTAGGTAACGGTGTTTTACTCATCAACTCTCCTAGAAACTGTAAGCCGGTCTCAGTAGCTCAGTCGGATTTGTTTATGACTGAAGATCGGGAGGACATCGGTTTGATACCTGTGTGGTCAGCGACATTCTTTTGTGGAGGTTGATCATGAAATGATTTCAATAATCATTCTCCCTCCCTTATGCTGATTCAAGGACAGTTGTTAGTTTCCGTCAAAAAAGGTGCATAGTTCTGGTTAACCGCTGATGTGTAAGCCTGTCCATGAAAGGGTGGCTAGGTAAACTGACGGGTTAAAAAATGACCTAAATAGTGTTGACTGGGTATTAAAACCCGGAAACAAGCAAAATCCAACCAATTGGTTTTGGTAAGCAGCTGGTGAAACTGAGCACAAACAGAATGTATTCTATAGACCTGCATTGATGTCATACTGTAGCTGAGTCTGAGAAAGATGGCATTCTGGTACTCCAACTATATAAGATCAAGGACAGGGGCAAGAAAAATAACAGCATTATATGTACAAATATTTTTTTTATTTTTATTCTTGGTATTTACAGACATGCCCTTTCCCCATTGGGTAGGCCTGGGTAGTTCATTGGTATCCTTCGTTATACTAAGAGCCAGCGCATGACAAAATTTACAAGAAGGCTTGAGTGACCAGCAAAGACTCCAGCCTGTACATTTTTGCAGGCTGATCAGTCTTCACTGATCGCATGTACCTACTATATTCTATGATCTATGCCCGGATATGAGCAAAAGGTCTTGTCACTGTGGATGGATGATAAGGTTGATTTACCAAATGTATACAGTCCAACCTGTATTAGCAAGCGCCTCAAAACATATTCGAAATTTGCTTTCTAATGACAGGTTCTAGCTTTATACAGGTAAAATTTATGCATTCTACTTTTCAGGTAACCAATGCTTGCTTGCTTATGACAGGCTGCTTGCTTAATAGAGGTGGCTGCTAAGAACTGTTTTACTGTACATGTTTGCTATCAAAAATAGCATATCTACATATAATATATACATACATCTATAGGAACAATCCAGCCTGTCTACAAAGATGGCACAAAGGAATGGCCAAGAGTGGTCTTTGTTCACAGGTTATGTCTGTTTGGAGGTTTACATTTTAGACAGAACAAGGCCATTAAGGTTTAACCCCTTGCTGTTCTCGACAACCTCATTCGTTGGAAAAGTGTAGATCCAGATCAGAAGTCATCTGATCAGGATCCACACTGTTTGACATTCAGCTTATAAATTATTAATTTCATCGAGTAATCTGATTTATTCAAAGTCAGAAATGGGTGTGGTTAAAATATTCAGCAAGATCAGGGTTACTAGCAGACTGTGGTTGTTAACCACTTTTAATTTATAAAATTATTTACTTCCAGAATGTACCGCCATGTTGCATACAGACGTTTTACGAGATGGGTGTGGCACAGACTTGGAAGAGGAATGCGGAAGGTGATACCAGCTTGTGCTGTGAACAAGATACGTCAGAGCTGGCCATCAGAGCAATACTGTGGTTTCAAATATCAAAGAGACTATTAGTGCAAAGAGGATAACAGTTTTTCTACATAGTCATTCTTCCCCTTCCCCCAATTCAAGACAAAGCCTACAATGTGACCATGCAGCCAGCAGACTAAAATCAATCCACTCACCCATCCACTAAGACAAGACCTTTTGCTCATTTTGGTTTACATAGACTGTAGTATATAGTAGAACTTTACATGTGACCAGCAAAGACTCTGATCAGACTGCTAAGGCGCAGGCTGATCTCAGTCTTTGCTGGCCACCCAAGCGTCTTGTAGGTTTTTTCATGAACTGTTCACAGTCTAAGTGACTGTTCTGCTTCAGGATCAAGGTTACATCTAGTTATCATACACTCAAAGGCAAACAACCCAACAGTGTTGTCAGTGCTCTGATTTCAGTCAGTTGTATTAAACAGATCTTTAACAAATGACAGTGTTCCTTCTGTTTTGTTTTATTATGTTTCGTTTTACAGCCCTTTCAAGATTTTTTCACTAATATTAGGCAGATTGCAGAACTTGGCATCTCAGGTGACAGGAGCCAAGTTCGTTAACCTCTACCCTGCTGTTGGCGACAAGCCCTATCTTTGCAAACAGTGTAGATCCAGATCAGATGGCTTCTGAATAAGCCATCTGATCAGTATCTACACTGTTTGACATTCAGTTTATGAATATGTAGAAATAAACTGTAGGGTTACTAGCAGACTGTGGTTGTTAACCACTTTCAATTTATAAAAGTATCTACTTCCAGAATGTATCGCCATGTTGCATACGTAGAAATAAACTGCATCAAGTAATCTAATTGGTTCAAAGTCATAAGTGGGTGTGGCTTAATTGACTATTCAGCAGGTTAAAGGTTAAAAACACAGGTGACCTAATAAAAGAAGTCTTGAGCTCTTACCTATTACGGCATCAAGGCCAGAGATTTATTCAGCTGTATCTAGTCTACAATTTGTTTGATTTGAGGCTCAATGCCCCTGTTAACACTGTAAAGGTCATTGTGGAGACATAGTTCCCAATTTGTGGGACTTATAACCATCAGTGAGATGAAATGACATCTCCAGCCCTGCTGCCTAATGAAAAGAAACCAACAGTTTGTACACATGGGCAGTCACATACTTGAACCACTTCTCTTGGGCAGGCTTAGATCTGCTTTTATAGTGGTTTTCCAGAACTCCTGAGGTTGTCTACAGCTCTGCACAGAGGCATTATGCAGCCCAACCTATTTATTCAAGCCCTGATGGGTTCGGGTCGGCAACATTCTTTGTAGAGTTTGATCCTGAAATCCTTTCTATGGTCATTCTCTCCCGCTGATTCAAGAAGGGCAGTTCTCAGTTTTGGAGAAAGAATGTGCACTGTACTGGTTAACTGCATATGGATATGCTCGCCCAAACAAAAGAGTGTGGATCTATAGGTGAATGGAACTGCAAAAATGACCTAAATAGTGTTGACTGGACCGTTAAACCTGAATGCAAACAAAAATGCCTGATGGGCGACCAGTCCATAATAACTGAGACACTTAGGTCTATTTCACGGTGCCTTCCTCCATGACTCATGTCATTCAGCATTTTAAGTTTATTGTTGAATACTCTTGAAATGGCTGTGATCACACAAAATAATCATGAAAACAAGTTTTAAATCATACAGAGAGGATAAGATGCAATGAAAAAGACTCTTACTGCTAGTAAAGTCTGTTATCTTCTACTGGACAGAATATGTACCTACAGGACTGAAGGCATATTTTATTGTAAGATATCATTTTTGTTTCTAGGATTTACTGGACATAAGTCACACTGTGTGTTTGTGGTGCTGTACAAAAAATTTTGGTCCGGTAGTATAAATTAAAGATACTCTCATCATGCTCAACTGATTTGAGCATGAAATCTGTAATGCTCATAAACAAAGAAATCCAGAAAAACATTAGCCAAACAGGCCTCATACTGACCAAGCTTTTTAACCATTATTCTGCTGGACATGACAATCCCTAACTTTGCAAACAGTGTAGATCCAGATCAGATGGCTTCTGAAGAAGCCAATCTGATCAGGATCTACACTTTTTTCATGCAGTTGTGAACTGAATGTATATATAATATGAACTAAACCGATTCGTTCACAGATACAAATGTTTTTAGGCAGCAGGATATGGGGTAAAAATAGTAATCTGAAATCTGCAGATGCCCGAAAAATATGACACCTGGGGCCCAAAACACACAGAGTTCTGCAGGATCCAGTGATTATTGTGTGGCATTTTCAACATTTATGAGCAAGACAAAGTTTCATGCTCAAATTAACTGAGCATTTAAGACCAACAGTGGCTTCCAAGCAATGCAGTTTCTCTTGTAGCCTGCTTGCCTACAAGTACACCTAGAACTGGGTTTCTGCATGGGCTTTGATATAGTGTCTGAAGAAAAGATTCTCACTGGTTAGGTTTGCAGATGATTTTTGCAAAAATATGTTCTGCTTCTTTGTCTTTCAACTACTCACTGACGTTCTCGAATTTAAATGTATAATCCATTCAGGTTAACACGCACATTCACAGTATCCAAATACCAATCACAATTTGAATGTAACTGACACATTCTTTGACATCTGCACCACTGTTAACCGCATCTTGTGGCTCAGGCTGTGAGGGGAGACTTGGCGATGGTGGCTCGTACTGGCAGCCCTTGTCGACCATGATACATGTAAGTTTAGCTGTCTGCGTACCAAATGACCTAGTTGATACAGGTGGCCTTGCTTCCCAGCGCTTTGGGGTCTGACTTTTCTGATGTCGCCAGTTCTAAAAGCAACAAAAAAGCATTATAAAAATATGTACACCACAACCTCATTATAACACGGTTCATTGTAACACGGTTTTGAATATAACACGGTTCTCAGATGGATCCCAAAAATGTGTAGATTATATAGAAAAATGACCATGAATGGTAATTTTTCTATATAATCTATACATTTTTGTTTGGATATAACATGGTTGTTTAACTAACACAGTTTCTGCTTTGGACCCCAACAAAAGTGTTATAAAGGGGTTGGGGTGTAATAGGAATCATTAAAATATATTGTAAATACGAAAATGTAAGTATGTGTACATGTATCCTTTTCTTTATATACTGGATATTCTCTAAATGAACATCTACACAAACAGGTCAGACCTAGTCACCTAGAGCACACTCAAGAAGTGTCTGATCAGTGTCTCTACAGATTGCATACAGTAACAGATTGTTTTACCGAAATTAAATGGGAAATATTGACACGACGAATGGGGTTCTCTGCAAAAAAACCTGTTCTCTATCAGTATTTTACTATAGAAGAAAAGCCCCACCCATCGGGACTTGCAGAAATAGTACAATACTGATAGAGAACAGGATTTCTAGCACTTCCTTGCAGAGCTGAAACAGATCTGATAAACCCCTTATGGAATCCAAGCGTTCCCAGGCAAAGTGATGTGAGACGAACCACCCATGCCATGCTCTTAACACATGTTGGTATAATTGGACAACAGGGCTTGAGATGTCATTTTCATCTCAAAACTGGGTAAAAGTACAACAAAATTGGAAACAATGTCTCCGAAATGGCCTATACAGTGTTAGTGGGATGTGAAACCTGAAACAAACTTGTGTCTGTTTTTTGCATTTTCTAATGTAAAGAATCATTGACCCTTTATCCTGCTGAATATCTGAATTTATTAAACCCACTAATTTCTGGCTATAAGCAAGTTAAATTACATCATAAAGTGGTTCGCTCAAATTCACAAACTGAATGTCAGTGTAGATCCTGATTAAAATTGGCTTCAAACATGATGCCATCTGATCAGGATCTACACTCTTTGCAAAGGTAGGGATTGTCATGAACAGCGAGAATGAAGGTGAATGAAGCTATGTTGGACCCGTGCAGAGGTGTAAAATTTCCTCAAAACTTACTGTTTCATCTGGATGGTAAAAATAAAGAAAAGGGGAAGTCAGTTCTGAAAATCTCACTCGCCCTGCCTTAAAAATTTTTCGCAAATGCCAGTGGACGTGTGGAATTTAAAATCCCTGGTCTGTGTCTGACTGATCATGGGGTCAGGGGACCAATCATGATCATGAAATCTTTTCTCATTCTACCCCTAACTCGAACCAAACACACAAGTACTTGACAGAGGTCCGTAACTGAATGTCAGACTGTAGATCCTGATCAGATGACCATCTGATGTGGATTTACAGTTTGCAAAGTTAGGGATAGGCGTGAAAAGTAAGAATAGGGTTAAATAAGTGTTGCCGGGGATGTTACGACTGGAATCAAACTAAACACATCTTATAAATTGAAAATCTTACCCTTTTCCGAGATGGCACATTTTCGACAGAACTCAGAACTTGGGAGCTGGAAGAGGATGTGTCAGACTGTAGTCCTTCTGTTAGACTCTCGCAGGCACCCTCCTGACTGCTGGAAAAAGTGGATTGGTCAGTCACAACCGGCTCTGTTGTCTGTGATATGATCTGCTGGATGGTCTGAAATAAGAAGGTTTCAACTTTAAACCACCGCCTCAACCCTTGACAATAATTCTAGGTCTCCAAATACATGTAGAAGAGATAGCAGATACAAGAAAATGTCATTTGAGAAGATAAAAAATATCAGTAAAAATGTATAGGCCTGGCTAATTGGTGCTGAAATGATAATCGATTATCAGTCATGCCATTGAGATTGATAATCGATCAGTAATCACTGGAGATTTGGTCATAGTTTTACCTCTCTGGCTTTCTGTCTGAACATGACTCTTACCATAAGAATCCGGGTCGTTTCGCCCGTGGGTCGTTTCGCCCTGAGTCAGTTCGCCCTGATTTTTGGGGTGGGTCATTTCGCCCTTGTAGGGTGAGTCGATTCGCCCGTTAGTCGTTTCGCCCGTGGGTCGTTTCGCAGCATTTTATTTTGAAGGGAGTGTCAAATGGATTGGACGTATAAATTAATGAATTAAAAAAAACACAACTTTTATGAAGTAAAACTGGCGTTTTCAGTGTTTTTGTTTTATTATTTTCTTATTTTTCCTAAAAATAGGTTGTGGGTACTCGTTCTACCGAGTGCACTCAGGCTATATTTGAAGCAAGAATATTAAAAAAAAAAACGAGAAATTTTCATTGGAAAATTTTCATATTATGGAGGTAAAATATCCATACACTTAAATAGGCATGTTTTCGTTACGGTACTGCACATGTATGAATGGCCATGACGTTACTAATTATACGTACCGGTTCACGTGGACATACTAATACGTCACCACTTGCGCAGAAAGAACAGCTGTTGACTAATTTGAGCATCATGTTAACAAGTTTATGCAATGTAGACACCCCACCCTAAACCCCACTTGATACTTGCGTCTGTTTCTAAAACACAGACAATAAAGTGGATCTAATCAACAATCTATGTTTTCAGCAGAAATGAGAGAAATCCCAAACTCTTTTTACATATTCCCAGTCTTTTCCACGGCCATAAAAGTCCCATTACATTGCAAAGACTTGTTAACGTTATGTGAGCTTGGACATCTTCCCCCAAAAGGCATTCAAAAGGTGGCATTTACCCCGTTATATGCCAAACCATATAACCGTATTTCATAGAGCTTGAAAAAATAAGGGCGAAACGACCTACCAAATCAGGGCGAACTGACCCAGGGCGAACTGACCCACGGGCGAAACGACTCACGGGCGAACTGACCCGTGACCTAGACTAACATGAGACACAGCAAAATGTGGCATCTTATCATGGTCTGCGCTGTTTGCCACTCCTCCAACTATTTTAGAAACGATTATGAGCATGGACGGACAGAGTCGCAGCAGTTTTCCTAGGGTTTAGCCCCAAGCAGATAACCAGTACTAATGTGCAGTCGGTATCATCTCTGCATGGAAGCATCATGCAGCCCAATCTATTTCTCCAAGCCCCAATGGGCGGGGGCGGATTTGGATAGGCATGTTTTGGCAATGAGAAATTGGCTAATTGAGACTGTCCATTGAGACAGACATGGATGAACTGTCTATGATCAGGGACACAACACTTTGGTCAGCATGAGGACGGAACCCACCTCTCGATCACAAATCTGATAAAATGAAATGCTGCCATTCAGGACCATTGCACCAAAAAGCTCTGAAAACAAATGTTATTTATAATCAGCATTCTGATAATCTACATTACCTCTTGTCTCTGCCGTTTCCTGTATGCCCCGCCAACGTTGGTCTGTTTTGGAGTGTTCCAGGGGTGGTTTGGTCTGGCAAAGATCGTTGGAACAGCACCTGTCTTGAGCTGAAACTTGCCTGGTTTGAATCCCAGATCCGCCGCTAGTATTGGGCTCACAATAAAACACTCCTCCGTGAAATGAGAATCACACAATCTCGAAGTTTTTGAGTTTTCCCATAGTTTGAAAGGCTCATTTGCACTTTTCGCGCGACCCATATTCACTCTCCACTCTTTATTTAATACCGGGTCCTCCGGGAACGTAAACAAACCGCGACCAGGTGCAGGGGTATTGCCACAACCCGGTGCAACACATCGCGTCGGCATTTTTTGAATTTATTTCAGATAACAAGATGTTTTTTATCACAATTTTCTCGAACAGTCAATGTAAAATACACGCTATTTCCACTTCCGTTCTACAATTGACGTCACAGGGTTCAGAGTCACGTGACTCGGATTATCACTTCCGGTTCGCAATTGCCCACAGGTGAACCGAAAGTAAATTGTTAATAAATACATAATTCCGTAACAAGAAGTACGGCGAATAGCTTATTCGAGATGTATTTTATATGTATTCAATGATAAGTCATAGAAAAAATAGCGTTGCAGTTGAACTTTAAAACCATCCAATGATGGTAACGTAAGGGAGTATCCACCATGACTGCAAGGGATCCAAATCCGAAAATCACAATAAGTGGAGAAGATAAATGGACAGGAACCGGAGTCAAAATAGAAGGTTCACACCTATTCAAACAGGCTAACAAACAACCAAGGAAAACAAAATCCCAAAATAAGTGCTGCTCATAATAGATTGAGAAGCTACTAAACTACCCAAGGAATGAGTACCACTACGCATGGGAACCAAGCTCCTTAGGTGAAGGGATGAAAAGTAGAGTTGGAACATCCATTACGCAGTAAGAAAAAACATTCTGAAGAAAAAACGGAGTTCCAATATGCCCAAAATGTAGAAGGTTATAACCTCATACTGTATTCTGAATGATAATAGGGCAGAAGTGAAATAAGCATATAGAAGCTTGATCACTTTACAAATCCACTTTGCAATCAAGGATGGAGAAATATATCCAAAACCCCTTGATTGGAAAGGAAAAATTCTAATGATAATCTCGAAACGACTACGATCCACGAATCCTGGGAATGACAGGACAAATAATAGTTTCAGACAAGGTGATTTATAGCCTGAAACAAAAATAGGTTGAGTGAGAAGAGAAAAAGAAGTCATTGTTCTTCTCATACCTGAAAACAACCCTCTGCAATTGGCAAAGCATGACTAACTTCTACGAACTGAAGCAAATGTCAAATGAAATACAGCCTGACTATCAAATGAACAAAAGAAGCTGAATTCACCGGATCGTAAGGTGGTTTAGAAAAAACCACAACACTCATGCAAGATTCCATATGGATTCAAAGTCCTGGAAACCTGTCGGCATAGTGCAAACCCCTTTAATAATCTGGTGATGGTAGGGTTTAATGAAATGTGTGAAGCCGACTAAAATTTTAACGTGTTTGAGATTACTGATCTGTACCCTTCCTTAGATGAAATAGAAAATGAAGGGTAGAGAACAGACAGAAAAAGAAATCCAGCAAAAACAAAAACCTCCATAGAGGGATTGTCTGGATTTATTTCCCTTTCCCTACACCAACTAGAAAATACCTTCCATCTTCCAGAGTAAAACTTGAGAGTGGAGCTCTTTCTATATTTGAAGATACACTCGGCAGAGAAACCAGAAAAGTGTCTACCTCTGGTTTGATTCCTGACAACATCTGAATGTGTAGGCAAAGCATTTCTGGATTGAAATGGAATGCCTGACCCACACATCTAAGATACTAGATCTGGAACTACTGGAAGACGGGTTGAAAGTCTTGAGACTAGGCTCAGAATGACTAAAAAACCAAGATCTCTGAGGCCATAGAGGCGTAATCAGAATGGCTCGGCTTTTGGACGCTTGAATTTTTACTTAGAACTAGAGGAATTCAGTTGCATGGTGTAAACGCATATGTAAAAGATTCCCCCAATCTAGAGATTTTAAATCAACTGTACGTTCAAGGTGATCTGAAACTGGAGACACAATGGAAGTTGATTGGAGAACCGAGTTGTTTGGACGTTTGATTAAAAAAGGCCCAATAAAGGTTCTCTCCATTTGAGAAAACGGCCTGTAGAGAACGGATGGTGAACTGGTCTATAGGGGCGATCCCAATGACATAATCTGCCCTGGAGGTGTCCGACAAGGATAGACATACCTTCCTGAAGACACCAAGTCAGAATTTTCCATGCAAAAGCCAACAGGGAAGAGTAATGAGTCACTCCCTGTTACGGAGAAAAAACCAAACTATTATCATTTGTCTGGAGTAACAATAATGAAGTTGTTCCTCAGTTTGGAGCTATGAAGAACTGATAAACAAAGGAAATTTGTCTGAAGTTTCAGAATAAATATATATACATTCACATACACCTACATATATATATATACACACATATTTATAGCCCCGCCTAATCTAGGCCCCACGTTCCCTGAACAACTAATCCCTGAGGTTCGAAGAGGGAAACCAACCTGAAAGGCTGGCATGCGAAAAGCAAATAGGGAATAGCCTCTAAAAAGAGGAGATCCCATTTGATACTGAGGGATTTATAAGCAGTAGAGAGCCATCTTGATAATGGAATTTATTGCTCCTATAGACCATATGGTATTTCCAGTGATTTTACATTAGCAAAAAAAAAAACTGGAAAGGTCTAAGATGAGATTGTCCAGGGAAACTGGATCCAATTACTAAGTTTCTAAAAAGGGTCAACAAACCCCTGACATAAATCGAAAGTTTTTTGGGACGTGAAAAATTGGAGAAGTATCTTTGAGATAGAATCAATTTCAACTTCTCGATAAAGTGGATGAAATCTAAATTCACAATAACCTGTACACGTTAGGACAAGGTATGATAAACAGTATCTGGAAAGATGATGACAAAACCCATCATCGGAACACTACACGAGATTGAGGCCTTATTCCTTGATGAGAGCTGCTTAATTAATTTCTATTAAGTTGGTGAACAGGGAAAACATGGATCCGTTGACAAATCCAAAAAAGGAAAGGCAACGGACTGATACACAAAATTCCATCCAAGGTGAAACGAAGGTATTTGCGTACTGACCTGTGGATGGAGATGTGAAGGTAAGCGTCTTTTAAAACTACGGAAATCGTCCACGAATTTGGGAAAATTGACCTGACTAATCGAGGACGAAGTTTCCATTTTGAAATGATCGACTCGCATCGTCTTGTTAAGTGTGAGAAGTCGATGATGAGCCGATTTTCCCATTTTCTTCTCGACCAGAAAGATCCGCCTGTAGAATCCTGCGGAAAGGAGAACTTTTTCTACTTATACGGCTTTCTTTGGAGAAGAACCCTTCCTCTTCCAATAAAAAATTTCTTTTCTTGATACTATTTACCGGAAATAGTATTTGCATGTGAGAAAGAGAAAGGATTCCTAACAAACGCAATCCAGTAACCCTTTCTCAAAACGCATAAAACTCAAAATATATTTGATATCAGAAGCCACGGCTTGATAGAACTGAAATAGCTCGGCTCCTACTGGAAGAAGATGAAGAGGAGGGGAAGGAAGAAAGTCATTTGTTAGACTTGGGTCTTCCTCTATTTGGAGGTTTCGTTCCAGTCCGACCTCTGGAACGAAAGGACCGTGTACCCTGATCTGAGCATGATCTACTAGTAGATGGGGACTGATTGAGATCTTCTAGTCGAGGGTGATAAGCACTTAAAAAGTCATCGGAAGTAGTCGAAGAGAGTCTCTTGGTTGCGGTACCTGAACTTGATACGCTCTCCGAAGACTTCAAAAAAGACGAGTGCCCACGGTCTTGAAGCTTGATTCTGAAAACGTTGGGAAGACATGGTCCGCTTATAGTTTTAGAATCAAGAGGCGCTGAGGCTCTAAGTTTTCATTTACTATGCTCAGTAAAAACTGAACCAGTTATCAAGAGCAGAGTTGCGCCAAACATGCAACATGGTGGTAGACAGCCATGGCATGTAAAAATGACCGGGAAATAAACAAAAGCATTAGAATAGCAGCTCTATGGTCGGAATGCTCTTGTTTGAAGGCAGAGTGGGTAGAACTAGAATACCAGTCATAATGAGGACCCACTTAACAATAGTCCTGGTAAGAGGCTCCAATGTTAGAGCGTCGAAACAGGAAGTAATGCCAATTTCCCTGACGTCATACAGTAGAATCTCGGTGATTCGAACGCCGATTTTTCGAAACTACCGATTTTTCGAAGACGACTGGCGGTCCCGACATTTTTCTCTATAAGTTATTGCAAAAATATTACCGATTTTTCGAATTTCGATTTTTCGAAAAATTCGATTTTTCGAACAGTTTCGTCGGTCCCAATCAAAGAAATTCTTATTAAAATCCCCTGTTTAATTCGAAATATTACTTGGCTAATCAAGGTCACACATCGCAATTTTGCGGCGAGTTCGATTGTTACACTTCACACCCGACTGACTTCAAGAATTAGTAGATACAGGTAATTAACACCGGATTAACGGCCACACTACAGGTGATGATCCTTTATTGAGTAATTGGGTAATTTGGTTTGGGTGTTTCAACGGACCAGTGGTTACAGCGAAAATTACAATTCTGATAAAACTGAAAGTAGACGAATTTCCTGAACACTTATGAACTTTTTGAGAGTGAATATAGGGGCAAAAAGCGAAACAAAATTGACTAGAAACCTGAAGTTAGGCCTTTTCGATTTGTATCTGCCAGTTTATTACAGACTGATACAAATCTTCGCTAGCTGTCAGTGTTTGTCAGTTCTGTTGTTCTTTTTGCGGGGTTAAATATTTTGTCAGTAAAATGGTTTAGTAATTTGCATTCAACCTTCATTTTTGTTATTGTTGATGGCTGTAAATAAAAATGTAAGTTCAAGTTTTATTATTATTTCCTGCTTTCGTAGCCCTGTCAAGCATAAAAGACGATGAGATTAACCTTCACGTACCTCATTTTCTTTTGATGCTTTGGCAGTTATTACCGTTTCTTTATCATAGCGCCGAAATGAAGTTCGAATTATAGTCATTTGAATTGCATTGAATAAAAAAATCCGAACATATCCGAAAATTGCCGATTTCGATAATTCGAACTCTCGATAATTCGAAGGAATTTCTGCGGTCCCTTGCACTTCGAATTATCGAGGTTTGACTGTATATACAGAGACTGAATCTGGGTCGAATTTTGGAATTTCATAAGATCTAAAAATTGATGTTTTTTGTTGTTAGAACCAATGTTCCAAGATAACAACTGAAAGGAGGATTGTTTCCTTAGAAACTTTAATTAACTAATCAAAATACTTAGATCTAAATATGTCCTTCTCATAATCGCTAATTAGTAAGGACGAAAGAAGACCAACCTCTGAGTATTGATATATCCCCAGAGGACAAAGCTCTAGGCCCAGATTCAGCTCTAGGGGCAAAACACTTGAGGCTCAATTAAACTTCCCCAGTGTTAGGCCCTTAATTGTGTATAGTGCACTGAACATGCGAAATTGCCGAATCAAAATTGTGCGGTATCTGATGACATTTCAAACTATGAAACTTTGTCAAATGAGGACAAACTCTCTCTTATACTATCTAAAGTGTCTTTAAACGAGGGCAGGGTCACTGACATTCAACTTAAACTTGACACAGTTGTTGACCTGAAACGGAGAGTATTGTCCGTCGAGCGGGTATTACGGTCAAATACTGACAGAATAAAATTACTGGAATACCGATCTATCGACGTTGAAGCGCGGAGTAGACGGCGAAATATTCTGTTTAAGGGTATTCCTGAAAGTTGTGGAGAGAACTGTTTCAGTGTTGTCAGGGAGTTCATACACGAACGGCTTTCTATACAAAGGGACATGTATTTGGAACGGGCTCATCGTCTTGGGCGTTATGAAAACAACAAAATTCGGCCCATCATAGTTGCCTTTAGGGACTTTTTTGATGTCGAGGAAATCATCGACTGTGCATCAAACCTAAAAGGCTCAAACTACGGAGTTAGCCGTGACTACCCTAAGGAGATCTCCAAAGCCCGACAATCTCTGTGGTGGAAATTCAAAGAACTTAGGGACGACAACCCAGCCAAAAAAGTTGTCATGGAATACCCAGCTAGGATAACAGTCGATGGGACCGTAGTTTTTGATTTATTCCCTGACTGGTTACAGGTCCTAAAAGGGAGTCGGGTTGATTTTACCTCTGTGCCGTGTTGGAACCAGCTGAAACCAATAAATAAACAAAACAATAACCCAGTGCGTGAATCACACACCATGGTGACAGCCAGTATATCCGAAAATATTCCTGATATTCGCTCCCCTGAACGGGAGGCACCGATAAATTCAAACTCTATGGACTATGAAGAAAACTCTACTCCAAACTCCCCATCAATATTTCAGCGACCACGACCCCCTACTGGTGTTAAACACGCTGCTGAAAACCCGAACAACAATAATACCATTCAATTACCGCCACTTAAGCCTCAGCCGTTCAATGAGAAACCTACTGCGACTCGTGGGAGAAGCACAACCCGCAAAATTAATGCAAACCAGCGAAATAGGTCGGCTTCTGCCAGACCAACTTCTTCAAGGGTTATTGCAAGCAATTCCCGCCAAAATAGTCCGAAAACTTGCATGTCTGCAGCCAAAGGTTCAGGTACCCCTAAACAAAGTGGGGCATCTAAAGATAACAGCCCAATGCCGAATAACATTAACAGGGGGTCAAATTCAAGCATCCCCGACCCCTTACAAAATGATTCTGAACATTCTGATATTGCGCAATAGTGGGGAGGGGAAGAACATGACCAACCATCAGCGTTAAGTAGCTCTAATCAACTAGTCCGTTTTGCGACTCTAAACGTGTGTGGGCTTAAGACCAGAGCAAATTACCCTGATTTCGTAACATTTTTTGACTCATACGACATATTGTGTTTCGTTGAAACTAAATTAGACGAAACTGATGTTATCTCTCTCCCTGGTTTCACATGTATATCGCTGCCTAGGAAACAAACGTTTTTGAGACGGTCAGGAGGTATAGCAATATGTGTAAAAGATTATCTAGCTAAATTTGTTAAGCATATTGACAGCAACTCGGACTATGTAATGTGGGTGCAATTAGACAAATGCATGTTTGACAGCGATGAGAATGTCATGTTGGGGATATGTTATGTGCCGCCAACACAGTCTAAGTATTATAGTGATGAAGAAATGTTAAATCTGGAGAGAGAGATAACATCAGTTTGCGGGAAATATAAGTATGTGCTAGTTTCAGGTGACATAAATGCAAGGACAGCTGGGCTGAGGGACTACGTGCGTGCAGATGAGTTTTTGTCGGACATTTTCGATTTCGATATGGAAACACGATCTTTTTTTGACAAAATAAATGTCCTTGAGCAGCTTAATATTCCAACAGAACGAGTAAGCAAAGATACTAAGACTAATAATACTGGCAACTGGCTTATTGAAACCTGTAAAAATAATAACCTATTTATTATTAATGGTAGAGTTGGGAAAGATAGAGGTGTAGGGGCCCCGACATTTCGGGACAAATCAGTCATTGACTATACTTTGTCGACAGCCGATTGTTTCCCATGCCTGTCTACATTTGAAGTCAAAGAAGTGGACGCCATTTTCTCTGACGGACACTGTCTTTTATCTTGGTCTCTACAGTCAAACCCCAAAAATACGCATAATGACCAATGTTTAAATACAACAGTCCCTCCCACAAGGTATAGATGGTCAGAAGATGCCAAACAGCAATTTATTGAGCAAATTGACCTTGCAAAAGTATTAAACATAAAACAGAAAATCGATTCGTCTGATCCTAGCTGTAACAATATTACCCTATTCACAAAAGAACTCTCAAAAATATTTAATGAGGCAGCAAAAAATTCACTGAAACCAGTTAAAGCTTACACCAACCGAAAATCTTTTGATAAACCATGGTTTGGCCCAGCATGTAAAATAGCGCGTAAACGTTATCACAGGGCAAAAAAAATATATAATTTAAATAAATGTGAACGGTTAAAAATTAATCTACAGAAAGAAAGTAAAAATTTTAAAAAAGTGATGAATAAATATATATGTTTGTACAAGGCAGATAAAGCTAAAAAGCTTAGATATATGCAGTACAAAAGCCCAAAAGAATATTGGAAATACTTAAACAGCATTAATAAAAATAAAAAATACCAAACAGTTCCAAAAATTGAAGATTTTTTCGAATATTACAAACATCTAAACCAGACTGAAAATGAAGGTGACCACGTAGACAACATGCATTTAGATGATACTGATGAAGTTCTAAATAGACATATTACAATTGCTGAAATTAGAAAATGTATCGACGCCCTAAAACAGGGCAAATCCCCAGGTGGGGATTGCATCTTAAATGAATACATTAAGTCTACTAAGGAGATATTTCTGCCTCTTTATGAAAGCTTATTTAATAAAATATTTGATACTGGAATATTATCAACACCTTGGCTCGAAGGGGCGATAACACCTATTTATAAAAACAAAGGTAATTCATCTGAGCCGAATAACTATAGGCCAATAACTATACTCAGTTGCCTTAGTAAAGTTTTCACCGCGGTCCTGAACAATAGGCTTACAGAGTTCCTAGAAAATTCAAACTTACTTCGCGAAAACCAAGCTGGGTTTCGGAAACACTATAGCACATCAGACCACATATTTGTCTTAACTTCATTAGTTGATATTTTAAAGCACAAAAAACAAAAACTTTACTGCGCCTTCATTGACTTTTCGCAAGCATTTGACTCAGTTTGGAGAGGTGGGCTTTGGCGTAAATTATTGGGTATCTTCTGTAAAAGGCAAATTCTTTCGTATAGTCTATAATATGTATGACAACATTAAGTCCTGCGTTAAATTTAATAACCAGTGCTCAGCTTTCTTTGCCTGTAAAACGGGGGTACGACAAGGTGAAAATCTGTCACCGCTGCTGTTTGCTATGTATCTTAATGATCTTGAAACGTATCTGCTATCGTCTGGTGTTGAACCTATCAGCCTTGAGTTTCAAAAGGACAACATCATGACGTATTTAAAACTCCTTATTCTTCTGTATGCAGACGATACAATTATTTTTTCCAATGATGAAGCTGAGTTCCAAACATGCCTTGATGAATTTAATGATTATTGTACCATGTGGAAATTAAACGTCAATTATGATAAAACAAAAATAATTGTTTTTAATGCGAGAAACCTAAATGGCATGCGTTTTAAGATAGGAGAGCATGAAACTGAAGTTACAGATCAATACAAATATTTAGGTAATTTACTTTTCAAATCAGGAAGTTTTATCAATACGAAAAAGCATATTGTCGAACAATCACGAAAAGCAATGCATTTGTTATTCATGAGAGCTAATAACTTGGACTTACCGATTGACTTACAAATGAAGCTCTTTGACAACACGGTACTCCCAATTCTCACATATAGCAGTGAAGTATGGGGCTTTGGAAACCTTGAAATAATTGAACGCATCCATACTGAGTTTTTAAGAAAAATCACAAACGCAAGAAAAAGTACCCCTAAATATATACTGTATGCCGAGCTTGGTAGGCATCCAATTGAAATAGACATTAAATTTCATCTGATTAATTATTGGACATCCATTCTAAATGGAAAACAATCGAAGCTCGCATACCAAATTTATCTTTATATGTTTAATAGTATTAACTACCAGTCCAAGTGGATGAGCGCCATACAAAATATACTATTTAACTGTGGAATGAATAATATTTGGCACAATCAGTTTATACACCTACCAAAAAACACTGCAAAGAAGATAAAAATCAGACTAATAGACCAATATCTACAGCACTGGAACTCAGATTTACTGAATTCCTCCAAAGGACAGCACTATGCTCTTTTTAAGGACAATATTAATTGTGAAAAGTATTTAACTATCCTCCACGGTACAAATCTAATTAGTATGTTCAAATTTCGCTCTTGTAACCATAAATTCCCCGTGGAAAAAGGCCGCTGGGAGGGCATTGATTACATTTACAGGAAATGTGAACTCTGCCAGAAAAATGATATTGGAGATAATTTTCATTATCTTCTTTCCTGCCCCTACTTTCAAAATCAAAGAGAACAATATCTTGACTCCTACTACTATAAACGTCCGAACGTAATTAAGTACAAAGAGCTACTCAACACCACAAACGAGAAAAAACTTCGACATTTAAGTATATTTATGAAATATCTGATCAATCATTTCAATTAAATAGTATCTATATATCCGTACTAAATAAGCATCTGCCCCGCCGTCCTCCAGCTCAGTTGTCCTTCACCTGCTAAATAGGGGAAAAAAGCACGTGGCCCGGATGTGACCCTCTTCAAATCAACATATTATAACGCTGGCCTCGACAAATAGTTCCACCTCTACATCTGGTTGAACGTCCGCGCCCATAGGGGCTTGAAGAAATGTATGGGCTGCACGATGCTTCCACGCAGAGTTGATACCGACCGCACATTAGTACTGGTAATCTGCTTAGAAGGTCTAAGCTTGCCCAGGAAAACTGCTGCGAGTCGGCCCGTCCATGCATATAAACCCTATTGATTTAATTGGGCTGCAGGGATTGAGATGTCGTTTCATCTCAATGTCGGGTAAAAATCACACGAAGTTGGAAGCAACGTCTCCAAAATGACCTAAATAGTGTTGACGGGGACGTTAAACCTCAAATCAAATCAAACAAACAAACATCTGGTTGAACTGTGTGTCGGAGCTGGTACGTACTGTGCTTTTATATCTACGCATTTTGTTTTTTCTTTCTGGTTATATGCGTCAAGAGGAGTTTGCAGGGGTGTATGCTATTATTTTCCATGCATGGATTGCGGGCACGCTTTGGAAGGCCCAAAGAGTGCTCACAACCTGTGTTTTGTGTAGGGATTCATATATACGTATGTATGTTTATATGAGTATATATGTATATTTTCCATTTTCCGACAAAAAATTTTTCACTTTATTTGAATAGGCATGTTATGTCAAGACCAACCTGCTGATAAATATTTGCTGAGGTTTTGAACTGCTGTCATATTTTGCATAACAGCGCAGATAACGACCACTGAAATACTACTGTACGCTCAACATTCAGCAGACGACATTTCCTGGTGTTCTTTTTTTCTGGCTTCCCGAAGGCAGGATTTGACAATTTATGCCGATTGTCTGCTGTGAAGACAGTTTGCATGGAATGTCGCGTCCTGTTTTTTTTTTTTTTTTTTTTTTTTTATGGGAATAGGAAGTATTGCAATAATTTGTCGTCTGCTGAATAAGCCTAGAGAGTAGTAAAGGTTAATTCAAACCTAAATACCAAAGCAAGCGCATGGTCAAAACTAGACTCAAACTGTCTAACAAACCTTAGCAAATACTTTAAATACTCTTACAGATTACCTAATGGGCACCGCTCTTACAGGAGGAATTAGCTACCCGGCTTATGGGAGCAAATTCTTTCCTGTGAGTGTGGTCGCCCATTGCAAAGAAGGAAACTATGTTAGCCAATATTTAGTAGCGTGTTTGTCGTAGACCTCAGATTTTCTTTTCTTCTTCTTCAACATTCAAATGCATATAAAATGGAAGATGTTATGTATTCTGTAACAGCCTATCCGACGCACTGGGGTCCGCCTGAGTTGCCTGTGCTAGGCTGCCCCGGCGTGTCCCAGCGGTCCTTACTGAAAAAAAAGTTACCCGGCAGATCCCACTTCCACCTTTTTTACTGTTTTACTTCCTAGGTTGTGCTGTTGATTATGAGAAATTGTTTATAAATTAATGTTTAAACGGATGACGAATTCATCTCCTAGGGACGTTTTTCCCAGCAGGCTGCGCATAGCGCTTTGGTCTGCTGCAAAAGCGTCTACAGGTCACGATCAGTGTGCAGCGCCAGTGCCACCGCCCTTTTTCATTAGAATACATGCAAGCAAAAAATAAGCAAAATTGGAAAGATAGTAATACTGTGTAGAAATTTGAACAATAAAAAAAAAAAAAAAACACTCACATCTAACGAAATAATCCAATTTGCAGCAAGTGGCCTAATTTACGAAACTCATTCACAAAAGTCAGTACACGTTTTTCCCGTGCATTTCAATATTTTGATAGGGGCGGAGGCGTGGTCCTGTTTTGCTGCGCTTTGAAGCGGCCTGTTTATTGGTCGATACAATTTAGCCAATTATACGCGCCAACAGGTGGTTCATGTGTGTCAAAGGTTTTCTGTCTGAACAGGACTCATACCATGTTGTACTTAACTGTAAGGTTTTTGCACAGACATGCCTGAGCAAATGGTGTAGACCCAGATGAGCGGCGTCTCATCGGGGTCGGCACTGTTTGCCCCTCATGCAGCTACTTTAGAAACATCTTGGCTAGTAAATACTATTTAATAAAATAATCGATTACAGAAATCAGTAGTGGTAATCGATCAATCGATTATACGATTAATCGTGACAACCTTATCGATCATCAAAGCTCATTTTACATATTATGTAACGCACTATGCTCTCTCTCTCTCTCTCTCTCTCTCTCTCTCTCTCTCTCTCTCTCTCTCTCTATAACGAACTCATTGATAAAATCAAACATGACGTGACCTGCTCTAATTTGATGTGCAGATCTCTGTTTATGTATGGAACGCCAGCGTGGTAATAACTTACATTTATTTCTGTAATACGATGGGGCTTGATAGAACATCACGAAAGTATTTAAATCATGTCTCTAAATAGAAGAATGGTTTAAATGCTCTCACCCCTTCACAAAATGCTTAATTACCACGTATTGCTATACTGTTGTTGGTAAACTCCTGTTAGAATGATGTTCACCTTGTTGCCTGTTATATATAATGCTTGTTAATCCTCGTATGTCATTGTTGACTTGAGTGAATAAAGTTCTGTTCTGTTCTATCCTGTTCTGTAAGTCTGAAGAAATAATGACCTCTCGGCGCGAAAATCGCGGTCACGTGACCTGTATCGTCTGTCTATTGGTCTGATAGGTCATGTGACATCAGCGACCAATCAGGACTCGACACTAGGGAGGTCACGGAAAAAGGGACATGCCAGTGGCATTTCTGGCTAGATTTTTTTTTGTCAGACTGACCCAGACCTGCGTCTGGTGAAAAGGCTATAATTGTAGTGATGGGTAGTTATATTTGATATTAAATTTTTTAAGTTCGCAACAGGATACTGCTGAATAAAACTTTCACCTATATCTATTTTCATACCAAATAGGAACCAAATTGATCATATAGTTTGGAAATATGAGCTCTAAATGACTAACATTAAAAGAATCTAAGTCTTGACCTCTAGGTCATGGACATGTACGGGGGTATTGCTGAATAAAACTACACTTTTATGTACCAACATACCAACTACAAATCAAATCTATCATATGGTTTGGAAAATATAAGCAATTAAAAACACTGACATAAAAATTTCTAAGTCCTTGATCTTGACATGAATGGCATACATCAATGGCATGGGCAGGTGTATCATCAAACCAAATATGAACTACATCCATATGGTTGGGAAAATATGGGCTCTTAAAAACTTCAACATTAAAAATTTCTAAGTCTGTGACCTTGAACTTGAGCTCATGGGCAGGGGTATTGCTGAATAAAACGGGATCAATATCTATCAGACCAAATATGAACCAAATCCATCATATGGTTTGGAAAATATGAGCTCTTAAAAACTTGACATAAAAAAATTCTAAATCCATGACCTTGACCTTGAGGCCATGGGCAGAGGTATTGCTGAACAAAACTTTGTACCTATATGTGTCATCATACTAAATACATGTATGAACTAAATCCATCATATGGCTTGCAAAAAATGAGTTTTTAACCATTTCCCACTCAGGGATTTTGTGAATTTCGCTGATTTTCACAGTGTTGCACCTGACAGCAACTTCAACTAGCCATTGTTTCATTATGGATGGTCTGTTTTACACCAAAGTCTGTATGAATGTTCATTGGGCAGTAGCCTTTCAAATGCAACCTTTCATGACTTGATCATTGGTGTCATGGTAATGAGGGGGCATCTCAAAGTTAGCAAAAAGTGTGATTTCACATGAATTTTTGACCAAATCTTAATCTTCACACAGCTGTCAAGGCAACAATTAAGGGTTTGGCACTGGCCATTTTCACTGTTTGCAGCATGTTTTATCAGCATCAATTTTGAGGCATTTTTGACCCCAGACACCCTCAGATATAAAATCAATTTCTGCAGATGGTGGAATTTTAAGCTCGCCTTGGTGTGCTTATAGGATGGTAGTCCATCCATCAGTTGTGCACAACTTTGACCACTTATACATCCGAAATCTGCAGGCATATTTCAGTTATTTCTCATCTGTAGCATGCCTCTTGTTGATTGAGGACATTTGCTGATGAAAACTTTTGTTGCCACAAGGTCTCAGGCGTAAAACAGGGAAAATGCACATCATCACCATAGTGCCTTCAGTTTGATTGCAGCCCCCGCCCATTGGGCTTGAAGAAATATATGGGCTGCACGATGCTTTCACTCAGAGCTAAATCCGACCCGCACACAAGTACTGTTAAGCCGCTTACAGGATCTAAGCCTGCCCAGGCAAAGCGGTACGAGTCGGATTGTCCATGCTTACAAACCCTATTGGTTTTATTGGGCGACAGGGCTTGAGATGTCATTTCATCTCAACGTCTGGTAAAAGTCCCGCAAAATTGGAAGTAATGTCTCCAAAATGACCTTTACAGTGTTTACGGGGATGCTAAACCTCAAATCAAACAAACAAAAAACAGTTTGATTGGACCTTTCTGAAACTGAACTTTCTATAAGTAGGCTGGGGATAAAAGCTCAGTGAGATTGAAAATTGGCAAGGTTGGCATATTTATCATGTGTCTATTAATTAGTATGTCAATTTGGTAGCTGAAAATGCCAATTTTTGTCCTTGTCATTCAGTTTTGATTGGATATACTTGAACACGCAAGTAGACTGGAGATAGAAGCTTCGATGAGTTGTCCCCTTGACTGCTGAAAATGACTATTTTCAACCCTGTCATCAGCATATAAACATCATATTTGGTTGTATCTTCCTGAAATTTACATACATTAATGAAAAAACATCTATTTTTGACCTTGTCATCAGCCCAACTTCCTGAAACAGGGCAAAAGGAAACTTACAGACTAGGGATGAAAGCTCAGATGCGTTTGCAAACTAACCTATTAATCATAGAGTTATGACCCCTTAGTTGCTAAAAATGCCTATTTTTGACCTTGTCATCAGCATAAGATTGGATATTCCTGAGTGTGTGTGTGTGAATTCGGGTTTAACGTCGCTTTCAACAATTTTTCAGTCAGATCACGAAGGTGTCTGGTTGCGACAGGGAGCTCAATGCTCACTTTTATAGTGCTGCCTCACTGAAGTATCATGTCCCAGACACATTACATGATACCAGAACCCAGTCACATTATCCTGACACTGGGTCGACCAGTCCTAGTTCTACCCTGTAAATCGGAGTGCCAAGCGAGGAGCAGCTAGTACCATTTATAACGACTTTGGTATGGTGCGGCCAGGGATCGAAACCCGTGACCTCTTGTTCCCCGGAGCGGACACTCTACAGGATATTCCTGAAACTTACATATAAGTGGGCCGGGTAAAAAGGTCAGATGAGCTGGAAAATTGACGTTATAATCGGGTTGCTGAAAATTATCACTTTTGGCCTTGTCATCAGCATATGAATCATCATCATGAACTAAAGTTTTTATTGGATCAGCCTGGAACTTATATACAAGTTATTTATTCCAAATATCAGTCATCATACATATGTACATAATACAGACATATATATCTGGCTCAAATTGGGCGTAGGCTTGGCCTATATTTGCCCTCTCCATGGGTACCACAATTGACAGAGAGTAACATAGAGTACATCAATATAGTACAGTGATAGATATATAGACATTATGCTTCCATAATACATAGTTCAAATGGTTTTCAGCAGTTAGGAGAGATAGAAGCAGCAGAAAGAATGTACTGTGGTAAGTACTTATGCAGTGGAGAAGTTTGAAAGAGACATGGTTTTGGAAACAAGATAAAGCTTTAATTGACGGCATTCACTTGACTCCAGAAAAAACAAGAGCACCGCAAGCGGCGCCATGCTCGTCTGTTTTTCCATGTCACATAGACAAATCAGTGAAATTGCATCATAGAGTTATTGAACTTATACAAAATATAGCCTTTTTGATAATACAGGGGAGATAATGCAGCCAAAATCAATAATATATTTATGACCCTTGGTCAAAATGTAGCTCTTGTGATGATGGGTGAGTGTGAGTATGAAGTTTCATGAAGGCAGGCCAAATACTTCTGGAAATATGGTCAAGGTTAAGTTTTTTTGGTTAATTTTTCGAAAAATAGGTCAAAGTTCAAAGGTCAAGGTCACAGGTCAAAAAGCGTGGTATGACTGAAAAGGTCTTTCCCAAGGAACATTCATGTGAAGTTGGAAGGCTCTGTTGTGAATAGTATTGAAATAAGAGACAGAAACAATTTAAAAAAAAACGGAGAGAAAAGGGGAGATAATTCAATCAAATTGCAAGATGGAGTTATAAAACTTGTAGGGAATGTAGCTCTTGTGATGGTGAGTATGTGTATGAAGTTTCATGAAGGTAGGCCA
Source organism: Lucinisca nassula (assembly GCA_963580285.1). Taxonomy (NCBI): domain Eukaryota; kingdom Metazoa; phylum Mollusca; class Bivalvia; order Lucinida; family Lucinidae; genus Lucinisca; species Lucinisca nassula. The sequence continues at coordinate 49,287,919 of OY757016.1, read as the reverse complement.
AATACTTTTGGAAATATGGTCAAGGTTAAGGTTTTCGGTTAAATTTTCGAAAAATAGGTCAAAGTTCAAAGGTCAAGGTCACAGATCAAAAAGTGTGGTATCACTGAAAAGGTCTTGTCGCAAGGAACATTCATGTGAAGTTTGAAGGCTCTGTTGTGAATAGTATTAAAATGAGAGCAAAAAATGTGTTTCAGAAAAAAAATGGAAAAGGGGAGATAATTCAGCCAAAATCAACAATGTTGTTATGGTCCTTGGTCAAAATGTAGCCCTTGTGATGATGAGTGTGTGTATGAAGTTTCATGAGGCTAGGTCTGATACTTTTTAAGTTATAGCCAAGGTTAATTTTTTTGGAACGACGCCAGACGACAACGAAGACGCCGGAGTGATGACAATAGCTCGAAAGTTTTTTTTCAAAAAACAGACGAGCTAATAAGGAGAAAATAGAAGTGAGGGCAGAGTCTGCATTGATATATAGATTGTTTCATTTGCAGGCAGGACTCTCCCACCCATATCCAGCATCAGCTTGTTGCAGCACAACACTGGAAGTCCAGAAGGAAGAGACATGCATAGCTCCTTCTCACGCTAATATATATCCACATGAGCTTCACAGTCAGGAGTCAGTCAGTGCACAAAAGTATAAATGTACGAACATGTAACAAGAATATAAATGTATGAACATACATGTTAATGAACAAACAGATATACATAAAATAATATATACAACGTCGTTACGTCGAGTCGTATCTCCATGCAGTTGACAAGTTATATACAAGTGATATATTAATGATGGCAGAACTTCCACTTGATTGTGTTTTAAGAATGCTTATTTTCTACCTTGTTGGGGATAAAAGATTCTGATTGGACAAGTTAAAAGCAAACTAGCTCGGTCAACCTTAGCAATTAATCATAAAGTTATGTCTCCCTCATTAATGGGTAACTGCACCGATTCTTAATCATTGGGTCTCTCACCGCTGTGGTTCGTGGCTCACTCCGGCCATGTCAGATGCCAAGTTCTGCAATGGAAGGGTGGGTGGTTTTTCCTTGGGTTTTTGTTTGTTTGTTTTGGAGTTTGATGGCCCAGTCAACACTATTCTATTTTAGGCCATTTTTGAGCCGGTCAGTTTACCTATCCACACTTCCCTGTGCAGGCTTATATGTCAGCAGTTAACCAGTACAGTGCACATTCTTTCGCCAGAAACTGACAACTGCCCTTCTTGAATCAGTGGAAGGGAGAGGAATGACTGTAGAAAAGATTTCATGATCAATCTCCATGAAAGAATGTTGCAGACCCCTGCTCTGGTTTAAGACCACCTCTGATTAATGATTGGCTCTTCATTGCAGAAAATGCCTATTTTCAGTTCTCATACATACAAGTAGGCTGAGGGTTAAAGCTGGGACGAGTTAAAAAACTGGCTACTTGACCATTTAGTCTTAGTTATGTCACCTTGGTTGCTGAATATGCCTATTTTTGGAATACTGTTTGTTTTGATCATCCTGAAACTTGCATATAAAATGGACATGGACAGAACCTTAAACATGTTGAAAAACTGGCTAGATTGAATTCTCTTATGGTTATATGCCATTGAGTGTTTTGAGTTTTACGTCCCACCAACAGCTAAGGTCATAGGGAGACGGGACCTCGGTTTAAAGACTCATCTGAAAGTCTGGAGAAGCCCGGGATCGATCCTGCGATCCCTGGTTTACAAGGCGAGTAGCGTAACCACTGCACCACGGGTGCTTCTATATACAGTAGAACTTCACTGGCTCGTTTACCACGGATGAGTCGAACCCATTCTTGAGTCCCTAGCAAAATCCTCTACATAAGAAAGAGTGGGGGATAATTAAGAAGATTTTAGTCTTTTATCTTGCAAATGTATGCTGTGTGTACCCATTAGAATCGCCTCGATGAGGCGATTCTAATGAGTACACACAGCATAAATATTCATTATAGAACACCGAAAAGATGTCAAAAAGTATCTCGTTATGCCTCCCGACAGTAACCTCAGTGGCTCGAACTACCTCTGTCTCGAACAGATTTTCGAGGTCCCAAAGGGGTTCTAGCCATTGAAGTTCGACTGTATATGCCATTGAATTAGCTTATAATAATTATCCATCTTGCCATCATTGTAACGTCTGTTCAGTTCTTTATGAATTTTACAGACAAGGTAGATAGTGACAATTTAGTCTCTAGGATTGATGTAAACTGTAGATGAAAAGGACATGGTTTACGGTTCAAACAATGGTTGAGTTTGAAAAAGTTTGTCCCTTGATTGCTTAGCTGCCTATAATTAATCATTTTTATCATATGTCGCGTCTGAGAGTGTAATAACGCCATGTAATATTTTCGATAATCCACTAGTGGATTAAATATGCAAATTAGCTAGATAAGTCCCGTAACGTTACATGTACGACATCCTTAACGACGTCGCGTTTACTAACGGCGGAATATTGACATTTTTGTAAACAATCATGAATAAAATGCATTTTAAATGTCATATGATAAATAGAATCTTGCATTCGTGCTCATGTATTATTGAATTTATTAAACTTGTTGAGGAAAAGGGATAAAATGCTTGGCAAAGCCTCGCACTTTATCCCTTTTCCTCAACTCGTTTAATAAATTCAATAATACATGAACACTCATGCAAGATCCTCTATTAAATGCACACCTCCATCAGTTTTAATTGGATTTTCTTTAAACTTGCAGACAAGGGTGACATGGGTATGTTAAGGGTTATGTCCTCCAGATTAGTGGATGTTGTAGACAATGAGTAACCTTGGCCTACTATTGAGCACAGGTGAGCATTAAGAACCACCATGGTCCTCTTGTTTTATTTGGAACTGAAGAACATGCTCAAAACAGCCGAGGTAAATGAGCCAACGGTATTTGAGCCATCTAAGTTTCACTGTATCATTACAATAACACATCATGTGACATAATGCATTCTGTATCATCTCCAAAGGGTGAATTTTCTGATGAAAATTTGTGATTTTTTTCTTAAATATGCTTCAAACATAGGTTGTAGGTGCTCGTTAGAACCGCCTCATTGAGGCGGTTCTAACAAGTACCTGCAACCTATTTCTTGGAGCAGAAATAAGAACACTAATAAAAGATAAAGAAGCTTTATTTAACGTCGCCTATTCTAAACAAATAACATAAGCTCTGAAGAGCTTTTATTCAGCAAACGAAGTATCCTTTAACAAATACTTACCTGCCTTCATTTATCTTCCTAGGACTACCCCTGATAATTCAAGCATCAGCCAAGGAAGCTCCTAGTACCACTGTTCACGCCTTTGTATGGCGCAGCCAGAGATCGAACCCACGCCCTCCCATTCCCGAAGCGGACGCTCTACCACTGAGCTATCGGGGCCGGTGATCAATCTCTATATAAAGTGGGGCTTACATGATGTTTATTACACCGACTTGTTAACATGATGTTACAAGATTTTGATATACTAGGGGACATATGAGCTGCATTGTGAAAAACTTTGTTTTATGGCATCTGCAAATCACAATCGCACAGATCAGCCTGCACAGTCTGATAAGATGTGTTTGCTGCCTGGTTTCTATATCCAAAATTTCGAGACACAAACAAGCCATCTATGCTACACAGAATAGCAAGGGCTTACCTGGTTAAAAACCTGGTTTTCTTAAAAACCCGGTTTTCTCGAAAACCCATTTTTCTCGCAACAGGTCCCTTACCATATCGGTAGAAATGAAACTGACAAACACAACTTTAGATTTTGGATTTATATTCACAAAATTTTATACAATATACACAAAAGAGACCTACTTCTCAACGAAGATGAATTTGTGAAACAAATCTATAATGAACACAGAAATACTGAATTATGATACTGGTAACAAAATTTTTATTACCAAACAACCATGCAATGGTAAACAAGTTTAATGTAAAGACTCAAGATACTATGGCCCATTGCACGGTTGTGTAGGCCTTAACTGGTACAAGCTGATTACCAAGAGGCTACCAAATGGAATGCAAAACATTGCAGAAAATAGAACCTTAACTAAGAACAGAGCTTTGTCAAGCAAAAGAACCTTTGGGCATGTGCATCATGCAAAAAAGTATTTTTTCACAGCAGATAACATTTTGAAATATTTTTCTAATTTTCCCAGACATCATGTTAACAAGTCTGTGTATTAAACACTCCCTTAAATCCCACATTATATAGAAAAAACTGGGGTATACATAATTTTTCTTATTTCTGGTCCAAGACATTGGTTGTGGGTACTCGTTAGAACCGCCTCATCGAGGTGGTTCTTACGAGCATCCACAACCTATATATTGGGTAAAAATAAGACAAATATCACACAATTGCATCAGAAAAATGACCCAGTTTTAGAAATGAAAAAATGCACTATGTCACACAGATGTGTTATCGTAATGAAACAGAAAAAACATCAACAATCTGTTGTCTGCTGAATTTACCTAGAGTGGAAATGTTAAAGAATGATTTGTTTGTGTGAATTCATGTTTTATGTCCCCATCAACACTATTTTGGTCACTTTGGAGATATTTCTTCAAATCTTGTGGGACTTTTACCAGACTTTGAGATGAAATGGTAGCTCAAGCCCTGTCCCCAAAACAAACCAAAATGATTTATAGGTAGGAACGGTACGACTTGCACCACTTTGCCTTGGCATGCTTATACCCTCTACGTGGTTTACCCATGGTTTACCAGGACTCATGTGCTGTCAGTTTCAGCTCTGCATGGAAGCATCATGCAGCCCAGTCTATTTCTCCAAGCCCCAATGGGCAGGGGCCCCAACTTAAAAGAATCAATGAAAATGTTCTAAGGTCATTTACTTTGATGTATGGCACAAAAATATTTTGAGATGAATTGATGGTAAAGATGAAATGGTTAGTATTTACAATGAAATTTACTTTATTGTATTGACATTATCTTTTGATACCTATAAAAAAAATTCTGGGAAAATATGATTTTCGAACACTGAATGGTGCCTATTTATTAGGGACTTCATGGGGCCCCACTGCTAAGACTAGTTTACCTCGACAACATTTGAATCTTTGAAAATGTATCCGTTTGTACCTAGTTTGCTCCATGTATTCTGTTATGCATAAGAATTTATTTTTCTGATTCCCACTTTCACCCCACTGGGTGACCTAATTCTTTTTAAAGAACTTTCTGGAAAGAAATGAGTCACAGATTAATTTTATTTGGTAAACAACATGTTTACAAGGAAAAGTACTTTAGAATCTTCCAGAAAGTTTGGGGTGGCATTATTTTTTAGAAAATTAACTAATCTTATTCCACAGCCTTCTGGAATGTGAGAAATCTTGGGGTCTATAAACGGGCTTGATTTTTCTCTTTGAGTCAGACTTTGGAGTTTGATGTTTGGGTTTTTAAGAAAAGTTATTTCTAAATTCTGTGTTGGATTGTCAAAGGATATTATATTTCATTTCGGACCGGGAATTCTGTGGGATCAAGGAAAATAAATTCATTCATGGATATTTCATTACAGAGCTAAGTACATTTAATTTTCTTACTTCTACAGGTTAAAGATTGTTTGCAAATAAATTTTGTTAAATTTTTCCATAAGGCTTGTTTGCTTTATCTTTCTGCTACACCTGGCTCGTAACATTTCGAACACAATCAAGTTATGAACATAAAGCTTGTTTTAATGTTACTGATGCAACTGGTGGAATACATCCGAGTCTTTGTCTACCTTCTATGAGACACTTCTAAGCTCATAGAACCAATTCCCCTTAAGGGGAATGGGAACACCTGGTAGCTTTTTCTGTCATTTTTCAAAGAGAGACAACTTTCGGGACTTCTTCTTCACTTTTCTTTAAGTCCTGTCCCACTGAAAAAGGAGTCTAGTCTTAAAGGAAAGAATTTGCTCCTCAAGAGTAAATTCTTTCATTTAAGGTTGACCCCTATTGACATGGGAGACAAAAATTCTTCTGCAGGAGTTGCCTCCTCTGGAGGTGTATCCATTCCCAGTTTCTTCAGATTTTAATCTCTAAACCCTTTCAACACTGAAGGCGGACACAGATACCCAGTGTAGATCCAGAGGAGAAGGCTCTTGAGCCGTCTCATTAAGATCTACAATGTTTGTCATTTTTGTTAACGATTTTGACTGAAAAACTCTGAAAAATGTACATGTCCAAATTCAATGATTGAAGAGTCCACTTCATAAAACTCAGGGGTGAAAGTCAAAGATCTCTGGATGGCAGATCTTAAATTTGAAATTAACCCATAAAATGTCAATCACGACAATTGTTGTCTGCTTTGCCGTCTGCCGGTTACCTTAAAAGTAATTGCAAACAGTGTGGGCCCAGATCAGACTGCTCCTGAAGGAGCAGTCTGATCTGGGCCCACACTGTTTGCCTGTATGCAACTATATTTTTAAAGTTTGCAAAAAAATTCAGCAAACCACATAAGCAGACGACATGTATGTTGTAGTTTCTCTCGGTACCTTAAGGGTTAAATGATAGTGAAGAGATGAACAGTTATCTTCGCTTATCGGATGTCCTGAAATTGATAATCGTCTTCACGAGCATGTGGATCTTCGTACTGTGTCAGATCTAACGTCAAAACATTACTGATGATGCAATCTCCTTGCTGCAATAGAAAAACAAAACACATTAGATTAGTGTCTCCTTTGCCAACTTTAATTTGTTTAGTTTTGTCACTGAGCAATGCTATATGTGATGGGTAACTCACACTGTAGCATTCTGTGGTAGCACCAGTTACACACTATTCTGCCATATACAGTCAACCTTCTTTAAACTTTATATCCAATGTTCTATATAACGATAAAATGCGAAATAACGCCATTTTCAATGGAACAAAGCCTTAGCTCCAGATAAGATGAAATAATGCAGATACTCAAAAATATTGAATTTTATATCCACAGCACTTTTTTCTTCCTGGATCAATTCAGAATCATATGATGTCGTGTCTGAGAATGTAATAACACCAGGTAATAAATTCAGCAATCCACTAGTGGATTCAATACGCAAATTAGCTAGATATGCCCTGTAAGGTTACACGTGCAAAATCCTTAACAACATCGCATTTACTAATGACCGAATAGTCATTTTTAAAAATAAAAATGTGAATAAAATGCGTTTTAAATGTCATATGATAAACAGAATCTTGCATTTGTGCTCATGTAGCTCCTTGAGGTAAAGGGATAAAATGCTCAGCAAAGCCTTGCATTTTATCCCTTTTCCTCAACTCGTTTAATAAATTCAATAATACATGAACACTCATGGAAGATCCTCTATTTATTGCTTATTATACTGTTCCTTCCGGAGTTTCTTTTAGCGGCAAATTCTTCATAACAGTAAAATCCCCTCCCCCCCCCTGACAAAACCATTGCCCAGTTACCAGGGCTAAGTCCAAATTTTGGTTTCGCCAAGTGGTTTTTATTTCACCATCCTGGGAAAAATGTATATAGAATATTGCACTTCTGAGCTCTTTTGAAGATGCTGTGGAATGTTATGCATGCAGTTTAAACTTGTTTGTTAGGCCAAGAAAGGCAAAGAAGTCATTTCATGATTAACTCCATGGAAGTCATTTAGCTGAGCTGGGATTCACACTCCTTGTCCCACTATCAGTTACACTGCTGAGCTAATGTATAGGTAGACTCCCAGCCATAAATGATTTTAAAACTACAGTGAAATTCCGCTATTAAGACCACCTAAAATTGAGACTAATTCTGCTTTAAAAAGCTTAGTTTGAAGGTTGCACTTTATCATTCTTTGTTTTCTGCCCGCAGTGTCCTCTGGTCAGGGACCACCTTTGGGAATGTTCAAAAGTGGTCTTTAAGACCACTTTTGGACAGTTCCAAATGTGGTCTTAATATAGGAATTTAACTGTATGCCATGTCGATTTTGGTCTGTACTGTAGACTTAAAAACTTCCGGTTTAATATTCTTGCAAATATGGTATTAAAATAAATCTTGCATTTCAATTAGATAACTGCCATCAAAATTGTCATATGGCGACATATCAGCTGACATAAAGTATTTAAAAATACTATGAAAGTTAATTGGCAAACATAAACAAATGATCAGTCTACAAACCTCAGGATATATTCCAATGAGAGCGTCAGCTCTGTTGTAGAACTCTTCTTTCAGTGAGATCACAATGCACTGGAAATGCGTCTGAGATTCTTCACGGATATATGCTGCCACCTGATAATAAGACAACAGAAATATAGTTTCAGGATCCCCAGGAAGCTGTCTGAACACGAGTCTGCTAGGCAGAATGTTCAAATATGTTCAATTAATGCAATGAAATAACCATGGCTGATTCTTGTTCCTGCATAACTCATGATGATTCCCACAACAAACTTTGCCGAAAACGCCCAAAGGCTCCATATAAACTCTTCAAATGCAACTGGCAAACCCACATGACGTCAAGATCAGAATGTTGTTTTCAATGACACTGTTACGCCGTAACCCTCTGACATCATCATGTAACTCTAAAATGCCACCTTAGGAAGATAACATTATGTTGCTCAGCATAACATAAACAAAACAAGGCCCATCTTGTCATATTAAAACAGCACGCGAATTTTATGAATTTTATGAATTGAACATGGGTTTGGTTGTTTGAGCACGGCTTTTGGTCCATTTAACAATGGCTTCAAACAGCCATGGCATAGGTATTCTTTGCAAGAATGACATTGTTTATGATAAATTCAACTGCAGAACAAGATGTAACCAAACTTTTATGAAATGAACACGAGAATACTATGTCTGCAGTAAATGTAAAATCTTACCTTTCCAATATTTGTATTGTCTAAGGCAGCATCAATCTCATCTAGTACAAAGAATGGAGCAGGTTGGTAACTGAAATTGGGAAAATAAATGAATCAACTATGGGCTATTCCAGTATAATCTATTAGGGTGGGGCGGACGGCAACTTTTTTATTTAGTGGCCGTAGGCTATGGTTTTAGAAAAACAAAATAGGCCGTAGGCTGTACAACAGAATTTTTAAAATTTACGGTAGGTTGTACTACCAATTTTTTAAAAAATCCCGTAGGCTATGTTGAAAGAAAATAAATAATTGTTGTAGGTTGTCAAATAACAACAGGGCCCAGACATCTGAATCGTTCAGTTTGAAGTTCCGCAGAGATTTTAAACAAAAAGCAACGCTGAAATTGTGAAAAAAAGAAAGGCTCGGCAATTTTACTGCTGTTTACAGGTCAAAGGTCGTTTGAGTAGGACACAAATCAATATCCGGTAACGGGACGCTTCGCCCCCGGTCGATGACCTTGCCCGACATAATGGAAAATTACTGGGCTTAGTTACTGAATGACGCAATAATCCCCGTTCCAAAAAAAAAAATACTTGTGTTGGTAGCGCATGATTTGCATGATTTATGTAAACACAATATTAGCACGCTGTTTAATCAGTAAGCTTCAAGGGATTTATGGCCCGAGATAATTAGTTAATTGGGGATTATGATACCCAAGGAATGTTTATACAGCGGATGCCACCCAGAGCGTGCCGAGCTTTGAGCTGTAATAAATTACGTAACAGTACCCAAAAGTGTACCCAGGTGGTCATCGGACGGGCAATAAAACCCACAGATGGGTAGACAGCATTTCATTGGTCAATTGTTTCAGTCCCTTTAATAAATATTAATTTCTTAAAAAAAATATGCAACGTCTGATCAGGGCCTCAACGCTGACACTTGAACAGACAGACAGACGCAATTATTTAGCGGCACCTTATCAGGGTCTACAGGTTTTAGGACCTTATAATGCTACGACACCCGGATCAGACACTCCACAATCACTGCGACGTCTGATCCAGCTCCAACCGCCGACGGTTCATTTTATTTTATTTTCCGCGACCGAATAGGTTTGAAGGATATAGCGATGAGTCTTGCGCCCGTCCAAATGTCCGTCCGTCCGTAGACACAACAGACAGATGCAAACAATGCGGATCCAGATCAGACGCCATACTATTATTAAACGGCTTCTGTTGAGGGTCTGCAGGTTTGCAGATGGCATCTGAGATGGCAGAGACCCGGACAAGACGCTGCGCAAGGATAATGCGGCGTCTGATCAGGGCCTTATAGCCCACGGTGGTGTTTTTTATCCCTAGTCTGAACAGGTTCGGAGCCTGGCGTCCGTACATCCGCCCATCCGTAGACACAACATTAACAATGCAGATCCGGATCAGACGTCGTACAATTATTAAACGGCGTCTGATGAGGGTCTACAGGTTTGAAACGACATCTGAGATGGCGCAGACCCAGACAAGACGCTGCGCAACGACAATGCGGCGTCTGATCAGGGTCTTATCGCCGACGGTGGTGTTTTTTAATCCTAGTCTGAACAGGCTCGGAAGATATAGCGATCAGCGTGGCGTCATCCACCCGTCCGTCTGTATGACAATAGACAGAACACAAAGGTGCAAACAGTGAATCAGACGTCATACAATTATTATACGGCGTCTGAATAGGGTCTACAGGTTTGTAGACGGCATATGCGACGGCACGGACCCAGACCAGATGCTGTACAATGATCATGTGACCAGAGAGCCAGATAAGCTTCGTATTTTCGTAAATTACGGATTAAAAAATGCAAAATACGAAGTGGTTGAAAATTTAAATCGTACTATTTACGGTAGACCTTTCTTAGGTTACGAAGGAGACAATGATATGGCGCGTATTTACGCAGTAACCCTTGCATAACGTTTCGTAACATGACCATCTACAGTTGTCAGCTCAAAGACAATGAAAGGGTATGTAATTAATACCCTTCCTCTACCCGACGGCTATCCGCTGTGATTAGAAATAAGAAGAATCCGAAACGTGTTTTCACACCTGCAGCTGTAGTTAGTCACTTCACTGGTCTCACAAATGTTTTGCTTTTTTTCCGTGCACATAATTTCCCGCATGTACGTTTGTTGCATTAATACTTTAGCGGAAAATATGACTGTGGGATAGGTGAAAACAGACAAGCCTGTGCAGTCTGATCTGTCTGTACACTCCTTTTATGCCTCTGGTGTTTTAAAACAGCAGCACGCGGGTTGTCTAGACTCACTAGTTAATCTGGTCTTTTGTAAAAAAGTAACAAATTTTTGGCTGTTCGTAGACTCATTAACCTTGTTTGTTTCGACCGTAGAATGCGCCTGAATGCAAACTATTACAGGGTCCGAAATTAAGCTCGCATTTACGCTAAATGCGAGTGAGAATTTCAAAATGCGAGGCCAAAATATTTGTACTAGAAAGTTTTCGCGAGTGTCCGATCGTCGGTAAAAAATAATAATAGTAATAATACAGACGACAATAATAACTCGCCATTTCCGCGACTGCTTCTGCAATTCCGACGTTCTAAATTTAGATTATAAACTTTCCAGAGGTCAGGAGCCGTAGCACGTAAGGCCAGTGCACCGGTAAACCGCGGTATTTTCTTTCTTCTTTGCCGTATCGGTACTTTTGGCAAGTGACGGATTTTATCGGAAATTTTATATCATTTAATTCAATGTTTGCGAAAGAACAAAAATATGTTTGCAAAACGATTTCACTAGCGTCGGCTGCGAAAAAAAAACCTCGCAGGGACGCAAAGTATCTTTTTTAATGCGCCCCTAGTCATGCTGAGCACTGTTAAGTTCAAAGACGCCGACGCGACCGATAGGGCGCGAAAATTATCGGATACTTGAGATGAATAGCGGTAATAACTAATAGAGCATGCTCCGCATGCTGGCCACTTGGGATTAACACAGATAAATAGGTAATAAATTTCTAATCAAAACCTAACAGTTTAATCCTGCTAATTGGGGCTCAAAGTAATCTTGCGTGAAAACTTTGTAGCATATATATGCACTGCTTGTCGGAACACGACTGACAAAGATGACATTGCAAGACAGCATGTATGTTGATCAGTCTGTGTAGCGCTGTGTCGAACTGTGAATAAATAATTTCATCACAAATTGCCCAGAGACAGTTCAAATGGATAATGCAGGTAGATAGCATGTGGCGACTTCTGAAAAACCCCCGACGTCTTTAATCCTATTAATGTGGTCAATAATTATAAAATATGCTCAATACTTAGCCAACTAAAGCCATTCACGCAATATCAAAAGAACCACTATATATCGGCGGGTTGAACATCAGGCGTGGTCATGTCCTGAACCAGCAGGTATTGATATTAAGTGACACATGAAAAGAATGACTTGCAATCTTGGCTTACTTTACGCTCATTATCCCATAGCAATTTGGAAAAAAAAAACATTGTGTCTTATTTGTTAACAGGATTAACTAATTTATTGGCATAAGATTAGTGATAGGTCATGGACAGATAAATAGCAATCAGTAAAGATCGCATCCAGATAAACTGCAAAGACAATATTATTGCCAATGTCACATTTTTCGCGACCGTAAACACCTAGAAAACGCGTAATGAGTCTATGTTTACTTGTCTGTTTTATTTTACGATGTACAAACACCTGGTGTTTGAAACATGTGGTTACCACGGTACAATTTCCAAAGGCGGTACCCAGCCCTAGACTAACACGTCATCAGTTTTTTTTTATTTGCATTAATACTACCCATACAAGTTAATCATTACTGTAGCAGTTGTTCTTGAAAAATTCCCGCTCTTATTAAAGGGTTTTTTGAAAAAAAATCGAGTTGATTTTCATTTTACCTAGAAGATCTTTTTTTAGCAAGCTAAATTTTGCTTGTGGCAAAAATGCTTAAGTTCGGACCCTGTATTACGTTGTAAGTGAATAGGTACTTGGATCAGACTGTTCAACATCTCTCACATGAAATGTCTTCCTGAAAATCTTTGAATGTGCAGTCACTGTTCACAAGGTTTCATATCGCTTAAAAACGTGTTTCTTGCCGTTTTCCAATGCCTTTGATTATTGAATCATGATGGTTGTTTACTTCTGATACGGTTCAAGTATCTATTCACTAAAAAAAATATATTTTTGTCACAAACCGGTAAATTGACTGGCGTATTAGGTGTTAATAAAGTTTTTCCGGCATGCTATGATCGCACATCTCGGTTATAATAGTGGATTTGCACGAGATTACCAGTATTTATTCATAATTTGATGCAGCGCATGTAATGTATGTTATAATTGAAACAGTTAAAATTTATTAAATCTTTTTCTGAAGATAAAAGAAACAATTAAATAAATATGTACTATAAAAGGGTTATCCTTTGGAAGCAAAGAATATACCGCAGAACTGAAACGTATGGAGTGTACATGTTTTCATGGCCAGACTAGCTAGTTTAGGCCAATTAGGCCTCGCCAGTGACCCATATTCATATTTTTATCATTCCGACGCTTTTTTCCCCACAACATTGTCATCAATGCACGGTTGTGTGCTATTACATTTTAGTTCAAACGGAACCGTTTTTTCACTCTTTATCGCTGCACAGACTGATCTCTTTGTCTGCCGTGTTCTATACCACATTTAACCAAAATACAATTAGTAGGATCAACTTGTAATACTTTGGTTTTCATGCATATATCGATCTGTGAATCGCAGGTGGCCAGGCCAGCACGAAGTGCATGCTTATTTGCAACTATTCATCTCAATTTGAAAATAGAATTATCGTCCTATCAAGCTTCTTAGATGTCTCGTCGGCGTCTTTGAACATGAACGCAGAAAAACTGGCAGTGCATCATAAAAGTTTCTTAGCGTCCTACGACACAGACGGTATTTTTATTCGCGTCTACGCTACTGATATCGAGTGCCCCACTCCCACTTTCCGGCTAGCGCAAACACTGAGCATAATATGTTCAGAAAGTGTAGTCTGATCTGGGTGTGTGCTGTTTGCTAAGACATCTGTCCAGAAACATAAGGGTGATTCTGTTTACTGGCTTGATATGTCTTTATAATCAGTATCAGTGAACTATTAACTAGCTTAAATTGTAATGAATCGGTAGTTAACCAGGTTCATAAAAATACGAAACGACCTCCCGATTTGATCAGTATATTTACTGACCCATTTTTTCAGTTTACTGAAAAGGTTTTAATTTTGATAAGTAAATACGAAGTGGGGATAAAAAATTATCTGGAGCTATGTGTGACGTCTGATTAGGGTCTGACCGCTGACGGTGCGTTTTATTTTTTATCCCCCTGACCAAATAGGTTTGGGGTTATAGCGATCAGCCTGACGTCCATCCGTCCATCCGTCCGTCCGCAGACACCAAATTGCGATAGCCAAAACTACAATACCCTATGAGATAGATTGTCGGTACTTGTTACAATAGAACATGAGGTTCAAAAAGCATGCCGTGAGCAAGAACCAAAACTCTGAGTGTCCTGGTATTTTAGTTATTTCCCCTGACAATATAAACTTGTGATCACAATATCTCCTATATATTTGAAGATATATTGATTGACTTGATACCGTTGTACATAAGGTCAAGAAGGGTTGTCATGAGCAATAACCATAACTCTGGATGTCATGGTATTATAGTTATCTCCCCTTACAAAATAACATTGCGATCAATAACTCCTATACCCTTTGACATATTTTGATGGTAGTTGGTACAAGTGTACTTGGGGTCAAGAAAGAGTGTCGTGAGCAAGAAACAAAACGCTGGGTGCCATGGTATTTTAGCTATCTCCCCTGGCAATGTGTTATCTACCCTGACAATGTAACCTTGTGGTTGCCATAACTCCATTACCCTTTGAGATATATTGATGGGACTTGGTACAGAAATACAAGAGGTTAAGACGACGTGTCTTGGACAAGAACCACAACTCTGGGTGCCAAGATATTTTAGATATCTCCCCTGACAAAGTAACCTTGCGATCGCAAGAACTCAAACACATTTTGAGTATCAACCACCCCATAGCCAGCTCTTTGGGGTGAGCTGGCTATGGGGTGGTTGATACACTGATTTGAAAAAAAAGTAAAGTTGGGGAAGGGGGTGCAAAAATGATAGATAGACGATAAAAGTTATTTTATTTTATTATATTATTTCATAAAAAAAATCACACCCGTGTGTCATAGTGCATTCTTTGATTTCTCCAAAATGGCTACTTTTCCATTGAAAACTTTGATATTTGTCTTATTTATACTCGGAACATAGGTTGTGGGTATAGATTGAGGCAGTTCTAACGAGTACCCACAACTTAAGTCAGTTAACCTGGAATACCGTCGGAAGGTAAGATATTTTTTTTGGCTTTTCCTGAAATTTATCCAATGGGGAGGATAAGAAAACAATATTTTTAATGGAAAAGTCCAAAAGAATCATCGTCAACCATTTAAAATAGGATTGAGGGCAAAAAATTAGGAATAGTCAGGTTACCTGAAACACATTTTTTTAGCCTTGTCTGAATTTTTAATCCCCCGCCGCGAAGCGGAGCAGAGCTGGGATTATAGGAATGGCCTTCGTCTGTCCGTCAGTCCGTCTGTCTGTCCGTAACACTTTCTTGTCCGCTCCATATCTCCTGAACCCTTTGATAGATTTTCATTAAACTTTGGTCAGTTATTCGTCTCAATTAACTGGTGTGCAGAACCCATAAATGAACCATGCCCACTCAAGGTCAAGGTCATGGTTGAAGGTCACGAGTTTGAAACTTGGAATTTTTTGTCCGTTCCATATCTCCTTTACCCTTGGAAGGATTTTCATTAAACTTTGGTCAAATATTCTTCACAGTGAGCTGATGTGCAGAACCCATGTCCGTTTGTCCATCTGTCAGTTTGTCTGTCCATCCGTCTGTCCGTAACTTTTTCTTGTCCGCTCAGTATCCCTGAACCCTTTAATAGATTTTCATTAAACTTTGGTAAATTATACCTCTCAGCGAGCTGGTGTGCAGAACCTATAAATGAAGCATGCCAACTCAAGGTCAAGGGTCATGGTTGAAGGTCACGAGTTTGAAACTTGGAATTTTTTGTCTCTTCCATGTCTCCTTTACCCTTGGAAGGATTTTCATTAAACTTTGGTCAAATAGTCTTCACAGTGAGCTGATGTGCAGAATCCATGTCCTTCCATCCATCTGTCTGTCAGTCTGTCCGTCTGTCCATAAGTTTTTCTTGTCCGTTCCATATCTCCTGAACCCTTTAATAGATTTTCATTAAACTTTGGTCAATTATCCCCCTCAGTGAGCTGATATGCAGAACCTATAAATGAACCATGCCGACTCTAGGTCAAGGTCACATTTGAAGGTCACAAGTTTAAAACTTTGAATTTTTTGTCCCTTCCATATCTCCTTTACCCCTAAAAGGATTTTCATTAAACTTTGGGTCAATTATCCCCCTCAGTGAGCTAACCATGCCAACTCAAGGTCAAGGTCACAGGCGAAGGTCACAAGGTTGAGCCTTGATACTAAATGCGGCGGGGGATTTGGCTGTCCTCCAGACTGCTTTCTTGTCTTTTCTCTTTTTTTTAAGTAAACAAAAAACAACTTTCATGATAAAATTTATTCATTTTTGGGGCATTCAATAATCAATATAAAGACACCAACTGTGACAATGGTTTTTACACATGATCCAGGATTTCAGTTTATAAAGAGGGAAAGATTTTTAGTCGCAAGATCTTTTCTGATGAATATATCTAAATATATATTTAATTACCTGTGGGTTGTCTCTACCTGAAATAGTTTTACCCCGTTGGTTATATCTAGAAACAAGAGGACCAAGCTAGCTTGGTCCTGTATCGCTCACCTGAGCTAACAGATTCAAAGTTTAAGGAAGTGCCAACCTTTACTGAAGGCTTTATGGGAGGACATGGTGATGACAGGGTAAGCATTTTCTGAAAATCAAGTAGAATTTAACTCTATGATAAACAGGCTGATCTCACCGGTTTTCAAACTCATTCAAGCTTTTATTCCTGACTTGCTAAGAAGATCCGATCTAAACTGAAGTGGCTATGGTGATGACAAGTTCAAAAACAAGAGTTTTCAAACTCCTCCAAGCTTTCTGCCTGACTTCCTTGTTTGTAAGTTTCATGAAGATCCGTTCAAAACTAAAGGGGCAGCAGTGATAACAATGTCGAAAATAGGCATTTTCAGCAATCAAAGGCACGTCACTCTATGATAAATGTGCCGACTTGGCCGGTATTCGAACTCACCTGAGGTTTTATTCCCAGCCACCTTACATGTAAGTTTCAGAAAGATCCGATCAGACTTGGCCAGTATTCAAACTCATCCAAGATTTTATTCCCAGCCACCTCACGTATACGTTTCAGAAAGATCCGATCAAAACTGAAGGGGCTACGGTGATGACAAGGTCAAAATTTGGCATTTTTAGCAATCAAAGGGATGTTACTCTACACTAAATGAGCCGACTTGGCCAGTTTTTGAACTTATCCGAGGTTTCATCCCCAGCCACCTTACATATAAGTTTCAGAAAAATCCGATCAAAACTGAAGGGGCTACGGTAATGACAAGGTCAAAAATCAACATTTTCAGCCATCAAAGGGACAGAACTCTACGACAAATGGGCTGACTTGGCCTGTTTTCGAACTCATCCAAGATTTTATCCCCAGCCACCTTACATATAAGTTTCAGAAAGATCCGATCAAAACTGAAGGGGCTATGGTGATGACAAGGTCAAAAATCAGCATTTTCAGCAATCAAAGGGACGTAAATCAATGATAAATGGGCCAACTTGGCCGGTATTCAAACTCATCCTAGGTTTTATCTCCAGTCACATTACATATAGGTTTCAGAAAGATTCGATCAAAACTGAAGGGGCTACGGTGATGACAAGGTAAACAAGTTTTCAAACTCCTCCAAGCTTTTTGCCTGACTTCCTTGTTTGTAAGTTTCATCAAGATCCGTTCAAAACTGAAGGGGCAGCAGTGATGACAATGTCGAAAATAGGCATTTTCAGCAATCAAAGGCACGTCACTCTATGATAAATGTGCCGACTTGGCCGGTATTCGCACTCACCTGAGGTTTTATTCCCAGCCACCTTACATGTAAGTTTCAGAAAGATCCGATCAGACTTGGCCAGTATTCAAACTCATCCAAGATTTTATTCCCAGCCACCTCACATATAAGTTTCAGAAAAATCTGATCAAAACTGAAGGGGCTACGGTGATGACAAGGTCAAAATTTGGCATTTTTAGCAATCAAAGGGATGTTACTCTAAAATAAATGAGCCGACCTGGCCAGTTTTCGAACTCATCCAAGGTTTCATCCCCGGCCATCTTACATATAAGTTTCAGAAAAATCTGATCAAAACTGGAGGGGCTACGGTAATGACAAGGTCAAAAATCAACATTTTCAGCCATCAAAGGGACATAACTCTACGATAAATGGGCTGACTTAGCCTGTTTTCGAATTCATCCAAGATTTTATCACCAGCCACCTTACATATAAGTTTCAGAAAGATCCGATCAAAACTGAAGGGGCTACCGTGATGACAAGGTAAAAAATCGGCATTTTCAGCAATCAAAGGGACGTAACTCTATGATAAATGGGTCAACTTGGCCGGTATTCCAACTCATCCTAGGTTTTATCTCCATTCACCTTACATATAGGTTTCAGAAAGATTAGATCAAAACTGCAGGGGCTACGGTGATGACAAGGTAAAAAATCGACATTTTCAGCCATCAAAGGGACATAACTATATAGTAAATGGGGCAACTTGGCCGGTTTTCGAACTCATCCGAGGTTTTATCCCCAGCCACCTTACATATAAGTTTCAGAAAGATCCGATCAAAACTGAAGGGGCTACTGTGATGACAAGGTCAAAAATCAACATTTTCAGCAATCAAAGGGACTTTACTCTATGAATAATAGGCTACCTTTGCTGGTATGCGAACTCATCCGAGGTTTTATCCCCAGCCACCTTGCATATAAGTTTCAGAAAGATCCGATCCAAACTGAAAGGGCTACGGTGATGACAAGGTCAAAAATCGGCATTTTCAGCAATCAAAGGGACATTACTCTGTGATAAGTGGACCAACTTTGCTGGTTTTCGAACTCATCCGAGATTTTATCCCCAGCCACTTTACATATAAGTTTCAGATAGATTCGATCAAAACTGAAAGGGCTACAGTGATGACAAGGTCAAAAATCAGCATTTTCAGCAATCAAAGGGACGTTACTCTACGATAAATGGGCCGATTTGTTCAGTTTTCGAACTCATCCGAGATTTTATCCCCAGCCACCTTACATATAAGTTTCAGAAAGATCCGATCAAAACTGAAGGGGCTACGGTGATGACAAGGTCGAAAATCGGCATTTTCAGCAATCAAAGGGACGTAACTCTATGATTAATCGGCGGACTTGGCCGGTTTTCGAACTCATCCGAGGTTTTATCCCCAGCCACATTACATATAAGTTTCAAAAAGATCCGATCAAAACTGAAGGGGCTACGGTGATGACAAGGTCAAAAATCAACATTTTCAACAATCAAAGGGACCTTACTCTATGATAAATAGGCTAACTTTGCTGGTATGCGAACTCATCCGAGGTTTTATCCGCAGCCACCTTGCATATAAGTTTCAGAAAGATCCGATCCAAACTGAAAGGGCTACGGTGATGACAAGGTCAAAAATCGGCATTTTCAGCAATCAAAGGGACGTTACTCTGTGATAAAGGGACCAACTTTGCTGGTTTTCGAACTCATCCGAGATTTTATCCTCAGCCACTTTACATATAAGTTTCAGAAAGATTCTATCAAAACTGAAAGGGCTACAGTGATGACAAGGTCAAAAATCAGCATTTTCAGCAATCAAAGGGACGTTACTCTACGATAAATGGGCGGAATTGTTCAGTTTTCGAACTCATCCAAGATTTACTCCCCAGCCACCTTACATATAAGTTTCAGAAAGATCCGATCAAAACTGAAGGGGCTACGGAGATGACAAGGTCGAAAATCGGCATTTTCAGCAATCAAAGGGACGTAACTCTATGATTAACCGGCGGACTTGGCCGGTTTTCGAACTCATCCGAGGTTTTATCCCCAGCCACATTATATATAAGTTTCAAAAAGATCCGATCAAAACTGAAGGGGCTACGGTGATGACAAGGTCAAAAATCAACATTTTCAGCAATCAAAGGGACCTTACTCTATGATAAATAGGCTACCTTTGCTGGTATGCGAACTCATCCGAGGTTTTATCCCCAGCCACCTTGCATATAAGTTTCAGAAAGATCCGATCCAAACTGAAAGGGCTACGGTGATGACAAGGTCAAAAATCCGCATTTTCAGCAATCAAAGGGACGTTACACTGTGATAAGTGGACCAACTTTGCTGGTTTTCGAACTCATCAGAGATTTTATCCTCAGCCACTTTACATATAAGTTTCAGAAAGATTCGATCAAAACTGAAAGGGCTACAGTGATGACAAGGTCAAAAATCAGCATTTTCAGCAATCAAAGGGACGCTACTCTACGATAAATGGGCCGATTTGTTCAGTTTTCGAACTCATCCGAGATTTTATCCCCAGCCACCTTACATATAAGTTTCAGAAAGATCCGATCAAAACTGAAGGGGCTACGGTGATGACAAGGTCGAAAATCGGCATTTTCAGCAATCAAAGGGAAGTAACTCTATGATTAATCGGCGGACTTGGCCGGTTTTCGAACTCATCCGAGGTTTTATCCCCAGCCACATTACATATAAGTTTCAAAAAGATCCGATCAAAACTGAAGGGGCTACGGTGATGACAAGGTCGAAAATTGGTATTTTCAGCAATCAAAGGGACGTAACTCTATGATAATTGGGCCGACTTGGCCGGTTTTCGAACTCATCCGAGTTTTTATCCCCAGTCACCTTACATATAAGTTTCAGAAAGATCCGATCAAAACTGAAGGCGCTACGGTGATGACAAGCATTTTCCCATAGTAAGTCTATGGGACCTTGTGGTTACCATAGGAACCAAAGTTTTAGAGCGATTTCGAAAAAAAGTTTATGTCATCAATGCCCCACCAGAGGCATGCTACAGATGAGAAATGATTGAGATCAGCCTGCAGGATACAGAGATATAGCTGCTCAAAAGTGTGGACGGACGACGGATGACGGACGACGGACGGACGACGGACGACGGAGGACCCACTATACTATAAGCTCCCCTGGAGCCTTCGGCCCAGGTGAGCTAAAAAATACAAATGTCCGTTGGTTATATCTAGAAAAAAATACAAATATCCGTAGGCTGTATTGAAAAAAAATTGTTTTAAAGCGTAGGCTATGTGAAAATCTAAGTGCCTTCCTCCCCCACCATATAGATTTTACTGGAACAGCCCTAAAGAAATATGAAATCTCAGATCTGTGGTAAATGCTTGATCATTTCTCGACATCTTTTGTAATATTTTTAACCTTTTTTGTACCAAATGGAATCTTCCTCCTTATATATGGCAGGAGTCTATTTCAAAATTTAGGGGTTCTTCAAAATTTATACTTTTTGTCCGTTCCATATCTCCTTTACCCTTGGAAGGATTTTCATTAAACTTTGGTCAAATATTCTTCACAGTGAGCTGATGTGCAGAACCCATGTCCGTTTGTCCGTCTGTCAGTTTGTCTGTCCATCCGTCTGTCCGTAACTTTTTCTTGTCCGCTCAGTATCCCTGAACCCTTTAATAGATTTTCATTAAACTCTGGTAAATTATACCTCTCAGCGAGCTGGTGTGCAGAACCTATAAATGAAGCATGCCAACTCAAGGTCAAGGGTCATGGTTGAAGGTCACGAGTTTGAAACTTGGAATTTTTTGTCTCTTCCATGTCTCCTTTACCCTTGGAAGGATTTTCATTAAACTTTGGTCAAATAGTCTTCACAGTGAGCTGATGTGCAGAATCCATGTCCTTCCATCCATCTGTCTGTCAGTCTGTCCGTCTGTCCGTAAGTTTTTCTTGTCCGTTCCATATCTCCTGAACCCTTTAATAGATTTTCATTAAACTTTGGTCAATTATCCCCCTCAGTGAGCTGATATGCAGAACCTATAAATGAACCATGCCGACTCTAGGTCAAGGTCACATTTGAAGGTCACGAGTTTAAAACTTTGAATTTTTTGTCCCTTCCATATCTCCTTTACCCCTAAAAGGATTTTCATTAAACTTTGGGTCAATTATCCCCCTCAGTGAGCTAACCATGCCAACTCAAGGTCAAGGTCACAGGCGAAGGTCACAAGGTTGAGCCTTGATACTAAATGCGGCGGGGGATTTGGCTGTCCTCCAGACTGCTTTCTTGTCTTTTCTCTTTTTTTTAAGTAAACAAAAAACAACTTTCATGATAAAATTTATTCATTTTTGGGGCATTCAATAATCAATATAAAGACACCAACTGTGACAATGGTTTTTACACATGATCCAGGATTTCAGTTTATAAAGAGGGAAAGATTTTTAGTCGCAAGATCTTTTCTGATGAATATATCTAAATATATATTTAATTACCTGTGGGTTGTCTCTACCTGAAATAGTTTTACCCCGTTGGTTATATCTAGAAAAAAATACAAATGTCCGTTGGTTATATCTAGAAAAAAATACAAATATCCGTAGGCTGTATTGAAAAAAAAATGTTTTAAAGCGTAGGCTATGTGAAAATCTAAGTGCCTTCCTCCCCCACCATATAGATTTTACTGGAACAGCCCTAAAGAAATATGAAATCTCAGATCTGTGGTAAATGCTTGATCATTTCTCGACATCTTTTGTAATATTTTTAACCTTTTTTGTACCAAATGGAATCTTCCTCCTTATATATGGCAGGAGTCTATTTCAAAATTTAGGGGTTCTTCAAAATTTATACTTTTTGTCCGTTCCATATATCCTTTACCCTTGGAAGGATTTTCATTAAACTTTGGTCAAATATTCTTCACAGTGAGCTGATGTGCAGAACCCATGTCCGTTTGTCCGTCTGTCAGTTTGTCTGTCCATCCGTCTGTCCGTAACTTTTTCTTGTCCGCTCAGTATCCCTGAACCCTTTAATAGATTTTCATTAAACTCTGGTAAATTATACCTCTCAGCGAGCTGGTGTGCAGAACCTATAAATGAAGCATGCCAACTCAAGGTCAAGGGTCATGGTTGAAGGTCACGAGTTTGAAACTTGGAATTTTTTGTCTCTTCCATGTCTCCTTTACCCTTGGAAGGATTTTCATTAAACTTTGGTCAAATAGTCTTCACAGTGAGCTGATGTGCAGAATCCATGTCCTTCCATCCATCTGTCTGTCAGTCTGTCCGTCTGTCCGTAAGTTTTTCTTGTCCGTTCCATATCTCCTGAACCCTTTAATAGATTTTCATTAAACTTTGGTCAATTATCCCCCTCAGTGAGCTGATATGCAGAACCTATAAATGAACCATGCCGACTCTAGGTCAAGGTCACATTTGAAGGTCACGAGTTTAAAACTTTGAATTTTTTGTCCCTTCCATATCTCCTTTACCCCTAAAAGGATTTTCATTAAACTTTGGGTCAATTATCCCCCTCAGTGAGCTAACCATGCCAACTCAAGGTCAAGGTCACAGGCGAAGGTCACAAGGTTGAGCCTTGATACTAAATGCGGCGGGGGATTTGGCTGTCCTCCAGACTGCTTTCTTGTCTTTTCTCTTTTTTTTAAGTAAACAAAAAACAACTTTCATGATAAAATTTATTCATTTTTGGGGCATTCAATAATCAATATAAAGACACCAACTGTGACAATGGTTTTTACACATGATCCAGGATTTCAGTTTATAAAGAGGGAAAGATTTTTAGTCGCAAGATCTTTTCTGATGAATATATCTAAATATATATTTAATTACCTGTGGGTTGTCTCTACCTGAAATAGTTTTACCCCGTTGGTTATATCTAGAAAAAAATACAAATGTCCGTTGGTTATATCTAGAAAAAAATACAAATATCCGTAGGCTGTATTGAAAAAAAAATGTTTTAAAGCGTAGGCTATGTGAAAATCTAAGTGCCTTCCTCCCCCACCATATAGATTTTACTGGAACAGCCCTAAAGAAATATGAAATCTCAGATCTGTGGTAAATGCTTGATCATTTCTCGACATCTTTTGTAATATTTTTAACCTTTTTTGTACCAAATGGAATCTTCCTCCTTATATATGGCAGGAGTCTATTTCAAAATTTAGGGGTTCTTCAAAATTTATACAGAAAATGACTGAAATTTTAGCAAACAATAGAGGCCCTGATCAGATCCGTGTTCTGCCGCATCTGATCTGGGCCTGCACAGTTTGCCAGGGTACCCGTTTTGGGGTTCTGGCACAAAAAGGGTTAAACATCAGCAAAGTTTGGTATTCTGGGAAAGTAACTTTTCTCTCATGACCAAGCTCTTAGGATGATAGCAGATTACTAAAAATGTGGCCATAAAATTTAATCTGTGATTATTTTTCATTAATTTCTGGGTCAAATAACCCAAAGTTGCTAATGCTATAGTAGCTCCCCCACTTACTATGTACAAAATCAAAGTAACAGTTATTTATGGCCAGGGGCTATCATCAGGAGGATTAATTATAGCGTGGGGAGGGGGGGGGTTGTATTTTTGCCACATGAAAAGAGGGTTACCTGTAAAACTTAAACAGGGCTCATTGGCTGGGACATTGACAGTGTAGACCCAGATCTGGTGCCACAGATTGCAATGTCTCATGAGGGTCTACACTGTTTGCTTACAAAAAGAAGAGTTTAGGGGTTAAACGAAACAGTCTAAATCTAGGTCCCGACTTCACTCAGAGACAATCAATTCTGCTCAGTGTTTTGATTATTCTGTACAACGTGATATCAGTTATCCTGAAATCGACTGAAATGGCGTAAAAATCCTAAAAATTCGGACACCTTGAGGACTTGCTGTATTTCTCCTAAAATTTTAACAAATTTGTTTCTCAATCCAGCAAGGAGTCCAAACGGTACAGACGGAATGGCAAACAGGGTAGACCGTGATCTGTCCCAATTTTTATGATCAGTATGGTACTGCAAAATCCCAAACATCATCCTTACCTGTGAATAGCAAACAACAGGGCCAACGCAGCAACAGTTTTCTCTCCTCCAGACAAGTTGTCCATGGGTCTGAATCTTTTCCCTGGGGCCACACAGTTGTAGTTCACACCATCCAGGTACGGCTCTTCTGGATTCTCTGGCCCTAAGAAAGCTTGGGCACTTGGATTTCTTGCTAAAGACTGAAAACAAATAGAACTACATGACAAAACATGTTTCAACAGCGTCTTATAAAAAAAAATCTTGAAAAAATAATCTCAAAGCCTGCTAAAAAAAATTGTATGTCCAGCAGAAACTCAGACCAGCCTTCGCAACGGCTATAGTATTGCATTGCTGTTCACCCTTTGGATAGACCAGGGTACACCAGCCTCAGTAGCTCTGTTAGCTGCACTCCTGACAGGTGATCAGGAGTTCATTTGTTTCTTTGATTGATTTGAGGTTTAACGTCCCTGTCAACACTGTAATGGTCATTTTGGAGATGTTGCTTCCAATTTCGTGCGACTTTTAAAGGACATTGACATGAAATGACATCTCAAGCCCTGCCGCCCAATGAAACCAGTAGGTTTTTTAAGCATGGACTGGCCGACTCGCACCGCTTTGCCTGGGCAGGCTTAGATCCTCCAAGTGGTTTACCAGTACTCGTGTGCGGGCTGGTTTCAGCTCTGCGTGGAAGCATCATGCAGCCCATCTATTTCTTCAAGCCCCGATAGGCGGGGGCGGACACAGGTTTAATGCCTGCAGAGTTGGCAACTATCTTTTTTTATATGACTATGTCATCATCATCATCATATTTTGGATAAACATGCGGGTACAGAGGCATCATCCACATAAGTGGACCACCTTCCAGATCATGAGATCTTTTCTTCAGTCATTCCATAGGGGCTTGAATCATGAAAAAAATGAAAAAAAAAAAAAAAAAAAAAATTTTTTTTTTTTTTTTTTTTTGTGGTACTATATTAGAGACAAGGGGGGAAACTTCGGCTCCATTTTTTGGGGGGTTACCTCATTTTATCTAGTGTATCTTTTTCGCAAATGCAGTTTTTCACCTGCTTATTACGAAATATACAAGTTAAATATGTCCACTTTGCAACAATAATCCACCTCTGTCTGTCACTTGCAGGAAACATGTTTTTCTCGCATGGATTAACTCAGCAAAGCAAAATTCGGCATAAACGTGTGACAAAAATTTTCAGGTTTTCATCAATCACAAGCGAACCAGTGTTACGGAGGAAACTTTTTTCGCGTTCAACTGATGTCTTTCATTGAAATGAACCTCTCTTGACCAATTTGAATCCAAAATGATGTATTTGCAGCTCTAAATTAAGATTTTACTACTTTTACATCGCTTTATGTAAAAGATCAAGAAAACGATCGTCGCGAAGCTTGGTTTTTCTGCTGATTCCGGGCTACTCTATCGATGAACTAACGACCGGAACGACCGGTGATATTTAATTTTGATACCGTTCGAAGTAGTGACAAATGAGCATTATCGCTATTTTTCTTTCATTTTTCAACTAAACCCCAAGAGGGGACACAGACGATGTATAATGCATATGCTCCAGTTTTGAAGGCTGAAAGAGTACACAGTCACCATGTAATTACGGTAGGGTTCTTTAATCTGCACAGGGGATGGTTCTCCCTGCACAGGGGGTCTCCATTTAACGTCCAGATTCAAAGGACGATGCACTTTATGCTATTCATACCGGCAAAATTTATGATGCCAATGGAACGTGCTCTGACGCCGACATTTTGCCACCGCTGCTGGGGATCGAACCTGGGACCTTTAGCATCTGAGGCACTGAGCTAGGTGGGTGGCTAAATTTAGGAAGGCAGGGATTAGCCGTAGTTATCTCCTTACCGGACTCAGAAAAAGTGAAATGCATTTTTTATTGAAATCGTGGACGTTTTGTGTTATTTTCAAAACAGTTTCACTCATGCTTGTGTAGACAGAAATAAAAAAAAAAAAAAAAAACACAGCCAGCTTGTTAAAAATGCCACCAATACGTAAATGTTCAAAATGATGCAGCATGGAAACAATTTCAATTTGTTCCCTATTGCAACATATTCCTTTTAATGTTTTGAAATTTTGATCCTGGCTCGCTAATGGCCAGTAAATGACTATAAGCACTACATAGGTTGGGCCCATTGGGTCCTTTTCTAACAGGGATTTAAGGGGACAGAACCCCTACAGTGCAGCACACACATGCTCTCTCATCCGCGAGTTTCTGAAGTGGACGCTTCTATTTATGAATTCGGCCAAATCCATTGATGTAGGGACTTGGGTAAAAGGGTAAAAAAAAACACTGCTCAATTCTTCTGTTCAGCAAGTTTGTATTAATCTGAATAGGCACCACAACTCACCACAACACGGCAAACAAAAAAGGTCAGAATAAGCTAGAGCATATCAACCTTTTTTTTTTTTTTTTTTTTTTGGGGGGGGGGGGGACCGCCGATTGTTAATCACATGTGGTCGAAGACCGTAGTATCCGGTAAAAAAAACAAAAAAAACACCAGGCCTTCCGATGCAGAACTCTTGAATGCCTTAAAATAGATGACTTTTATGAAAGGTTTGATTGTGAAGTGCTTAGATCTGTTGAAAAAGTACTTGTATTAGCCTAGAGTGTATTGGAAAGTAAGTGAGAAATGGGGCCTTTTCAATATATAGGACATTTAATTTTGGTGCTGTTGAGAAAGGCGGCATTCCAATCTTTGTGTTTCTCGACCAGGCTATTAAAAGGTTATAAAACGTTTTTCATGCTCAATTCAGTCGAGCGTTAAATTTGTGATGCTAGCTATTTTTTTAATACTAACAGTTCATAAATTTTCTTGCTTAGATTTGTTTGTTTGATTTGAGGTTTAACGTTTCCGTCAACACTGCAAAGGTCATTTTGGAGACGCTGCTTCCAATTTTGTGGGACTTTTACCCGACCTCAAGATGAAATGACTTCTCAAGCCCTGCCGCCCAATGAAACCAATAGGGTTTATAAGCATGAACGGTCTGACTCGCACCGCTTTGTCCGGACAGGCATAGATTCTCTGAGCGGTTTAGCAGTACTCGCGTGCGGTCGGTTTTAGCCCTGCTTGGAAGCGTCACGCAGCCTACATATTTCTTTAAGCCCCGATGGGCAGGTCCGAAAACTTTAAAGAATGCGTTGTGAACTGCACAAATATACAGAAATTAATAAGCGATAAAGCACATTCACACCAATATAACACAACAAAATGTCAGTATTTTAATATTCATACCTCCTGAAGAATATCGTCATCATTTTTCCAGTGAGCCGCTAAAGTTTGTGTCTTAATCATCCGTTTACATGTAAAGTGCTACGCATGAAATAAAAACCATTGCATGTACATTTCATGACCTGCTTTCTTTGACACTTGACATGTGTCCATTTCATTAACAGTTAATAAGGACATGTCATTCTGCCCGTTAAAAATGTACATTTAATGGGAAACTGAGAAGCTGCTCCCCTTATTGCATGGATAACAAAACATGCTACAGAAGACGGGTTTGAAAACAAAATTACCTCCGGCTCAATGTGGGTGTTTTGCAATGACTGACATAATGAGATAGCTAATAAACCCTAGAGTGAGGCAGCAGTATGAGGCAAAGAAAACCAACACTTAAGAAATGAAAATTATTTTTCTGCTGTTCATGATAGTACGAACGCAGTGGGTTGTGTGCAAAGTAAGTGAACCCCGAAGGGGTTCATGTAAACTTTGTTAGCGACTCGCTGTCGTTCATACTTTCATGAAAAGCAGAAAAATTAAGTTTATTGTTTTATAATTACATTCTTTGCCCCTCATCACTTGGCGAAAAATAATGTTTGTAGGGCAAACTTTTTTAAACTGAAAAACATTTACACGCCATTTTACTACAAAGAGAGGAACAGCGTTGACCTCACCAACGCTCGTAGAGAACCATGGTTTAGAATGACGTCACTTGATTTCACTGAAAATCATGTGACTCGATGCGTTCACGGAAGTATGAACTACACTGTTTTCTATGTGTTTCACATTACATTTTTTTTTTTTATTATGAGCCGGATAAATTTCATACCCTATCAGTTGAGCATGAAAAAAAGTTTTATAATCCTTGGGCCAGGTTGGTGCAGTTTAGGTCTGTACATCGTTCTTTCTACCTCTGGAATGGACAGTACGCAATATTTCCATACCCCTCTACTTAATCTTAAGACCTCCACAAATTTAATCCAAATATCTGAGAGAGAGAGAGAGAGAGAGAGAGAGAGAGAGAGAGAGAGAGAGAGAGAACAGCAAACATTAGACAAAACACATGTTGAAATGTTTTTTCCTTGGTTTCCACTTATCACAAAGAAAAAAAAGAAGGAAAATTCCTACAGGCCTATTGGCACCAAAACAGCCATTGTTATTTAGGTAACAATATTAGAACACACGCTTAAAGTCGTCAGTCATTCCGACCACTATGAATTCAAATTTGTAAAACAATTTCGTTATTTCTATATATCCGTATCTCTTTTAACTAAAATTCTGAACCGTTTGGCTTAACACTGCTGCATTTTTATTTATTTATTTATTGTTTTGCTTAGCTAACCGTCGCCGTGTACCGGGAACGAGCGTTTAAACATAAGGTGACGACGTCATGTACACAGCGGCCCCCGCCCGTAGGGGCTTGAAGAAATATATGGGCTGCATGATGCTTCCACGCAGAGCTGAATCTGGCCCCCACTAGTACTGGTAAACCGCTTAGAGGATCTAAGCCTGTCCAGGAACCACAGTGCGAGGCGGACCGTCCATGCTAATAAACCCTATTGGTTTCATTGGGCGACAGGGCTTGAGATGTCATTTCATCTCAATGTCGGGTAAAAGTCCCACAAAATTGGAAGCAACGTCTCCAAAATGACCTTTACAGTGTTGACTGGGACGTTAAACCTCAAATCAAACAAACAATCAAACGTCATGTACACACTTTCTTTAGCACTCTGCCAAAAACACATAGATTTTAAACGATACCCGTTGTGCAAGAAACTGACAAACATTTCCCTTCAATACGGAGCTCTCTAACAATCTCCTCGATAACGTGGGTTGTGCCCGTCCCAGCCTTGACATAAACAAGGCAGTTGGGCATTGTTTTTTTTTTTTATCAGATCACAGGCCGTTTTCTGCTTTTTAGTAAACATTTTATTTCCTTTTCTGCGCATGTGTCAAAAAAGTTACAGCGGCTGATTGGAAGTTGACCGCAAAGCGATACAATACAAAATGCCCAGAGCACAGCCCATTATACGTAGAAACACCATCCAGTTATCTTATCTCCGTAATATGTGTATACGTAGTCCTAGCAGAATATGTTACATTGAAAAAATAAATCAAAGAAGAAATCAAGGCTATCACACACATTTTAACAGTAACAACTCCACTGCCGGACGTAGTTTCGAAGTTCCGGATTATATCTGTCCTGCACGTCCGGCTTTTTAAACACGATTATGGCAAGCGCCCGGGTTTCTGTACCGATCATTGACAGAAAACTGCGGAAAGTGAAGCAAAAGTTGCTAAATCTATATTTAGAGCTGCGAGTACATCTTTTGGGATTCAAATTGGCAAAGCTAGCTAAAGTTAAATGAAAGACAACGGGTGAAAGTGAAAAAAGTTCCCCCCGTATAACTAGTTCGGTTGTGATTGATGAAAACCTGAAAATTTTTGTCACACGTTTATGCCGAATTTTGCTTTTCTGAGTTAATCCATGCGAGAAAAACATGTTTCCTGCAAGTGGCAGACAGAGGCGGATTATTTTTGCAAAGTGGACTTATTTAACTTGTATATTTCATAATAAGCAGGTAAAAAACTGCATTTGCGAAAAAGATACACTGGGTAAAATGAGGTAACCCCCCAAAAAATTGAGTCGAAGTTTCCCCCCTTGTCTCTATTATAGGACCATTAAAAAAAAAAAAAAAAAAAAAAAAATTTTTTTTTTTTTTTCAATTTTTTCATGATTCAAGCCCCTATGGTCATTCTCACCCTTCTGCTAATTCTTTAAGAGCAGATGTCAGTTTTTACATGCATGGACGGTTCGACTCACACCACTTTGCCTTTGCAGGCTTAGACCTTTTAAACGGTTACAAGTACTCATGTGCAGTTGGTTTCACTCTGTGTGGAAGCACCATGCAGCCCAATCTATTTCTCCAAGCCCTGATGGGCGGGGGCCAATGTATTTTATATATAGTTAATCTTACCTTGTAAATTTCATCAATTTTATTTGAAACATGATCAAAACAGCCCATAAATCTGTCATATCTTTCCTTCTTGATCTTCTCAAATGCCTGTTTTGCTCTCTTTGCTCGCTTTCTGGCATTTTCAAACTCTTCTGATGTTTCCATTAACCTCTCTTTCACACCATCCAATCTGTAAAATATAGGATTTATTGCCTACTGGTACTGTGTACTTTATACTAAACCCTTATCATGCTGTTCACAACCACTACCTTTGCAAACAGTGTAGATCCAGCTCAGATGGCTTCTGAGGAAGCCATCTGATCAGGATCTTCACTGTCATTCAGTTTGTGAATTTGAACAAAAACATTATTTATCATGTTATCTGACTGGCAGATAGTCAGGAATGGGTGTGACTAATTAAATTGTTTAGCAGGATAAGGGTTAACAGCTGTCAATCAATTTTTTATTTGTTTTTTTCTTTGTTTTGTTGTTTTTCTAATTTTGGGTTGATTTTCAACTGACCCAAAGTTACTAATAATTCAGAGTTATATTGATATTGTCAACGCGACTAACACTGACCAAGAAAATTAAACCACACAAATGGAGTTTTTATCGAATAGAGTTAATGGCTGTTTTTAGCAGTGCTATTCTTGTTTCTGTGACGTCAGTGCTGTAAGGAGGATTAGCTGTAAAACCTGTACTCTTGTGCTCTATTAGGCAAATAGTCTAGACTCAGATCAGATGCCGCAGAAAGCAGTCTGATCAGGGTCTACACAGCTGGTTTAAAGAACAAGAATTAAGGGGTAAATGAAAACATCCCCATGGGTGTGAGTCCCCATTCAGGGCCATTTGCCAAGACACAATCAACAGGCCAGTGCTGTCAGTGCTTTGATGATTTTCACTCATATTTTCTGTAAGAATTATATGAATTTCTTGTGTGTGTGCATGCATGTGTTTTTCTTGTTGTTTTTTTTGACTGAGCCATAGAAGCAGGCAAATGCATCGGACTGAACCACTGGGCCGAAAGACATCTGTCCCCAAGATCTGTTACTTGTTTTGCTATTCTATTATTTTCATTCCTGCAGCTCATAAAATAACAATATACAGTAGATTCTCGGTGATTCGAACGCCGATTTTTCGTTTCGAAATTACCGATTTTTCGAAGACGACTGGCTGTCCCGACATTTTTCTCTATAAGTTATTGCAAAAATATTACCGAATTTTCGAATTTCGATTTTTCGAAAAAATTCGATTTTTCGAACAGTTTCGTCGGTCCCAATCAAAGAAATTCTTATTAAAATCCCCTGTTTAATTCGAAATATTACTTGGCTAATCAAGGTCACATATCGCAATTTTGCGGCGAGTTCGATTGTTACACTTCACACCCGACTGACTTGATGAATTAATAGATACAGGTAATTAACACCGGATTAACGGCCACACTACAGGTGATGATCCTTTATTCAGTAATTGGTGTCTTTAATTGATTTCGTCCGCAATGAATATTTTATTTGATGTTTTTTATGTGTTTTAATTACGGTACATTATTGAGCTTAATTGCATTTTAATTTGAATATTTCTCTGCCTTTGATTTATTTTTACTGTTTACATTTTTTAAGCAAAAAGTGCCGCATCTTTGATCCCTTTGCCCAATTTAGCTTAATTTCCTTTCCATTGTCTACCAAGTGCTATAAAACACCCAATGATGCTCGGTCTCTTCACTTATCCTACCAATTGACATAGGTGTTTCAACGGACCAGTGGTTACAGCGGAAATTACAATTCTGATAAAACTGAAAGTAGACAAATTTCCTGAACACTTATGAACTTTTTTGAGAGTGAATATAGGGGCAAAAAGCGAAGCAAAATTGACTAGAAACCTGAAGTTAGGCCTTTTCGATTTGTATCAACAAGCTTTTTTACAGACTGATACAAATCTTCGCTAGCTGTCAGTGTTTGTCAGTTCTGTTGTTCTTTTTGCGGGGTTAAATATTTCGTCAGTAAAATGGTTTAGTAATTTGCATTCAACCTTCATTTTTGTTATTGTTGATGGCTGTAAATAAAAATGTAAGTTCAAGTTTTATTATTATTTCCTGCTTTCGTAGCCCTGTCAAGCATAAAAGACGATGAGATTAACCTTATCGTACCTCATTTTCTTTATTGCTTTGGCAGTTATTACCGTTTCTTTATCATAGCGCCGAAATGAAGTTCGAATTATAGTCATTTGAATTGCATTGAATAAAAAAATCCGAACATATCCGAAAATTGCCGATTTCGATAATTCGAACTCTCGATAATTCGAAGGAATTCCTGCGGCCCATTGCACTTCGAATTATCGAGGTTTAACTGTACTCACTTTTCCATGGCCTTCATGTTGGGTGCATTTATTCTCTGTAAGGTGTTGATCATATCAGAACAATTCTTATTCAGCTGCTCAATGGCTTTCTTTACCTCAATAGGGTCATCTATCTGTAAAAAAATATTTAAAACTTTCCTTGCACTCTTTAACTTTGAAAATTAAGTCAAGGCTACCAAAATCTAGGTAAGTGTGGTACATTGCAATAATCTATTTTATACCAAGTGTCTGCTCTTAATGAGAATATAAATACATATACAGTAGAACTTCTATGGCTCGAACACCGATGACTCGTTTACCATGGCTGAGTCGAACCCGTTCTTGAGTCCCTAGGGAATTTCTGTATGTAAGAAATAGGGAGAGTAAAATTTAGGATATTTTCGTCTTATCTTGCAAATGTATGCTGTGTGTACTCACTAGAATCGCCTCATCGAGGCCATTCTAATGAGTACACACAGCAAACATTTTTCATTATAGAACACAAAAAAAGATGTCCTAAAGTATGTCATTATGCCTCCTGGCATTAGCCCTCAGTGACTCGAACTACCCATGACTCGAACAGATTTTCATGGTCCCAAAGGTGTTCGAGCCATTGAAGTTCGACTGTATAACCACCAAATCTCTGTTGTTAGAAAACTTTTATATATAATTGAACTGGATTTGATACTCAGTTTGGCTATTCTTTTTCCTGGAAATTCATCTGAAGACATGAATTCATGTGCAAAGTCACTATTTCAAACCAGTACAGAAACAACACTTTTATTGCATTTTCATCACTGGAAAGCACAAATCACTTTCATTATTTTATTCCCCATAGTTATAAACTCATTCAGTATAAAGGGGATCGATACATCCATTACAGTTAAAATTCCATTACACAGACACGGATGGCTTGTCAACCATGGCTAATTCTAGCTCATGCTTGAGTTTCTAGATAATGTAAAAATCCTAAAAATTCGAATACCTTGAAGACTTGCTGTAATTCTATTAAAAGTTTAACAATTTTGTTTCATGATCCAGCAAGGATTCCAAAAAGTGGAGACAGAATGGTAAATGTTCTAGATCCCAATCAGAGCAGTCTGATCTGGGTCTGCAATGTTTGCTTAGGCCTGACTGTCCCAATACTTAGGATTATTATGCTAAAGCTTCCAATATCCATACATTTAGGATATTTGGATTTCTTTCTGATTCTTGAAAAGGTATAGTGTGAACAAATTGACCTGATACTTGTGACCTCTATTAGCATAATTTCACACACGACTGAATACATATTTCTATCTTCGCTGTTTTCAGAACAGGTAGATTTTTAATTGGAGCAAGGGCATGACAAAGCCTACAATAAGACAGGTATGACGAGCAGAGAATAAAATCAACTTCAGCACTGTGACAAGACATTCTGCTTATATTTCTTGGCAGCCTAAAGATCATACCCTATAGTAGTAGGTACATGCGATCAGCGAAGACTCTGATCAGACTGCGCGAATGCGCAGGCTGATCAGAGTCTCCGCTGGTCGCTCAAGCTTTCTTGTAGGTTTTGTCATGCGCTGGCTCATTTAATTCATAGAGGTCAGTGCATGGGTCGAGATGCAAGAGCTGCCGAAAAGTCACGAGAAGTTTTCGCAACCCGACATATTAGACCGTAGCATTGACTAATGTATTCTTTGCATAAAGGTCAGTCTCAGGTCAATTTGTTCGCACTATATGTTATGTGTACTCATTAGAATCGCCTAATGTATGTTGTATGTGCTCATTAGAATCACCTCAATGAAGCTATTCTAATGAGTACATACAACATTCATTTTTTTATAGAAGATTGCCTATTTCTCAGCAGTTTGAACTTCCCCTAGGGTCATTAGTGGAGCGTGATATCTCAGTGGTTAGTGTACTTGCCTCTGATGCTAGAGGTCCCGGGTTCGATCCCCGGCAGCGGTGTGAAAATTTCGGTGTCCGAACACGCTCCATTGGCATCATTTGCAGGATGAATGTCATAAAGTGCACCGTCCTTCGGATCGGGACGTTAACTGGAGGCCCCCTGTGCAGGAAGAACCATCCCCTGTGCAGGTTAAAGAGCCCTACCCTAATTACATGATTACTGTGTAGGCTTTCATCCTGCAAAACTGGAGTGTATGTAATACACCGTCTGTGTCCCCTCCTGGGGTTAAGGCGAAACCGGAAGAAGAGAAGAGAAGAAGATTAGAATCACCTCAACAAAGGAATGTTGTGTGTACTCATTATATTTTTGATAGAGACCTCAATAAGGCGATTCTAATGAGTACACACAATAATCCTTTGTTTAGCACTATGACTAACTCTCAGTAGTTCAAACATTCACTATCTCCAACAAATTCCCATGGTCCCGAAGGCATTCAATCTTTTGAAGTTTGACTGTATATTCCGTTACCTCCTTATGTTCATCGTCTAGCCTACTGTAGTCAATGAGTATGTTAGCCTCTCTCTCATAGATTCTCTTGGCACCTTGACTGCTCATACTGTCAGACGGAGTTTCCGTACTGCCATCGGGCTGACTAGAGGGTTCATTCTCTTGTGTGATGTCTTCCATTGTACCTTTCGTCATTGGTAATTCAATGTCATCCATCTGAAAAGATAATTCATGTGTATTTGAATTTAACCCTTAAGACGCAGAGAAAAACTATATCTGAAAATGTTGTCTGTTTATGTCGTCTGCTGAACTTTGTTTGCAAACTTTTTAAAAATATTTTTGCACACAGGCAAACAGTGTGGGTCCAGATCAGACTGCTCCTACAGGAGCAGCCTAATCTGGTTCCACACTGTTAAAAAAAAAAAAAAAACTTTTAAGGTAACAGGCAGACGGCAAAGCAGACGACAATTGTCACGATTAGCATTTTATGGGATTCTTGAGTCAGAGACAACATCAGAGCCAACAATAATCACCTTCGTTATACACCCACAAAAAAATACAGCTGTCTACCATCAGTTTTACGAAACAAAACTACGGAATCCGCTTTCATCTTAGAGTTCCGATTCCATATTATCATCCTGTGTTAAGAGGCCATCTTTGAGCTCCAACATTTATTGTGTGTGACAGTAGAAAGAAAGCAGCGATGCGTAGCACAGAACTGAGCGAGTGGACCATGATGATATCACTTACATGCACAGACTATTGTCAAATTTTCCCACTTATTTACGTCTGAAAAATGAATTTATTGGAAGAAAAAAGGTATATGTAACAAAAAATATCACTAAGTAACCTGATCTGCAATACAACATCACATCTCGTGGATGTTTCAGATCTTACGCATCAAACTTAAGGCTCTGCGTCTTTTGTGTTAATTTGTTCTGGAAACATCATCTCCACTTGAACAAGTGACAGATCAAGTTACTGTAGTAATGTTTGACTTTAGGACCCTTTCAAGATTATTTCACTTACGCTCGTATATGGAGCCGATCGTTAATCAGAGGTGGGCAAAAACCGGAGTACCTAGAGAAAAACCACCTGACTTTCTGTTGCAGAACATGTGACCCTAGCCAGGCTCAAATAACAGCCGTGAGAGCCTTAATGACTAAGAGTCAGCGCTCTTACCCACTTATGTGTATTTACTGGTTTAGCTAAAGCAATTATTTAACCCATTGCAAGCGGGAAACCCCTAAAGGGTTACCTTGGCAAACAGTGCAGGCCCAGATCAGACGCCACAGAATGTGGCGTCTGGTCAGGGCCTGCAATATTTGCTAACATAATTTTCTGTCAAAAATTGAATAAAAACGAAAATATAGGCCTGACACCCCTTATATGACAAATTGACTTGTCCAACATATAGCAATGGAAGAGTCCACTAGTATACAATGGTTTAAGGGGAATATATACATGTTAAGGTATCAAATCTGCAGGGATAATTAATAAGAGCAGACTGGTGATCAAGAGGATGCGGGTTCGATACCTGCCAGGGTCGGCAACATTCTTTCGTGGAGATTGATCATGAAATCTTTTCTACGGTCATTTTCTCCCTTCCACTGATTCAAGAAGGGCAGTTGTCAGTTTCTGGCGAAAGAATGTGCACTGTACTGGTTAACCGCTTACGTATAAGCCTGTCCAGGAAAAGTATGGATAGGACCGGCTCAAAAATGACCTAAAATAGTGTTGACTGGGCCGTAAAACTCTAAAACAAACAAACAAACAAACAAATTAATAATAACAGGAAAACAAACACATCACTATCCATACCTTGCAGCTTTTCAATAAACTATGTCTATCCGCCCTCTTCTGCTCCAGTTTAGTCTCCAGTGATGACACAGTTTTCTGCACGGCTGCTATCTCTTTGTTCTGAGCATTCAATCTTTTCTTGATCTCGTTAACCTGACTGTCAATATCGTCAACTTGTGACTTGGCTGTCAGCCTCTGCTGTTTGTACTTCTCCTGATTTTGCATTTCTTCGTCAATTACCTGCAGAAATAACAAGCAAACTTATGAATCAGTTTCATATTAACCCATTTCGTACCGGAAACCCCAAAACGGGTAGCTGGCAAGCAGTGCAGGCCCAGATCAGACGCCGCAGAACGTGGCATCTGATCAGGGCCTCCACTGTTTGCAAAATTTTCAGCCGATTTCCAAATAGTCTTGGAAGAAAACACAACCTGACACCCCTAACCCACTATTGGAGCGCTGTGGTGCAGTGGTAAAGCATCGGATTGGGATCGAGAGGTAGCCGGTTCAATCCTTGCAAGCGCCACCTGTTGTTTCCTTGAGCAAGAAACTTTATCCACATTGCTTAGTACTGGTTCCTACCCAGGAAAAGAGGGCCACATGGAAGATTAGTACCAGTACTAAATGTGTTACCCTCTATAAATAAGGTCGATTATTATTTATACTATTATTATCCTAAATTTTGAAATGGACTCCGGCTATATATAAGGTGGGAGATACAATTTGGTACAAAAAGGGTTAAGGTTTGCCTATTATATTCAAACCTCTCCATAACAATATTCAATATAACAACAAAACACATTATCCTAAAGATCCTAAAAATTCAGACACACTGAAGACTTGTTGTATTTCTCCTAAAATTTTAACAAATTTGTTTCACAATCCAACAAGGAGTCCAAAGGGGGAAGTCAGAATGGCAAACAGTGTAGATCCTGATCAGACTGCTCCTAAAAGTCTGATCTGGGTCTGCACTGTTTGCTTAGGCCTGTCTGTCTGAATAGATAGGATCATAAAACCGATTTAAGCACCCCCTCCCATCCAGTGAAATACTTTTTGCTGACCAAGGTGGTTCTTCTATCGTGGTTTCTTATTGTTATAGATCGTCTTTGCTTGTATGTATTGCTTATACACCACAACCTCATTATGACACGGTTCATTATAACACGGTTTCGGATATAACACGGTTTCAAGATGAATCCCAAAAATGTATAGATTATATAGAAAAATGACCATAAATGGTCATTTTTCTATATAATCTATACATTTTTGTTTGGATATAACACGGTTGTTTAACTAACACGGTTTCTGTTTTGGACCCCATCAATAGTCTTATAAAGAGGTTGTGGTGTATCTTATTTTCGATAGTCATTTGGCCATTTTGTGGGAAAGTAACTGTCCTTTTAGCTATCCGCTTGTAATTTAGTTATTTCATATTCGTGTTTCTTTCCCTTTGGTGTGTCTGATGAGGTGTTGGATTATTGTATCCATTCCTAATCATTGCCTTCACTTCTATTTTTCATGATAATGAAGCATGAGCATTGAGTTTTCAGTTTTATGTCCCACCAACAGCTAAGGTCATACGGAGACAGGACCTTGGTTAAAAGACTCATCCAGAAGTCTGGAGAAGCCCAGGATAGATCCTGCAATCTCTGGTTTATCAGGTGAGTAGCATAACCACTACATCACAGAGGCTTCTAGCATGAGTATTGAACGAACAGTCATACCAGCCAAACAAGAAGTTCTGCAACTGGAAAAACATGTCTGTGATTATGCTAGAAATAACATCAAAACACAAATGATAACAATCGCAATAACTGCACATTATGCTTGGCGCTTTAACCCTTTCAACCCGGAATTCTTGAAGTGGACTCTCAGATCTTTTAATTTGGACATGTCCAGTCTTGTAATATTGGAGTATGTTTGTTTCGAGGTCTCACATCACCGTCAACACTACTTAGGTCATTTTGTAGATGCTGCTTTTGATTTTGTGGGACTTTTACCAGACACTGAGATGAAATGACATCCCAAGCCCTACCGCCGAAAGAAACAGCTACAGTTTAAGAAGTCCAACTTGCACTTTTCCTGGGCAGGCTTAGACCTTCTAAGCAGATTACCAGTACTCAAGTGTAGACAGTTTTAGCTCTGCTTGGAAGCACTATGCAGTTCAATCTATTTCTCCAAGCCCCAATGGGCGGGGTGCATTATATTGGGAGTTAAGTCAAAATAATTATCAGACTACAAAACAGTGTAGATCCAGATGAGCCGTCTTATCTGAATCTACACTGCTTGTATCCATATCAAGAAAGCAGCCAATGGAGTTGAAAGCATCTAGTATTAACCCATTTTGTACCGGAAACCCCAAAACAGGCACCCTAGCAAACAGTGCAGGCCGAGATCAGACGCCGCAGAACGCAGCGTCTGATCACGGCCAACACTGTTTGCGAAAAGTTTAGCTATTTTCCAAATAAAATTTGAAGAAAACACAACCTGACACCCCTAA
Organism: Lucinisca nassula; assembly: GCA_963580285.1. Classification (NCBI taxonomy): domain Eukaryota; kingdom Metazoa; phylum Mollusca; class Bivalvia; order Lucinida; family Lucinidae; genus Lucinisca; species Lucinisca nassula. Next base: position 49,247,834 of record OY757016.1, on the reverse strand, counting down.
ATTTTGAAATGGACTCCTACTATATATAAGGAGGAAGATTCCATTTGGTACAAAAAGGATTAAAAAATGTTATGTACTCTGACTCACCCTCATATTCCGAGCTTCGTCATTCCGAACTTTCTCGAGCTCCTTCTCGTCATCATTGACGGCTTTCTCCCATTTCACCACGTTAGCTTGCACAAAAAGGAGAAAGTAACATAGACAAAGATAACGAAAAATGTCTACGTCTACAATAAGCAAACACATATCATGCAACACTGATGACAACAAAACATGCTGCACATCCCAGTGCCAGCCTCGGTAGCTTGGTCGGATGCGCGTCTGACTGGTGATCAGGAGGACGCTTGTTCGATACCTGCTGGGGTCTGCAACATTCTTTCAGGGAGATTGATTGTTTCTATGGTCATTCTCTCCCTTCCGCTGATTCAAGAAGGGCAGTTGTCAGTTTCTGGCGAAAGAATGTGCACTGTACTGGTTAACCGCGTATGTATAAGCTTGCTCATGAAAAGTGTGGATAGGTAAACTGACCGGCTCAAAAATGACCTATATAGCGTTGACTGGGTCGTTTAACTCCAATACAAACAAACAAACACACTACACATTCCAGTGGGGTCTTGTTTGTTTTGGAGTTTAACAGCCAGGTCAACAACAATAAGATCATATCAAGCAGGTCAGTTTACTTAACCTTTAACCTGCTGAATATTCAATTAAGCAACACCCATTTCTGACTTTGAACCAATCAGATTACTTGATGCAGCTTATTTCTACATATTCATAAACTGAATGTCAAACTGTGTAGATCCTGATCAGATGGCTTCTTCAGAAGCCATCTGATCTGGATCTACATTGTTTGCAAAGATAGGGCTTGTCGCCTACAGCAGGGTAAAGGTTAAGCCATTGTATACTAGAGGACTCTTCCATTGCTATATGTTGGACAAGTCCATTTGACATATAAGGAGTGTCAGGCCTCTTTTTCACTGTTATTCTATTTTTGACTGAAAATTCTGTTAGCGAATAGTGCTGGCCCTGATCAGATGCTACTTTCTGTGGCATATGATCTGGGCAGGCATTGTTTGTTAAGGTACCCCGTTAGGGGTTTCCCACATGCAATGGGTTTATCACACTTTTTCTGGGCAGGCTTACACATAACTGGTTTACTGGTACAGTGCACATTCTTTCGCCAGAAGCTGACAGTTCCCCTACTTAACCCATAAAATGCCAATCACGACAATGGTTGTCTGCTTTGCCGTCTGCTGATTACCTTAAAAGTAATTTTTTGCAAATAATGTGGACCCAGGTCAGACAGTCTGATCTGGGCCAACAATGTTTGCCTGTATGCAAAAATATTTTTATAAAGTTAGCAAAAAAATTCAGCAGACGACATAAGCAGACACCATTTTCAGATGTAGTCTTTCTCGGCGTTTTAAGGAAATCACCAGAAGGACTAGATTATGTTTGATTTGAGGGTTAACATCCCTCTCAACACTATTTATGTCACTTTGGAGACACTACTGGCAGGTATCGAACCTGAGACTTCCTGATCACCAGACAGATACACATCTGACAGAGCTAGTGGCCCCTGACAGGTGTCCGATGTTAGACTGCTAATTCTAATGTACTATACACACAACACTGAGTGACTGGCTGGAACTAATGTAGCTATCTTAGTAACCAAAGTTACAGCCTAACACCCAAGGCAGCTACCATAGTGACATCATTGGCCTACTATAGTTCAACCCACATCTGGGGTAGTTGTGTCTGAAAGGCAAGACCTGTGAATGTACGAGACATCTGTGACTTGTACATTTGCAAGTCTTGACTTTCAGCCACAACTGCACAACTGTAATTACTGAGAAACATGATTCTTTTTTATGTTTCAGAAGGCTGCAAATGCTTTTGTCGATCAATATATGATTTTGTTTGACCTATGTAGTGTTATGTTATCATGACAATCTACTAAAGTAGCAAGCATAGGGGTTCCTCTGATAAAGCTAATGTGCATGCAGGGCCTGACAAATCAAAACATTTTCCACTTGCCCACTGGGCAAGTAAAATATTTTTGCACTTGCCCAGCTCAAAATCCTACTTGCCCAGGATTTTGTAATTCAAAGTGGGGTTGTATGAGGGGGCAATAATGGTGAAGATGATGACGTCCAACATATATAAATACAATCCAAGGTTTCTATCAAGTTTCAAGCACAACCACTTTCCATTAGGGTCTAGATATTATGGTTTCTTACCCATTGGTGTCTCTGATGGGAGCTGAGGGTTAATTGTATAGATTCCTGATTATTGCATTCACTTCTTTTTATTTCCCTCCGTGCGGTAATATGGTAGAAAATACTGTAGTTGTCACGTCAATAACGGTACTTTTTTCAAGTTAATTACTGACATAATACCTTAACCTATTAGCAAATAAACTCACTTAGGCTGACATGCATGATAAACACGAGCTGCAGTCGATATAGATCTACTCAAAACATAAGAAGTGTCAGGGCACGCAATCGGTAAATGACGACATCCTACCCCAGCAACCCCACACGTGTTTAATGTCATTGTTTTATTTTAATGGGGCGTATCTCTTTCATTAAAAAAATGTTTGGAACCGGTAAAAAATATTTTCTCGATAGCTAAATGGTTGTGGTTAGAGGTGGATATAAAAACAGCGCGACTTATCCCCAAAAGCTCCGTGTCAACGAATGTGTTTACACAAATTAAAGTGTTCGACTTTTCTCGCCAAGCGGCTGCTATTTGGCGCCAAAACATAACCATTCACGAGCTAGTAGAATAGTCCGTTTTTAATATGCATATATTTACCGTTAGATGAAGCTAATTGTCTTAGGAGCTATTAAATCATTTTCACATTGATTGTTGATTAAATTTTATGGCAGGGATAAACGCAAATTAGAGACATAACTTAACCTTATTTTCACACCTTGTCACGCTTATCGATACCAGAAATGAAAGACACGCACCACGGGGCAATCATGTTTAATTGGCAATTATATGACAGGAATTAACAATAGTGTCATAATTGAACCGTTATTAATACAAGGATGGTTTGTATCCGAATTGCCGACAAACAGGGACCGTGCAGCACTTATTGTGATTTACTTACTGGTCTAGTTTACTGTATTCAAGGACTCAAAAGGCTGACAGTTGTAGATGATTTTTTGCACTTGCCCGACCGGGCATCAGAAGGTCAAAGTGCACCTGCCCGGCGCGATTTCGGACTTGTCCCGGGCGGCCGGGCAATGGATTTGTCAGCCCCTGCGCATGTCAATGGTAGCTACTATAGTACCAACTTTAGTTCCAGTCGAAGTCGATCACTATATACTCAAAATCAAAGGGAATGAATACACATTCAGGCAAGACAACTGTTTCAAAAATAACTGTCTCCCCTACAACAAAATAGGGTGCACTCTTAAAGGAAAAAATATGCTCATTAGGAACAAATTCTTTCCTTCAAGGACAAAATAGGGTTCACTCTTAAAGGAAAGAATTTCTTCCTTAGGAACAAATTCTTTTCTTTAAGGACAAAATAGGGTCCACTCTTAAAGGAAAGAATTTGCTCCTTAGGAACAAATTCTTTTCTTTAAGGACAAAATAGGGTCCACTCTTAAAGGAAAGAATTTGCTCCTTAGGAACAAATACTTTTCTTTAAGGACAAAATAGGGTCCACTTTTAAAGGAAAGAATTTGCTCCTCAGGAACAAATTCTTTTCTTTAAGGACAAAATAGGGTCCACTCTTAAAGGAAAGAATTTGCTCCTTAGGAGCAAATTCTTTCCTTTAAGGGTATACCCCTTTTGTCAGAATGGTTCAGTGTATTGGAATAACAACTGAAACACGAAGCCCCATCAGTTGTCTCCAATGTGAAACAGGAAGGGGAGGGAGGGGGAGGGGACTTTGCCAGGTGTGTCCAATCCCTAAAAGCTTACAACAATGATATTAACATTGAAACATCCTAAATTTATTTAACTGAATGTTGAAATCATAACAAAACCTTTCTAAACACAATTTCATGCAATATTAAAATTCATGCACTAGTAAAATATTCGGCCTATCGGTTTAGAACATATATAGATTAAACAATTTTAGACCCAAAGAAACAACTTTGTGTTTATATGCAGGGTCAGTCCAACTGCACTTTTTGCCTGGGCAGGCTTAGACCTTAAAGCAGTTTACCAGGACTTATGTTCGGCCGGTTTAAGCTTGGTGTGGGAGCACCATGCATCCCAATCTATATCCAAGCCCCAAAAGCATAATAAGTGTAAATTCAACAGTTCTGTAAACTTAAGGAAATGGGAACACCTTCAGGGAGGCAACTCCTGGAAAAGTATTTTTGTCGCCCATGTCAATAGGGGTCCACTCTTAAAGCTTTCCTTTACGAGTAGACTCCCTTTTTCTGTGGGACAGGCTTATAGAAAAGCGAACAGGAAGTTCCAAAAGTTATCTCCCTTTGAAAAATGGCAGAAAAAATCTGCCAGGTGTTCCCATTCCACTTAAAACCCATCAACATGCAGTGCTAAACAGTCAAAGCATGAACTATGTTTTAGAAACCAACTAAAAATCTGAATGTAGCTTTCACTCCATATTTCTCAGTTCTGTGGTGTATTCCTTGCTTCAAAAGGATAACCCTTTCTAGAACATATTCAATGCAACCGTATATATGATTTGGAAAAATCTCCTATGGTGAAAATTTCCAGGGCCCGGGTTTTCAAAGCTTCGTTAGCTTACCGTAATGATCTAAAGTATTGGGACACACATGACAAAACGAACAGTGCAGACCAGATCAGAATGATCCTAAAGGAGCAGTCTGATCAGGATCTACACTGTTTGCCATTCCGACTGCACTTTTTGAACTCCTTGCTGGATCATGAAACAAATTAGTTAAAATTTTAGGAGAATTACAGCAAATCCTCAAGGTGTCTGAATTTTTAGATTTTTACGGTATTGCGGTCAAAACATTAACTGTTCAGCAAGTATAATATCTAATACTTTGGAATTTTTGCTGAAAAATGTGAGCAGCTTTTGCAAATTTGCAAAAGCTACTCAAATTTTTTCAGCAAAAAATTTAGCATATTTGCTATATAAGATTATCGTAGTTTAAACAATACATTAACTAATGCCATCACCAACGACATTGTTAGTTTGACCAACTGATCCCAGATTTACACCACATCTATAACAAAATTTAAAAGTTACCCCATGTGTCTCTCGATCTTTCAAATTCTATTTGGTTTTGTAATCGGAATTTTTGATTTTCAAACTCCAGCCTCTTCTTAGCTCTCTCCTGCTGTACCAATAATTCTCTCTCCTCATATTGTCTGAAAGATTAAAGTAAAATTCCGCTATTAAGACCACCTAAAATGAAGACTAAATAAATCTGCTTTTAACAGCTTACTGATTAAATTTCAGTTAATCTTTCTTTCTGTTTTCTACACCTAGTGTCTCCTAAGAGACCACCTTTGGGACTGTTCAAAAGTGGTCTTAAAGACCACTTTTGAACAGTCCCAAAGCTGTCTTAATAAAGGAATATTACTGTACATGTTTTGTGTGCGCAATTGTTATGGAGCGAGGGAAATACCTTAATTTTTCTGGGTCAATGTCTGAGAGAGCTTTCTGATACGGATTTTTTTTTGGCCCCCAATTTCAAAGAAGCTGAAGCTGGAGACATTGGTTCTGTCTGTCAGTCTGTTTAGAATCCATTACAAAAATCTTGTCAACAAAAACTCAATCTCAAGAACTACAATGGAGATAACGTAATTAACTTTTGGTGACATTTCAGAATTTGGGGGGGGGGGGGGGGGGGGGTTTCATCGTCCTTATTATTTTACTTATACCCAGCCGATTAATAAATCGCAGGTGAGCAAAAACCAAAGTACCTGGAAAAAAAAATCTCTGGCCTCCTTTCGTTGCAGACTTAGGTGTCCCATATGTGACCCTGGCAAAGCTCAAATCAACAGTGGTGTGGGACCTCATGCTTAAGACCTATTGGTCTTAACCAATAGGCCATGGCGGCCCGTCCTTCAAAAACGTTTGTGGCCTCAATGAGGCAATTCTAGAAAGTACCCACAACATAAGTTTCTAACCATACAAAAAATCATCCCTTATCCTTGTCATTGGAAACCTTGAATTTTACAGTGGACACAAAAGTTGAATTAGACAGTGATGAATTTCATAAAGACTGATCAAGCCGACCTGGCCTAATAGTCTGTGCATGTATTTACCTTATATTATCCACACCAATCTGGAGACAGAATTGTTCAAAGATTTCATCTTCCACCGTGTTCATTTTGTCTTTTAACCTTTTGATATGGTCACCTCTCTCATTCATTGTCGACTCTACCTTCACCATTCTAGGCTGCAAAGGAAATGATAACACAGTCCAATGGTGTTAAGTAAGGCTGGCACGATTAATCGGATAATCGATTAATCGATCGATAAATTCCTCAAAATGATTATCATTACCGATTTGTTTGTAATCAATTATTTGATAAGTACAATTTACTACCCAAAGTTGTGTCTAAAATAGCTGGATGACTGGCACACAGGGCAGACCCTGATGAGACGTCGCGTTCTGCGGTCTGGGTCTACCGTGTTGCTAAAGTCTGCCTATTCAAGAACAACAAATGGCAGGAATCTTGCTCAGACAGAAAGCCAGACAGTTAAAATGATGACCAAATCTTCAGTGATTACTAATCGATTATCAATCACAATGACTGGACTGATAATCGATGATCTTTTCAGCTCCGATTCGCAAGCCCTAGTGTTATGGATGCATCTTCAAGTGAATTTCAACTCATCAAAACTGACCTGGCCCTGAGGTTATAAAAAAATTTTCATGCTCAACTCCCTTGAGCATGAATTTTGAAATGCTCATAATTATTAAAATACAAACAAAAGAGACAATTTGTCTGCTCAGATCAGCAAAGAATGTTGTTTGTCATGCTTATAAATTTTAAAATGCCAACAATAGTTGGCATTTTAAAATTTATCAGCAGGACAAATTTCATGCTCAAGTAAGTTGAACATGAAAAAAGTTTTATAACCTCGGACCCTGGTTTGGCTTGGAGTTTAATGACCCAGTCAACACTATTAAGGTAATGCTGAGTGGGTCAGTTTACCTAACCACACTTTTCTTGGTCAGGCTTACTCATAAGCAGTTAACCAGTACAGTGCACCTTCTTTCACCAGAATCTGACAACTGCCCTTCTTGAATCAGAGGAATTGAGAGAATGACTGTTAAAAATTATTACTGATCAATCGTCATGAAGGAATATTCAATTTTTACGTTACATTGCCGGCCCTGGCGGGGATCAAACCAGTGACCGCCCAATCACCAGCCAGACACACATCAGACGGAATCAAGCGATATGCTTCCCTTGTAAACAGAGGAAAACTTCAAATGAAGAAGAATTTTATCCTCTGACAGGAGTCTGTCCTGTTATATTAGACCTCTTTCAGGTGCTGTTAAGCTAGGTGTAATAATAAGCAAGCAGGTCATGGCAAAAGTTGTAAAGTGCAGAAAATCTCCATGTGTATCCGGTCGCCTTCATGCCTATGAAACTTCAAGACTCACTTAGAATACTCTGATACTGATTTCTTTCCTAATATGCCTGTACCACTGGAGGTTTGTTTTATCCACTTGCACCCAGACTTCAAGCAAGACTAATTTCATGTATAAAATGGGATAAAGGCTATTTTATCTACTGGTGCCGAGACATCAAGTTGGATGAATTTCAGTCATATAGAAGTCATATAACTTTTAATGGTGTCATGAAGCTATATTATTACCTCCATGGAGGTTATATGTACAGTAGAAATGTCATGCCACAAAAACCAATTCTTACCTCAAATTGAACCAGCTGCTCTTTGTAATTTTTCAGATCTTTTTCATTCTGTGTTAACTGTTTGTTTTGCTGAAAAAGAGGCAAACTTCAAGTGAGCAGTTTGTCAAACAAGCCATATGATATTAAGGAAGAAAATGTACATTAAGTTGTGTCCAGAGAAGACCAACCCAAATCAAAACAGCTATTATCATCAGATTCCGGTTTCTAGCTAGGGTTATGTGTTTTAACAGTCCTTTATCATATGACGTCGCGTCTGAGAGTGTAATAACGCCATATATTATTTTTGATAATCCACTAGTGGATTAAATATGCAAATTAGCTAGATACGTTCTGTAACGTTACATGTACGACGTCCTTAACGACGTCGCGTTTACTAATGGCGGAATATTGACATTTTTGTAAACAATTGTCAATAAAATGCGTTTTAAATGTCATATGATAAATAGAATCTTGCATTCGTGTCCATGTATTTTTGAATTTATTTTTTTTTTTTATTTTTTTTTTTTTTTTGGTTTTGGTTTTACGGCCCTTTCAAGATTATTTCACTCATATCAAGCCGATCGTTAATCAGAGGTGGGCAAAAACAGGAGTACCCGGAGAAAAACCACCTGACCTTCCGTTGCAGAACTTGGCGTCTCACATGTGACCTGAGCGAGGCTCGAACCACAGCGGTGAGAGACCTAATGATCAAGAGTCAGCGCTCTTAACCACTAGGCCACGGAGGCCTGTATTATTGAATTTATTAAACTCGCTGAGGAAAAGGGATAAAATGCTCGGCAAAGCCTCCCATTTTATCCCTTTTTTTTTCAACTCGTTTAATAAATTCAATAATACATGAACACTCATGTAAGATCCTCTATTTTCTAAACAAAGATGTTTTTGTTGTAAGTTCTGCAACACCGATGGCGGCGTCTGCACTGTTTGCCAATGTCCTAAGCAATGGAACACTAGGCATAGATGGATTTACAGCTGAAAATTGCTTTTTTTTTGGCTTTCTAAAGCTAAGTTCAGGACTTAATTCAATGACAATCGGGCCAACAACGCTGTCACTGCGTTGACTACTTCTTCACTTGGATCATAGTTCTGCAACGGGAGGTAAGGTGTTTTTTCTCTGAGTGCTCTGGTTTTTGCCCATCACGATTAATGATTGACTCGGTGGAACTGGACTAATCTTGAAAAGGCCATAAAACACGAAAGTGATCCCCAGTTGGACATGCACCTGACGGAGCCACTGGGTGTTACAAACTGTGAATGAATATTACGAAACTGTCTTTACATGGTATATTACTCCTTTTACCCATCATGGCAACCTTGTACACTCTCACAGCGCACTTTTACTTATTCCAAACTAGACTTCGAAGTGAGCATATGCTCACAAATACCCCCGGCCAAAGCCATCGGTAACTTAGTTCCTGAAAAATCTTCACAAAATTTAAGGTAACTCACAAAATACACATCTCAGTAGCAAATATAACAAAGGGGAATAACTCTAAAGAACCTGGCCTCATAGCCCTAATTTTCTTTCCCACAATACAACTAGTTATGCATGTTGTTTGTACCAAATTTCAAGTTTCTAGGTACAGTAGTTCCTGAGAAATCTTTGACACAAAATTTAAGGTAACTCATAAAATACACATCTCAGTAGCAAATATAACAAAGGAGAATAACTCTAAAGAACCTGGCCCCACAGCCCCAATTTTCTTTCCCACAATACAACTAGTTATGCATGTTGTTTGTACCAAATTTCAAGTTTCTAGGTACAGTAGTTCCTGAGAAATCTTTGACACAAAATTTAAGGTAACTCACAAAATACACATCTCAGTAGCAAATATAACAAACGGGAATAACTCTAAAGAACCTGGACCCACAGCCCCAATTTTCTTTCCCACAATACAACTAGTTATGCATGTTGTTAGTACCAAATTTCGAGTTTCTAGGTACAGTAGTTCCTGAGAAATTTTTGACCCAAAATTTAAGGTAACTCACAAAATACACATCTCAGGAGCAAATATAACAAAGGGGAATAACTCTAAAGAACCTGGCCTCATAGCCCCAATTTTCTTTCCCACAAAACAACTAGTTATGCATGTTGTTTGTACCAAATTTCAAGTTTCTAGGTACAGTAGTTCCTGAGAAATCTTTGACACAAAATTTAAGGTAACTCATGAAATACACATCTCAGTAGCAAATATAACAAAGGGGAATAACTCTAAAGAACCTGGCCCCACAGCCCCAATTTTCTTTCCCACAATACAACTAGTTATGCATGTTGTTTGTACCAAATTTCAAGTTTCTAGGTACAGTAGTTCCTGAGAAATCTTTGACACAAAATGTAAGGTAACTCACAAAATACACATCTCAGTAGCAAATATAACAAACGGGAATTACTCTAAAGAACCTGGACCCACAGCCCCAATTTTCTTTCCCACAATACAACTAGTTATGCATGTTGTTAGTACCAATTTTCGAGTGTCTAGGTACAGTAGTTCCTGAGAAATCTTTGACACAAAATTTAAGGTAACACAAAATTTAAGGTAACTCACAAAATACACAGCTCAGTAGCAAATATAACAAAGGGGAATAACTCTAAAGAACCTGGCCCCACAGCCCCAATTTTCTTTCACACAATACAAATAGTTATGCATGTTGTTTGTACCAAATTTCAAGTTTCTAGGTATAGTAGGTCCTGAGAAATCTTTGACACAAAAAAAAGTTTACACACACACACACAGAAAAGTTTACACACACACAGAAAAGACAAAAACTATATACCCCTTCGGCATACATAGTATGCCGGGGGTATAATCAGAAGTGAGGGTGGTTGGGTGAGGTATACTCAAAATATAGGTTGTGGGTGCTCGTAAGAACCGCCTCATTGAGGTGGTTCTAACGAGTACCCACAACCTATGTCTTGGAGCAGAAATAAGACAAATATTGTATATCCCCGTAAACCCCAGTTGTCCCTATATAATGTGGGGTTTAGGGGGGTGTTCATTTCACGGACTTGTTTACGTGATGACATGAATATGGGACGACCTCGTCTAAAAGACTCATCCATAAGTCTGGAGAAGCCTGCGATTGAACCCACAACACCAGCTTTATGAGACAAGTAGCATAATCACTACACTATGGAGGCTTCTAAGTAACAGCAAAAGACTTACAATGTTATCCCTGTCTGTGATGGAATATTTCAACCGAGTTTCCAACCCCTTGATTTGAGATCTTATTGTGTTCAGTTCTGATTCCTTTCTTTTCTTCTTTGACATCTCTTTCAGTTCTATCGTCAATTTCTCTTTCCGCTGCTTCAACTGGCCCAGCATCTTCTCATCCCAACGCCTCGCTTTGGCTTTCAAATCACTACAAATTGTAAAGTATTACTGTAGTGTTTTGTTTGTTTGTTTGTGTTGGAGTTTAATGGCCCAGTCAACATTATTTAGGTCATTTTTGAGCCAGTCAGTTTACCTATCCATACTTTTCCTGGGCAGGCTCATATGTAAGCGGTTAACCAGTAAAGTGCACTTTCTTTCACCAGAAACTGACAACTGCCCTTCTTGAATCAGCGGAAGGGAGAGAATGACCGTAGAAAAGATTTCATGATAAATCTCCACGAAAGAATGTTGCCGACCATGGCAGGTATTACTGTAGTGTATTTATAAGCAGACATCAGCTTCACCAAGATGAGGCTGATCGGCGACCAGGGGCCAGTTATTCAAAACTAACGACATTGTTAGTTAACATATTGTATAAATTTTGATCATTTAATATGGCAAATATACCAATATTTTTGCTGAAAAAAATGTGAGCAGCTTTTGCAAAAAATAACACTATATTAGATATTGTACTTGCTACGATAGTGACCCAGTTGACCACTAACATGCCCATTAAGCTAACAATGCTTTGAACAACTGGGACCTGTTCTTCAAAGCATCATTAAATGAGCAAGCTCATTAGTTGTAAAAATTTTAACTGTTCTAATAAGTACAACATCTAATACTGGGGTGTTTTTGCTGAAAAATGTCAGTCAAAACAAAAGCCATCATAAAAATCCTAAAAATTCAGACACCTTGACAACTTGCTGTAATTCTCCTAAAAGTTTTAACAAATTTGCTTCATGATCCAGCAAAGAGTCCAAAAAAAGTGCAGACAGAATGGCAAACAGTGTAGACCCTGATCCTTCAGGAGCAGTCTGATCTGGGTCTGCACTGTTTGCTTTGGCCTGTCTGTCCAAATACTATGGATCATTAAGGTACTAACATTTTTTCCAGCCAAAAATATTAGCATATTTTCCGTAGCATATTTTCCGTATCAATTGATCGAAGTTTTAACAGCACAATATTAACCCATTGATAGTACAGGCCCTGATCGGACACTACTGTTTGCCAAGGAATCCCTTATGGTGTTTTCCGCATGCAATGGGTTGAATTAATTTGTTTTTTTGTTTGATTTGAGGTTTAACGTCCCCGACAACACTGTATAGGTCATTTTGGAGACGTTGCTTCCAATTTTATGGGACTTTTACCCGACATTGAGATGAAATGACTTCTCAATCCCTGTCGCCCAATGATACCAATAGGGTTTATAAGCATGGACGGTCCGACTTGCACTGCATTGCCTGGGCAGGCTTAGATCCTCCAAGCATTTTACCAGTACTCGTGTGCGGGTTGGTTTCAGCTCTGCGTGGAAGCATCATGCAGCATATTTTCCGTATCATGCAGGCGGGGGCCATGGGTTAAACTAATAACATCACTTTTGACCAACTTGACGCAGACGGCTCTTGATCAAGCTATGTGCTGTTTGTTCTGCTATCACCATAAGTATGCCAAAAAGGTACAATGAACATTATTAAACTGTAGAATAATGTTGGTAAAAGCTTTAACCCTTATCTTGCTGTTCACGGCAATCCCCATCTTTGCAAACAGTGTACATCCAGATCAGATGGCTTCTCAAGAAGCCATCTGATCAGGATCTACACTGTTTGACATTCAGTTTATGAATTTGTAGGAATAAATTACATCAAGTTATCTGATTGGTTCAAAGTCAGAAATGGGTGTGGCTAAATTGAATATTCAGCAGGATAAGGGTTAATGAAGTGTCTAGATAGACTATTTTAAGCTAAGTAAATATGTACCACAGGCTGAAGGCAGTCTCTTCAAATCACTGCTTAATAACCTTTCCCACTCTCTAGCCTAATTCAACAGATGACAAATTCTTGATATTTTTTCATTTTTCCCAGAAAACAGGATAAGACATCTCATGCAAATTGTCTCCATAGGAGACAATTTGAATGAGATGTCAAATCCTGTTCTATGGAGACAATTTGCATGAGATGTCAATTCCTGTTTTCTGGGAAAATTAGAAAAATATTTAAAAATGTCGTCTGCTGCTAAAAAAAATACCCAGCGTGCACAGCGTTAATATGACAGGTACACAAACCATTCTTAGCTACTAGTTACTGAATCACTCTGATTAAATTTTTTTACGGAATCAAGATCTGAAAGGGTGCATCCCATATAGAAGAGTTTCAAGAGCATAAATAACAAAATAATGATACTTTATCTGACAGTTACCCCCTATATTAATTTCATTGTAGCACATTGACCTGATAAAGATATGCTATTTTGGGACAAGTGAGCTTTATCAGGTCATCATGACAATGCACTTTTATGAATGAATTGGACTACTAAAAAAATTGGCAAAAATTTTATAACTGACAAAAATGGAAAAAAAATGACTTATTAAATATCACATGAAAAAAATATGGTCAGCTGATACTAGATATATTGACCAGCGGAATGTTGGGACGCACTGAGGACTATTGATAACTGATCGTAAATTGCTAATTTAGGAGTGTACAAGGGGATAAACTGATAAATACAATACCAGATTCGTGTTTGATATCAAGTTTATCAGGCTCGGCATGGAGAACGCATGTAGAATCGCTCAGCCTCGCAATTCTACAAGCGTTCTCGAAGCCTTGCCTGAAAAACTTGATATCAAAAACACGAACCTGGTATTCTGGCCCCCGCCCATCACGGCTTGAAGAAATAGATGGGCTGCATGATGCTTCCACGCAGAGCTGAAAACTGACCTGCACACGAGTACTGGTAAACCCCTTAGAGGATCTAAGCCAGCCCAGGCAAAGCGGTGTGAGTCAGACCGTCCATCCTTATAAACCCTATTGGTTTCAATGGGTGACAGGGCTTGAGATGTCATTTCATCTCAATGTCGGGTAGTCCAACAAACTTGGAAGCAACGTCTCACAAAATGACAATTACAGTGTTGACGGGGAAGTTAAACCTCAAATCAAACAAACAGACAAACTAAACTCACCTAGCACCACCTGATATGACTCCTGATTTCTGGAACAGGGTACCATCTAATGCCACGGACTGAAAAGAAATATTTACCGTAAAAAATCCTAAAAGTTTGGAAACCTTCAGAACTTGCTGTAATTCTCCAAAAAATTTAACAAATTTGTTTAAAATCCAGCAAGGAGTCCAAAAGGTGCATACAGAATGGCAAACAGTGTAGATTCTTCAGGAGCAGTCTGATCTGGTTCTGCACTGTTTGCTTAGGCCTAGCTGTCCAACACTTAGGATCATTGCGGTAATATATAGTACAAGGTTCAAATGATCTTTTTATATGAGTACTGACTATCAAATTCTTATAAAGTTGAAACAAATGGTTTATATTGAAAACGTAAGACCAATGTGACAGTTCCTTTTTAACCCTTATCCTGCTGAATATTCAATTAAGCCACACCCATTTCTGACTTTGAACCAATCAGATTACTTTATGTAATTTATTCCTACAAATTCATAAACTGCATGTCAAACAGTGTAGATCCTGATCAGGTGGCTTCTTCAGAAGCCACCTGATCTGGATCTACACTGTTTGCAAATAAAGGGGTTGTCGTGAACAGCAGGATAAGAGTTAAGACCAATGTAACAGTTCTTATGCTCTAGTCTTTAATACTTTGTGCTGAAGAACTTGCCTAGACAAAATACAACCACAAGACCAGCTTTTGCAGCTATGCGCAGCCTGCAACCAAAGCAAAACAGATTTTCTAAGGAACATAGAAATGACTAATAACTAAATGTTTCTTCCAAACCGATAAAAAGTCGGCTTGATTAGAGTGCACTAACTAAAATTGGCCTTATTGCCCAACATCGACTGGCCTTGCAACTAAGTCTTTAATGTTGTGAATACTACACCACAACCTCTTTATAACACTATTAATGGGGTCCAAAGCAGAAACCATGTTAGTTAAACAACCGTGTTATATCCAAACAACAAGAGGGCCATGATGGCCCTGGATCGCTCACCTGATCCATAGAGTAACAAGTTGGCCCCGGGGAGGGCCATTATTGACCCCAGGGTTATAATGTGCATAATGTTGAGGGAGGCCAAACAAGAAATATCTTTAAAAAAGATATGCGGCGTAGATTTAATTGGAAGGTTGTTTAGAAATATGAGCTACAATAGTGACAGCAACAGTTGTCTAGCTATGAACTGGTTTACTGTATTCAAACAATTCAGATGTCACGCGAGGTAAAATAGCTTTGCAGAGGGCGGTGTCCCGCCTGTTTGAGCTAAGGTCAATGTAAAAGGTCAAGGTTAAAAACATGACCTCATTTCATTTATGATCTCAAGTATATGCACAACAAATAAGAAAACTTTATCATTTACTGTTTTTGAACACAAATTCTAGGGTTAACATTTAGGGTTGTCGCCATGGTGAACGTAAACGCATAGACGGACGAACAAACGGACAAGCAGACAAACGGACGGAAACTTGATCTTATGTGCACCTAACTAAAACTCAAATTACACTTATTCCTTTTCAGAATTGATATAACATTAATGATATTCGAAAATGTCCATTTTGTGTTAAAATGGAGGACATAAAGTATGCTGAAGACAAATGATACACTGCAACTTTTATTGGGCATATATTGTAAATTAAACATCTGTCAATTTGTAATGCGATTATTACATTTTTTGTCATGCTATATCTCTTTATTGGTTTCATTGGGCAACAGGGCTTGAGGTGTCATTTTATCTCAATGTCGGGTAAAAGTTCCACAAACTTGGAAGCAACGTCTGCAAAATTACCTACACAGTGTTGATGGGAAAGTTAAACCTCAAATCAAACAAACAATTCCTTTCGCAGAAAATTCTGAGGTCTCGGGTTCGATCCCGGGCCGCGACATACCAAAGTCGTTAAAAATGGTACTAGCTGCTCCTCGCTTGGCACTCAGATTTACGGGGTAGAGCTAGGACTGGTCGATCCAGTGTCAGGATAATGTGACTGGGTGTGGTATCATGTAATGTGTCTGGGACATGATACTTCAGTGAGGCAGCACTATAAACGTGAGCATTGAGCTTCCTGTCGCAACCAGACACCGTCGTGATATGACTGAAAAATTGTTGAAAGCGACGTTAAACCCGAATTCACACACACAATTCGCAGAAAATTCTTCCTTTCGCGAAAGGAACCTTCCTTTCGCAAAATGGTTCCTTTCACTATATAGACCAACCACGTGAAATTAGGTCAAAATAGCTATTCACCGCAGCAGTTTCAGAATTAACTAGAAACACAATTATACATATGACGTATGGTCATCAAAGGACAAGACGGTGAGCAAGCCGAAACTGTATATATTTTTCATTCATGTCTCACATAAAAAAATGAAACATTTCCTAGTTTAAAACTTCGGTAAACTGTCGTGTTTTTTCAGTAGATTTATTTATGCAAATCATTGACCAATGAAATGGTCATCTCCTTGGACATGTGGTTTTATTGACCAATGGAATAACAAAAAATGTAGGACAAAAGCAAAAACAGAACGGCTACGCCGTAAAAAGGTGAAGCTTCATACCAAATGCCAACAAAGGCTATAATTTGAACAATCTTGGCAAAGGTCTACTAGATGAAGCTACACACCAGATATCAAAAACCTGGGCCTTGCGGTTTCAGAGAAGGAGGTGTTTTTTTTTTTTTTAAGATATTCCCTACATAAGCCTATGTAAAACCAAATGGCCCTGGGGCGGGGGCATTTTTGGCCTCAGGGCTATAATTTAAACAATCTTGATAGAGGTCCACTAGATGAAGCTTCACACCAAATATCAAAGGCCTGGGCCTTGCTGTTTCAGAGAAGAAGATTTTCAAAGATTATCTCTATTAAGCTATGTAAAACCAAAGGGCGCCGGGGCTGGGCATTTGTGGCCCAAGGGCTATAATTTGAAAAAAGTTGGTGGAGGTCCACTAGATGAAGCTCCATACCAAATATCAAAGACATGGGCCTTGCAGTTTCAGATAAGATGATTTTTAAAGATTTCCCAATATAAGTCTATGTAAAACCAAAGGGTCTCGGGGCGGGGGCATTTTTGGCCCCAGGGCTATAATTTGAACAATCTTGATAGAGGTCCACAAGATGAAATTTCTAATCAAATATCAAAGACCGAGACCTTGTGGTTTCACAGAAGAAGATTTTTAAAGATTTTCTCTATATACGTCTATGTAAAACTAAAGGGCTCCGAGGCGGGGGCATTTCTGGTCTCAGGGCTATAATTTGATCTTGGTAGAGGTCCACTAGATGAAGCTTCATACCAAATATCAAAGACCTAGGCCTTGTGGTTTCAGAGAAGAAGATTTTTCAAGATTTTCCCCATATAAGTCTATGTAAAACCAAAGGACCCCGGTGGGGGGGGGGGGGGGATTTTTGGGGGGGATTTTTGGCCCCAGGGCTGTGATTTTCCCTATATAAGCCTATGAAAAACCAAAGGGCCCTAGAGCGGGGGCATTTTTGGCCCCAGCACAATAATTTGAACAATCTTGGTAGGGGTCCAATAGATGAAGCTTCATACCAAATAGCAAAGACCTGGGCCTTGCGATTTCAGAGAAGAAGATTTTTAAAGATTTTCCCTGTATAAGCCCATGTAAAACCAAAGGGCCCAAGGGCGGGGGCTTTTTTTGCCCCAGCACTATAATTTGAACAATTTTGGTAGGGGTCCACTAGATGAAGCTTCATACCAAATAGCAAAGACCTGGGCCTTGTGGTTTCAGAGAAGAAGATTTTTAAAGATTTCCCCTATATAAGCCCATGTAAAACCAAAGGGCCCTGGAGCGGGAGCATTTTTGGCCCCAGTACTAAAATTTGAACAACCTTGGTAGGGGTCCACTAGATGAAGCTTCATACCAAATATCAAAGACATGGGCCTTGCGGTTTCAGAGAAGAAGATTTTTAAAGCTTTTCCCTATATAATCCTATGTAAAACCAAAGGGCCCCGGGGCGGGGGCATTTTTGGCCCCAGCACTATAATTGAACAACCTTGGTAGGGGTCCACTAGATGAAGCTTCATACCAAATAGCAAAGACCTGGGCCTTGCAGTTTCAGAGAAGAAGATTTTTAAAGCTTTTCCCTATATAAGCCAATGTAAAACCAAAGGGCCCCGTGGCGGGGGCATTTTTGGCCCCAGCACTATAATTTGAACAATCTTGGTAGGGGTCCACTAGATGAAGCTTCATACCAAATATCAAAGACCTGGGCCTTGTGGTTTCAGAGAAGAAGATTTTTTAAGTTACCGGTGAAAAAAAGGTATTTTGGGCTCCTGTGACCTAGATGTGCAACGGACTGGAACCATTTGAACAACTTTGAAATGGGACCACCTAAGGATCATTCCTGTGAAGTTTGGTCAAAATCCGATCAGTGGTTTAGGAGGAGATGTCGTTTGAAGAAATTGTTTACACACGGACGGACGCACGCACGCACGGAGGACAAAAAGTGATCCCAAAAGCTCACCTCATCACTACGTGACGGTGAGCTAAATATGTATAGATTATATAGAAAAATGACCAATTTTGGTCATTTTTCTATATAAGCTATACATTTTTGGGAAGAAAAATGACTATTTATGGCCATTTTTTTTATATAATCTATACATTTTTGGGATCCATCTTGAAACCGTGTTATATCAAAACCGTATTATAACTAGAATTTGTTTTTCTACAAAAACACAGATGTCTCCCCCGTTTTTGACTGCTAAGTATAACCTTGACATTGGAGGTATTGAGCTGGGTCTTGTGTGCAACACATCATCTAATGAAGATGAACATTTCTGCATAGTAACTTTAAAAATGTTCATAGAAAAATAAAAAAGTTATTGGCCGTAAACCAAAAAAGCACTTTTTTACCTTTGACCTCTAAGTATGGCCTTGACCTTTGCGGTACAACACATCGTCTCATGATGGTTAACATTTCTGCCAAGTAATTTCATAATCCATCAAAGAATAAGGAAGTTATTGACTGTCCTTTTTTTTTACCTTTGACCTCTAGGTATGACCTTGACATTGGAGGTATGGAGCTTGGTCTTGCATATGACTCATGGTCCAACTTTCAAGCCTCTAGCTCCAACAGTTTTTGAGATATCTTGCTGACAAGATTTTATTAAAAAAAAATTCAAAGGGCAATAACTCTTGAAAGGGGCATAATCCGGATGAGAAAAAATATGTGTCAGCTTATTTTCCATTAGGAATGCATATATGAAATTTCAAAACCATAGCATACACAGTTCTAAAGTTATGCTATGCATCACTTTTAGGATTCATTACAATGGGCACAAATTACCAAAATGACAAAGGGCCATAACTCGCAAAGTATTTTTCGGAATTTTGTCAAAAGTTAATCAGTTCATATACTCATCACCACCAATATACTCAAAAAACTTTCAAGGCTCTAGCTCCAATAGTGTTTGAGATATTTTGCTGACAAGATTTTATTAAAAAAAATTCAAAGGGCAATAACTCTTGAAAGGGGCATAATCCGGACGAGAAAAAAAATACGCGTCAGCTAATTTTTCATGAGGAACCCATATATGAAATTTCAAAACCCTAGCATACACGGTTCTAAAGTTATGCTATGCATCACTTTTAGCATACATTACAATGGGCACAAATTACCAAAATGACAAAGGGCCATAACTCACAAAGTATTTTTTGGAATTTTGTCAGAAGTTAATCAGTTCATCTACTCATCACCACCAATATATTCACCAACTTTCAAGCCTCTAGCTCCAATAGTTTTTGAAATATCTTGCTGACAAGATTTTATCAAAAAAAAATTCAAAGGGCAATAATTCTTGAAAGGGGCATAATCCTGACGAGAAAAAAAATACGCGTCAGCTTATTTTCCATCAGAAATGCATATATGAAATTTCAAAATTATAGCATACACCATTCTAAAGTTATGCTATGCATCACTTTTAGCATACATTACAATGGGCACAAATTACCAAAATGACAAAGGGCCATAACTCACAAAGTATTTTTCGGAATTTTGTCATAAGTTAATCAGTTCATCTACTCATCACCAACAATCTATTCACCAACTTTCAAGGCTCTAGCTCCAATAGTTTTTGAGATATCTTGCTGACAAGATTTTATTAAAAAAATTTCAAAGGGCAATAACTCTTGAAAGGGGCATATTCCGGACGAGAAAAAAAATATGCGTCAGCTAATTTTCCATGAGGAATCCATATATGAAATTTCAAAACCCTAGCATACATGGTTCTAAAGTTATGCTATGCATCACTTTTAGCATACATTACAATGGGCACAAATTACCAAAATGACAAAGGGCCATAACTCACAAAATATTTTTTGGAATTTTGTCAAAAGTTAATCAGTTCATCTACTCATCACCATCAATATAATCACCAATTTTCAAGGCTCTAGCTCCAATAGTTTTTGAGATATCTTGCTGACAAGATTTTATTAAAAAAAAAAAAAATCAAAGGGCAATAACTCTTGAAGGGGGCATAATCCGGACGAGAAAAAAAATACGTGTCAGCTAATTTTCCATGAGGAATCCATATATGAAATTTCAAAACCCTAGCATACACGGTTCTTTAGTTATGCTATGCATCAAACGCGTAATGGAGGGACGAACGGACGAACGAACCAGAACCAAAATGCTCCTCAAACTTTTTCAAAGTTGGGGGCATAATAAGAAAGTTATTGACAGAACACAAAAAAGGCCCTTTTTTTACCTTTAACCTCTATGTATGACATTGACCTTTCAGGTATTAAACTGGGTCATGCGTGCAACACATCATCTCATGGTGGTTAACATTTCTGCCTAGCAATTTCAAAATCCATCTAAAAATAAGAAAGTTATTGACCAAACACGAAAAAAGGCCCCTTTTTTACCTTTGACCTCTATGTATGACCTTGACATTTTAGGTACCAAACTGAATCATGCATGCAACACATCGTCCCATGATAGTTAACATGTTTGCCAAGTAACTTCAAATTCTATTTAAAAATATGCAAGTTATTGACAAAACCCGAAAAAAGGTCCCTTTTTTTACCTTTGACCTCTAAGTATGACCTTGACCTTTGAGGTACCAACCTGGGTCATGCGCGCAACACATCGCCTTATATTGGTTCACATTTCTGCCATGTGATTTCAAAATCCAACTCAAAATAAGAAAGTTATGGACCAAATACGAAAAAAAGGCCCACTTTTTGACCTTTGACCTCTAAGTATGACCTTGACCTTTGAGGTACCGACCTGCCTCATGTGCACCACACATCGTCTCATGATTGTTAATAATTATGCCGAGTAATTTTAAAATCCATCTCAAAATTAGAAAGTTATTGACCAAATACGAAAAAAGGCCCCTTTTTTGACCTTTGACCTCTAAGTATGACCTTGACCTTTGAGGAACAGACCTGCCTCATGCGCACCACACATCGTCTTATGGTTGTTAATAATTATGCCAAATAATTTTAAAATCCATCTCAAAATAGGAAAGTTATTGACCAAATACGAAAAAAAGGCCCCTTTTTTTGACCTTTGACCTCTAAGTATGACCTTGACCTTTGAGGTACCGACCTGCCTCATGCGCACCACACATCATCTTATGGTTGTTAATAATTATGCCAAGTAATTTTAAAATCCATCTCAAAATAAGGAAGTTATTGACCAAATACGAAAAAAAGGCCCCTTTTTTGACCTTTGACCTCTAAGTATGACCTTGACCTTTGAGGTACCGACCTGCCTCATGCGTACCACACATCGTCTTATGGTTGTTAATATTTCTGCCCAGTAATTTTAAAATCCATCAAAAAATAAGAAAGTTATTGACCGGACACGATTTGCCCATACATATATACATACCAACAAACTTCCAAGGGAGATAATTCAAAAAGTATAAATGCGAGAGTTATGGTTCTTGCGCACTGCACGTCGTCTAATGCTGATTAATATATATACGAAGTTTCGTGACGATAGCTCTAACGGTTTTCAAGTTACAGAGCGGACACGAAAGTGTGACAGACGGACAGACGGACAGACGGACAGACAGACAGACGGACAGACGGACAGACGGACAGACGGACAGACAGACGCCCGGGGGAAAAACAATATGTCTCTCCGAAAAAAAATTTTTCGGGGGAGACATAATGAAACGTGTTATAAAGAGGTTGTGGCTTACAATGAAAATCAATATAGTTGCCAGGTCACAATAAAGTCCAAACCACATGCAAAAATTGAAATTGGAAGCAACGTCTCCAAAATGACCTTTACAGTGTTGACGGGGAGGTCAAACCTCAAATCAAACAAACAAACTTTGTGTTTGTGTTTGAGTTTTACATCCCACCAACAGCTAAGGTCATACCTCGGTTTAAAGACTCATCCGAAAGTTTGGAGAAGCCACAAACAAACTGTTCTCATAAATGTGCTCTGATAATAAATGCTAAAATTTTCCTACCTTATGTCTTTCCTGTAGACCAAATGCCACTTTCCTGGCATCTTCCACAGACTCACAGACCAGGGCATTACCACAGGCAAAGATCAAAGCTTTCTTGATTGATGGAGGGTCGTACCTGATTACATCAACAACCAACTTAACATTCTTGGGGTTCTGGATTTCTCTGAAATTATATGACAATCATGGCAACATCAGAAACGAGAGAAATTAACTTCATATTACATTTATTCATTGTTATTTGTACCCGATAGCTAGTATAAGCTACCATAAAGCTTTTTTCATGCAATTTATCCTGCTCATAAATTTTAACCCTTGTCCTGCTGAATATTTAAATCTGCCACACCCACTACAGATTATCAACCAATCAGATTACTTGATTCGAATTATTGCCACAAATTCACAAACTAAATGACAAACAATGTAGATCTTGATCAGATGGCTTCTTCAGAAGCCATCTGATCTGGATCTACATTGTTTGAAAGATAAGGTATATCCGGGGTCAGCCGGACAAGGGTTAAAATGCCAAAATCTGTTGATCTGAGCAAGTAATTCACCTCATTATATAGCATTTAAAATTTTATGAGCAAAGTTGTAAATTTCATCCTGATTTGTGTTGAACATGAAAAACTTCTATAATCTCGACCCCTGGTTTCTTTCCTTTTTTTACTAGGGTTTCATGGCCCTTTCAAGAATATTTCACTAAAGCTGAGCCAATTGGTAGTCAGCAATGGATAAAAACCAGAGTATCTGGAGAAAAATGTGTTGCAGAACTTTGTATCTTGCATGTGGCCTGAGTAAGGCTTGAACCCACAGCAGTTAAACAGGTCTGCTTTGGCTCCTGTGTTCAAAAAGAAAATCTTCTATCAATGTCCCTTGCATATGCTTCATATTAAATAGATTCTAGTGATTATTCAATATGAAATTTGAAATGAGCGTCTGGCGAGTTTAAAAAATTTCATATGAAATCACCATGAGTGCAAGATTCTGTTTATCATACAACTATTTAAAATTGGATCTTATAAAAAGTTTCAGGGGTAGTCACAGATGTCATCATGATGCTATGCGCCAGTGTTTGTTTCAACCCGTAACATGCCAATCACTACAATTGTTGTCTGCTTTGTCGTCTGCTGGTTACTTTAAAAGTCATTTTTGCTAACAGTGTGGTCCCAAATCAGACTACTCCTTTAGGAGCAGTCTGATTTGGGTCCAGTTTGCCTGAAAATATTTTTAAAAAGTGTGCAAAAAATTTAGCAGACGACATAAGCAGACGACATTTTCAGATGTTGTTTTTCTCAGCATCTTAAGGGTTAAGTCTTACATCCCAGCAACACTTAAGGTCATATGGAGACAAGACCTTGGATTAAACACTCATCTGAAAGTCTGGTGAAGCCTGGAATCAAACCTACAACCCCTACACTCTACAACTCGGAGGCTTCTATTAATAATATATTATGTTCCAGTAACCATGTGTTATGACAAGAGTCTTTCAAAGTAGCAAGTCCATAAGTTAGTTATTTCTTATCCTGCTGTTCACGACAACCCCTATCTTTGGAAACAGTGTAGATCTAGATCAGATTGCTTCTGAAGAAGCCATCTGATCAGGATCTACACGGTTTGACATTCAGTCTGTGGATGTGAACGAAAATATTAGATCATGTAATCTGATTGGCTGATAACCAGATATGGGCGTGGTTAATTTGAATATTCAGCATGATAAGGGTAAAACAAATACCACAAGAATTTGTCTGTACACATGGTACGGGTACTGAAAAGTTTTTTGTTTGTTTGATTTTAAGTTTAGCGTCCCCGTCAACACTGTAAAGGTCATTTTGGAGACGTTGCTTCCAATTTTGTGGGACTTTCAGCCGGCATTGAGATGAAATGACATCTCAAGTCCTGCTGCCCAATGAAACCAATAGGGTTTATAAGCATGGGCGGGCCGACTCGCACCGCTTTGCCTGTGCAGGCTCAGCTCCTCTAAGCGGTTTACAGGTACTTGTGTGCGGGTAGGTTTCAGCTCTGCGTGGAAGCATCATGAAGCCCATCTATTTCTTCAAGCCCCGATGGGTGGGGGCTAGTAGTGACAAGCAAATTCATTGAATTGATATCCCCCGCCGAATGGGTTTTTCGTGTAGAATGGCAAGAAAATATATCTGGCCAAAATTGAGGATGGTTCTAAGAAGCAAACTAGAGACAATGAGGAAGGGCCCCGCTGAACATTTACTCCCTGGATGAGAGGCTGTACCCTGACATACTGACCTAATTATCAGTAGAGATTAACTTGTCTGTCAAAGTTGAGGTTTATTTACCTGTTATGTGGTTTCAAGGATACCAAAATAAAATTCGCGAATATTAAAAAAACCCGATATAATCACCGAATAGACAAAATTCCTCAATTTCAATCATTTAAGGGGAAATAACTCTGGATAAAAAAGTCAATCCAGGTAAATCCAAAAAAAAAATTGCGCGTGCATCACGGCAGCATAATAATACATATTTATTTCAAGTTTCATTTTATTCCATGCAATAGTTGCTGAGAAGCGGTTCAAGACAAAGTGAGACACCGAAAAATCCAGAATTTTAATCATTTAAGGGGCCATAACCCTGGGTGTAAAAAGTCAATCCAAAAAAAAATTGTGCGTGCATCACCACAGCATAATAATACATATTTATTTCAAGTTTCATATAATTCCATGCAATAGTTGCTGAGAAACGGTTCCGGACAAAGTGAGACGACGAAAAATCCAGAATTTCGATCATTTAAGGGGCCATAACTCTGGATGTAAAAAGTCAATCCAGAAAAAAATTGCGCGTGCATCACCGCAGCAAAATAATACATATTTATTTCACGTTTCATTTAATTCCATGCAATAGTTGCTGAGAAACGGTTCCGGACAAAAAAGTGCGACGGAAGGACGGATGGACGGAAGGACGGAAGGATGGAAGGACAACGCCAAAACTATATCCCTCCGCCTTCGGCGGGGGATAAAAAGTGGAGAAGCAGAATCTAACTAGAAAAAGTGTCCATAGGACACGGATGCCCCCGCCAAATGCCATTCATAAACTAGAAATGGTGTTTGTAAAACACAATGCCCCCAACCTTTGCTTGTCCCTAGATGGAAAAATGTTCAACAAATATTGTTAAAGACTCAAAAACATACAACAAGAATTCCGCCGAAGGCTATGTCATGCCTGTGGGGGCGCAAGTCACCAAACCATGAAATCTAGGTCAAGGTCAAACATGGATGCCTGCATAAAAATTTCACTCCTAGTTGCAAGCATGTACCAAGTATCATCAATGAAACTCTTAAAAACAGACTCTTACATAAGGGTGAAAGTTAGGGTTGTCACACTATTTTACAAAGTCAGCAACCATAAAATGTAGGTCAAGGTCAGAAACAGATACTTGCATTGAAGTTTCAATTCCTAAATGCAAGCTTGTACCAAATACAACGAGAATTCTATGTTTTTTAATTAAAGGGGAAATAATTCAAGAAGGGGAGATAATTTGGACAAGAAAAAAAATACGGGTCAACTATTTTTTCATGAGGAACTCATATATGAAATTTCAAAACACTTGCATACACGGTTCTGAAGATATGCTATGCACCAGAAAGCAACACAATTGAGTAGCAAAAAATTACAAAGGGCCATAACTCTAACAAAATTTTATCGAATTGGTTGAAAATTTAATCAGGTAGTCTCCTCCTTAGTCCCAATCACTATACCAAATATCAAGGCTGTAGCTCAAATACTTTTTGAGATATCTTGCTAACGAGAATTCTATGTTATTTAATTAAAGGGGAAATAATTCAAGAAGGGGAGATAATTTGGACAAGAAAAAAATACGGGTCAACTATTTTTTCATGAGGAACCCATATATGAAATTTCAAAACACTAGCATACACGGTTCTAAAGATATGCTATGCACCAGAAAGCAACACAATTGAGTGGCAAAAAAAATTTACAAAGGGCCATAACTCTAACAAAATTTTATAGAATTGGTTGAAAATTTAATCAGGTAATCTCCTCCTTAGTCCCAATCACTATACCAAATATCAAGGCTGTAGCTCAAATACTTTTTGAGATATCTTGCTAACGAGAATTCTATGTTATTTAATTAAAGGGGAAATAATTCAAGAAGGGGAGATAATTTGGACAAGAAAAAAAATACGGGTCAACTATTTTTTCATGAGGAACCCATATATGAAATTTCAAAACACTAGCATACACGGTTCTAAAGATATGCTATGCACAAGAAAGCGTGACGTACGAACGGACTAACGGACTAACGGACGAACGGACGGACAAGCCAGAAGCAATATGCCCCCCAACTTTTTTTAAAGTTGGGGGCATAATCAGGCTCTACCTGTTACAAAAACTTTAACCTGAGGTTACAGATCACATACGTACGTACGTACACACACACGTACAGACGGACATACACATGTACGCACGTACGGAAAACCGAAAAACTATATGCCCCCGGCATCATATGATGCGGGGGCATAAAAACATATCCCTCCTCTTTTACCTCAGTTTTTCATTGACAGGCTTGATGTCCAAGTAATCCAGTGGCAGAAATGTCTCTGGTTCAATTCTTTGTTCCTTCATATACTGAATACATTCTTTAGCTGTCTTCTGTGTATCACAGACAATACCATCCATGTATTTGCCAAGAACTTTGGTAATAGCTATCTGGTACTTCTTATGACTAGGTTCACAAAGATCCATTAATCTGCCATGCTACAAGACAAAAAACAGAGATTGTAATGTACTTCCATTTGTAATGGGACTTTTGATAGGCTAACGTCAGAAATTTGCGACAGTATATCCTGCGATATACAGTCGAACTTCAATGGCTCGAACACCTTTGTGACCATGAAAATCTGTTCGAGACAGTGGGAGTTCAAGCCACTGAGGGTAACTGCCAGGAGGCATAACGAGATACTTTTAGACATCTTTTCGGTGTTCCATAATGAATATGTATGCTGTGTGTACTCAATAGAATCGCCTCATCGAGGCGATTCTAATGAGTACACACAGCATACATTTGTCAGATAAAAGACTAAAATCTCCTTAATTATCCCCCACTAGTTCTTATGTAGAGGATTTCGCTAGGGGCTCAAGAATGGGTTCGAGTCATCCATGGTAAACGAGCCATCGGTGTTCGAGCCATCGAAGTTCTACTGTAGTAGGTCAGAAATCCGACGTCATCATGTAATGTTGCTTCTCATTTGGTAACATTTGGTTTTACACAGCTCACAGCACTTGCCGCTTTGAGCCAAATACTACAATTTTGAACAAAACAACTGAATAAGTGCATTAGAATGGGGATAACTGTATTGAAAATTGTCATTTGGGGAGGTAAATCATCGGGATTACAGTCGCAAATTCCATTTTACAGAATTTGCAACCGTAAAACTGTCAAATTACCTTCCCCAATAACAATTTTGAATACAGTTATCCCTAATTTTATGTCAAAAAGGACAATTCTGAATCATGTTTAACAACTTTTCTGAGAGAAATGCAATATTACTGTTTTTCCTTTAAATTATAGTAATCAACAAATGAATGGAATTTTTCTAAAGCTCTCCCGTATGAAAGTGCAGGAATGCGGCTGGTATTGGTGTCTGTAAATTAACACGTTTTTGCTTTATGTTTTTAACATCTCATAATTCCCAGACCCTTCAGTAGTTTAGCGCTTCCCCCTACCTCCACTTTGACCCTGAGGTGCAGACCGAATGGCAAACAGTGTAGACCCTGATCAGACTGCTCCTTCAGCAGCAGTCTGATCTGGGTCTGCACTTTTTGTTAGGTCTATCTGTCCCAATACTTAGGATCATTACTGAAGTAATACATTAAAACTTCACCACACACTCATATTTTTGCCAGAAAATATGAAAGCAGCTTTTGCAAAATATTTTTCAGCAAAACTACTATTGTACTAGCTAGAACGTTAACCTTTTTACCACTAACGAGTTTGTTCATTTAGCTAGCAAGGTTTGATTGAACAGCCCAAACAGTCAACTCTCAATACTCTACAATTGAAACTAAAGCAGAATTTGCACTTCAACACATTTTGTCTACAGTGATGCATCTACCAGGCCTCATACTGACCACGCTTTGCCATGCCTGAAAAGCCCGATTTTGCAGCTTCAATCCTTATCCTACTGAACAAGGCTTAAATCGTTTTTATACGACACAGTCCTCGCCCTAACTTGTCGCGATTTAGACAAATAATTTGTTCAGTCCGCATGAAAGCCTCCTAACTCATCCGTGCAATATCTCCGTGAACACAAACTCAATCAACCACAGAGATGAAACAACGGTGAGGACTCGACAGCAAGACACCACTGAAATGTTGGAGCAAAAGAAAACCAACAGTTCGACTCTGATGGGCCCAACCAGAGACAGAGCATCAGGCACCAACCAACATTACATAAAATTAGTTTCTCTCTTATTCTCAGTAAGCCTTTACTCTGGAACCGTCACTGAATCTGAGACCTGACCCATCGGCGTGCAATTAAAAAAGGAGTTGTCAACCATGACTGGGTTAACTACCATGCATGCAGTCTGTCGTAGAAGCTTGGGTAGAACTAGTCTTGAGTAGAACTTGAGTGAATTAGTCTTGAAAGGGCCGTAAAACCAAAGTCATGTGCGATCGGTTTCGAATCCCCATGACCCTATGCAGCCCAACCTTTTTCTCAAAGTAGCGATTGACACGACAAGTAGACAGAAAAAAAAAAAAACGGCGAGTTGTCAACACTGGTGTGACCCGATAAACAGTTCATTATGTGAATCGTCCCTTGTTGTGGAATTACATTGTCATAATCGGCCTCCGTTATGAAATCGGCCCACTATTTTGAAATCGGCCTACGATCAGTGACCAACCCACGATCTAAGTCCTACAAATTTATTCAGCACGATAAGGGTTAAATAGTTTTTTAAACAGACTATGGGCACTAAAATCAAAATCTAAAAGCCTGAAATCAAGAAAAATATTAAGCTCTAAAAGCCTGGAATCCTGCCTGCAATGCCTGAAGAATATGAGGCCTGATCTACTTACCACACCAGGGAATAGTCTCTTTAAATTTTCCAACAATTCTGCTTTCTTCATAGCTCTTGCAGATTCATGTTTGTCAACCTGGATAGTAGAAAGAATGTGTACTATTACTTTTTCATCAAAACTGAGGTTAAAGAACTTAACTTCAGAAAGGCCTTAAGAAAAGGATTTTTGGAACCGATAAATTTTTTTTTACTCCAAATTTTCACTTAATTACCCTATAAATGTTGGATTTATAGTTATCATATTTGGTCAACACTGTATTTCTTTCTGCTCAGCACATTCTCTCTCTCTCTCTCTCTCTCTCTGTCTGTCTGTCTGTCTGTCTGTCTGTCTGTCTGTCTCTGTCTGTCTATCTGTCTCTCTCTCTAACCTTAGCTTCACCTAGCTGTTCCATAATTGATGCCATCTCATTATTGATTTCATCAACTCTGATATTAGCAGTGTCAACTTCCTCAGAACATTCTCTCTCTCTCTCTCTCTCTCTCTCACCTTAGCTTCACCTAGCTGTTCCATAAATGATGCCATCTCATTACTGATTTCATCAACTCTGATATTAGCAGTGTCAACTTCCTCAACAAGTTCCTCTTCTGCTACTTTCTGCTCAGTGCATTCTCTCTCTCTCTCTCTCTCTCTCTCTCTCTCTCTCTCTCTCTCTCTCTCTCTCTCTCTCTCTCTCTCACCTTAGCTTCACCTAGCTGTTCCATAATGGATGCCATCTCATTATTGATTTCATCAACTCTGAGATTAGCAGTATCAACTTCCTCAGAACATACTCTCTCTCTCTCTCTCTCTCATCTTAGCTTCAGTTATTGATGCCATCTCATTATTGATTTCATCAACTCTGATATTAGCAGTATCCACTTCTTCAGAACATTCTCTCTCTCTCTCTCTCTCTCCCTCTCTCACCTTAGCTTCACCTAGCTGTTCCATAATGAATGCCATCTCATTATTGATTTCATCAACTCTGATATTAGCAGTGTCCACTTCTTCAGCACATCCTCTCTCCCTCCACCTCTCTCTCACTCACCTTAGCTTCACCTAGCTGTTCAATAATTGATGCCATCTCATTATTGATTTCATCAACTCTGATATTAGCAGTGTCAAGTTCTCTCTCTCTCTCTCTCTCTCTCTCTCTCTCTCTCTCAGCTTCAATAAGTTGCTCTGTTATTGTTGCCATCTCATTATTGATTTCATCAACTGTGATACTAGCAGTATCGACTTCTTCAGCACATTCTCTATCCCTCCACCTCTCTCTCTCTTTCTCTCTTCTCTCTCTCACCTTAGCTTCACCTAGCTGTTCCATAATTGATGCCATCTCATTATTGATTTCATCAACTCTGATATTAGCAGTATCAACTTCCTCAGCAAGTTCCTCTTCTGCTACTTTCTGCTCTGCAACGGCCTGATTACTGGTTCTGAAATACAAATTAAACAGTTTGATATCAAACTTTGCACACCATTTAAACCCTGGCCTCGGTAGCTCAGTCGGATGCGCCCCTGACTGGTGATCAAAAGGACGCGGGTTCGATATCTGCCGGGGTCGGCAACATTGATCATGAAATCTTTGCTACTGTCATTCTCTCCCTTCCCCTGATTCAAGAAGGGCAGTTGTCAGTTTCTGGCGAACGAATGTGCACCGTACTGGTTAACCGCTTACGTATAAGCCTGCCCAGGAAAAGTGTGAATATGTAAACTGACAGGCTCAAAAATGACCTAAAATAGGGTTGACTGGGCTGTTAAACTCCAAAACAAACAAACAAACAAAACACCATTTAAAACAAATGGGTTCATGATAGTGATGTGCGATATTATCGGTATATCGTGATACAGTTCAGAAAAAAATCTTATCACAATACGGTCCGCCAATACTGATATTTTCTTTGTTTTCATTCATTTTTCATATTTTCTTTCTAACTGATTGGTAAATAGAGCTCAGTGTAAACAGAATCATTCCCGGGTCTAAATTTAGTAATTTAATCGATTCCCACCCTTTATGTATAAGCCGGTCATAGTGTTGGCCGAGCTAGGATTTCAGTGAATCACATGGCTGTTGTTGTTGTATACGCCCTTTTAGTGTAAGCCACCCAACATTTACAAGATAATCGAGCGAAACCAAAACGAACTTTACAGTGGCCAACTACCAAGTCGTTTAAAATCAAAAATGAAAAGCCGATATCTGGCAACATTTCAGGTTGCAAAAGAAGACAGTCACAAATAAAGTGACTGAGGCCATCAATCTAATACAACATTTAATGGCATTTTCAGATAGTATCTTTATTTCCCCTCATAACATTGGGACAATTCTTATAAGTACCTTTGTTTTGTAAGTGCATGAGCAGAAATAGGTTAAATGATATATACACACGAAACCGCCCTTCTTTTTCCCCACATATGGTGGGGTTTTCCAATTACCAGTGTGTTTCAGATTGCTACATAATATATCGTGATACGTATCGTGATACACAGTAACCGTATCGCAATATATCATGATACGAAAATTCTGACAATACCCATCCCTAGTTCATGAGATATTGAGGAGACAAGAAAGTGTTACGGACAAACAGACAGATGGACAGATGAAGGCCATTCCTATAATTTTCGCAGCAGGGGATTAATCAGGCCAGTGCTGCTCATAAGAGAAATTGTAATTATAGAAACAACCAATATTTTAGGTGAAAGTAATTTTATAATACTGAAAAACATTAGTTCTAAACTAACCTTATATAATCATTCAGTTTCTCAACCCGCTTCTTGTTTTCTTCCATTTCATGTTCTTTTTGTTTGATTTTAGCCATCAGTTCATTTTTCTTCCGCACCTCATTATCATGTTTGTCTTGGTCAGACTTTTGTTCTCTCTGAATGGAGTCCATCTCTTGTAAGAGACGAGCTGATCTTTTACCTGCCTCTTCTTTCAAACGCTGGTATTCTTGAACCTAAATTGAAAGAAACCACATTGATGTTATTCAGTTTTCACATTTTTTTTTTTTTTTTGTTTTGGTTTTACAGCCCTTTTTCAAGATTATTTAACTATTTGGAGCCAATCGTCAATGACATGGGGAAAACCTGAGTATCCAGAGTAAATTCACCTGACCTTCTGTTGCAGAACTTGGCATCTCACATGTGCTCCGAGTGAGTTTCGAACCCATTGAGGTGAGAGACCTAAAAATTAAGAGATAGCCTTTTATACCTGGTGGGCCACGGAGACCCATCCATATACATGTAATAATAAAAATGCATAAGTATACATATACCACAGGTAAAGTCTTTATGTGAACAAGCTCATCAGACAAGAATTCCGCCAAAGGCTATGTCACTTCTGTGGGGTGCAAAGTCACCAAACGATAAAATCTAGGTCAAACATTGACACTTCACAGAAGTTGCCATTCCCAGAAGCAAGCCTGCACCAAGTATCAATTGTGAAGCTCCTATAGTTTCTTGATAAATGGAACTTTAACATTATCATGGTGAAAGCTAGGGTTGACGCAATAGTTCACTAAGTCAGTGAACCATAAAATGTAGATCAAGGTCAAATATGGAGGCTTCCATTACAGTTGTCAATCCTAGATGTAAGATTGTACCAATTAACATTAATGAAGCTCTTATAATTCTCAAGAAATAAACTTGACCATTTGGGTGAACACAAGGGTGGTCGCAAATGTTAGCTAAGTCAGTGAACCATGTAATGTAGATCAAGGTCAAATGTGGGTCCTTGTATTGAAGTTGCCATCCCTTGTTGAAAGTTTGTACCCAGTATCATGGATTAGCTTCTCATAGTTCTTCAGAAATGGACTCACATTAGGGTGAACGCTAGGGTGAACGCAAATGTTTACAAAGTCAGTGAAATGTAAGGGATGTTTGCTTTAATGTTGTCATCCCAAGATGCAAGTTTGTAACAAGTATCATTGATGAGGCTCTAATAATTCTTGAGAAATGGACTCTGACATTAGGGTGAACGTAATTGTTGATAGCTTGATGGACGGAAAACCGGAGTTCTATATCGAGCCATGCTAAAAGCATGTGCAACAAAAAGGGTTAAGTATGGCATACATGCAGTCTCGCCAGAGCCTTTGTTGCTCACAGACATGACGTAGCTTGAGGTAGGTGAAAAAAGTACCCACAACATATACCTCTGACAAGAAATAAGAAAAATTTTCCCTTAATTATCTTTGATATGCATCCTTATCTGGAACTATGTAATACAGAAGCGTGGAAAAGGATAAGAAACCCTAATCTTCTTCCTTTGCAACATGTAAGGGAGCAGGGACTCAAGTCACCGAAATTATGTTAACGACAAACAATAGTCAGCTCTCAGAATCACTCTGCCATGGCGGTCCTGGGTTTTCTTTTTTTATACTATTTATGAAAAGAACTATAGTCAAACTTCAAAACTCTAAACACCTTTTGGACCATGAAAATTTGTTGGAGATAGGGGTAGTTCGAACTGCTGAGGGATATTTAGTTTTGTTTGATTTGAGGTTTAATGCCCCTGTCGACACAGTATAGGTCATTTTGGAGACCTTGCTTCCAATTTTGTGGGACTTTCACCCGACACTGAGATGAAATGACATCTCAAGTCCTGTCACCCAATGAAACCAATAGGGTTTATAAACATGGACGGACAGGCTCGCACCACCTTGCCTGGGCAGACTTAGATCCTCTAAGCGGTTTACCATTACTCATGTGCAGTCGGTTTCAGCTCTGCGTGGAAGCATCATGCGGCCCATCTATTTCTTCAAGCCCCGA
The DNA here is from genome assembly GCA_963580285.1 of Lucinisca nassula. Taxonomy (NCBI): domain Eukaryota; kingdom Metazoa; phylum Mollusca; class Bivalvia; order Lucinida; family Lucinidae; genus Lucinisca; species Lucinisca nassula. The sequence continues at coordinate 49,213,393 of OY757016.1, read as the reverse complement.
TGGGTGGGGGCTGAGGGTTAATCATAGCACCAAGTGATAAAATGGGGATGACTTAGGGGGAAAAGGAACACCTACCATGTTTTTCCCCATTTTTTAAAGGAAGACAACTTTCGGGACTTCATGTTCGCTTTTCTATAAGCCCTGTCCCACTGAAAAAGGGGTCTACTCTTAAAGGAAAAAATTTGCTCCTAGGAGCAAATTCTTTCCTTTAAGAGTTGACCCCTATTGACATGGGAGACAAAAATACTTTTGCAGTTGTCTCCCCTGAAGGTGTTCCCATTACTCAGGAGCAATTTTTTTACCTTGACCCTTGTTGACATGGGAGACAAAAATACTTTTGAGGAGTTGCCTCCCCTGAAGGTGTTCCCATTCCTTAGGAGCAAATTCTTTCCTTTAAGAGTTGACCCCTTTTGACATGAGAAACAAAAATACTTTTGCTGGAGTTGCCTCCCCTGAAGGTGCTCCCATTACCATTCCAAAAGTTTCTTTGTCATCCATGTTCCTACTATTGGATGAATTGCCTTGAAGATGATTTGGAATCAACCAAGTTTAAAGAGTCATCCGTGTTCCTACTATTGGATGAAAAGCCTCGAGGATGAGTTGGAATCAACTAATTTAAAGAGCCATCCGTGTTCCTACTATAGGATGAATTGCCTCGAGGATGAGTTGGAATCAACCAAGTTTAAAGAGTCATCCATGTCCCTACTATTGGATGAACTGCCTCGAGGATGAGTTGGAATCAACCAAGTTTAAAGAGTCATGCGTGTTCCTACTATTGGATAAATTGTCTTGAGGATGAGTTGGAATCAACCAAGTTTAAAGAGTCATGCGTGTTCCTACTATTGGATAAATTGCCTTGAGGATGAGTTGGAATCAACCAAGTTTAAAGAGTCATCCGTGTACCTAAAATTGGATAAATTGCCTCAAGGATGAGTTGGAATCAACCAAGTTTAAAGAGTCATATGTGTTCGAGTTACTGAAGTTTCACTGTAACTTAAGGGGAATGGGAACACATGGCAGATTTTTCTGTCATTTTTTAAAGGGAGATAACTTTCAGCACTTCCTGTTCGCTTTTCTATAAGCCATGTCCCACTGAAAAAGGGGTCTACTCTTAAAGAAAAAATTGACCCCTATTGAAATGGGAGACAAAAATGCTTTTGCAGGAGTTGCCTCCTCTTACATGTTCCCAGTCCCCTTAAATTATTTTTTTTACAATTTCTACATCATCAGAATCTCAACAATTCCACCATCATATCTAAAGCCCCCGCCCATAGGGGCTTGAAGAAATATATGGGCTGCATGATGCTTCCACGCAGAGCTGAATCCGGCCCGCACACTAGTACTGGTAAACCGCTTAGAGGATCTAAGCCTGTCCCGGAACCGCGGTGCGAGGCGGACCGTCCATGCTAATAAACCCTATTGGTTTCATTGGGCGACAGGGCTTGAGATGTCATTTTATCTCAATGTCGGGTAAAAGTCCCACAAAATTGGAAGCAACGTCTCCAAAATGACCTTTACAGTGTTGACGGGGACGTTAAACCTCAAATCAAACAAACAAAAACAAAAACCATCATATCTAAATATCACTGAGAAGCAACAAAAAAATCACAATTCCATATTGTTATAACATTCTCGTTTCTAACTCTGCACTGTCAGATGTAAAGCATATTTACCTGTGACTCTTCCAACTCCAAATCTCTACCCTGCGACTGGGACTCCTCTTCTATTCTTTCTTCAAATTCTCGACGTTTGGATTCAACATCATCCAGCTCTCGCTCCAATTCATTTATCTTAATGAGAAAAAATGATAAAATACATCGTGAATAAAAAATTTTGCTGTTCATTTATATAAGCCTTTTTGTACCAAACAGATTCTTCCTCTTTATACATAGCAGGAGTCCATTCAAAATTTAGGGGTGTCAGGTTGTGTTTTCATCAAAATTTATTTGAAAAATTACTGAACTTTTAGCAAACAGTGGAGGCCCTGATCAGATGCCATGTTCTGCAGCGTCTGATCTGGGCCTGCACTGTTTGCCAGGGTACTCGTTTTGGGGTTTCTGGTACAAAATGGGTTTAATTTGAGGATTTCTTTATATTCTTCATTTTTGGTTTGTTTTGGTTTTACTGCCCTTTCAAGTTTATTTCACTTTTTTTTCCCTTTTTTTTTTTTTTTTGCCAATCATTAATCAGAGGTGGGTGAAAACTGGAGTACCGAGAGAAAAACTGCCTGACAATGTCAGATTCAAAGCCCTGACCCTGGTTTACACAATGATTATCATATGAACTACATCAGGGAGGCTCCTGCTATTATGAAATGTAATTTTTTTTATTCAACACTTGATTTCCTGTACATCTAACTGCATATCCAGGGCATTGACAGATCTTTTTTGGTGTTGATTGTTGGTCAATCGACCCAAGGTTAAGTTATTAACCCATTGTATACTGGTTGACTCTCCATTGCTATATGATGGACAAGTCCATTTGTCATATAAGGGGTCTCAGGCCTATTATTCCATTTTTGACTGAAAATTCTGATAGCAAACAGTACAGGCCCTGATCAGACACCGCATTCTGCGGCGTCTGATCTGGGCCTCCACTGTTTGCCAAGGTACTCCCTTAGTGGTTTCCTCGCATGCATTGGGTTATTAAGCACAATAGCTTTAAATTTCTGATATCACTGATTTGTTAGAAATCCTGGTAATTGTTATTTGAAGCCGCACTATTTTGTTGTTGTGACTTCAGTGCTGTGTAAAGGAAGTTATTTGTAAAACACAGAATCGGCTCAATTGCTGGGACATTGGCAAACACTGTAGACCCAAGTCAGATGTCACAGAATATAAGGATTTAAGCAAAACATCCTAATTCTCTGTTCAAGACCATTTTCCCAATGCTGTCAGTGCTTTGATTTTTTTCTTTTCTGACTGAAAAAAGAACAACAAACACTTTTTTTGGTATCTTTAAGGGGAATGCGAACACCTAGCAGATCTTTCCATCTTTTTTTCAAATGGAGACAACTTTTGGGACTTCCTGTTCGCTTTTCTATACGTCCTGTCCAACTGAAAAAGGGATCTACTCTTAAAGGAAAGAATTTGCTCCTCAGGAGCAAATTCTTTCCTTCGAGAGTTGACCCCTATTGACATGGGAGTTAAAAATATTTTTACAGGAGTTGCCTCCCCTGAAGACATTCCCATTCCCCTTATAGATACCCAAAAATTTTCAGTTCATCTACCTCTTGTTCATGTCCATCATGTGTCTTCTTTGCCTGCTTCAAGGATTTTCTGTAATTATACAAAGCAACTTGTAGAACGAGACTAGAATAAATATCATAAAGTTGTCTAAGTGCTCATATTATGGCAACTACCGGTATCATAAATTCCGTCCCTGCGAGACAAGGCAGTTCTAATGAATACCCACAACATAGGTTAATATGCAGATACTGTATAAGGAAAACTATCCTTCAATTATCACAGAATTCACTTTATATGTTGCTATGGCAGTTCTTGGTGTCTGAAGTGCCTTGAGAGTTGGCATTTGGCAATGTAGACCTATTGATTTGATTGATTGAATTGGAGTTTAACGGCCCAGTCAACACTTTTTAGGTCATTTCTGAGCCTGTTATTTTACCTATCCACACTTTTGAAGGGCAGGCTTATACATAAGCGGTTACCCAGTACAGTGCACATTCTTTCACCAGAAACTGACAACTGCCCTACTTGAATCAATGGAAGGGACAATGTAGACCTCTCTATCAGGAAGGAAATCAAATCTTACTTGGCTCCCTCTAACTTTTTGATCATATGAGCTGTCTTTTCTTTGGCTTTGATGTACAGAGGTCTTTTCTTGTTCAATTCTACTTCCTGAAATTTAAAACAGACAACAACTCTTTCAGACTTGCCTACCCCTCGAGACAGAAAATAGTAAGATCCCATGAAAAAAATTGTTTCAATTTTATTCGTAAGGGTTCAAAGGTATTCTATACGTGGTCAAAATAAGTTGACATGCAATTACGTTTATTGCAATACTTCAAATCGTTGCAGCTTTTCTTTTCCCCATGTGTTTTTCCTTCGCAGAGGCATCCATCTTGCCGCTGATCCCTAAAATTATTTGTTAAACCATCTGTGACTGGATGCCTCTCCTATTGTTAGCCAATGAAATTTAACTTTTTATTTCGCCATGAGAGTAAGCCAAGTACGTAACTCTTATCTTGTTCCGGTATAAGACCCTGCATTACCGAACCGAACCGCAAAAAATACACTGAATTGTCGATTTTTTTAAAAAACGTAATTCTCCAGCGATCGTAATTAAGACATAAATAGTAAGCCTTATGACCAAATCATAAGGGTAGGCAAGTCCGCTCTTTATATCTTTTTCTCCTACGTTTATGGTAGTACCCTATTTACCCCAAGTATTCGTATACCTAAACTCCTATCCGTATTTTGTTCTAAAATTTGAACAAGTACAATTTACTACCCAATGTTGTGTGTGAAAATAGTTGGATGAGGGCCACTGAATGGCAAAAAGTGACGGCACTGTTGAGATGCCACATTTTGCAGTGTCTCAACTGGGCTTCACTATCTGCACTGGCCTGTATGTCCAAACACATATGAGCCAGCACACAACAAAACCTACATTAAGATGTGCGCCCATCAAGGGCTCAGATCAGCCTGTGCATCCGCGCAGTCTGATCAGAGTCTTTGCTGTGCGCTCTAAGGATAGCTAAGGGTCCAATGCTCCTTCATGCAGCAAAAGAAGTCTCTGGTTAGACTAAAAGGATGCCCAGGCGGATCTGATTGTTTGCTGGGCGCACATGTAAGTTGTAGGAAATGCTTTGCCTCTGCTCATATGGTAATTATGGAACAGTTAACCCACTTTATAATAACATGTGATATAATGACAAAACTTCTTTTATCATATGACGTCGCGTCTGAGAGTACAATAATGCCATGTAATATTTTCGATAATCCACTAGTGGATTAAATATGCAAATTAGCTAGATACGTCCCGTAACGTTACATGTATGACGTCCTTAACGACGTCGCATTTACTAATGGCGGAATATTGTTATTTTTGTAAACAGTCGAGAATAAAATGTGTTTTAAATGTCGTATGATAAATAGAACCTTGCATTCATGCTCATGTATTATTGAATTATTATCGCATTTTATCCCTTTTCCTCAACTCGTTTAATAAATTCAATAATACATGAACACTCATGTAAGATCCTCTATATAAAGAGAATTTTAATCAAGAGAATCTCAAGATAAAAGAAATTAATGGAGATATTCAATATTGTATTTATTACTCCAAGAATAAGATGTGGATATTTCTAAAAAAACCCTCAGCAAGGCAATTCTTACAAATGTCCACATCATATGTTTCTGGGAGTAATTAAGGAGAAAATGTCCTTTATTACCAATATATCCAAAACATCTGGAAATTTGTTTCTTAAAATAATTGAGGAAAAGGTTCTTTTATTACTATCAGAAAGATTTCATGATTAATTTCCACGAAAGAATGTTGCCCAACTGGCGTACCTACCTGGTTCTCTCTGTAAGAGCTGATAAGTTGTGTGAGATAACGAGCAGTAGCTTTGAATAAGCAGGCTAATGGTGCCTTGCATGCCACATTAACAAATAATGGAAGATTCCCTTTTTCTATTTTCAATCCTTGTTTTGTTTTTTAGAGTGAGTGTTTGAGTTTTACCTCTCACCAATAGCTAAAGTCATACGGAAACGGGACCTTGGTTTAAAGACTCATCTGAAAAGCTATAGAAGCCTGGGATCGATCCTGCGACCCCTGGTTTACAAGGCGAGTAGCGTAACCACGTTTTGTTTTTTAGACATTAAACTTTGGACACATTATTACAACAAACAGGAGTTTTTGTTCACAATCCTAATATGGAAAGAACATGAACTAAGTTAAAATTCTGGCAATGGGAGCATTTTCAATGATGTGTTAAAAGTTTCCTTTATTGATACCTCAATGAAACAGCTCAGCCTTGCCTAAGGCTGCATTTTCTTCTGACCTTGATTTCCAAAGCTGAAGACCACGTGTCAAACTGTTGAACTTACTGAATTCAACAAAAAGAGTTAACCTGTCCTCACAATCAATCTTGCTCAGTCCATTTGACAAGGATTGATATTGCAGACAAAGCCTTGCTGGTTGGGAGCATCGGAGTCTAACTGCTGTTTTTTTTTTTCTCCAGCGTTTCAGTTATTGCATGCTGTCCGGCCCACCGGAGTCTAACTGTTGGTTTTTAATGACAGATTCTATCTGTCGTTTCTAGCTATCCTGCGTGTTGTAAAGTAGTTCCAGCTTTCTTACGACTTTCTTCCGGCTTTGACCGCCAAAGAAATATGAGTCCACCAAAATGTAGTCCTGTTTGGCGTAGTTATCAAAATTGTACATCCTATTAATACAAACTTTTGAAGCAGACGACTTGACGATTTTATCTTACCTTTCAGAGAACAGATACAGCATTTCATATGAATCAGCTGCATCTTGCGAGATCAATGCGGCGTCTGCTCAGACGTCTGTTCAGGTTTTACACTGTTTTCTAACAGTGCTGTCAATATTTAATCCTTAAAGACCAGCCGGTCAGCTGCAGACCAGATTATTAATGGGTTTTCCGACATTCGAGGTCAAGTCTAGGTCAGTTACAACTAGGTGTATATCAGTCTTTGCGAGAGGCTGTCCCTTTCAACCCTGGAATATGGTACAGATACCTATGCAAACAGTGTAGGTCCTGTGATATATTTCTAGGTGCCATATTTAGCAGAATGGACAAGCCCAACTTCAGTGATGGAAGAGTACACTCCAGAAACTCCAGGCAGTGAATAAATCAAAGCACTGACAACACTCATGCCGATTGTCTCTAAATGCAGGCTGGTCATGAAAGAGAACTTGGACTGATCCGTTTAAACTTAAGATGTTAGTAACTCATGCAAAAAATGTAGAACAAGATCAGCACCGTGTTCTGTGGCGTTTTATCTTAGTCTACATTGTTTGCCAGATCGAACAGTTTATTCAAGTGCAGATTTTACATATAACACTTACATGCACCCAAGACTGACAAACGACCCGGCTATGTTTGGGTTGATTGTTTGGCATTCGACCCGAAGTTACTAATAAACAAGAGGGCCATGATGGCCCTGGATCGCTCACCTGATCCATAGAGTAACAAGTGGGTCCCGTGGAGGGCCATTATTGACCCCAGGGCTATAATGTGCATAATGTTGAAGGAGGTCTAAAAAGGTGAAGCTTCATACCAAATATTTACAAAGGCTATAATTTGAACAATCTTGGCAAAGGTCCACTAGATGGAGCTACAAACAAAATATCGAAGACCTGGGCCTTGCGGTTCCAGAGAAGAAGATTTTTTAAAGCTATTCCCTACATAAGCCTATGTAAACCAAATGGCCCCGGGGCGGGGGCATTATTGGCCTCAGGGCTATAATTTAAACAATCTTGATAGAGGTCCACTAGATGAAGCTTCACACCAAATATCAAAGACCTGGGCCTTGCTGTTTCAGAGAAGAAGATTTTCAAAGATTATCTCTATATAAATGTATGTAAAACCAAAGGGCCCCAGGGCGGGGGCATTTGTGGCCCAGGGGCTATAATGTGAACAATCTTGGTAGAGGTCCACTAGATGAAGCTCCATACCAAATATCAAAGACATGGGCCTTGCCGTTTCGGAGAAGAAGATTTTTAAACATTTCCATATGTAAGTCTATGTAAAACCAAAGGGTCTTGAGGCAGAGAGGGGGGTGCATTTTTGGCCCAAGGGCTATAATTTTAACAATCTTGATAGAGGTCCACTTGATGAAATTTCACACCAAATATCAAAGACCTAGGCCTTGTGGTTTTCACAGAAGAAGATTTTTAAAGATTTTCCCTATATAAGTCTATGTAAAACCAAAGGGCCCCGAGACTGTGGCAATTTTGGTCTCAGGGCTATAATTTGAACACTCTTGGTAGAGATCCACTAGATGAAGCTTCATACCAAATATCGAAGACTTGGGCCTTGTGGTTTCAGAAGAAGATTTTTCAAGATTTTTCTGATAAATGTCTAGGTAAAACCAAAGGGCCCCGGAGCGGGGGCATTTTTGTCCCCAGGGCTATAATTTGAACAATCTTGGTAGAGGTTTACAAGATGAAGCTTCATACCAAATATCAAAGACCTGGGCCTTGCCGTTTCAGAGAAGAAGATTTTTAAAGATTTTCCCTATATAAGCCCATGTAAAAACAAAGGGCCGTGGGGTGGGGGCATTTTTGGCCTGTGCACTATAATTTGAACAATCTTGGTACGGGTCCACTAGATGAAGCTTCATACCAAATAGCAAAGACCTGGGCCTTGCGGTTTCAGAGGAGAAGATTTTTTGAAGATTTTCCCTATATAAGCCTATGTAAAACCAAAGGCCCCCTGGGCGGAGGCATTTCTGGCCCCAGGGCTATAATTTGAACAATCTTGGTAGAGGTCCACTAGGTGAAGCTTCATACCAAATATCAAAGACCTGATCCTTGTGGTTTCAGAGAAGAAGATTTTTAAAGATTTTCCCTATATAAGCCTATGTAAAACCAAAGGCCCCCGGGGCGGGGGCATTTTTCGCCCCAAGGCTATAATTTGAACAATCTTAGTAGACGTCCACCAGTTAAGGCTTCACACCAAATATTAAAGACGTGGGCCTTGTGGTTTCAGAGAAGAAGATTTTTTAATGATTTTCCCTATATAAGCCGATGTAAAACCATAGGCCCCCGGGCGGGGGCATTTTGGCCCCCAGGGCTATAATTTGAACAATCTTGGTAGAGGTCCACTAGATGATGCTTCACACCAAATATCAAAGATCTGGGCCTTGCGGTTTCAAAGAAAGAAGATTTTTAAATATTTTCCCTGTATAAGCCTATGTAAAACCAAAGGCCCCCGGGGCGGGGGCATTTTTGGCCCAAAGGCTTTTATTTGAACAATCTTAGTAGAGGTCCACCAGGTAAAGCTTCACACCAAATATTAAAGACCTGGGCCTTGTGGTTTCAGAGAAGAAGATTTTTTAATGATTTTCCCTATATAAGCCTATGTAAAACCAAAGGCCCCGGGGGCGGGGGCATTTTGGCCCACAGGGCTATAATTTGAACAATCTTGGTAGAGGTCCACTAGATGAAGCTTCACACCAAATATCAAAGATCTGGGCCTTGCCGTTTCAGAGAAGAAGATTTTTAAAGATTTTCCCTGTATAAGCCTATGTAAAACCAAAGGCCCTCGGGGCGGGGGCATTTTTGGTCCCAAGGCTATAATTTGAACAATCTTAGTAGAGGTCCACCAGGTAAAGCTTCACACCAAATATTAAAGACCTGGGCCTTGTGGTTTCAGAGAAGAAGATTTTTTAATGTTTTCCCTATATAAGCCTATGTAAAACCATGGGCCTCCGGGGCGGGGGCATTTTGGCCCCCAGGGCTATAATTTGAACAATCTTGGTAGAGGTCCACTAGATGAAGCTTCACACCAAATATCAAAGACCTGGGCCTTGCGGTTTCAGAGAAGAAGATTTTTTAAGTTTTTGTTTAAAAAATCTATTTTTAGCTCCTGTGACCTAGATGTGCAATGGACCGGAACATTTGAACAACTTTGAATGGGGAACACCGAAGGATCATTCCTGTGAAGTTTGGTCAAAATCCGGTCAGTGGTTTAGGAGGAGATGTCATTTGAAGAAAAAGTTTACGCACACACGCACGCACGACGGACAAAAAGTGATCACAAAAGCTCACCTCGTCACTACGTGACAGGTGAGCTAAAAAGCGGCTCAGAGCTAACGTCTACGTGACTATCACTGACTTCTCAGAATAACCTTTTTCTTGCAGAAAATAGCCGCAGTGAGATCAGGGTATTCCATAAGACTGAAAAGGGCCATTCTGGAATCATAGGGTGAGCTTGGCAAACAGTGTAGACCAAAGTTTGGACGCTGCAGGAAGCGCTTCTTATCAAAATCTTCACTAATTGTTTGGAATTTCAGAGTTAAACAGTTTTATCTCAGCCCAGGGCTTTCACCCCAACCTACATCCCCCCAACACTTCCGGTGCTTTGATTCTGAAACCATGATTACAACACGCTTAGACACCATGCCCTTAAGCTAAAAAGGTTAAATCAATCAACCATGACGTATTGTTACCAGTCCGGCCACGATCCTGTATTTTGTTTTGTTTGATTTGAGGTTTAACGTCACCGTCAACACTGTATAGGTCATTTTGGAGACGTTGCTTCCAATTTTGTGGGACTTTTACCCGACACTGAGATGAAATGACATTTCAAGCCCTGCCGCCCAATGAAACCAATAGGGTTTATATGCATGGATGGTCAGACTCGCACCGATTTGCCTGGGCAGGCTTAGATCCTCTAAGCAGATTACCAGTACTCGTGTGCGGGTCGGTTTCAGCTCTGCGTGGAAGCATCATGCAGCCCATCTATTTCTTTAAGCCCCGATGGGTGGGGGACAACGATCCTGTGTACCATCACCAGCACTGATAGAAACCACATGTTCAGGATCAAACTTTTGATGTGTGATGTAAGGTCGTGCCTAGAAAAGAAGAAATTGTATTTTGTTCTCAAAAAGCATCAAGTGAGAACGTATTGCAACAATTTCATTAAACCCTGGACAGTTAGAGTGAGTGAGTGTTTGAGTTTTACGTCCCACCAACAGCTAAGGTCATACAGAGACGATACCTCGGTTTAAAGACACACCCGAAAGTCTGAAGAAGTCAGGGATCGATCCTGCGATCCCTGGTTTACAAGGCGAGTAGCATAAACACTACACCACGGAGGCTTCTAATGGACAGTAAGAAGCTGGTCGGAAAGCGGATGGCGTTGACTCTGATTTTGGGTGCCACATGTGTGTGATCTATTTGTCTGTTGGAGCGACATCTTACTATCAACAGAAGACGCTAGTGGACGTCGACGTAGCGGAAGACCGACGTCAGTACGTCAAGATCGATTCATCCGACAGACGCATATGCGAAGCAGATTTCCGGCGGCATCTGCTACACTGTACCTGTAGATAAACAAAGGGTTTTTCTACCGGCCCAGATAGCTCAGTTGGTAGAGTGTCCGCTCCGGGGAACGTGAGGTCACGGGTTCGATCCCGGGCCGCGACATACCAAAGTCGTTAAAAATGGTACTAGCTGCTCAGATTTACGGGGAAGAGCTAGGACTGGTCGACCCAGTGTCAGGATAATGTGACTGGGTGTTGTATCATGTAATGTGTCTTGGACATGATACTTAAGTGAAGCAGCACTATAAAACTGAGCATTGAGCTCCCTGTCGCAACCAGACCGCGTCGTGATATGACTGAAAAATTGTTGAAAGCGACGTGAAACCCGAATTCACACACACACACTGACACTGTTCGTCGCCCTTGTGCGATGCACTTTTGAGGGCTAGACGTCCCTGTCGTGACCAAAATTAAGATGTCGACACAGTGCGGAACACTTACGCTGGTGCATGAAATACGTACATGTATATTGGCGTCCAAGCGACTCGCGTGATATGCGTTTCAGTGACACATCGCACTTCAGCGTGAATCACGCCGCCTGTCGTTTCGGAATGTTTCAACATATAGGTGTAAGGTATGCCGAGGCGACGCGTTCGTGATAGAGCATGACATATCGGATGGAATTTAAGCGAAATGGTATGTCGAGCTACTGCATGTAGCTAGCGACAATAAGAACATTCAAGATCATGGCTGAGACGTTAACCGAACAGCGAGACGTTACATCAATCAAGTGCGTCGGCCTCACGTGGTTCCATTTATTTGTTTACGCTCAGAATCTGGGATATCTAATCCAGTAGGATTACGCGCGGGTTTATAGTGCTGTTCTTACTCAAAAATGTCTTCAAGCCAATGGAATTCATGTACTGGACTGACCAGCCTTTCTCCTCCGATCTCTTTGTGAAAATAGAGTATCTTTTATGGGGAGGTATCCACAACCGACCAGACAAAAATGTTAGTAATTGACAGTAGCATTGTTAAAACTTGAATTTTAATGTTTGGTTTTGAAAACGTAAATAGTTTCTTTTCAAAATTTGAAACATCGAATGGCATTTCATGATACCACCGGTGTATAGACATCTGCAAACATATCATACAATGGAATTTGCAGAACTACTTTTCCAAATTTTAAGAGCTTTTTAGAAAGGTTGTCTGTAAGTTTTCACAGTTTTTTGATTTTCTCATAGAATCTGTCATTTCAGTGCCTTTGGCGCTTTGATCTTTTACTGCAGCATTTCATTTAGTTCATGCTGTCGAGTCCTCATCGTTGTTTCATCTCTTTGATTTTTATGCTCTCAGAGATGTAGCACTGATGAGTTAGAAAGCCTGCACATGAACTGACCAATTGTTTGTCTAAACGGCAACAGAACCAAGGGCGCAGATTGTGGCCACGTAAAATCGATTTAAGCCCCCCAATGAAATACTTTTTACTGACCGGTCCATGGCAGTTCTGTCGAGATTTTGCTTATATCTTTTTATTTTGGCCATTTTGTGGGAAAGAAACTGTCCTTTTAACTTTCCGCTTGTCATGTTTTCGTTAGGGTTTAGTTATTTCATGTTCATGTTTTTTCCCTTTGGTGTCTCTGATGGGAGGTGTGGGGTAGTTGTAATGATTCCTGATCATTGCCTTCACTTCTATTTGTTGAGAACAAGCTTATACGTACCGATTCTTTAATTCTAGTTTCCACTTTTGTCAGTTCTCTGGCCAGTTTCCCTTGCTCTTTCTTCTTGTCTTTTATCTCATCTTCTATTTTATCTTTCTTTCTATTTTCTTTATCCAACTGATGGTTCTTTCGGTTAATCTCCTCTGTTATTTCGTCTATATCTCGCTCATTGTAAAACAATCGCAGGAGTGACAACTCTAGCTGCTTCTCTTCCTGAATAAATAGACAGTTCTTCATGTAGCATTTTCAGAAATAAGTCATTTCTTGGTCAAAAAAATTTCATCAAACATTTTCAAAAAGTTTTTGAAGTTCATAACCTTCTTGTGAATGTTTTTGCTTTTTATATATCAAATTCACATGTTATTTCTGAAGCTGACAGGAAACTTCAGAATTTTTTTTGGGAAATGCTTCAAACATAAAAATGCCCCAATTTCTAGAGTCAGGCTACGGGCAACATTTGAAAGCGTCATTAATGAAGCTCTTATAGTTCTTGAGCACTTATAGTTCTTGAGAAATGGACTTGAACATTAGGGTGAAAGCTAGGGTTGTCACAAAAGTTCACAAAGTCTGTGAACCATGAAAAGTAGGCCAATGTCAAATATGGATGTTTCAGTTAAAGTTTCCATCTCTAGATGCAAGTTTGTACCAAGTATATGTATCATTAATGAAGCTCTAATAGTTCTTCAGAAATGGACTCTTACATTAGGGTGAAAGTTAGGGTGATCGCAATAATTCACACAAAGTCAGTGAACCATGAAATGTAGGTCAAGGTCAAATATGGATGCTTGCATTGAAATTGCCATTCCTGGATGCAAGTTTGTAGCAAGTATCATTAATGAAGCTCTAATATATCTTGAGAAATGGACTCTTACATTAGGGTGAAAGTTAGGGTGGTCGCAAATGTTGATGGCTTGACAAATGAACGGACTGAAAATCAGACTCTATATCATGGCATGCTAAAAGCAGTCACAATAAAAAGGTATACAATCTTTATTTAATGTTACGCCTCTCAATCTGGCACTACGCCTATGATTCAACTCAGTGGCTCAAAGTATCCCTGCACAGAACTAATTTCTATAGTCCCAAAGGTTTAATGGGAATGGGAACACCTGGCAGATTTTCCCACCATTTTTCAAAAGGAGACAACTTTTGGGACTTCCCGTTCACTAGTGTATAAGCCCTGTCCCACTGAAAATAGGGTCTACTCTTAAAGGAAAGAATTTGCTCCTCAGGAGCAAATTCTTTCCATTAGAGTTAACCCTATTGACATGGGAGACAAAAATACTTTTGCAGGAGTTGCCTTCCCTGAAGGTGTATCAATTCGCCTAAGGATGCTGAAATTTGACTGTATAAGGATTTACCATATGGAGAAAATCCTCCAAATGATAATTTTTTTGTTGCTTTTATGGCTCCCCTTTCAAGATTATTTCACTTATTTCAATCTGATCGTTAAACACAGGTGGGTGAAAACCAGAGTACCTGGTGAAAAACCAACTGACCTATTGCAGAACTTGGCATCTCATATGACCCAAGTAAGGGCTCGAACCCACAGCAGTGAGAGACTCAACAACTAAGAGCCAGTGCTCTTAACCACTAGGGCACAGAGGCCCATGACTCCAAATGGATATTGTATATCTGATTCTGTTATAATGGAAAAATATGATGGTGTCTATTTATACATCATACCAGTTGATCTTTCAATTTCTGGTATCTGTCTGCTTCATCTTTTTCCATCTTTGCCTCCTTTTTCTCCGCAGCAATTCCTTTCTTCTTGTGGTAGTTAAACTGGGTGTCTTCTTCTGCCTTCAACATCTCTGCTTTAGCTTTGTCATATTCCTCCTTTAGTTCTCCAGATCTGAAATAAATTTTCTTGTTCTTTAACATGAAGAGCTACACTTGCAAGGGAGGTTACACTAACATATCAAAGCACCAATAGCCCTGTGGGCTAAATCATCTCTGAGTGTTGGCTGGGAAAATGGGAATCCAGACTTGGACTGTTTTATTTAACCCTTGAATTCCTGTACTTTAACCCTTTTTGGTACCAAATGGAATCTTCCTCCTTATATATAGCAGGAGTCCATTTCAAAATTTAGAGATGACAAGTTGTGTTTTTCTTCAATATTTATTTGGAAAATCACTCGACGTTTTGCACACAGTGTAGGCCCTGACCAGATGCTGCATTCTGCAGCATCTGATCTGGGCCCACACTGTTTGCCAGGGTACCCGCTTTGGGACTTCCCGGTACAAAATGGGTTAAGCAAACAGCAAAGATTCTGATCAGACCCCACTTTCAGTGACATCTGATCAGGTTCTACACTTTGTCAAACCCAACATGAGACCAGTCTTGATCGATTCTCTTTACACAACACTCTGACCTCAAAACGATAAGAACAGTTTGGCTATAAATAACCCTTGCCTGAATTTCATTCAAATCAGTGATAGTCACATGTTGACATCGACATCAGCATGGACATCAGCAACTAAAGGGGATTGGGTACACCTTCTGGGAAGGCAACTCCTGCAGAAGTATTTGTGCCTCCCAAGTCAATAGTGGTCAACTTTTAATGGAAAGAATTTGCTCCTCAGGAGCAAATTCTTTTCTTTAAGAGTAGACCCATTTTTCAGTGGGACAGGGCTTATAGAAAAGCAAACAGGAAGTCCTGAAAATTGTCTCCCTTTGAAAAGGGGTGGAAAAATCTGCTAGGTGTTCCCATTCCCCTTAAAGCTGCTGCTCTTTTTAACTTTGGGTTGACTGACAAACAATCGACCCAATAATAACCTGCCTTAGCTCCTTTGCTTCAAAATCTATTGTTAAGATCCTGAATGTGTAGCCCTTACGCAGAAAGTGTCTCAGATGAAAGAAACAGTTTCGCCAGGTGTATGGCCTTTTAACATACTGTAGATTAATCTGAATCGTCAAGAAAGCATGCTTCCAGACTGAGATCGAGATTACAAGCTGGAGTCACACCACAGATTAAGCACTTGGTCCAGCAATAATAGAATGTGTGGTTTCTGACTTCGCAAAACTACCAACTGACCTGGAATGTTCCATATCAACAGATAAGGTGCGTATTTTGTGATAATTGAAGGACAGTTTTCCTTATTTCTTCATATAAACCTATGTTGTGGGTATCCATTAGAACCGCCTCATCGAGGCGGTTCTAATGAATACTCACAACATAGGTTTTTATGGAGAACTGACAAAAACTATCCTCCAATTATCACAAAATACGCACCTTATCTATTGCTTTGAGTTCTAAGACCTACCTGCTGATTTCTTCAAACATGGCTGTTCTTTCTTTGGCATTTTTCATAGCAATACTCTCGACAGTGCCTTGGAAGACAAGGAAGTTTTTGGACTTCACGAGTACGCCAATCTTCGCAAGCTCCTCATAGTAGACCTCAGCACTAACAGTCTACAATGTCAGGTTGTAAAAGTGAATAGAAGACAACTCTTTGAAAAATCATTTAGTCTATCTTTTCAATAGGGGTCTACTGTTAAAGGCCTTTATTCTTGATTATTGAGGACTATCATTTCATGACATATAATGTAGCCCTCAGTGCTGACTGGAGAGACCTCATCTATCTTCAGCAGGTAAGGGGCCACATTGGGAAAATCAATAGTTTACTAACTGTTGACAAGAGTGTACATAATTGATTTTCCCCTGAAGTGTCTCAGTCAGGGGATTCAACAGGAGCCTATTAAGGGCCGCCTTTGATGTCCTGTGGACAGTATATCACAGGGGACAATAAAACAATTATGAACACATGATGTGTTCTACTGTTACAAGAATAAATGCCTTTAACTTGTTTTGTACCAAACGGAATTATAGCAGGAGTCCAAGTATAAATTTAGGGGTGTCAGGTTGTGTTTTCTTCAAAATTTATTTGGAAAATGGCTGAACTTTTTGCAACAGTGTAGGCCCTGATCAGATGCCACGTTCTGTGATATCTGATCTGGGCCTCCTGCACTGTTTGCCAACTATCCATTTTGAGGTTTCCAGCACAAAATGGGTTAAAGGAAAAAAAATTGCTTCTGAGGACACACAAGAGCATGTATCTAAAACCAAAAAGAATATAATATTCTAACATGACGTTAACGTTTTTCCCATTGAACCCAGTGGAAACGTCAGCGTTTGCAAATATGCGATAATTCACGTCGTCAACGTGGTGCGTGCAATTTGGCGTCGTCGTGACGTTGCATGTAAACATTTTCTTCTGTCGACGTCCGCTGAGAAATAGTCCCCAAGATAACGCTTTGTTACTACTGTATTTCAGTTTAGCATCATGTTAGAATCGAAATAATTTCCACGCACCCGGTGTGTTATCGTGATTAACACACGGTGTTGTCGGGCAGATGCGAATATTAATTCACTCCGGCTTCGCCGTCGTGAATTAATATTTCGCAATCTGCCCTCCAACACCGTGTGTTAATCACGATAACACACGGTACATGGAGATTATTTCTTAATTAACATGACTTTGTTAGAATAACAAGGTATGACTGTTTTAATGTGCTGTATAACCAGCAGTTAAAATGGATCCATCTGTCCTGGTTGTCAAAGTATGTATAGCTTGTGAAATGGAAAATCAATGAGCTAGGATGACTTGGGTCTGAATATTTAGGAAATTTGGGATGGCAAAATTTAGGGGGTGTTCGAAAGTACAGGGGTTAATTACATGTAATCAGTTTTGCGGATTTTACATACAATCTGAAGACAGACTATGTCCGAACACATATGGTTATTCAGTACTTGTTTGTTTGATTTGAGGTTTAACGTCCCCGTCAACACTGTAAAGGTCATTTTGGAGACGTTGCTTCCAATTTTGTGGGACTTTTACCCGATATTAAGATGAAATGACATCTCATGCCCTGTCGCCCAATGAAACCAATAGGGTTTATTAGCATGGACGGTCCGCCTCGCACTGCGGTTCCTGGACAGACTTAGATCCTCTAAGCGGTTTACCAGTACTAGTGTGCGGGCCAGATTCAGCTCTGCGTGGAAGCATCATGCAGCCCATATATTTCTTCAAGCCCCTATGGGCGGGGGCCGGTTATTCAGTACTCAGATTCTTTTCTAAAAACAAAATTAGGATTGTTATCATATTAAATCAAAAATGTTTAAACAATGCTGTGATGATCCTATGTATTGGAACAGACGGGTCTAAGCAAACAGTGCAGACCCAAATCAGACTGCTACTTCAGGCAGTTTGATCAGGGTCTACACTGTATATCATTAAGTTAGCAACTTTTTGGATTCCTTGATAGATCCTCCAAACAAATTAGTTAAATTTTCTGATAAGTCCTCAAGGTGTCCATAATTTAAGGATTTTTAGGGTATTTTAACTAATGACATTATTACTTTTGAACAAATGAGGCCAGATACATGTATATAGATTATTACAAACAAATATACTTTTGAGATATTTTTTATTTTTATCACTTCCAAAAAATATATATAGTGGGTAATCTGCAAGAGTGGGATTCTTCCCTTCCGCTGATTCAAGATGGGCAGTTGTCAGTTTCTGGCGAAAGAATGTGCACTGTTGTGGTTAACTGCTTATGTATAAGCCGGTCCAGGAAAGTGTGGATAGGTAAACTGACCGGCTCAAAAATGACCTAAAATAGTGTTGAATGGGCCATTAAACTCCAAAACAAAACAAACATTGGGATTCTACAAATTTAGACTAAAACATGAACTCAAGAACAAATGGGTAAAATATCCCAGAACTATTACTATCACGATATGACTGCCTGATATCCGACAGACCTTACCTTTCCGTTTATTTTATGATCTGAAGATGAGCCGTGTATGACTCGTGTGAATATTGTTTCCCTCTCTGTCTCTTGATCAGCATATACTGCTGACACATAAGCTCTGTTGGCAGCAGGTTTACCAACTGGAGCCCCATGGATCAAATCCTGAAACATGACATTTATAATGACAGCTATTGCAAATGGACAAATCGATTACAAATTGGAAGTGCAACGATTTACTGATAGTCGTAATCGCGATACATCTGCTGGACATATGCATATCGTGTCGTGAAGCAATTTGACAATATGATAACGATACATCAAACAGATTAATTTGATAGAGATGAGATGTAAACTTTTGCTGATTTTGCATAAATTTGTGACAACACATTACAAATATGTTACTATTTTCACTTTTATTAGTTAATTTCTACCAAAGAATTATATTTGAGTACTGCTTACAGCTGACTTTAAGGAATTTCTTTGCTTAAAATTTCTTTTTCATACCAGAAAGTGTATCGATATACGTATCAAATTGTGACACAAAAATCGTGATATTTATCGTATCATGAGGCAACTGTATCATTGCAGCCCAATTACAAATACAGAGGACCGTTGTTATAACGACAGTATTTGTTTCCTAATATTTTGCCATTATAAAGAATTTGCCTTTATAAAGAATTTGCCGTTATAAAGAATTTGCCGTTATAAAGAATCCCAATAAGGAGTATGATTGGCAAAAAAGGGGCCTGCTCTCCTTACTCCAAGGAACAAATGTTTAAGATATTTGTTAGAATCGCCTCACCGAGGCGATTCTAACAAATATCTTTAATATTTTTCACTTGGAGTATTAGATTACAAGAATGTTTCTTAAGTACCGGTATGGGTTCAATATTGGCATTTCCGACCTGATTCATGCCCGCGCTGATCAGAAACAAGGCTAAGGATTCATTCCATTGAAATTGTCGTTATAATGTGTTTTGTCGTTAAAATGAATGTCCGTATAAAGAGGACTGACTGTATTGTGGTATATCAATATACACAACTCTTTATACCACTGTTAATTATAAGATGAGTTTGGATATAACAGTTTAGAGATGGATTCCAATTATGTATAGATTGTATAGACAAGAATTTCGCCGAAGGCTATCTCCTGCATGTATGGGTGCAAAGTCATCAAACGATTAAATTTAGGTCAATATTGATGCTTGCATCGAAGTTGCCATCCCAAGATGCAAGTTTGTACCCAGAATCATGAATAAGCCTCTTATAGTTCATTTTGGAGGTGTTGCTACCAATTTTGTGAGACTTACCCAAAACTATGACAAAATGACATCTCAAGCCCTGCCGCCAAACTCACAACACTTTGCCGGGGCATAGTAAGACCTTCTAGGCATTTACCAGTACTCATATATGGTCTGTTTCAGCTCAGCATAGAAGCACCATGCAGCCCAATCTATTTCTCAAAGCCCCGATACGCGGGGGCCATTTACACATCCCACCTATCAATTTTTCATATGATACCATGAGCCAATCAACCAGGAAATTTAGTGGGTCCATGCTTCTTGTGAATGATTTGTTTTAAACCCTTAACATGCCGAGAAAATTGCATCTGAAAATGTTGTATGCTTATGTGGTCTGCTGAATTTTCTTGCCACTTTTTAAAAAATACTTTTTTTTTGCATACAGACAAACTGTGTGGACCCTGTTCAGACTGCTCCTAGAGGAGCAGTCTGATCTGGGTCCACAGTGTTTGCAAAAAAAAAAGACTGAAAGTTACCAGCAGGTGACAAAGTAGACAACAATTGTATGGTATGGGTTAATCAAGGCTTAGATTTTCGATATTTGCACAGTGAAGTGTTTAAACAAACTGTATGCAAGTAAATTAACCCATAAAATGCCAATCACGATAATTGTCGTCTGTTTTGTCATCTGCCAGTTACTTTAATAAAAGTAATTTTTGCAAACAGTGTGGACCCAGATCCAGTCTGATCTGGGTCCACACTGTTTGCCTGTATGAAAAAATATTTCTAAAGAGTTTGCAAGCAGATTCAGCAGATGATATTAGCAGACAACATTTTCAGATATAGTTTTCCTCATCATCTTAAGGGTTAAGCACTTACACTTAGCCTGCGGACTCTTAGATTTGATGTTCTCTCACCCAACACAAAGCTGATGGCATCCATCAAATTGGACTTCCCTGTAAGAATGAAAAAATAAAGTTAAAAAAGTACAAAATCTATTATATTTTCCAGTCTAACCCTTTTCCTACCGGCCCCGATAGCTCAGTTGGTAGAGTGTCCGCTCCGGGGAACGGGAGGTCACGGGTTCGATCCCGGGCCGTGACATACCAAAGTCGTTAAGAATGGTACTAGCTGCTCCTCGCTTGGCACTCAGATTTACGGGGTAGAGCTAGGACTGGTCGACCCAGTGTCAGGCTAATGTGACTGGGTGTGGTATCATGTAATGTGTCTGGGACATGATACTTCTGTGAGGCAGCACTATAAAAGTGAGCATTGAGCTCCCTGTCGCAACAAGACACCGTCGTGATATGACTGAAAAATTGCTGAATGCGACATTAAACCCGAATTCTCACACACACAAACTAACCCTTATCCAGCTGAATGTGACAAGGGCATTCTGATCAGGATCAGATCTACACTGTCATGATGTTTGTGAATTGAATAAATACATTTAAGTTAAGCTATGCATCACAAAGCATATAGAGGTACAATTTAAAAATACCCAAAGTGATAAAGGGCCATAACTCATTAAGTATTTTTCGGACTTTAGTCAAAAGTTAATCAGGCCATGTACTCATCACCACCAATCTATTCATCATCTTACAATGCTCTAGCTCTTATAGTTTTTGAGATATTTTTCTGACAAGATTTTATCAAAACAATTTCAAAGGGCAATAACTCTTGAAAGGGGCATAATCCGGACGAGAAAAAAATATGTGCCTCCTAATTGTCCATGAGGAATCTATATATGAAATTTCAAAACCCTAGCATACACGGTTATAATTTATGCAATGCATCACAAAGCATATAGAGGTACAATATAAAAATACCCAAAGTGACAAAGGGCCATAATTCAAAGTATTTTTCGGAATTTAGTAAAAAGTTAATCAGGTCTTCTACTCAACAACACCAATCTATTCACCAACTTTCAAGACTCTAGCTCTTATAGTTTTTGAGATACTTTGCTGACAAGATTTTTGTCAAAAAAAATTCAAAGGGCAATAACTCTTGAAAGGGGCATAATCCGGACGAGAAAAAAAAAACGTGTCCCCTAAGTTTCCATGAGGAACCCATGTATGAAATTTCAAAACCCTAGCATACACAGTTATAAAGTTATGCCATGCATCAAAAAGCACAAAGAGCAGACTTGCCTACCCCTCAAGACAGAAAAAGGTAAGATCCCATGAAAAAAAATCATAAGTTTTCAATTTTATTCGTAAGGGTTTCAAGGTATTCGATGCGTCGTCAAAATAAGTTAACATACAATTATGTTAATTATTATACCTCAAACCGATGCAGCTTTTCTTTTTCCCGTGTGATTTTCCTTCGCAGAGGAATCCATCTTGCCGCTGATACAATAAAGTTATTTGTTAAATGAGCCGTGATTGGATGCTTTTCCTACTGTTAGCCAATGAAATTTAACTTTTCATTTCATCACGTGAGTCAGCCAAGTATGGTAACTCTTATCTTGTTCCGGTATAAGAGCCTGCTTTACCAAACTGCACCACAAAAAAATACGCTGAATTGCCGATTTTTTAAAACACCGAAAATCATATGGAATTCATCCGCGATCGTAAGGCCGTAGTTTAGATATAAAAAGAGTAAGCCTTACGACCAAATCGTAAGGGTAGGCAAGTCTGCATAGAGGTACAATGTAAAAATACCCAAAGTGACAAAAGGCCATAACTCATGAAGTATTTTTGGGAATTTAGTCAAAAGTTAATCAGGTCATCTACTCATCACCACCAATCTATTCACCAACTTTCAAGGCCCTAGCTCATATAGTTTTTGAGATATTTTGCTGACAAGATTTTATCATAAAAATTTCAAAGGGCAATAACTCATGAAAGGGGCATAATCTGCACGAGAACAAAAATATGCGTCCCCTAATTTTCCATGAGGAATCCATATATGAAATTTCAAAACCCTAGTATACACATTTCTTAAGTTATGCTATGCATCAACGGACAGACGAAAGAAGCAGAAGCAATATGTAAGTTGGGGGCATAATAATGAACACCCCCTTAAACCCCAGTTTTCTCTATATAAATTGGGGTTCAGGTGGGTGTTCATTTCACAGACGACTTGCACATGTGGTGCATTACTTATTTGACGTTTATTTCATTGTACTTTCCTGGTCAACTGAAATACCAATGTGTATATTTATTTATTATTAACATTACTTTTTTATTTATTTGTAATTTCAGAATCAAACATTACATGCTTCCCTCTATATATCTATCTTCATATACTGAGTTGGTCATACTATATTTCTTCAAATACTGCCTACGCCCTCGCGGGCATTTTCAGCAGGTGTACAATACATACACTCCAGATTTCCAGGATGAAAGCCTACACAGTAATTATGTAATTACGGTAGGGATCTTTAACCTGCACAGGGGGCCTACAATTATCGTCGGGTGCCCTAAGTTTGTTTCCGCCTTAACTCTGTGACATCATCATTTTCTTTGCTCCTCGCTCTGACCTCCTTCTCACGTGTCTTTCATATGCGGTTATTTTTAGCTGTAGACCAGAAGTTTTCCTGGACAAAGTTTTGTCAAGAATGGCTTTCATACAAATGAGTTAACATCCATATTTTATTTTTCTTTTGTAAAAAGGTCATTTTCACTATTCCCAAATTCCTCACCTGGAAAAATACTAATAAAAATTATTTTTCAATCCGATGTGCCACAATGATCTGTTGTCTGTTTTGTTTACCATTTCAGGGTCAGGTCACATGACCTGTCAATTAAAATTAGGCCAAGGTAAAGAAATTGATCATTTCAGAAATTCTGCTAGTTCTTAGAGTACAGAGGGACGGGTTCAGGAACGGGTACACATGTAAACACTGGGTGCATCTCAAATATTGCACTGATATCTCAGTTGTAAGGCATCACATAGTGTTCTTGTGTCCTTATTGCATAGTTGCCCCATATAAGGAATAAATCTGTTATCAAATGCAAGTTGTGTTTCCAAGATTTTTTTTCTTTTCTGTCTTTGATATTGAAAAAGTAAAACTTTCTGTTTTAGCATTTTTTAAAAGTCAAGACTTCAGACTGATCAGTTTGATGTTTAAACTTTGAACTGGTCATCTTTTCAAATACTGAGTATAAATACCAAAAACCTAAGAATTACTTTCTGTAGCCTAGCAGAGGAGCACAAAAAATGATGACGTCATGGGGTCACGAACTTAGGACCAAAAAATGTTGCAGAGGCCATATTTGTTTGCATTTGAAATTGTTGTTATTTAATTGTACGGGAAACGAAAATACTGGAATTGCTTTGCTCCTCGGAAATACGATATGATAAGTTAGTGAGATGAATGAATTGATTTGTGCTGCTTTATAGTATTATGTGTAGACCACTTTGACTTAGTGTAACGAACTTTGGGCACTCTAGGATAATGGAATCCGGGACGTTTCAGCCTGGGTCGTTTTGACCTTAATTTGGACTTGGGTCATTTCGGCCAGGTTTTATTAGATTGATTGTTGACAGCAGAGCACCTATTAAAATATCAACATTATATATATACACCTCAACCCCGTTATAGCACGGTTCTCGGGGTCCAATCAGAAGACCGTGTTAGTTAACCGAACCGTGCTATAACGATCGTCATTGACCTGGTCAATGACCCGGAAAAAGTTTGGCTGCCACAGTTTGTTTACCTTTGTTTTGTGTTATTGCAATGTTTTTCACGCTATTTTATTGTTTGTTCTTTTGTTTGTTATGCTTTTAGATGTTGCATTTATTGCTTTAAATTCGTTGCATGATTGTTTAATTGAAATAAATTTGTGAAAAACAGCGATTCATACATTTGTGTTTGATTTCTATTCCAATATGTCCATGTGTAATCCCGGTGTGTATTTTTAGATGGGCTGTGGTTCCCGGTGACTGGTTCCCATTTGCATAAGCAATTGCAATGCACAAGGGAAAAAACTCTATCTGACTATATTTTTCCCTTCCACAGTTAACTTTCTTACTGCAATTGAATAAGCAAACGGGCAACCCCGCCTATCGGGCCTTGGAGAAATAGATTGGGAACGGACTGCAAATGAGTACTGGTAAACTGCTTAGGTCTAACCCTGCCCAGGCAAGTGATGCAAGAAAATCTTCCCAGTGCAAGGATAGCAACGTTAATTCGTTCTAAACATCGATGTTAAATCGACGTTGCATACGGGTGCAAATTCTTTCCTTTCTATGTCTTTTTTTTTCTTCCGCAGATACGGTAGACTATGCAAACAGGAAATGTTTTGCGCTGAGGTTTGGTGTGTCGGCGCTTTGCTACGTCAGCGCATATTCTTTTCCAACGTTAATGCGTTACATCGGTGTTAAAACGATGTTGCATACAGGAGCAAATTCTTTCCTATCATGGGTCAATAATCTATGGGTTTTTTTCTCTCTTTTTTTCTTCCGCTATGAGCCTGTTTGGGTGATCTAATGCGCAATTTTTCATCCTTCTTGTACTTTACCAAGCATGAGCAAAGCGTTGTCTCTAGTGAAGTGTTAACCCTTAAAGTGCCAGTCACAACAATTGTTGTCTGTTCTTGTCGTCTGCTGGTTAATTTAAAAATCATTGTTGCCCAGAGCAGATCCATATCAGACTACCTGTCTGATCTGGGCCCACCCTGTTCGCCACATGTATGCTTAATTAAATTATCGATGTGCATGAGCAAATGACCAATTTTTGATGAGCAGCCTCCAGCTAGCAGAAGTGTTTACCCTTTGATCTTTCAGCTGGATATTAGCCACGAGTTTTCACAGGTGTTTTCACACATCATTAGTAAAATTTACGGACCTGTGTGAAGAAGTTGTTTATTGCATGTTTACTGATATACAATAACGGTGTTAAATTGGATAATTGACAAGTGATTAAGGTGACATAAGATTTAACGCTAACTACCGTGTTAACACTCCTGGATTTCTTCTAACTACCGTGTTAACTCGCTAGGATTTCTTTTTTGCCGAAGCAAAAAAGGAAGGTTGTAGAAAATTTGGGGTCCAAACAACAACCGTGTTATATCCGAATTCGTGTTATAACCAACCGTGCTATAACGGGGCTGAGGTGTACATGTATATGGAATATTATAACATCGCCCTGTCACGTTAGCCATGGTTTTTTGTTTGCTTTATTTGATGTTTAACATCCCCGTCAACACTATATAGGTCATTTTGGAGACGTTGCTTCCAATTTTGTGGGACTTTTAACCGAAATTGAGATGAAATGACATCTCAAGCCCTGTCACCCAATGAAACCAAAAGGGTTTATAGGCATGGACGGTCTGACTCGCACCGCTCTGTCTGGGCAGGCTTAGGTCCTCTAAGCGGTTTACCAGTCCTCATGTGCGGTCAGATTCAGCTCCGGTGGCAGCATCATGCAGCCCATTTATTTCTTCAAGCCCTGATGGGTGGGGGCCGCTTTAGCCATGATTATGATAGCCCAATTAAGGGGTTTTAAAAGTTCTATTCCATGTTTCCAGTTAGCACAAATGAAGAGGTGTGTCTGAATTGTTGCATCCATCTGCTGCAAAGAATACCGTAATTCCCTGTGTATACCACGCACTCATCTATAACACGCACCTCAATTCTGAGTCCCAGATATGTGAAAAAAAAATATTCCAGTCTAAAACACGCACATGCTTTTCCCCAGTATCACAGAATGCTTTTCTCAGACACCATTTTGATTGAAAATGAAAGTACACGAATTTTGATTGGCTACTATCAAAATAGCCTGACTGGTTATAGGTATATTTCCTAGTAGTTATAGAATAGAATAGTGGTTAGTTTCTCTCTTGCAGCATAGGCAGTTCTCCGTTTACCCATAACGGTGGTGTGTGACAAGGTGACATTTTAAGGGTGCGGTTATTCATTTGTTATGAAAGATGACAATGCGTTTTCCCAGTTTTCTTTCACAAGGAAAGATAGAAACAGGTTTCTTTCCAAAGGTAAAATTGTGACAACATGCCTCCAAGGCAGGTGCTCCATAGCATTATTGACAGAAATTTCTACAGGTAGATTGAGTATTTTGACACCTCTGGTTATTCACACGTTCTCTATGCTAATCCCATAATTAACACCTTCTCAGCGTGAGTCAAACATCTCACTCAATTAAAGAAGCCCATTTTGCATTTACTGTTAATAAAACAGTGATTCATGCCTGACTTCAAGGAACCCGATTTCCTGTGCAATTTGAAACTTTGTTGACATGCATTAACTATCATAATTAATCAGAGTTCCCACTCACGCAAAATCTTACGTGAATCACGCAAAGAAAATAAAAATCATGTACGATTTTTTTCCGTCGGGCGAGATTCCGTGCGTCCGAAATTGACTGGGGCGAACCGGAAAACGTCCCAATCCGGAGGACCAAGCACATTGTGGCATTCATCTCTGCAAATGATGCCACAGGAGCATGGTCGGACATCCCAATTTTAATACTGCTGGGAATCAAACCCGGGCCTTTAGTATCAGAGGCAAGTGCACTAACCAATGAGCTACCATTACCTCAGTAAAGGGTCACAAAGTGGGCGAAATGACTAGGGAGACGAAACAACAAGGGGGGCGAGAGATTAGGGGGGAACAACCAGGGAGGACACGTCTTGGGGGGCGAAAAGACTAGTGAAGGAAATGGTTTTGGGGCAAAAACATCTGATTTTTAATAGTCAATCTGCTGGCTCCAAATCATCTGGCGACACGTCAAATGGCATTCAAGGACATTCATTCACCAGGGCTAATGTTTTTTATCTTCGCCTATCTTCTTATACTACCAATAAGTCGGTCATATTTGGCCTACTGCTCAAATCGCTCACCAGATCCATTTGGTCCGATGATAGCCGAGAATTTCTTGAACGGGCCAATCTTCTGTTTTCCATGGTAGGACTTAAAATTGTCAACTTCGATGTATTTAAGATAGCCTGGCATCATGAAAATGGGGTCGAAGGATGTGCCTCTGAAAAAATGGGTGATGCAAAGAACTTGATCTTCCTCCTGTCACACCGATCTGTCAAATTTAATGTTTTTGTTGCCGAAATTAGCGCGAATCGGTCGCATAAATAATACTCTCGTGGCAGATGAGATCATACGATAAGTAAATAAAAGTTTAGACTGGTATGAAAAATAGGGTAACAAGACGTTTCGCCCCCAAGTCGTTTCGCCTCCTTTTTGGACCCTAGTCGTTTCGCCCCCTAACCCTAGTCGTTTCGCCCCCAAAACCCTAGTCGTTTCGCCCCCATTTTTCCCCCTATTTTTTTATATATAAAAGATTGATATATGAGACAGAGAGAGAGAGAGAGAGAGAGAGAGAGAGAGAGAGAGAGAGAGAGAGAGAGAAGAAGAACATGTTCTTTGAATGGGAATGATAATAATGATAATATAAATGCTGTTATGTGGAAATGCGAGTTTTCAATATGTTGCTTTAATACTATTTTTCAGTTGATGGGAGATCCTTTTAGATCTGAACAGCTGATGTTTATACATGGTTTGTTTTTTTTTTTTTTTTTTTTCAAAGAGACGGGGCCGAGAAACAAGTTCCGTTGGCGTTTGTACTAATGTCCAAGATGCGGAAAGAAGATTATGTTCAGGTAATATGCTTACAAAACACTTAAAGTACTGGTGGGTCGATCATTTACACCAATAATTCCTGAACTGTAAGCAAATAGCGCAGACCTTGATCAGGTTACACGGTTTGTGGCGTCTGATCTGGGTTTACATTGTCTGCCATGCCCAACCTTTGATTCGAGCACAGATACTATAGAACTCAACACGATGACCTCTATGCGATAAAACAATTTTTTCTCTAAAAATAAGTTATCTGGATTTATTATATTCATTATTTTGAAATTTGCAAAACACTTAGTAGCGCTCATGCCATTAAATTGTGCTTTTGTGTGATATATGCGTATTTCTTTTCTATGCAGGTTTTGCGCAAGCTGAAGGAAGTTCTTGGAGATGTCGTGGTAGAAGGTTTCGTCCTAGATTTCGAGCCTGGAATTATATTCCAAAATTTTGACTCGGTACTCAATACAGAAATTTTAGTGCAAGAAAATTCGGTTCCCGTCCATGTTTGGACAGAAGGGCCAGATATGTCATTTCATCTCGAGCATTGTCAGATAAAATCCACACAAAACTGGAAACTTCTCCAAAATGACCTAAACAATATTGACTGCGTCGTAAAACCTCAGTTAAAAAAAAGATAATAGAACAAAAAATACATAAGAATTAAAAAAATAATAAAATAAAAAATTTAAAAAAGAATAATAATAATAAAAAAAAAATGGCCGGTAAATGGTTACACTAAAATTTTGAAGCAACAGGAACAGGCTTCAATAAGTTTAGTGTAACAAGTCCTAGTCAAACCTCCCCGAGTGGCTACTTTTAAGGCCCGGTGCCGGCCGGTAACTAAGGATCAGTTATCCTTAGGCTGACGTGACAGGGCGATGATGCTACTTAAATATTTGCCTCTTAACACTGCTAATAAAAGTGAACATTAGTCTATTACGTTGAGAAGTGGGCGAAACGACTAGGAGGCGAAACGACTAGTGGGGCGAAACGACTAGGTGGACGAAACGACTAGGGGGGAAACGACCAGGGGGAAACGTCTTGGGGGCGAAACGACTAGGGGAGGAAATAGTTTGGGGGGCGAAACGTCCCGAATTAAAAAATAGCGGTGCGTAAGTTTACCGGAAGTATCAACGTACCGGAACGGACCCATTTTATCCCCCATTATATGCATTTTTATTATTACATTTTTTTCACCTGCACATTGAGTTGATCCTTAAATAAATACCATTTTTGGAAGTCCTTTGAGTGCCTTCTGCAATATTATGAAACTTATATCATAGTGTATATTACAGCATAGTGTAGTTTATAATTATTTTCTTGTCCTTTGGGATCATTGATTCCATTGTGGAAGTTTGAAAATATTTGAGGGTCACTGATGAGGCCTAAATGGCCGAAACTAGCTAGTCTGGCCCAGAAAACATGTACACTCCATATTTTCCAGTTCTGGATCTGGATCTGGATAGATACGTTGCAGGGCTTTTCAGCATACGCGCAACGGGGAGAGAGCTGGGAATGAATATTAGTCCCAATGTTGTACGGCACTCCTGAAGCCGTTGATTGTCTCTGCGCGCACTACACTGTCTTCTAAATGGTTCCAGTCAGTCACAGTCCGTGGAAAGAATGAATTCCTATAGAGATCTGTACGGGTTTGAAACACTTTGAATTATTTGTGGACTGACTTTCAATAATATTTGATGTTACAAAGCCAGTATATTGTCTGGTTTTGATTTGGCGTTTGCCACGGACAGGAGTAAGAATTTCATGACATTGCAAAGCCGGCACCAGGCCCTCAACCAGATTATAGAAGAAGATCAGTCTGTTCGTCTTCCTTCTGTCCTGGAGTGACGGGAGGGCCAGATCTTGCAGCATTCGGGTCACACAGCCTTGGTCTCTCGAGCTGTAGTCCCCCGTTATGAATCTGGCTGCTTGGCGCTGAACTTTTTCCAATTTATCGATGTCTTTTTGCAAATGTGGGTTCCAAACAATAGCGCTGTATTCCAAAGTTGAGCGGATTAAGGAGAGATAAGCTGTTCTCTTGCAGGAAGGCGGGCAGTGTTTTAGGTTCCTTCTTAGAAAGCCAAGAATTGAGTTAGCTTTCTTGGTGATCTTGCTTATATGGGATCCCCACTTCAGGTCTTCGGCAAGTGTAATGCCGAGATATGGGTTTTCTGGTACTTGCTGTAGAATGTGGTCGCCAAGCTGGTAAAAATGGGATGACTTGCTGTTGATGCTCATGATGTAGCACTTTTTAGCATTGAACCTCATTCCCCAGGTCTTGGCCCATATCTCAAGTTGCTGCAGGTCATTCTGAAGTGCTATGTGATCACTAGCAGCTCTGATTGGACGATATAAGAGGCAATCATCGGCAAACAATCTGACTGTTGACTTCACGGTATCGGGAAGGTCGTTGATGTGGCACAAGTATAGGAGCGGGACAAGGACAGTGCCCTGTGGGACTCCGGAGTCGACTGTTACTGCATCCGATTCTTCACCATCGACTACTACCTTCATTTTCCTGTTTGTGAGAAAGTCGCACAGCCAGGCGTTGATCTTGCCATTCACCCCATATAGCTTCATCTTATGGAGGAGCTTCCTGTGCGGCACGGTGTCAAAAGCCTTGGAAAAATCTAGGATCACCGTGTCGATTTGGGCGCCTGCATCAAACTTTCCAAGAAGGTCGTGTACTGTTGTGATGAGTTGAGACTCGTAGGAATAACCGGATCTAAACCCATGATTCAAGGATGTCAGAATCTTATTTCTTTCAAGGTGGTCCAGGATGTGTTTGCAAATGATGTGTTCCAGTAGTTTGCAGGAGACACACGTCGATGATACAGGTCGGTAATTTTCAGGTTGATGGACGTCGCCTTTCTTGAAGACTGGGGAAATATTGACACTCAACCAGTCACTGGGTAGCTTTCCACTGTCAATGGAGTGTTGCACTGATGAGTTGCGAGGCCTTCATGCGGACTAAAAAATTATTTGTCTAAATCGCGACAGAAGTAAGGGCGAGGATTGTGGCCACGTAAAATCGATTTAAGCCCCCCAGTGGAAATCTTTCCACTAACCGTTCCAAGGCGGTTCTTCTGTGGCGGTTTATTTATGTTGTTGTTTGTAACTTACTGTGTGTATCACTTGTGTCTTTTTTATTTTGGTTGGCCATATGGCCATTTTGTGGGAAAGTGACTGTCCTTATGGCCTTCCCTATGTTTAGGTTTCCATTATGGCCTGGTCGCTTAATGTTTGTGTTTCTTCCCTTTTGGTGTCTTTGATGGGTGGAGTAAGTTAATTGTATCGATTCCTGATCTTTGTTTTACTTCTACTTGGTAGATAGTACACAGTCCAGGTGCAAGTTGGTAAGCACAGGTCTTTAGCAGGATGTTAGGAATTAGGTCGGGCCCGCATGCTTTGTTGCCCTTGATGTTGAGGAGTAGCTTTTCAACTCCATCCACTGTCACATGGAGAGGTGGTATTGGTTTCCTCGCTCTCTTTTTGGTGTCAGGTAGGTTCTAATTCTTCTCCTCAATGGTAAAGCTGGACTTGTTGTTTGTAACTTACTGTGTGTATCACTTGTGTCTTTTTTATTTTTGATGGTCATATGGCCATTTTGTGGAAAAGTAACTGTCATTATGGCCTTCCTTTGTTTAGGTTTCCATTGTGGTCTGGTCGCTTAGTGTTTGTGTTTCTTTCCCTTTGGTGTCTTTGATGGGTGGAGTAAGTTGATTGTATCGATTCCTGATCTTTGTTTTACTTCTACTTTGAACTGCTCGACTGGGATCTGTGCCAGTTCCTTGGAGTTGTTTATGAGCTGTCACATCTTTTTTAGAGGTGTGGTGTATTCTTTGCTTCCAAAGGATAACCCTTTCTGGAACATATTAAACATTATTACATTTGATGTAAAATGGTACTTACCAATCCTCCAGCCAACGGCGCTGAGGAACCCCGAAGCACACTAGTAGACTGCAGGACGGTAAGTGGCATTGGTAGCGTGGTCAGTTCTCCGTGTTGCTCGTGCCAATGTTGTTCAGCTGATTAAATTTCAGTTGTTGTCGTGCTTTTCCGTGGATCTTGTCGTAGTGGATCTTGTTGTAGTATGTGCATATAGCTACAGCCTACCGGCACAACACATTGCAGTATGATTATAGTAATACAGAATTGCTTTAGATTATTTTAGACGAGATTTATCAAACTTGTGTCCTTGTAAAGCAGAAGTAAAACAAAGATCAGGAACCGATACAATTAACTTACTCCACCCACCAAAGACACCAAAGGGAAAGAAACACAAACATTAAGCGACCAGACCACAATGGAAACCTAAACAAAGGAAGGCCATAAGGACAGTTACTTTCCCACAAAATGGCCACATGGCCATCCAAAATAAAAAGACACAAGTGATACACACAGTAAGTAACAAACAACAACATTAATAAATCACCACAGAAGAACCGCCTTGGAACGGTCAGTGAAAAGATTTCCACTCTGGGGCTTAAATCGATTTTACGCGGCCACAATCCTCGCCATTACTTCCGTCGCGATTTAGACAAATAATTTGTTCAGTCCGTATGAAGGCCTCCTAACTCATCAGTGCAACGTCTCCGTGAACACAAATAATCAAAGAATCACAGAGGTGAGACAACGGTGAGGACTCGACAGCAAGAAACCACTGAAATGCTGGAGCAAAAGAAAACCAACAGTTAGACTCCGATGTATTCTTTACAAAAAATATGGTTTTCCAGGGTGTTCATTACATGTACTCTCTTGATAACGTGATCAGTTTTGTTTATTTTTTCTGTTGGTACATTTGTCTTCTTGTTGGATATACATTTTTTGTTATTTCTTCTGTTGATCATAGATTGTGGGTACTCGTTAGAATCTTTTCGTTTGGGCTTTCCTAACGAGCACCCACAATATATGTTAAAAGAAGAAATATGTGGCGATTTTTCAAGTACCTTGGAGTTTGATAATTTGATAATGGTAGAAAGAAGAAATCGCCTCTTCTGTGGCGATTTATTTATGTTGTTGTTTGTTGCTTACTGTGTGTATCACTTGTGTCTTTTAATTTTGGATGGCCATATGGCCATTTTGTGGGAGAGTAACTGTCCTTATGGCCTTCCTTTGTTTAGGTTTCCATTATGGTCTGGTCGCTTAATGTTTGTATTTCTTTCCCTTTGGTGTCTTTTATGGGTGGAGTAAGTTAATTGCATCAATTCCTGATCTTTGTTTTACTTCTAATATGAAACACATATCAAAATCACATCTGAAAAGTCAATAGCCATGTTGCGGCCTTTTAATTTCCCTTTTTAATCTTTATTGCATTTACTTAATTATTTTTTTCTTTATTTTAAGTGTTCTTTTAAGCTGATGTGCGTTATTTCGACCGTTTACACCTCCCTCACACCTAATTAAAAGACCGACATATCGTTTTATCAACACCTAAGATAATTAGATTATCCATACCTAAGGTAAGTAGATTACCAAAGCACACTTTCAGGTTTATCGGATTATTACTCTAATATACTTTAATCGCTTTGAACTGGCGGAATTTAAATCGACTGACAAAATATTGTGTGCCTTGTTATTTTATTTCATTTTATGTTTTCTTTAATGTAGAAGTAAAACAAAGATCAGGAATTGATACAATTAACTTACTCCACCCATAAAAGACACCAAAGGGAAAGAAATACAAACATTAAGCGACCAGACCATAATGGAAACCTAAACAAAGGAAGGCCATACGGACAGTTACTTTCCCACAAAATGGCCATATGGCCATCCAAAACCAAAAGACACAAGTGATACACACAGTAAGTAACAAACAACAACATAAATAAATCGCCACAGAAGAGCCGCCTTGGAACGGTCAGTGGAAGATTTCCACTGGGGGGCTTAAATCGATTTTACGTGGCCACAATCCACGCCCTTACTTCTGTCGCGATTTAGACAAATAATTTGTTCAGTCCGCATGAAGGCCTCCTAACTCATCAGTGCAACATCTCCGTGAACACAAAAATCAAAGAACCACAGAGGTGAGACAACGTTGAGGACTCGACAGCAAGAAACCACTGAAATGCTGGAGCAAAAGAAAACCAACAGTTAGACTCCGATGAGCCCGGAGGCCTTCATGCGGACTGAACAAATTATTTGTCTAAATCGCGACGGAAGTAAGGGCGAGGATTGTGGCCACGTAAAATCGATTTAAGCCCCCCAGTGGAAATCATTCCAGTGACCGTTCCAAGGTGGTTCTTCTGTGGCGGTTTATTTATTGTGTTGTTTGTTACTTACTGTGTGTATCACTTGTGTCTTTTTATTTTGGATGGCCATATGGCCATTTTGTGGGAAAGTGACTGTCCTTATGGCCATCCTTTGTTTAGGTTTCCATTATGGTCTGGTCGCTTAATGTTTGTGTTTCTTTCCCTTTGGTGTCTTTGATGGGTGGAGTAAGTTAATTGTATCGATTCCTGATCTTTGTTTTACTTCTACTTATTGAGAATTAGAGATAACTAATTCAAGGTAATGTTGGTTGGTGCCTGATGCTCTGTCTCTGGTCGGGCCCACCGGAGTCTAACTGTTGGTTTTTGGTTTTCTTTTGCTCCAGCATTTCAGTGGTTTCTTGCTGTCGAGTCCTCACCGTTGTCTCACCTCTGTGATTCTTTGATTATTTGTGTTCACGGAGAGTTCGGAGGCCTTCTTGCGGACTGAATAAATTATTTGTCTAAATCGCGACGGAAGTAAGGGCGAGGATTGTCGCCACGTAAAATCGAGTTAAGCCCCCCCCCCCCCAGTGGAAATCTTTCCACTGACCGTTCCAAGGCGGTTCTTCTTTTATTTTGGATGGCCATATGGCCATTTTGTGGGAAAGTAACTGTCCTTAGGGCCATCCTTTGTTTAGGTTTCCATTATGGTCTGGTCACATAATGTTTGTGTTTCTTTGCCTTTGGTGTTTTTGATGGGTGGAGTAAGTTAATTGTATCGATTCCTGGTCTTTGTTTTACTTCTACTTTTCTATTATGGTCTGGTCGCTTCATGTTTGTGTTTCTTTCCTTTTGGTGTTTTTGATGGGTGGGGTAAGTCAATTGTATCGATTCCTGATCTTTGTTTTTTTACTTCTACTTTTCAAAATAGCTAAAGAACATCAAGTTAACATGTCCGTGAAATGAATAACCCTCAAACCCCACTTATATAGAGAAAACTCGTGTCCATAGGGGTATTCATTATTTTCCTTACGCTTGTTCAAAATCATAGATTGTGGGTAGTCGTTAGAACCGCCTCACTGGGGCGGTTCTGAAGGGCACCCACAACCTGTGTTTGCAATATAAATAAGAAAAAATATCACAGATTTTCACCAGAAAAGTCAGCACTTTGGAAATATGAAATGACGCACCATGTCAGACGGATGTGTTATCGTAATGACAATTAATAAATGGATTCGTAAATTGATGAGAGTGTTTGGTGGAGTTTTACATCCCACCAACAACAAAGGCCATACAGAGACGGTACCTCGGTTTAAAGACTCATCTAAATGTTTGGAGAAGCCCGGGATGGAACCCACGACCCCTGGTTTAAGTCCCACCCCCCTCCAGTGGAATTCGTTCCACTGACCGGTCTAATGCGGTTCTTCTGTCGCGGTTTATTTTTGTTGTGGTTTGTCTTTGAATGGGTGTATCGCTTATATTATTTTGTTTTGGATTTTACGTGGCCACAAACTGACCATTCCAAGGCGGCTCTTCTGTGGCGATTTATTTATGTTGTTGTTTGTTACTTACTGTGTGTATCACTTGTGTCTTTTGGTTTTGGATGGCCATATGGCCATTTTGTGGGAAAGTAACTGTCCTTATGGCCTTCCTTTGTTTAGGTTTCCATTATGGTCTGATCGCTTAACGTTTGTATTTCTTTCCCTTTGGTGTCTTTTATGGGCGGAGTAAGTTAATTGTATCAATTCCTGATCTTTGTTTTACTTCTACTTTGGATAGCCAATTGGCCATTTTGTGGGAAAGTAATTATAACTGTCCTTTTGGCTTTCCGCCATTGATGTTTCCATTAGGGTCTAGTTGTTTAATTATTCATTCCTAGTATAAGGGAGATAAATCACTACAACAATTTAGTCAAATTAGCATTGTAATGTGCATATATATTTCATTGCGAAGTCCAACAATCTTCAAATACGTATCAATATTCAAATAAAAATGAAGTACTCTGTTCTTCAAATGTACTTCAAGTTCAAAGGAATATAAATCATTAAATTGAAAAATTAATTTCAATTTAATATTTACTACAAATGCCGGAATTCTCGACTAATCTTAAATCTATTCAAACAGTATATATTAAACACATGAACATCTAAAAAGACACAAATAAAAATAAACAATTAAGCTATGGGTTGGGTGGGTGGGAAAAATAAGAACGCTGGACTTCGATCACATCTTTCTTCGTCAAAAACTTTTCGAACTGTGATCAATTGTACTATTTTTGGAGAAACAAAGAAATTTTTTCGACCAATCAAACTCGAGAGATTATTTTAACCTGAAAAGGTATCACAGAAAAGCGAAAATAGAATAGAATTGAATAAACTTGCTCAATCTACAGTGTCTTCATAATTAAATATTTTTATCAAGAAAAATTATCCAATTATTCATTCCTAGTATAAGGGAGATAAATCACTACAACAATTTAGTCAAATTAGCATTGTAATGTGCATATATATTTCATTGCGAAGTCCAACAATCTTCAAATACGTATCAATATTCAAATAAAAATGAAGTACTCTGTTCTTCAAATGTACTTCAAGTTCAAAGGAATATAAATCATTAAATTGAAAAATTAATTTCAATTTAATATTTACTACAAATGCCAACCCAACGGCCAACCAAATAAAGGCAGCAGCTGAAAAATGAACACAAGACAAAAACAAAGGATATTAACACAAATGACAACAAAAACAAAACTGATACAGTCAAAATATAATTTTGAAATTTTCAAATGTTTTCGGAATGTATTAATATAGATCTAAAACTTCAAAACAAGAAGTTTAGAAAAATTTGTTAAACCCACCAATTGCGAGTAAAATTGGTGTTGATAAACCGTACAACTGAAGTAGATTTATCAAAATTCTTTAACAGGATTAATTTTCAGAAAACATTTCATTATGCATGGCTGTATTTGTTCACATACACAAGACGAAAGTAACAAAGGAAACTGAATAGACGAACAAAAAGAAGAACAAGCAAAATAAAAACTGAAAAGTTAAGAATTCTGAAAATAGATTAATGCATTAGATATAACAAGCCAACAGCAGACCAGATTATAGAAATAACAAGCCAGCAGTTGAGTTATTAATCCATTAGTAAACAGATTGAGTATCCAATGCAAAAATAATATTTTCAGAAAAAACAAGGTATTACCATATTAATCTTCGATGAAAGAAACCGTCAGCTT
The DNA here is from genome assembly GCA_963580285.1 of Lucinisca nassula. Classification (NCBI taxonomy): domain Eukaryota; kingdom Metazoa; phylum Mollusca; class Bivalvia; order Lucinida; family Lucinidae; genus Lucinisca; species Lucinisca nassula. The sequence goes on along the minus strand of OY757016.1, from coordinate 49,175,706 downwards.
TGATATATATATTTTTAATATAGGAAAAATTCAGGAACCGATCATCAATCCTGACACTGTAACAAAAAGTACAAAATAAAATTTTACTTAGAAAAAATGTTTATTTGTTGTCATGATGCAGTAAAATCTATACTACCATAAAGATATGCATTATTTTGTACCAAATTTAAGATGTAAAACATCTGGTAGATTTACCTCACTATATCATGTTTTTAGCTCACCTGAGCCGTAGGCTCATTGGTGAGCTTATAGGGTGGTCATGCTGTCTGTATGTATGTATGTATGTCAACATTTTCAAACATCTTCTCCTCTGGAACCGCTGGGCCGATTGAAGCCAAATTTCATGTGGGGCCTCAGTGGGATGGGGGAACGAAAGTTTCTTCGCGGGGTCCAGGTCACATGACCAAGATGGCCGCCATGCCCATATATGGTAAAAACCCTTCAAAAATCTTCTTCTCCGGAACCGCTGGTCCGATTTTCACCAAACTTGGTAAGTGGCCTCGGGTACTCGGGCCCATCATAGTTTGTTCAAATAATGGCCCTTGGATGACCTTGACCTATTTTATGCCAAGGTCAAATTTGGTAATATAGGCTTTTGAATGGCAAAAAGTGAAAATGGTGGATTTTTCGGAAACTGTTGCAGCCTTTGGCCTGAAAGTTGGTAGATGACATCAGCTAAATGAGTTTATAAGTATATATGAGATTTAAAGGTCAAGGTCATTCCGTGACCTTGGGTCAAGTTTTTTAATATGTCAAACTTGAAACTTATTTTTCAGGGAAACTACTTGGTCAATTTTGACCAAATTTCATATGCAAGCTTAATGGGAGAAGGACATGTAAATTAAGTTGATGATGTTGGGTCACATAACCAAGATGGCCGCCATGCCCATATATTGTTAAAAACCCTTCAAAAATCTTCTTCTCTGAAACTCCTGGACGGATTTCTATGAAACTTGGTATGAAGCATTTGGGACGCGGGCCCATCATAAATTCTTAAAATGGTGACCCTCGGATGACCTTAACCTATTTTATGCCAAGGTAAAATTTAGTCACATATGCATTTGTATGGGAAAAAGTGAAAATGCATTATATCTAACAAACCGTTCAATATTCCACCACTAAATCATATATATTCTTGTTCCTTAAGATAGGGCGCATTTATTGACATGGGGTCCAACTAGGTCCCTCAGAGCTTGTTTAGACGCACTGAGGTAAAGATTTTAGCAAACAGGTAGAATTTTGTTAACATTTGGAATACCTTGGGGAAAATATGGCAGCTGTCAGAAGGCTTCACTATAATCATTAGAAGTGGATTTAATTACTTAAGCAGATTAAGAACGCTAATAAAAGTCAGAGATAAAACATTTCAGTACCTTTTTCTTGCAAATGGACCAATTATGTTTTTAAGGTGGTCAATCACTTTAAGTTTCTAAAGCAGTTTTCTGTTTGGAATTTCTTTGGACCATCTTCTTTGATATGTTTATCATTATTGTGCATTTACATTTATTTTCGTTGAAATATAAGGTCTGCTAATAGCCTTTTGCTTCTGCTTCTGCTTGAATACGGTGTAGGGTCTTTCAGCGCAGCACACCGGGAGAGAGAGACTTAGTAGTACTGAGGGAGAGCTTGTTTGAAGCCCTCTACTGTCTCTGCGACACCCGTTGGCAGAAAGCCTCAATTATGTCGAGATATTACCCTACCAAAATACCCCCAAAAAGATATAATAATCGAAAATTTTGTTTTTCACTTTAAATTCAAGTACTTTACACTATAAAAGCAAGAAGTTTAGCAATATCAAGCAGTGGTACTCATAGAATCAGCATATCAAAAGTGGCGAAAATGGATCGGCGGATCGGATCGGCAGTGGCTTTCATACACGAAAATAAAGGGAAATCGAGACAGTTCCCCGAGAAACCGGGTCGTTTCGCCCCTCCATCGTTTCGCCGATCGTTCGTTTCTTGATCAGACCAAACACATCATGAAGTTCAAAACATTTAAATCGAGGCCAAAAAGATTCCAGAATCAAAACTTTATGATCATGGATTATCTCCCCTTTCAATGTAAAATCTCTATTCAAATCTTATTTTGGTCATAATTTTTTTTATTTGTGAACCGATTTTCAAAATTTTTGTGGCACATGTTTCAAGAAATTTATTAGCAACTTTTGCTAAAGAAATCATCAATCCTTGTCTTTGTTTACTACAACGAATCTCCTAAATATCATTATCAAAGGACAAAACACGTTTGGTGACATGGATCTTAGATCCATAAGAGGTCTAGACGGACCTTGGGTGCATGTCCCTTAGCCCTTTAGACCTAAGGCTGTCAGGTGAGCGTCTTCAGGACCAATGGTCCTCTGGTTTAGCTCACCTGAGCCGAAGGCTCATGTGAGGTATTAGTATGCCAATGATCCGTCGGCCGTCGTCCGTTGTCCGTTCACATTTTCAACTGAGTATATCTTTTAAGCCAGTTGGCCAATCATGATTAAATTTCATGAGAAGCATTATCAGGTTGGGGGAAAAGATGCATTATGTTTTGGGGCAGATCAGATGGAAACTCTTGTTGCCATGGCAATATATAGCTCCCATAGACTTACAATGGGAAAATCTTAAAAAGTCTTCTTCTCTGAAACCAATAGGCCCAGAGCTTACATATGAAGCATGTAGCAATGTCAAGGGGTCCCCTACATAAATTGTGCCAATCATGCCCCTGGGGTCAAAACTGGCCAGGCCCCGGGGTCCCTTAACCCCCCATAGAAATAAAAGCTTAAAAAATCTTCTTCTCTGAAACCGCTATGGCCAGATCTTACATATTAAGTATGTGGCAATGTCAAGTGGTCCTCTACATAAATTGTGCCATTCATGCCCCTGGGGTCTAAACTGGCCACGCCCCGGGGCCCCTAAGCCCCCATAGACTTATAATGGAAAAAAGCTAAAAATATCTTCTTCTCTGAAACCACTAGGCCGTGAGCTTACATATGAAGCATGTAGCAATGTCAAGTGGTCCCCTACATAAATTGTGCCAATCATGCCCCTGGGGTCTAAACTGGCCACGCCCCGGGGTCCCTTAACCGCCATAGACTTATAATGGAAATAAAGGTTTAAAAAATCTTCTTCTTTGAAACCGCTGGGCACAGAGCTTACATATTACGCATGTAGCAATGTCAAGTGGTCCTCTACAAAAATTGTGCCAATCATGCCCCTGGGGTCTAAACTGGCCCCGCCCCGGGGCCCCTTAGCCCCCATAGACTTATAATGGAAAAAAGCTAAAAAATCTTCCTCTCTGAAACCACTAGGCCGTGAGCTTACATATGAAGCATGTAGCAATGTCAAGTGGTCCCCTACATAAATTGTGCCAATCATGCCCCTGGGGTCTAAACTGGCCACGCCCCGGGGTCCCTTAACCGCCATAGACTTACAATGGAAATTAAGGTTTAAAAAAATCTTCTTCTCTGAAACAGCTGGGCACAGAGCTTACATATTAAGCATGTAGCAATGTCAAGTGGTCCTCTACATAAATTGTGCCAATCATGCCCCTGGGGTCTAAACTGGCCACGCCCCGGGGCCCCTTAAAATAGACTTATAATGGGAAAAAAAAAGCTTAAAAAATCTTCTTCTCTGAAACCACTAGGCCCAGTGCTTACATATGAAGCATGTAGCAATGTCAAGTGGTCCCCTACATAAATTGTGCCAATCATGCCCCTGGGATCTAAACTGGCCACGCCCTTGGGCCCCTAAGCCCCCATAGACTTAGATTGGAAAAGAAAGCTTAAAAATCTTCTTCTCTGAAACCGCTAGGCACAGAGCCTTTATTTTAAGCATGTAGCAATGTAAAGTAGTCCTCTACATAAATTGTGCCAACCATGCCCCTGGGGTCTAAACTGGCCACGCCCCAAGCCCCCTTAGCCCCCATAGACTTTTAATGGAAAAAGTGCTAAAAAAATCTTCTTCTGAAACCAATAGGCCGTGAGCTTACATATGAAGCATGTAGCAATGTCAAGTGGTCCCCTACATAAATTGTGCCAATCATGCCCCTGGGGTCTAAACTGGCCACGCCCAGGGGTCCCTTAACCCCCATAGACTTAGCGGTACCATAAACTACGCAAAGCCTTTTCAAAATTTTATAGACGCCATTCTGATTTAATTTCAAAATTCAATATTGGACTTAAATCTCTTCTGCAACAAGGTCTATCGGAACCCGAATTTTATGGTGACTTAGTATATAAATTCAGAAAAATATATAACCGCAATGACTTCAGCACCCAATTTCGCAAAATCATTCTTCGATATAAAAAGATTGGGTACAACATGGATATTATACGACAGACTGCATGCATGGTAGTTAACCCAATTACGGTTGGCAACTTTGCTTCCCTCTTTAATTGCACGCCGGTGGGTCAGGCCTCAGATTCTATGACGGCTCCAACGTAAAGGCTTATTGAAAATTAAAGAGATAATGTTGGTTGGTGCCTGATGCTCTGTCTCTGGTCGGGCTCATCGGAGTCTAACTGTTGGTTTTCTTTTGCTCCAGCATTTCAGTGGTTTCTTGCTGTCGAGTCCTCACCGTTGTCTCACCTCTGTGGTTCTTTGATTTCTGTGTTCACGGAGATGTTGCACTGATGAGTTAGGAGGCCTTCATGCGGACTGAACAAATTATTTGTCTAAATCGCAACGGAAGTAAGGGCGAGGATTGTGGCCACGTAAAATCGATTTAAGCCCCCCCGTGGAAATCTTCCACTGACCGTTCCAAGGCGGCTCTTCTGTGGCGATTTATTTATGTTGTTGTTTGTTGCTTGCTGTGTGTGTCGCTTGTGTCTTTTGGTTTTGGGTGGCCATATGGCCATTTTGTGGGAAAGTAACTGTCCATATGGCCTTCCTTTGTTTAGGTTTCCATTATGGTCTGGTCGTTTTATGTTTGTATTTCTTTCCCTTTGGTGTCTTTTATGGATGGAGTAAGTTAATTGTATCAATTCCTGATCTTTGTTTTACTTCTACTTTATAATGGAAATAAAAGCTTAAAAAATCTTCTTCTCTGAAACTGCTAGGCACAGAGCTTACATATTAAGCATGTAGCAATGTCAAGTGGTCCTCTACATAAATTGTGCCAATCATGCCCCTGGGGTCTAAACTGGCCAGGCCCCGGGGCCCCTTAGCCCCCATAGACTTATAATGGAAAAAAGCTTAAAAAATCTTCTTCTCTGAAACCACTAGGCCCAGAGCTTACATATTAAGCATGTAGCAATGTCAAGTGGTCCCCTATATAAATTGTGCCAATCATGCCCCTGGGATCTAAACTGGCCACACCCTTGGGCCCCTTAGCCCCCATAGACTTATAATGGAAAAAAAAGCTTAAAAAATCTTCTTTTCTGAAACAGCTAGTATTATTAGCTCACTTGAGCCGAAGGCTCATGTGAGGCATTGGTATGCCAATGGTCCGGCGTCCGTTCACATTTTCAAATAAGTATATCTTTAAAGCCACTTGGCCAATCATGATTAAATTTCATGAGAAGCATTATCCGATTGAGGGAGAAGATGCAGTATGTTTTGGGGTAGTTCAGATTGAAACTGGTGTTGCCATGGCAACATATAGCTCCCATAGACTTACAATGGGACAAACTTAAAAAATTTTCTTCTCTGAAACCACTAGGCCCCGAGCTTACATATTAAGCATGTAGCAATGTCAAGTGGTCCTCTACATAAATTGTGCCAATCATGCCCCTGGGGTCTAAACTGGCCACGCCCCGGGGCCCCTTAGCCCCCTTAGACTTGTAATGGAAAAAACAAACTTCAAAAATCATCTTCTTTGAAACCACTAGGCCCAGAGCTTACATATTAAGCATGTAGCAATGTCAATTGGTCCCCTACATTAATCCTGCCAAACCTGCCCCTAGGGTCCAAATTGACAATGCCGTGTTCCATTAGGAAGAACTTCCAAAAAAAATTATGCTCAAAGACCATGAGTCATTTTATAACACTGACCAAAAAAAATTATAAATGTTTATCTGTCGCCATGATACAGTAAACTATATTATACCATAACGAAAAGTTTTAATTTGTACCAAATTTATGTTGTACAACATCTGGTAGATTTACCTCACTATATCATGATTTTTTATAGCACTGACAAAAATGAATAAAGGATCAGTATTATTTATTACACACTATATAACATTAAAAATATGCATGAAATGTTCATGCTAGACATTAAGAGACAAAAAAAAATTCAATCAATAAATGTAGAATTTACCTCAATATAACAGGACTTCTTATAGCGATGATACAAAGAAAATATTTCTATCAAGCCAGTCTTTCATCTTAGGTAGAAGAAAATTGGAGTACCTGGATCACAAACCAACATAATGTATTATAGCTCGATTTTATAACTATATATTTAAATGTGTTTTGAGCCATGTTCAAATAGTGAGCAGAACTTGCATATTCACAATTTTTAACATTTTATTCATCAAATATAACTGTATGAGAATAACACAAGATTCAATATAATAATATAATACTATGTACATTATTGTAATGGCAATATTTGTTTGCAGTAGCATTTACTGACCCAGCCAATACTTTTATACCTATTTCGACCTATAGACAAGCTTATAATTAACTGTTTAACTTGTACAGCACACATTCTTTGATCAGAAACTGACCACTGCTCTTTTTGAGTAAAATAGAAAAATACCTATATACCTCATTACCTGTGCCCCAGACAGGAGCACAGATAAGTGGTTAACCTGCACAATATACTGACCACTGTCCAAAATGACTATTAAATACCATTCCTGATCAATCTCCTCAAAAGAATGTTACTCAGCTGTAGTATTTCAAAATTATTGTTTTAACTATAGATGTGAAATAACCTGCAAGAAAAACTGTTTCAGTCTGTTTGTACCAGCAGTGTTTAAATGAATACCACCATCTAACTTAGCATACAATTCTATGCGAATCTTTCCACAGTATGTGAATGGTCTATAGGTAAAACCTGAAATTCATTGTTCTACTCATTTTTTTTGTTTAAATAAGAATTAACCTCCCTAATTACTGAATCTGTTATTTTAAAATCCATTGGTCTAGGGATAATGGCAGACACAATAATTCCAATGGAGGATTTAACAGTCCTACAAACACCAATCAAATTACCAAAATCAGATATAATTTCTCTAAAAGATGCTCTATTGGCAATGTCATTGGTGTCAACATGTAGTATTACATAATCAAAAGGCTCTAAAACTGCTTGATGATTTTGAATACGTCTTGTCAGTTTAGAAATAGTGTCACCTCGAAAAGCCTGAACAGTGCAACCTTCAATGCCTGACACATATTTAGCGATGGAATCACTTATGATCGTCACCTTTCTCACTTCTGCAAAAAATGGAAAGGAGACAACACTTAAAATATTGAACAATTTAACATAGCTTTACCTTTAATCACAAAAGGAATCAATGCTAGTCCAATAAATCAACAGTTTATTGAAAACTAGCATCTACGCCAAACCAACCGGCTAGTAGACCCCGTCTGAAATAAAAGCAAAACTATGGTAAAATGTCATGACATTAATAATGCAAAAGCTTGAAGCCAAGAACGTGATTAAAATAACAAATTATATTACATTAAAATATACATTTATATACAAATAAAACCATCACACTGTACTAGCCGAGTACCACTTAGTCCATTGATAAAGTGTATTAGCCTGTATTTAAGAACTCAGAACCTATAGCTTAAGAATGTGTTGTCTCATTTTTTCTGATACCATTATTTTATCATCAATGGAAAATGCCAGATATTTTTTGTAAGCATCTGACCGCCAATCCCCGTGTAACTGTATTAAATCTGCAGGAACACCAGATTGGAAAGCAAAAGTAGCACCTCCTCTTCGAAAACTATGAGTGGAAAAAAGTTGTGGATCTAAATGTAAATTTGATATAATTTCTCTTAGTTTTAATTGAAATTTACTGTATGTTATATATTTATTATTGGGTAAACTAAATAAAGAATCATCAGACTTTGCATTAACTTTTTTGCACATTGAGACATATGCTGACACTGGACATAAAATGGATCCCGAAATTGGAATGAGAGGCATTTCAAGTTTTCTTTCCCCATATTGGATAGTTTTCGACCAGGTCATAGTCACAACCAATATCCCTTTATCAAATATAACACTATTTCTCAACAAGAATTTCTTACTTTTGAGATCTTTTTTTGATGTTGGCACAAGATTTGACTTTCTAGCAAATAAAAAGAATGCAAATAAAAACAAGCACCAATAAACAATATCATCAGAATTACTCAAATCCAAACATGAAGCCATTTGTATCAAAATATCAGGTGTAATTGGTTGAGCCTGCTGAATACAGTATGGGTTCAATCTAGCTATACCTTTCAAGCTCAGGCTTATCAAAAAATCATTAATGTTATCAGTTGAATAACCTAATAAATAATGCATTGACTTGACACCACTTATATAATTTCTAATTGACTGAGTTGATTTTAAAGTAGAAGTAAAACAAAGATCAGGAATTGATACAATTAACTTACTCCACCCATAAAAGACACCAAAGGGAAAGAAATACAAACATTAAGCGACCAGACCATAATGGAAACCTAAACAAAGGAAGGCCATAAGGACAGTTACTTTCCCACAAAATGGCCATATGGTCATCCGAAACTAAAAGACACAAGTGATACACACAGTAAGTAACAAACAACAACATAAAATAAATCGCCACAGAAGAGCCGCCTTGGAACGGTCAGTGGAAGATTTCCACTGGGGGGCTTAAATCGATTTTACGTGGCCACAATCCTCGCCCTTACTTCCGTCGCGATTTAGACAAATAATTTGTTCAGTCCGCATGAAGGCCTCCTAACTCATCAGTGCAACATCTCCGTGAACACAAAAATCAAAGAACCACAGAGGTGAGACAACGGTGAGGACTCGACAGCAAGAAACCACTGAAATGCTGGAGCAAAAGAAAACCAACAGTTAGACTCCGATGAGCCCGACCAGAGACAGAGCATCAGGCACCAACCAACATTACCTTGAATTAGATCTCTCTAATTCTCAATAAGCCTTTACGTTGGAGCCGTCATAGAATCTGAGGCCTGACCCACCGGCGTGCAATTAAAGAGGGAAGCAAAGTTGCCAACCGTGATTGGGTTAACTACCATGCATGCAGTCTGTCGTATAATATCCATGTTGTACCCAATCTTTTTATATCGAAGAATGATTTTACGAAATTGGGTACTGAAGTCATTGCGGTTATATATTTTTCTGAATTTAAATACTAAGTCACCATAAAATTCGGGTTCCGATAGACCTTGTTGCAGAAGAGATTTAAGTCCAATATTGAATTTTGAAATTAAATCAGAATGGCGTCTATAAAATTTTGAAAAGGCTTTGCGTAGTTTATGGTACCGATAACCCTGATTAAGGAGTTTAGCCGTTAATAATTTATTACGAGTGTTGAAGTCAGTTACATGACTACACACTCTAGCAAATCGAATTAATTGCGAAATATAAACGCCATAGGATGGCGCACGAGGAACATCACCATCCAAAAAAGGAAAATTTACAATCTCAAAATCAAAGTCATCGCGTTTATCATAAATTTTGCACGAAACAAATCCATCTACAATAGATAGATGTAAATCCAAAAACGGGGCCTCGGTATCAGAAGAATTTGCTTTATTTAACTGAAGTTCTAGGGGGTAAATCTGACTGATCAAACCATCAAAATAGGTATTATCAATATTTAATAAATCATCTAAATATCTAGAAGTAGAGCTAAAAGCTTCAATAATTTCAGATTGGTTATCAATGGAAAGCGACAAAATGAAGTCTCTTTCATAACAATACAAGAACAGATCAGCCACAAGAGGTGCGCAATTAGTACCCATCGGAATACCCACAATTTGTCTAAATAACTTAGTACCGAATCTAATATAAATATTGTCAAGTAGAAAGGTGAGGGCATCACACACTTTCTGACATGACCAAAGTGTATAATTCTTATGCTCTTTAGAAGTGAAAAATGCACTTCTGACATTACATGCAAGATAGAGAGAATCTTCTCTGTGAAAAGCCCATTCAATTAAATCATTAAGCTTTTCTTTTATAAAATTATGAGGAAGTGTAGTGTAAAGAGTGGAAAAATCGTAGGTAGACAGACTAGAAGCACGAAACTGTCTAGATTTCAATTTATTTAAAACATCATTCGAATTTTTTATAGACCAAAACAGATTTCTTCCTGATCTTTCAAAGACTTTATCACAATATTTAATTACATGCGTTTTAATAGCAGTAAGACAGGAAGTTAATAATTTAGAAAGTTCAGTGGTAGTGCAAGAGCTAGAATTTGCAATAAACCGTGCTTTGTAAGGTTTTTTATGAAGTTTTGGTAACCAGTATAGCGTAGGAAGCTTGTCTTGGCCTTCGTTAACACACACAGCAAACTTGGTGGCTGAAAGACAAACATGTTTATCTACTATAGCTCTCTCTTCAGCTAAAGGCTGAAGTTCATAGGCCTTAGTACCACCAAGCTCCTGCTTAAGCGTGTTAACATAGTGGAGCCGTCACACAACGACGACGTTGTTAGCGGCCTTGTCTGCAGGGGCCAAAACAAACTTCTTATGAAATTCTTGAATACCTAGTTTAAGATGACGTAAAGACGTCTTGGGCTTAGGAGGTAATAAGTTAGTATTTTGAGAATAGAAAGAAATGCGTTTATTCACTAGTTTTAAAATGCTAAGTTTCCAGTCCTTAAGGGCTTTATGCTCAACATACTCTCGCTTACACCATCGATTACCGAATTCTTGATCTGCTTAAAAATTGTGCATAAAGACTAAGTGTGTCAGTATTCGAAGGTAAATATGACAATCCAAAGTACAAACAAAACAGTAAATATGACTCCCATTGAGTCTTAAAATTCTTAACAGTTCCTTCTGCATAAGCAGATCTTCTTGAAAAATTCAAATCCTTTTTCAAAGAAGACATCTGAACATCTGAAAAATAAACAAGCAGTCTATTACCAGGAGTGATCAAATTTAAACAAATCATCTGAGACAACACATTCTTCTAGAACATAATCTTTTGTAAGAGCAAAAAACTGTTCCTGATGGTACTGATTCTTATCAAACCTTGACAGGTGATCTGAAAGTCTATTTTCAGAACTTTCTAAATGGACCAGTCTAATCTGAAACTCCCTGGTTGCTGCTAAAAAGGCTATTTCCCGTAAGCCATCCTGTAAGACTTCGTTATGTGACCTGCCAGAATTAATAACTTGACATACTGAATAATTGTCACAAAAAACTTGATTTTTTTTACCTCTAAAATATTTACTCCATAATTTGAGACAAATTAAAATAGCCAGCATTTCCAGAATGTTAATGCTAAATTTTTTCCTTACTAAATTTGCCGGAAATTTAGAATGGAAAAACTTGCCTTTCCAGAAACCTCCACATCCTGAAAGACATGCATCTGAGGAAAAAATTTCATCTGGACAGGACCATTCTTCATAAAGCATCATTGAAATTCCATTGTAAAGAGGTAGAAATCTGAACCACCAGAGAATATCTTTTTTAACATAAACAGGTATGCTATGATAACTATCACTTTCTTTATATAAAATCTTAAGCCATTTCAACATTCTGGAAATAAAAATTCTACCTGGTCTTACACATGCTGCCACAAAGTTTAATTTACCCAATAATGATTGAATTTCTTTTAAGGTTGCATTCTCCTTTTCTAACAATGTTTTCAACAAATCATGTAATTCTAATAATCTTTCTGGGGTAATTTCAATGGTCATTGTGTCTGTGTTGAATAAAACACCAACAAAAGTCATAATAGTTGAGGGTGGACAAGCCTTATCTTGCGCTTCTTCAATTCCACACTTTTTTAGAACTGCCTGTAAGGTTTTGAAAGCAAAGACTGCATTTTCTTTTATCTCTGCAGAAGCTAAATCATCAAGATAATTCAGAACCCATATTCCAATTTTGAACATTATAAAAGTGATTGCATTTGTAAACCTTTGACAGCAAAAAGCTGAGGAACGGCTCCCCATGCTTAATACTGTTTCACAGAAAATATGTTTCTTCCACACATAAGATACTAAATTGTAAGAAGAAGGACAAATTGGCAATTGTCTATAAGCCCTGCGTAAATCTGTCTTAAATAATAAACAACGGGCCTCCGTGGCCTAGTGGTTAAGAGCGCAGACTCTTGATCATTAGGTCTCTCACCGCTGTGGTTCGAGCCTCGCTCGGGTCATATGTGAGACGCCAAGTTCTGCAACGGAAGGTCAGGTGGTTTTTCTCCGGGTACTCCGGTTTTCGCCCACCTCTGATTAACGATCGGCTCGATATGAGTGAAATAATCTTGAAAGGGCCGTAAAACCAAAACCAAAAAAACAAATAAAATAAAATAAAATAAAAAATAAATAATAAACAGCCTTTGCCTTTTTGTTTGATCAACTGAACAAAATCGTCCACCTTTGGATACACTAAATCTATATTTTCACCAAGATAAAAATCTTTACTAATAAAATCATTTATACTATTACCTTTTGGAAAACTCAAATCTAAAATTATGCGCCTTTCTGAAGTATTTCTTTTTGGAACGGTGTTAAGTGGAGAAATCTTAATATTAGAACTAAAAGGATTATCCTTAAAGGGTCCCAAAATTGCCTTGTTTTTACTTTCTTTTTCCAAATAAGATAACAAACTGTTGGGGTATTCTTCAGCCCCTTTGTGATTTTTGAATTTCCACAAATGTTTAGTACTTAGACCATCAAAGCAAGTCTCATCTCCTGTGTAACCTAAAGGAAACCCAAATTCAAGTAAATCACAAATTTTGTTATCTTTATAATCAATTAACATAGATCTCAAATACTGAATATTTAATCTGCTGTTAACTGGAATTTTACATTTCTCAAAATTATACATACCAGATTTTTTAACTTCATTGTGAGATTTCAGAAAATAACTGATATCACTTTCTTTAATATTTACTTTTGTAACTTGACAAATGTCACATTTAGAAGAATGTTGACAAGTGTGATTTTTCAAATTTTGATTTATTTCTGATGATTCATGCTCAAGATTTGCATTTTTTGTTAAATGTGCTGTTAAAAAGGTGGGGAAAAACAAGTCTACTAAATTTGTCTTTTCATTTGTAGTAGTATTTCCACCCTTAATAGCAGCATATAAACCATTTGTATGTCAAACAGCTATATGTGGACAAGAAGAGGAGCATTCTGGATGTTCCAACTTCTTTTTGTCTTTCAGCCAACAAGATGCACAAATATGTGTAGCTAATCTTTGTTTGCCTTTAATCACTAATAAGTGGTTTGATTTATGCAGACATTTATTCTTTTGATAATCAGAACAGAACCAAACTCTGTCTTCTGAAACATTTTGCTTATTTGTAGACTCTTTTTTTGCAGATGCAGAATAAAACTTATTCTTCAACAAATATTTAGAAAGAATAGCATTTTCAATTTGCTGAGGATCATCAGACCATGTTTTTTTGCCCAATTCAATTTCACGCAACCAAGCAGCATAAAAGGCCTTTAGACCTTTAAAATCATAAGTGTTACTGTAGTACACTAACTTAATCAAAAATTGTAATCTACCATCCTTTTCTGACTTGGGCAAATCATCCGCAGCAATGATCTCCAACTCACCCGCTATAAATAACTTGAAATCCAAGTCATCAAATTTCAATTGCTTATTTACAAATTCATATTGCAAGTGAGCATGAGGCCAACGCTGCGGAAATTTAACTTTGTCAGATGCTTTCGCATTTATGCCAGACTTTTTATGCTTCTTATGTTTTTTCCTACTTTTCTTACTACTATCACTTTCAGACCCTGAAGAATCTGTAGAATCATCTTCACTGCTAGATGAAACTGTGGATAATAAGTTAGACAAGCCCAACTTACTCAACTCTTTTTGAACTAACCGTTGAAGATCATTGTCTTTTCTCAATTGATCTATATCAACCAAATCATCATCTTGACAATGTTTAATGTCAACTTTTGCACGAGAAGATTTGCTCTGTGATTTATTTCGACAGTCACTAGTTTTCGTTTCAATGACTTTACCTTTTAACTGGCTAACTCTGTCTTTCCGGTCTTGTAATTGCTTTCGCATCTCTGCCAATCTGTTCTTGCGCTCGATTCTGGCTTCTTCCTTCTCAAGAGATCTCATTTCGTCTTGAATTCTTGCCATTTCTCGTTCGTCTTCTTCACCATCGTCATACAAATCATACACATCAGCTGACGACCCTGACCTTGGTAAATTTTGCGACATGTAAGAGGCGCCCATGGGATTTCTGAGAGAATCATCATCTTTTCCCGTGTTTTTCTCCGTGTTTACCGCTGTGGAATCCTGTTGCCAACCGCCACTCATCTTTTTATAATTGACTCTCGGCGAAATCTCAAAGATCTTATTTTACTTCTAGACTTCAAGTCCATTTGTCCGCCTAAACAAATGCGTTTGTACCCATAGTGTTCCTCTTTCAAATGATCGTAAACAAAAGAGGTGTAGATAATCAATATAATTGACCACAGTAGAGATCAAGATAATTTGCTCGATAAACAGTGAGCTTTAGATTGACAAAGTCTTCAAAAATAAGAACGCTGGACTTCGATCAAATCTTTCTTCGTCAAAAACTTTTCGAACTGTGATCAATTGTACTATTTTTGGAGAAACAAAGAAATTATTTCGACCAATCAAAATCGAGAGATTATTTTAACCTGAAAAGGTATCACAGAAAAGCGAAAATAGAATAGAATTGAATAAACTTGCTCAATCTACAGTGTCTTCATAATTAAATATTTTTATCAAGAAAAATTATCCAATGTTTGTGCTTCTTTCCCTTTGGTGTCTCTTATGGGAGTTGTGGGTTAATTGTGTCGATTCCTGATCATTGCCTTCACTTGTATTTTATGAGGCAAGTAGCATAACCACTACACCACGGAGGCTTCTAATGAGTTAGGAGGCCTTCATGCGGACTGAACAAATTATTTGTCTTAATCACGACGGATGTAAGGGCGAGGATTGTGAGCACGTAAAATCGATTCTACCCCCCCCCCCCCCCCCCAACACACACACACACACACACACACACACACACACACACACACACACACACACACACACACACACACACACACACACACACACACACACACACACCGCCCCTGACCGTTCCAAGGCGGTTCTTTTGTCACGGTTTATTTTTGTTATGGTTTGTCTTTGGGTGTTTGTGTCGCTTATATTATTTTATTTTTGGATAGCCTATTGGCCATTTTGTGGGAAAGTATTTGTCCTTTTGGTTTTCCGCTGTTGATGTTTCCATTAGGCTCTGTTGTTTCATGTTTGTGTTTCTTTCCCTTTGGTGTCTCTGATGGGAACTGTGGGTTAATTGTATCGAATTCTGATCCTTGTCTCCACTTCTATTCTAAGTAAATCGGTAAGATATTTATATAAAAAGGCACATGTCTATGCCCGATATGTCTATATGCATTAGAGGGTCATACTATCTGGTTCTAGAAAATAACTATTTGGGTGAATATATGTAATGTTTTCAACTTATTTCTGCTCCAAACACCACTGGGGATAGTGATTGTGGTGGCTCTAACGCACTGGGTGAGATTATTGTGAACTGACCCATATTCCACATTTGACAAATTTATTTGTGAAAAAAGGGCATGCACAATGTGAAAATAGTTTGTATTTTATATAGCTGTCCTAAAAATATGACAGAAAACGGGGTGAAATTGGTTCGTTCCGGTAATTAGGTCCGTTCCGGTATATCTACGCACCCCGTCCCAACTTTCTGTTACCAGTCCAATTGTATGACGTCACACGGGAACACGCACTTGTTTACAAATGGCGGCTGTAATTGGCTAATTGGGCAGTTCTTCTTTAGAAATTGTAAGCAGACAGTTAAATCATTTAGTGCGTTTCCACAAAATGTATGAAATTGGGGCGGCAGGGTTTTCCAATTCTCCTAAATTCTTCCTCTAAGCTATTTTTCCAAGGTAGTTAATTTCACAGTGTATAGATATTTCATTTTCTTAGCGGGGCCTCTTCTTAGGTCGGGTATAAAAGCCAAGGCCGGGCCGAGCCGCCGAGCCAAAAATTGCCGATCCGAAGATTTTATTTTTTCGGAATTCTAACCGAAGAAGAAATGTTAGTGGTAAATTTTAATATGATAATGTTAATTATATCAAATGTGACACTCAGCATAGTTTTTGTTCTTTTTGGTGCCCTAATTTTGTATTATTGCAATTTTGCAATTTTTTTAGGGGTCAGTGTAACAGATATGTTATCCCAACTTGGCTGGAGATCACTGGACTAAAGACGGTCTGATGCGTGGCTCTGCATGTTTTACAAAATCATGAATGGTCTAGTTGCTGTACCATTACCACCATACTTCCAGCAGGTTACAACAAGGACATGTCATGGCCAGTCCCACCCCCTCGCAATACGTCAGATCCATACCACATACAATTATTATAAATATTCTTTCTTCCCCCTGGCAGTTTGGCAATGGAATAAACTTCCCCCTTGTGTTGTGCTTCTGCCTACACTGACTCAGTTCAGTGTGGCAGTCCGGTCACTTGACCACAAACTTCCATGAACACAACAATCCTGTTTTTAACTGATTTTAATCTCATCTGTTTTTAACACTTAACACTATCATCTATTTTTTCACATCTCCTATCACACTTTTTAGTCTCACTTTTCATCAGTCATTTATTCTCACGACGCGCAATCATCCTGCACGTAATCCTCGCGAGGGGGTGTTGCAGTACAACTAGATAGATAGATAGATAGTATAAAAGCCAAGGCGGTTTTTATCGTACGTTTTGATCGAATTTGAATGAAATAGACATGGATGTGTGAAAAAATGTACATGACAACCCCCAAAAAGTATTTTCTAAACCTTTTACTGTAATAATTCCAGTCAATTCCTTTTAGTATCTGTAATAACCGTATTTTTGGTGGTTTTATGTAGGCCACGTCATAATGAACCGCAACGGACGACAATGTCAGATAAATGATAATGGCATTTAAATATACTATCTGAATGGTAGGAACTAAAGATACAGCTTAATGATACTCATCATATTTCTTAATCATGTTTTAGACATATGAATTATGTTTTGATATTGTACCTATTGTATTATTATTGCTTATTAATATGCTTATTAATATGCTTCAGTCAGACAGCTTACTGTGGACGTGTGATGGATGTAGAAATTAAAAATTAGGACGAGTTGTCCTGGTCCATTTTTTCCTTATAAATGAGTGTGCACATTCTTTTGCAAAAAACTGACAACTGCCCTTCTTGAATCAGTGGAAGGGAGTGAATGACTGAAGATAATATTTCATGTTCAACATCCACGAAAGAAGGCTGCCGCCCTCAGCAGGTATCGAACCCGTGTCCTCCTAAACATCAGTCAGTAAAGAGTTCCTACTGGCAGTAAACAGAACCCTGCAGGCACACAATGTTGAATCAACGTTGTTTCAACCTTGATTCAACGTGGAGTGCCTGCTGGGAACATTTGTTTAAACTTTTTTTCTAAAAAAAGTTTGGTGGACAAGATTGTTTATTTCCCTTACAAAGTATCCCAGTGTCGTTTTAACGACGTCAAATCAATGTTGTAAAACCCTGAAGTCCTTGACCAATCATTGAAACAATGTTGCATATACAAACTTTGTCCGCTGGGATAACAGTCTGAGGTCACTTAACAACATGGGTCGTCATTCGATTCGGATCATTTCGGTCGTAGTGTGCCCTCCCTTTCGGTCCTTTTCGGTCGTTTCCTGTAATAAGGTAATTCTAAAAATAGAAACAAAAATAAAATAAGAAATTCGATCAATTAAGGTGATTCTGGTGAGTATATTTGATTTTTTCACGAACACATAATAAGTATAATCAAATTCAAAATCATAAGGCCAAAAAGAAGTAATTTAACCAATGAATTTGAAAGAAACTCGTAATTGTCAATACTTTTTTGCCCTTGGCTTTTATACCCCTGGATTTCGGAAAACAGTTATTAAAAGATAAATAAGCAATGTAGATGAGTGAAACTACTTGTAGTTATAACAGATCTATTTTATAATAATTTAATCCCACATTTGCCAAAATATATATCTTACTTGTACCTAGAGACTAAAAATAAAATTTTCGGTAGGCCCGGCGCGGCCTTGGCTTTTATACCCGACCCTCTTCTTACAAACCTCCGAATTTCCCTATAACCAGAGCAGCAAATTAAAGACTAGTGTCGCTACCATGCATCTGTTGCAAAACCCTGGAGCATATAACAGCAACATCAACAAGCACATAGTCTTTGAGAGCATTCTTGCTGACTGAGGAGTGTGATAGCTCAGTGGTTAGTGCACTTGCCTCTAGAGGCCCCCGGTTTGATCCCAGGAGGCGGTGATTATTTCAGTGTCCGAACATGCTCCATTGGCATCATTTGCAGGGATGAATACCAAAAAGTGCACCGTCCTTCGGATCGGGATGCTAACTGGAGGCCCCCTGTGCAGGAAGATCTCCTGTGTAGGTAAAGAGCTCTACCGTAATTACATGATTACTGTGTAGGCGTTCAACCCTGCAACCTGGAGTGTATGTAATATACACCTGCGAGTAATGGTCAAATGTGACCGATCGCAGTATAAGTAGAAAGAAAGACTGTCAACACGGTTTCCGGTGTGAAAGGTGTTGCAAAACTCAATTAGTTCAATTTTACCATGACATTGTGAGCAATCTGGATGGGGCCATAAATCGTGGCCATGTGCACACACTGTCTTAATCGTCATTGACTTTGACAAGGTGCCTCACAGAAGGCTTTTGTATAAATTGGATTACTATGGGATAAGGTATCCAAACATAGGTGGATTAGCTCACAGCTCTCAGGGCGCTCACAACAAGTTGTACTTGATGGCCAAGCATCTGATCCAGTCCCTGTTTTATCTGGTGTCCCCCAAGGTTCGGTCCTTTTCTTGGTATTCATTAATGATAATATAAGGTCATCTGTCGCAGTTTGTTTGTTTGCTGATGATTGTGTATATTCTTCTTCTGACTTCTTATGACCTGGATCGACTAGCACAGTGGGAGGCCGATTGGCAGATGAAGTTCATTGTGGCCAAATGTCATTCAATGAGGTTGTCACTACACCCTCCGGACAAGTAAATTAAGTTTGATTACACACTACACCAGTAAATTTTGGAACAAGTTCAATCCGCCAAATACCTTGGTATCACAATCACTGATGATCTTGATTGGGGTCAACACATTTCAGAGATAACATCAAAAGCAACTAGGACTTTAGGATTTCTTAGACGTAACTTGGCTTTTGCACCTAGGCAGACAAAGGATTTTGCATATAAAAAAAATAGTTTGCATATGCATCACCCATTTGGCATCCCTATGTTAAAACTCAGATTCAGCAGGTGAAGAAGGTGCAGAGAACAGCTCCTAAATGGACCTGTCGGTGATGGCGAAATAGAAGTAGCGTTGGTGACATGCTTAAGGTAAATACTTGACCCCTGTGACAGTTTCAACCCGAATAAGGGCATCAAAAGTAAACAACTCACAATATTGTGGGAACAAGTTCTATAGTAGTGCCATGAAAAATCCCTTTTTTCTTAGAACTATTCCCCAGTGGAATAGTCTTCCCTCTTCTGTGGTGAATGCTAAGACTGCAGAGAGTTCAAAGCCCGTACAGTGTAAGATTGAGACTCAGAGGTATGCATTTTAGTATACCTCTGTTATTCAGATTGTAAATAGTTTTAAGGACTCATCCAGTGACTTCTCTCTCTCTCTCTTTTTTTTTTTGAGCTAAATTCTAAATTTAGCTACGCACCCAACTGAGGAAATGGCCAAATATGACCGACTCAGTATAAGAAGATCGGTCACATTTGGCCGTTTCCTCAGTTAGATGCATAGCTAAACTTCCCTCTTCTGTGGTGAATGCTAAGACTGCAGAGAGTTCAAAGCCCATACAGTGTAAGATTGAGACTCAGGGGTATGCATTTTAGTATACCTCTGTTATTCAGATTGTAAATAGTTTTAAGGACTCATCCAGTGACTTCTCTCTCTTTTTTTGAGCTAAATTCTAAATTTAGCCACGCACCCAACTGAGGTAATGGCCAAATATGACCGACTCAGTATAAGAAGATCGGTCACATTTGGCTGTTTCCTCAGATGCATGGCTAAACTTAGAATTAGGTTACTGGATGAGTCCTAAAACCATTTACAATCTGAATAACTTAGGTATCATAGGTACCGGTACCCCAATTAGGAGAAAGAGGAAGCATCCCTCTTTGGCATTTCAGGTGTCCTCTGCAAGGACTGGCCTCTACCAGGGATCCTTCTTCCCTCAGACAATTAGAGATTGGAATGCCCTTCCAGATTTGGTTATTTTATCCACGGAAGGTACTGAGGATAAGTAGCTAGGTTTACTTCTTTGGTGACAGCTAGGGACTAACTTCCCTTTTCACAGGTCCTGGTGAATGAATGTCATTTGACATGTCACCAGTAATGATTCAGATTCAGAGGTATCCTAAAACGCATACCTCAAGTCTCAATCTTACACTGTACAGGCTTTGATCTCCTCTGCGATCTTAGCATTCACCGCAGAAGAGGGAAGACTATTCCATTGAGGAATAGTTCTAGGAAAGAAAGAATTTTTCAGGGCATTGCTATATCACTGGTACCTACGATATTGTGAGTTACTGACTTTTGATGCCCCTTTTTAGGTTGATGTTGTTGCAGGGTTCAAGTACCTGTCTTTATTAATAGACACTGCATCAGAGTGTATCCCACAGAAGAAGGTGAAAAAGGACCGCCCATGACACACCTCTAGGGACGGCCGTCCCAGCTCACCAAGCAAGCCACCGATGCTACTTCTATTTCGCCATCACCGACAGGTCCATCAAGCAGCTGTTCTCTGCACCTTGTCCACCTGCTGAATCTGAGTTTTAACATAGGGATGCCAAATGGGTGATTCACACCCAAGCTGAGGGCGAACCAATGTTTTATATGCAACATTCCCTCTCCGCCTAGGTGCAAAGGCCAAATTCTATCTAAGGAATCCTAAAGTCCTAGTTACCCCAGATGTTATCACTGAGATAAATATGTTGACCCAAATCAACATTGTCAGTGATGGTGATACCAAGATATTTGGCGGATTGAACATGCCCAAAACCCCGCAGGCGAAGTGTATATTCAATCTTAATTGGCCTGTCCGGAGGGTGTTGTGACGTCTTCATTGAATGACATTTGGCCACACTGAACCCCACCCACCAGCTGGTCCCCCACTGCGCAAGTCGATCCAGGTCATCTTGTAAAATTAGACAGCCAGAAGGAGAATATATGTTCCCACTTACCACACAGGCCACAATCATCAGCAAACAAATGGACCGATGACCTGATATTATCAGGGAGACCACTGATGAATACCAAGAAGAGGACCGGCCCAAAGACCAAACCCCAGGGGACCCCAGACAAAACAGAGACTGGATCAGATGCTTGGCCATCAACTACAAATTGCTGTGAGCACCCAGAGAGCCATGAACCAATCCACCCATGTGTGGATCCCCTTATTCCACAGAAGTCCAGTTTATGTAATAGCCTACTGTGAGGTACCTTGTCAAATAAGGAGGTTTAACTAACATAACTCACAAAACTGGACCACCAGAACAGTCTTTACAGCCCCTGTAGGTATCTTGTAGTAACCTCATGGTTTGGGTCCGGAGTGGTAGCACCAGGAGTCAAACTTGTAGGGGTGATTTTTTGCATTGCTTATAGACATGACAAGCACTATGGCATCACTCATTTATTTGCTGGGACTTACTGGTGATTGGCAGAAAAAACTTCTTTTGTTGCCATTGTAAATACAATGTTATTGTCTGTATATGAGTCTTTATTATTCCCCCACTGCGAAGCA
The DNA here is from genome assembly GCA_963580285.1 of Lucinisca nassula. Lineage (NCBI taxonomy): Eukaryota > Metazoa > Mollusca > Bivalvia > Lucinida > Lucinidae > Lucinisca > Lucinisca nassula. The sequence goes on along the minus strand of OY757016.1, from coordinate 49,153,727 downwards.
GAGCAGGGATTATAGGAATGGCCTTCGTCTGTCCAGGCGAACATGTCAGGTTTAGGGGCTAGTGTCCGGACTGGACAACAATAGAAAATGATTGGTAAATGATAGATTTATTCCATAAATTAAAGGTTTAGGAGGTTAGCCCCTAAACCAAACAAAAGAAAATAACAAAAGAAATAGCCCTTAAACCCGAAATGTTAGAACGTCCGTATGTCTGTCCGTTCGTAACACTTTCTTGTCCGCTCCATATCTCCTGAACCCTTTGATAGATTTTCATTAAACTCTCGGGTCGGTTATTTGTCTCAGTGAGCTGATGTGCAGAACCATAAATGAACCATGCCAACCCAAGGTCAAGGTCACAGTTGAAGGTCACAAGTTTGAAACTTTGAATTTTGTGTCCGTTCCATAGGAAGGATTTTCATTAAACTTTGGTCAAATATTCTTTTCTGTGAGCTGATGTGCAGAACCCATAAATCAACCTTGCCGACTCAAGGTCACATTTGAAGGTCAAGAGTTTGAGACTTTGAATTTTGTGTCCGTTCCCTATCTCCTTTGCCCCTGCAAGGATTCTCATTAAACTTTGGTCAATTATCCCCATCAGTGAGCTGATGTGCAGAACCCATATATGAACCATGCCATTAAGACTTTGAATTTTGTTTCCATTCCATGTCTCCTTTACCCCTCAAAGGATTTTCATTAAACTTTGGTCATTTATCCCCCTCATTGAGCTCATGTTCAGATCCCATAAATGAATCATGCCGACAACAGGTCAAGGTCACATTGGAAGGTCACGAGTTTGAAACTTTGAATTTTGTGTCTGTTCCATATCTCCTTTACCTTTCAAAGGATTTTCATTAAACTGTTGTCAAATGTCCCACACACATAAATAAACCATGCCGACTCAAGGTCAAGGTCACGAGTTTGAAACTTTGAAGATTGTGTCCATTCCATATCTCCTTTACCTGGAAGGATTTTCATTAAACTTTTGTCAAATATATGCCCCCCCCCCCCCAGTGAGCTGATGTGCAGAACCCGTAAATAAACCATGCCAACTCAGGGTCGCAGGTGAAGGTCACAAGTTTGAAACTTTGAATTTTTTGTCTGCATTAAAGTTTGCTGAATATCCCGCCTCAGTCAGCTGATGTGCAGAACCCATAAATAAACCATGCTAACTCAAGGTCAAGGTCACAAGCTTGAAACTTTGAATTTTGTGTGCGTTCCATATCTCCTTTAACCCTGGAAAAATTTTCATTAAACTTTAGCAAAATATACCCCCTCAGTGAGCCGATGTGCAGAACCCATAAATAAACCTTGCCAACTCAAGGTCAAGGTCACAAGGTTGAGCCTTGATACAAAGTGCGGCGAGAGATTTGGCTGTTACTCAGTTGCAGTGTAACTTGAAACAGTTAAATATTTGTCCTTATATAAATCTATTTTTATATGCCATTCCTGATTTTTATGCCCCCGCCTATTCGGAGAATAGCGGAAAGGCATTAAGTTTTACCCCTGTCCGTCCGTTCGTTCGTTCTCCGTCCTGACATCTTGTCCGAGCCATAACTCCTAAACCATACGGAATATATTCATGAAACTTCACATGTGCATTCATCGCACTGAGACGATGTGTCATGAATAAGGAAGACAACTCTTGCATTTTTGGTTTTTGGATTATCTGCCCTTGACTTAGTACCATATAGTAAACCGTGTCCGGGCCATAACTCCTAAACAGTATGGAATATATTCATGAAACTTAACATGTGCATTCATCACACTGAGACGATGTGTCATGAACAAGGAAGACAAGTCTTGCGTTTTTGGATTATCTGCCCTTGACTTAGTACCATATAGTAAACCTACCCGCGCCATTACTCCTAAACCATATGGAATATATTCATGAAACTTCACAGGTGCATTCATCACACTGAGACGATGTGTCATGAACAAGGAAGACAACTCTTACGTTTTTGGTTTTTGGATTATCTGCCCTTGACTTAGTACCATATAGTAAACCGTGTCCGGGCCATAACTCCTAAACCGTATGGAATATATTCATGCAACTTCACAGGTGCATTCATCACACTGAGACAATGTGTCATGACTAAGGAAGACAACTCTTGCATTTTTGGTTTTTGGATTATCTGCCCTTGACTTAGTACCGTATAGTAAACCGTGTCTGGGCCATAACTCCTTAACCGTATGGAATATATTCATAAAACTTCACAGGTGCATTCATCACACTGAGACGATGTGTCATGAACAGGGAAGACAACTCTTGCATTTTGGGTTTTCGAATTATCTGCCCTTGATTTAGTTCCATATAGTAAACCGTTTCATGAATGGCATTTGGCCGGGATATCCGTGTCCTATGGACACTTTTTCTAGTATATACCTTAATCAAACTGGCTCTTTTTCTTCTGTATTCAGGCTGCCATAAATGCCTGATATGTGGCTCTTCTTTTAATGATACTTCAGCTTGTATTTGCCAACCTGTCCAGTTAGTGTTGACGCGAATTTTCTCATGCCAACAGGTTAAAGTGACATATTTATGAGGAGTCGTTAAACTATTTAATTGAATTTCAAGATATCTATAAATTAAAATAAAATTGATGATATCTTTTATAAAAATATAGGATATCAATAGATATCATAAGATATCTACAAATAATATTAGATATCTATTTATTTTATGATATCCATAATATGTTGAGGAATATCTATAATTCCAATTATAGATATCTGTTATTCGATATATAGATATAAAATATTGAAGAACATTTTAGGATATCATTAATAACATTTATTGATATACATAAGATATTTTCTGATATCCATTATTGAAAATTGTGATATCTGTAATTCAGCCTTTTAAATGATATCTATAATTTGATTTTTAGTTATCTATATATGCAAAAGAGAAATGGATATCATAAAACAAATTTATAGATATCAAGAAATATATCTTACATATCATTGGTTACATTTTATGATATCAAAAAATACTGATAATTATAGATACCAATAATGTTAATTATAGATATCAATAATTTGATTACTAGATATCTATATTTTGATTTATAGATATCTATCATTTGATTTTTAGATATCTTAAGCCCCCGCCCATAGGGGCTTGAAGAAATATATGGGCTGCATGATGCTTCCACGCAGAGCTGAATCCGGCCCGCACACTAGTACTGGTAAACCACTTAGAGGATCTAAGCCTGTCCAGGAACCGCGGTGCGAGGTGGACCGTCCATGCTAATAAACCCTATTGGTTTCATTGGGCGACATATTTTCTGATATCCATTATTGACAATTATGATATCTATATTTGGATTTTTAGATATCTATATATGCAAAGGAATAATGCAAATCATAAAAAAAATTTATAGATCAAGAAATATATATTACATATCATTGATTGGTAAACCACTTAGAGGATCTAAGCCTGTCCAGGAACCGCGGTGCGAGGCGGACCGTCCATGCTAATAAACCCTATTGGTTTCATTGGGCGACAGGGCTTGAGATGTCATTTCATCTCAGTGTCAGGTAAAAGTCCCACAAAATTGGAAGCAACATCTCCAAAATGACCTTTACAGTGTTGACGGGAATGTTAAACCTCAAATCAAACAAACAAAACAATTTTTAGATATCTATAATAAAAATATAGGATATCAATAGATATTATTAGGTATCTATACATATTATTAGATACATGTATCTATTATTTATTTTATGATATCTATAATATGTTAAGGGATATCTATAATTTGATATATAGATATCAAATATTGAAGAACATTATAGGATATCAATAATTGCATTTATTTATATCCATAAAATATTTTCTGATATCCATTATTGACAATTATGATATCTATAATTGGATTTTTAGATATCTATATATGCAAAGGAATAATGCATATCATAAAAAAAATTTATAGATCAAGAAATATATATTACATATCATTGATTACATTTTATGTTATCAAAAAATATTTATAATTATAGATACTGATAATGTTGATTATAGATATCTACAATTTGATTTATAGATATCTATAATTTGATTTATTATTAGTATTATTAAATAGTAAAACGGCACCCATACAGATTGACTAAAAATACATGTATTGGTATTTTTATATTGTATAATAAGCAATATGTACTAGTTTTTAGCTCGTCTGTTTTTTGAAAAAAAACTTTCGAGCTATTGTCATCACTCCGGCGTCTGTGTTGTCGTCCTGCGTCGTTCCAAAAAAACTTAACCTTGGCTATAACTTAAAAAGTATTAGACCTAGCCTCATGAAACTTCATACACACACTCATCATCACAAGAGCTACATTTTGACCAAGGACCATAACAACATTGTGTTTTGAAAAAAAACTTTCGAGCTATTGTCATCACTCCGGCGTCTGTGTTGTCGTCCTGCGTCGTCCTGCGTCGTTCCAAAAAAACTTAACCTTGGCTATAACTTAAAAAGTATTAGACCTAGCCTCATGAAACTTCATACACACACTCATCATCACAAGAGCTACATTTTGACCAAGGACCATAACAACATTGTTGATTTTGGCTGAATTATCTCCCCTTTTCCAATTTTTTTCTGAAACACATTTTTTGCTCTCATTTTAATACTATTCACAACAAAGCCTTCAAACTTCACATGAATGTTCCTTGGGACTAGACCTTTTCAGTGATACCACACTTTTTGATCTGTGACCTTGACATTTGAACTTTGACCTATTTTTCGAAAATTTAACCGAAAACCTTAACCTTGACCATATTTCCAAAAGTATTTGGCCTACCTTCATGAAACTTCATACACATACTCACCATCACAAGAGCTACATTCCCTACAAGTTTTATAATTCCATCTTGCAATTTGATTGAATTATCTCCCCTTTTCTCTCCGTTTTTTTTAAATTGTTTTTGTCTCTTATTTCAATACTATTCACAACAGAGCCTTCCAACTTCACATGAATGTTCCTTGGGACAAAGACCTTTTCAGTCATACCACGCTTTTTGACCTGTGACCTTGACCTTTGAACTTTGACCTATTTTTCGAAAAATTAGCAAAAAACTTAACCTTGACCATATTTCCGTAAGTATTTGGCCTACCTTCATGAAACTTCATACACATACTCACCATCACAAGAGCTACATTCCCTACAAGTTTTATAACTCTATCTTGCAATTTGATTTGACTTAGAACTTTTGTTTTCTTAAAGAAACTGCAGACGAGCGTTGGCACCCGCTTGCGGTGCTCTTGTTCAAATATTTTTTTATCCGGAGTTAGAACAAAACTTATCTGAAGTTAGAACAATACTTGTAACAGTAATTAGTCGGCATTGAAAGGAAGATTTCCATAATGTTTATGGCGAAATATAAGTTGGAACGTGCGTCCATATGTATATTGATATTTACTTAAGAATTGTCTTTTGAGGGCAATTCAACAAGCATCGTAAAATTATTTTAACCCTTATCATGCTGTTCATGACAACCCCTATCTTTGGAAACAGTGTAGATCCAGATTAGATGGCTTCTGAAGAAGCCATCTGATCAGGATCTACACTGTTTGACATCAAGTTTATGGATTTGTAAGAATCAATTACATGAAGTAATCTGATTGGTTCAAAGTCAGAAATGAGTGTGGCTAAAGTGAATATTCAGCAAGAGAAGGGTTAATTAGAATTATGTCTTTTACTTTGTTTTACCTTTCACAATTAACCCATTGCATGCGGGAAAGCCCTAAAGGGGTACCTTGGCAAACAGTGCAGGCCCAGATCAGATGCCTGATCAGGGCCTGCTCTGTTTGCTTACAGAATTTTCCATCAAAAATAGAATAAAAACGAAAAAATAGTCCTGACACCCCTTATATGTCAAATGGTCTTGTTCAGCATATAGCAATGGAAGAGCCCACTAACAAACAATGGGTTAATGATTCTTCAGCTTGTATTTGCAAACCTGTCCAGTTTTGTCTAGGCAGAATTTTCTCATGCCAACAGGTTTTTGTGGACACAATGAAGCAGGACGGCTTGAAGCTGTTACCCCATCCACCCTATTCTCCTTATCTGGCGCCCAGTGATTACTCAGATGAAGATTTGTTTTGTTTGATTTGGGGTTTAACGTCCCCGTCAACACTGTAAAGGTCATTTTGGAGACGTTGCTTCCAATTTTGTGGGACTTTTACTTTTACCCGACATTGAGATGAAATGACATCTCAAGCCCTGTCGCCCAATGAAACCAATAGGGTTTATTAGCATGGATGGTCCACCTCGCACTGCGGTTCCTGGACAGGCTTAGATCCTCTAAGCGGTTTACCAGTACTAGTGTGCGGGCCGGATTCAGCTCTGCGTGGAAGCATCATGCAGCCCATATATTTCTTCAAGCCCCTATGGCAAATGGTTTAGGTCACATGAGCAAGATGGCTGCCATGGTAAAACCCCTTCAAAAATCTTTTTCTCATACACCAAATGGCTCCATAGTCACTCGGCACACAGGTGAGTGGTTCAGGACTATTGGTCATCTGGTTTATATTTGTTTACAGAAACAAGTCTATTGCAAACTGAAGCTTTCAAGTCACATAAAGAACTAAACTTCTTTGGGGCCAGCACATACCAAAATGGGCATCCAGGACTTTGAGGCCATGTATGATACCATTGATCTGAAGAGGAAGGGGCACATAACTGCTGAGCAAATCCACAAGTTTTGTGAGACTCTGTATTACTCCCCCTTGTGTGTCCAACATGTTGAGGGGGCTATCAGGGACAAATGTGGAGCGTCTGGAGCAGTGACAAGAAAGGAGTTCCTTGATGTGTTTGTAGAGATAGAAAGACGAAGAGCTACTGAGGAACAAGCTTACTGGGATTTTCAGGTATTTCAATCTGTTTTGTATGTGGTTGGTGGACTTTTTATGGGAAATGAATACACAATCAGGGGAGGCAACTCTTTAAAAATGTTTCGTACCCCTAATCAGTAAGGGTCTACACTTAAAGGAACAATTTGCTGCTAAGGAGCAAATTTTTTCCTTTAAGAGTAGACCCTTTTTTTTTAAAGGAACTTGGTTTTCAGCCCCAAAAGGTGTTTTAATTAAAAAAAAAATGGCACAAAATGTGAGATGTACTGATTTTTCATTGTGATGGCAACTTTAATGCAAGTATCCATATTTGACCTCAGCCTTCATTTCATGGTTCAATGACTTTGTGAACTATTGCGTCAACTGTAGTGTTCGCCCTAATGTCCAAGTACATTCTTCAATAAAAAAAACTATGAGAGCTCCATTAATGATACATACTTGGTACAAATTAGCTAGCATCCAGGGATGGTAACTTTTATATTTTACTTTGACCTACATGTATATTTCATAGTTTTCTGACTTTATAAACTATTGCATCAACCCAGCGTTCATCCTAATGAATCCATAGGGGCTTGAAGAAATATATGGGCTGCATGATACTTCCACGCAGAGCTGAATCCGGCCCGCACACTAGTACTGGTAAACCGCTTAGAGGATCTAAGCCTGTCCAGGAACTGGGGTGCGAGGCAGACCGTCCATGCTAATAAACCCTATTGGTTTCATTGGGCGACAGAGCATGAGATGTCATTTCATCTCAATGTCAGGTAAAAGTCCCACAAAATTGGAAGCAATGTCTCCAAAATGGCCTTTACAGTGTTGATGGGGACGTTAAACCTCAAATCAAACAAACAAACAAAATCATCCTAATGTTCAGGTCTGTTTCTCAATTACTACAAGAGCTTCATTTGTTAATGATACTTAGTACAAACTTGCATCTGAGCACCTCTCTAAACTCCATTGTATATAGAGAAAAGTGGGGTTTCTACTTATTTTCCTTGTTTTAGCTCAAAAACATAGATTGTGGATATGTACTTGTTAGTACCACCTCATTGAGGCGGTTCTAATGAGCATCAACAATCTGTATTTGGACAAGCAGTAAGACCATAAGTAAGAAAATATGAGACATTTTCATTTGAAAAATGCTGGTTCTAAGATTAGAAAAGCACCATTTAGGCACACGGGTGTGTTATTGTAATGTGTTGCATTTTCAGGCTTTAGACTACACATCTTCACACAGAATTACGCTGAGAGATGCCCTGCTTCTGTTCCGTGAAGTACATGGTGATAGGTTCTCTCTGACAACATGGCAGCATTTCCTATCTTCCCGAGAGTCACCCGAGGACGACATTTCCTTTGATGAGATACGATTCTGGCTGTGTTCTATACCGTCCGGGAAACCTTGTTCTGACAAAGAATTGAAGGAGGAGGAGAATAGGATTCTGATGAGACAACATGACTTTGCTTATAATCACTATAGCAATATTATAGCCGAACTGGTAGGTTATTAACCCTTAACCCTTGTCCTGCTGCACCTTGATATGTCTTATCTTTCAAACAATGAAGATCCAGAGTCATCTGATCAGGATCTTCATTGTTTGTCATTCAGTTTATGAATTTGTCGCAATAATTTGCATAAAGTAATCTGATTGGTTGATAATCAGTAGTGGGGTTGGCATATTTAAATATTCAGCAGGTCAAGACGCTGAGAAAAAATACATCTGAAAATGTCTTCTGCTTTCATGTATGTCATCTGCTATATCTTCTTGCAAACTTTTTGAAAATATTTTTGCATACAGGCAAACTGTGGACCAAGATCAGACTGCTCCTAGAGGAGCAGTCTGATCTGGGACCACACTGTTTGTAAAAACTAATTTTAAAGTACTTGGCAGAGGACAAAGCAGATGACAATTGTCGTGATTGGCATTTTGTGGGTTAACCGTTCATGCACAAAGCATGTACATGAATAGCAGACAACATTTTCAAAGTATTTTTTTTTATTTTTCAGCAAAAATAAGGCTTAACATTATATGGCGGGGACATATAGTTTTTCGGTTTTGTCTGTACGTGTGTGTGTACATACGTACGTGATCCTGTAACCTCAGGTTAAGGTTTTGTAACAGGTAGAACTCATATTTTCCTAACCATTTGATTTAACTGGTTCATCTTTGGTATGATGATAGATATAGGTCCAAAGTTTTATTAAGCAATACCCCAGCCCATGCCTGTGACTTCAAGGTTAAAGACTCAGGTTAAGGTTTTTGTAACAGGTAGACATTTTAGAACTCATATTTTCCAAACCATTTGATGGAATTTGGTATGATTATAGATATAGGTCCAAAGTTTTATTCAGCAATACCCCAGCCCATGCCTGTGACTTCAAGGTTAAAGACTCAGGTTAAGGTTTTTGTAACAGGTAGACATTTTAGAACTCATATTTTCCAAACCATTTGATGGAATTTGGTATGATTATAGATATAGGTCCAAAGTTTTATTCAGCGATACCCCCACCCATGCCCATGACCTCAAGGTCAAGGTCATGGATTAGAAATTTTCCATGTTAAAGACTCCAGTTAAGGTATTTGTACCTGGTAGAACCTGAACTTTTAGGACGGCTTTGGGTCATATGATGATAGATATAGGTACAATGTTTTATTCAACAATACCCCCACCCATGCCTATGACCTCAAGGTCAAGGTCATAGACTTAGACAATTTTAATGTTAAAGATTTTAAAGAGCTCACATTTTCAAAACCATATTATGGATTTGGCTTATATATGCTATGATGATAGATACAGGTCCAAATGTTTATTTGGCAATACCCCCACTCATGCCTATGGCTTCAAGGTCAAGGTCACAGACTTAGAAATTTTTAATTAGATATTTTAAGAGTTGATATTTTCCAAATCGTGCGATGGATTGAGTTTATATTTGGTATGATGTTAGATGCCTGTCCATTTTATTCAGCGATACCCCCACCCATGCCCATGAGCTCAAGGTCAAGGTCACAGACTTAGAAATTTTTAATTAGATATTTTAAGAGTTTATATTTTCCAAATCGTACAATGAATTAAGTTTATATTTGGTATGATGATTGATACTGGTCCAATACCCCCACCCATGCGCGTGCCCTAAAGGTCAAGGTCACGGACAAAGAGATTAAGAGCTAATACTCACCAAACCATATAGATTTGCTTCATATTTGGTATGATGATAGTTACAGGTCCAAAGTTGTATATACCCCCACCCCTGACCTCAAGGTCTAGGTCACAGACTTAGTCTTATTATGCTTTTAAAGTTTTAGGGCTCATATTTATAGATTGGCTTCATATTTGGAATGATGATAGATACAGGTCCCAAGTCTCATTCACCCATACCAACGACCCTGCCCATGACCTCAAGGTCAAGGTCACACACTTAGAAAATTTTGTTGCAGCATGGATTTTCGAGGTGAGGCGGGGGCATCTGTGTTGTCTGGACACATTTCTAGTTGTATCAGGATATACTGATAATACCGCATATCACTACAAATTATAGTCCTGGAGCTAATAATGGCCCTCCCCAGGGCCCACTTGTTACACTATGGTTCAGGTGAGGGATCCAGGGCCACCGTGGCCCTCTGCTGTCCCACTGAAAAAGGGGTCTACCTATTGACATGGGAGACAAAAATACTTTTGCAGGAGTTGCCTCCCCTAAAGGTGTATCCATTCCCCTTAAATATATCTTTTTAATCTTCTGTCAAATAAAGATAATGTTGACTGTGCTCATAAGAATTGCCTCATTGAGGCAATTCTAATGAGTGCATACAACATAGTGCACACAACATAGTGCACACAACATAGCTTTTCAAGATAATATCAGAAAAAAAAAACTACATAAATCATCATAAATAGCTATGAGTATAATTCTCTAGGGTCTCCATAACAAGTTTGATTCTTTCCCGCTGATTCAAGAAGGGCAGTTGTCAGTTTCTGTTTTTTTTTTCACTGCTAGTGATGGTCTTTTTTTTAAATGAAAGAATTTATATTCCAGTGAGGAACCTCATCATACTGTCCGAGTCTGAATATAAACTGTTAGGTCCAACATTTCAGTTAAATTGTGTCACTACCATAACGATCCTAGGTATTGGGACAAACAAGCCTAAGCAAACAGTGCAGACCCAGATCAGACAGCTCCGTAAGAAGCTGTCTGATCAGGGTCTGCACTGTTTGCAATTGCATCTGCACTTTTTGACTCCATGCTTGTTCGTGAAACAAATTTGTTAAAATTTTAGGAGAATTACGGCAAGTCCTGAAGCTGTCCGAATTTTTAGGATTTTTACGACAAGATGTAAAATTATCTTCCTCAGGATAATGACAAAGAAAGAGACAACTATGAAGACGAGATGTCCAGACATGCTCAGAGGAAATTAAACAAGTAGGTCTTTTTGATGTGGCTTTTGTCGTGTCTGCTTTAAGCATGGCGGGATATAGGCGTCCAGTTTTCCATCTATTTGTCCGTTCATCAAGCCGTCAACATTTGTGACCACCCTAACTTTCACGCTATTGTAAGAGTCCATTTCTCAAGATGCAACATAGCCTTTGGCGGAATTCTAGTTCATGACTACTGATCATCGTAATGATCTTAAGTATTGGGACAGGTAGGCCAAAGCAAACAGTGCAGACCCCAGATCAGACTGCTCATAAAGGAGCAGTCTGATCAGGGTCTATACTGTTTGCCATTCCATCTGCCCCTTTTGGACTCCTCGCGGAATCGTGAAACAAATCTGTTAAAATTTTTGGAGCATTACAGCAAGTTCTCAAGGTGTGCAAACTTTTAGGATTTTTACTGTAGCTTTAAAAGAAAAACAAAAATAATCTCAGTAACTCTGTTCATTCAATACAGCAAGGTTTTGCATATACCAAGAGGGCTGTGAAAATACTATGCCCTACATGTTCGACTTGTCCCTTTTCCCTCAGGATGAATAGGAAACTTCAGTTTACTTGTCCAAAGACAAGTACTTCAGAATATTAGATACATGTAAGAGAGATATCAAGATGAACATTCTCATTTTTTCTCAAAAAACATACCTTGTGGGTATCCTGAATTGCCAGACTGTATATTTTTTGTGTCAAGAAAAAAAAAACTGTATGAAAATTGTAACAAATAAATTAAGTTTGCTTAAACAGGAAGATTTTGTTCATGGACAAGTAATAAATTTTGATATTTTCACGGTCATGTAAAATGCAGCTTTGAGATGGTCTCCCAGAATATTATAATCAAAAGAAAGAGTATCTATATATTAAGACTAATGAATATAAATAATGATTATGAGCTATCCAAAGAATCTTTTTTTAAAAAAAGTACCATAAAAATCCTAAACATGAGTGCCCCGTAACAAAGTTGTTTCATGATCCAGCAAGGAGTCCGAATAATGTGGACAGAATGGCAAACAGTGTAGATCCTGATCAGACTGCTCAGCAAGGACCATTCTCCAATGTTTGCTTAGCCTGTCTACCCCAATACTTAGATCATTACGGTAGAAGCACAAATCTCTGTTGTTTGGTCTTGCATGACTGTTACATTATCTCTGATAAAATATCATTTGAAATATGAAAGAAAAATAGTTCTCCATTCCCGGTGGTTTACATGAGGGAACCGAGACATATATTTAGAAACACACATGCTGCAGGCACACAAGACATCTCTCTCTCTCTCTGTTTGACCTCTCTCTCTGTCTGTCCCTTTCTGGACGACACCTCCATTCACATTGATGCTGTATGTTCCACAATGACGCAGGAGATGATTTTGTCAAGCCTTGGCTTACCATCAGATCCTGCACCATATGTTTGTATTCACTTCTTCCGCTGTCAAATATTGGTCAAGAAATAGTGTTTAAACCAAAAATAGTTAACCATTGTCCTACTGAATAAATTAATTTTGCCCCACCCACTTCTGCCTATCAATCAATCAAATTATTTGATATAATGTAGTTGTCCAAATTCACAAACTGAATGACAAACAGTGTAGAGCCTCATCTGATGGTTTCTTATCTGGATCTATACTGTTCGCAAAGATGGATAAAAAAGTTAAATATTTAAATACCGGTACTCAAATTTAAAATTTAGGCCAGTGGCCATCATAAGAAATACTGAAATACACAGAAAACTACATCACTGAAGACGCCATCAATTTCAAAGGAAATAAACAACATGAAAATAGAAACAACATAAACAATATCAAAATCCTGTGCTGCGACGCTAAAAGGAGTAAGCCGTTGACTTGTCATATTTTCGTTCCCTCCAGAAGACTTTCTACATGGTAAAAAGTATAGCTTATGTAGAAAAATGACCATTAATGGTCATTTTTCTATATGATCTATACATTTTTGTTGCAAATGATACAATCGTTTGACTGGCAGGGTTTTGCTTTGAACCCCAACAGTCGGTATGATCATGTCATGAAGAGGGAGTGTAATTTAAGTCCTACATTGCAGGTGGAATAGTCAGGGTGTAAAAGCGATGTTATATGATGATGGTTTAGATGAGACTCCAGTAGAAGTCAGACCTAAGATTAAAGGACAGATAACTCTCACTCATGTCACTGAACTCATAGAACTGAAGTACAAATCTCTTCAAGAGAAGCTTATGCAAGAAATGGCCAAAAATGCTGCAGGTACTATCTTCATGTTTAAACATACAAACCTATATTAAGCAAGCACCTAGGGGATAATCAAAAAGTGTTTGCTTAAAGCAGGTGTTTTTTTAATACCGGTGTGTTTTACTGCATTTGTCTTTTCACAGGAACAGAATACATGCTTGCTTTAGACAGATGACCACTATGACAGGTTTAACTGTATTCCTTGCATCATTTATGGTGTAATTATTCATTACGGTATCATTTCATATACAGCAAAACCAAAGTTTAGCCCAGGGTCACCATCAACAAGCTCATGACATTCTGGAAGTTGAGTTTGGTAAGCTGGTGGTTGGTGTGATTCAAACTGGGAAACCGCTCCACTTTAGTCATCCAACCAAATCCTTCTTCCAGAATCGTCATGATCTTGTCGGCGGAGCTTAGCTACAAACGAAAGTACACATTGCTAGAAAACTTCTAAATTTAACCGAAATTGGAGGAAATCTGGAATTTTTATTACCACAAGGAAAAACTAGAATGGCTGAGGAATAGAAAGAGGTAGGAGTCATAAAAGAGCATAATCAATTTTGTGAGTAATGGGTGAGAGAACTCGGTTGGGTTAGCAACGGGTGTAATGACAGCTTTCCGCCCCGGTCACTAAATATAAAAAACGGTATATACTAATGCACTTATTATTAATTCTAGAAGAGCAAAATCAATATGAATCATGTCCCTGTGGGAACTACCCCAGTCTAAAACAAATTTCCATAGTCAGAAAGATGCTTTAGCCATTGATGTTTGACTGGGCAGATAAATAACCATAAGTGAGTATTTTTCTGCACTTTTTACGTTTTCTTGGGATGCAGCACATTTGTTCATTTAGCACAAGGTGATTTTGGAGACATATAGAGTCGAAATTCAATGGCTTGAACACGTTCGGGACCATGAAAATATGTTTGAGACAGGGGTAGTTTGAGCCACCAATGGTTGATGTTAGAGCCAGGTCAGGAGGCATAATATAAATAATGAATGAATGAATTTAGTAACACTTGTGTCATACTCTAAATATAGCGAACCAGACATAATAAAAAATCCTTCGCTAATTCCCTGCTGTTTCCAGATACATTTACATCACGCATCACATTTAACCTTTGTACTAACATGTATGTAAGTGCATGTGTGTGTGTAAGTTTTACTCTTATTTATAATTTTTTTCAGCAATGGAAGATGAACAATCTGAGATTTTACGACAGATAAATCGTGGCTTGAAGAACCTTCTGAAACAGGGTCAGAACTTTGATGGCAATATTCCTGGTGGTCAGGTCCAACTTCCATCTTCTCTGACAGGACTGATGGGAGAATTACATCATGATGACCGCCTGCACAGGAAACAGGTTGAGGATTTGAAAGTGAGGCTGAGGTCAGAGGGCAAAACTCCAAGGGAGATCAGTCTTGCAGTCCAGGAACTTTATGAAGAAATCATCTCAGGTTGGTGAAGATCAATGTCAGAACTTGGAAAGTTATGTTTCCTCCAACTATTTCAGTGGAATGTAAGCTCAGAAGCATTACCCGCTTTTTCATTTTGTACTTGATTGTGATCATTTATCCAAGATTCATGTTGCATGCTTACAACAAAGTTAAACACTGTAGAACCTGATAGGGGCAATTGCTGTATGCCTAGTGATAGTTTAGTGATAGTCTGGATACCAAGGAAATGGCCACATACACAAACATGCAGGTGGATCTGAGCTCTTGATGGCCACCCATGTTATAGGGTACATTTTCTTTTGACTCCACTCACTCCCTTATTATTTGAGTGTCCACCTCCCTGCCTCCAGCCCTAGTCCCTGACAAAAAAGAAGATAAATTGATTTTGTTTGTGCCAAATTTTTACAATGTACTATCTCAAACCATCGTGCCTCCCAAATCATTTTATTTTTAACTTTTAAACCACCAGACTAAAAAAAATAGCCGACCACATTTAATTTTTATAGATTTTCATTTTAGGACAGGACTTGTAAACTTAATGGAAAAATTTGAATAAAAAACTTAAATCCTATGTCTGACGTTATGAAATTCATTTCTAAGCTCATCTCAAATTAGCATAACTCAAATAATCATGAAAATTGGCCTGCTCATGACTTTCAACCCCTTTTTGCAAGAAAAATGAGCCAGATCACGAGAAAATATTTTTTGACAGGCTGTAAGCAAAGGTTCAGGTGAGCCTGTGTGTAAGTGCAGGCTTGCCAGAGTCTTTGGTGATCGCAGACATGTTTAATGAGACGAGGTAGCTTCATTCAAGAAGTGATGTGCCCAGCCGTATTAGCTGGCTCAACATGTAGGTTTGAAAGTCATCCTAATAACACTCTAGAGAGGGTTGAGGATAAATAGGTAGGTAGGGTAGAGTAGGGTAGGGTAGGATAGCATCTTTTCATATTTGCTAGCCTTGGTAGCTCGGGTAGATGCGTGTCTGACTGGTGATCAGTTCTTGCGTTAGATAGCTGACGGGTTCGTCAACATTTTTTCCTGGAGATTGATCATAAAATCTTTTCTTCATTCATTCTCTCCCTTATGCTGATTCAAGAAGGGCAGTCATCAGTTTCTGGAGAAAGAATTGGTTATGTATAACTTATGTATAAGCCTGCCTAGGAAGTGTGGTTAGGTATGATCTAAATAGTGTTAATGCGGCCATAAAACTAAAAAACAACAAACAAATTTTTCTCAGTTGTCAGCTCAAGTAATGAAATAAAAGTACACACATGTCATCTGCTATTGTTGTTCCAGGTGACAGTAACTGTCAGGCAGTGCTGCTTCAGATCAACAGACGACACCTACAGGAGAGAGACTACGTCACATCCTCCTTACAGAGCACTCGTAAAAACCCAGCAGACGCCATTCTTATTGAGTACTGTCGATTGTTGAGACAGTTGATAATAATGGAAGATGAAGCTGGTTTTGTTGCCATAGCAACAGCTGTGGGCTTAGTTGAAAGAGAGATGGAACCAAGGATTGACAGGTAACTTGGCTTTAACTATATAATTATGTTAGCTCCATGTTTCCTGACTGGTCAGAATTACTTCCCTTTAATTACACAGTTATTTTAGACACAAACACAATTTCATCTAGGGTAGTTTGGGGTAGGGTAGTAATGGGGAATGGATTCACCTTCAGGCGAGGCAACTGTTTCAAAATATGTCTTTCTTTACAGAGAAAACCAATTTTTCTAAGGGATTTGGTTTATAAGAAAGCAAACAGGAAGTCCCAAAAGTTGTCTCCCTTTTAAAAATGATGGAAAATATATCAGGTGTATCGTTTCCCCTTGAGAAATGAAGAACATGTAAGGAACTGAGGTGTCATACATTTTTATACAGGCGTTAATTGAGATTCCAGTGTTTCACTTTAGACAGTTCAGTCTTGCTTCATTCAACAGTTTCCAGTTACCAATTGATTAATTAGCTGCAAATCTTCACTTCTCTTTATACCCCGGCATACGAAGTATGCTATGGGGGTATATAGTTTTCGTCCTGCCGTTCGTCCGTCCGTCCGTGTTTCCGTCCGTCCGTTAACATTTTGGTTAAAGTTTTGCGTTAAAGTTTCTAAGAGATTGTATCTTCTGAATCCTTTGATAGATTCAGTTGATTCTTACACTGAAGTTGCATACTGGTCTAAAGATTTTATTGATGCATGTCCCACCCCCACAATGACCTTGAGGTCAAGGTCACAGACTTAGACATTTTACATTTTGGTTAAAGTTTTGCGTTAAAGTTTCTAAGAGGTTGTATCTTCTGAACCCTTTGATAGATTAAGTTGATACTTACACTGAAGTTACATACTGGTCTAAAGATTTCATTGATGCATGTCCCACCCCCCACAATGACCTTGGGGTCAAGGTCACAGACTTAGTAATTTTACGTTTGGTTAAAGTTTTATGACAAAGTTTATAGATGCCTTTATGTTCTAAACTCTAAGACAAATTCAGTTGATACTTGTATCAATGTTACATTCCAGTCCAAAGATTTTGAGATGCATGTCGCTTCCCCAC